>JAQMCX010000039.1:9502520-9708404 GCA_029814765.1 Acanthurus leucopareius
TTATATACATTTGTGAATTTTACAACTTGGAATCTATTTTTGTATTGTGCATAAATATATTTGTATGTGTAACGCCGAGAGGCAGAAAGATAAAGCAAATAAAAATTTGATCACAAAAAAAAAAACATTAACAGTATTATCACCATCTAGATTTGAAATGGTGAACGTGTTGGCAAACAGTTGCTTATTTAAATGTCTCTCTTTTTAGCTCTTAAACAATCAGTCTCTACTATCTGTGTGGTGCTTTGTGCTGAGCAGCAGCACTTGTCAGTTTATCAAAGCAGAACAGCTGGTTGCTGCAATCAAAAACAATATCTGTAAAGCTGTGTGCTGTAAAACTGCATCTGTAAGCTGAAAGACACTAAAATAATGCCTAAAGCCAGGAGGAAATGAAAAATTTGGTATTTATTTTCTGTGGGTAGTAAACAGCAGACATACAAAGGAAGTGACTAATAAAGTGGCTTGTTTAGAAACCAGAGAGTCAGATATTTCCCTTTAGGAGATGATAGAGACAAAAAACTGAGCTTAAAGTGAGTAGATATAAGACTGACATATGACATGTATATGATGAAGATGTGACCATGTGACCTGATTTGCCTCTATATGTCCAGCGTGCCGGTCAAACCCTTGTCAGAATGACGGGGCATGTCGACTCATCACAGCCACCGGCAAAGAGGTGTGCAGCTGCACGCGAGGCTACAGCGGACCGTACTGTAGCTTTGGTGAGTAAAAGCAAGACTATAATAACTGGTAGTGATATTCTTTGAACTCTGTGTATTTGGCTTTTATTAGTGTTCATGCGGCACATGCATGTTGATGCATGTGTGTGTGTGTGATAATGGTTTGATGAATGGTGGCAGGTGAAGACATGAGCAAGCTGCTAAACTGGTACTCAGTTGTTGTTACTGTTGCCGTTAATGCATGCAAAGAGGTTTTTGAGACTTTAAGACTTTTAAGACTGACTGATTACAGTGAAAGAGATTTGTCATCATACAGAAACAGATCTGCAGGTAAATATTTCAAGTCACCTGCCAGCATGGAAGATAGGTCTTTTCTAATATAAATAAGATTTACTTTTCAAAAGCATTTTTTATGAATCATCAAGGATGTGATTACACAATGTATTCCATGTTTCTACAGCCATGTGCCACCGAATCAGTTTTGATAACTCTGAACTGTTTCTACATAGATTTCAATTTTGTGGTGGGTAAAATAATTTAGCGGCCGATAAAAGTGTGTGGTGACCTGTCACGGTGGCAGGTGAGGTTAAATCTAATTTCAAACTCTGCTCATCTGCATCTGGAAATGGTCTGATTGCACTTAAATTGTTTACATTCCTGTGTTATTCTGCAGAAACAAGACAGACCCTGAGATTTGAATTTTGTTTTGTGTGTTTCTGCCTGCGGCTTGTGTGTTTGCATGTGTGTGCAGAGCCGGAGACAGAGTGCTATAACAACAGGGGCTCAGGTTACCGCGGGGTGGTGGGCACCACGTTGTCCGGCGCTCGGTGTCTGCCGTGGAACTCAGACCTGCTGTTTGATGAGCTCCACATGGGCACGGTGGTTGCCTCACCCCTCAGGGGCCTCGGGGAACATGCCTTCTGCAGGTGTGTGTGTGTTGATTAATCCTTCTAATTAGCCTCTGCTGTAGATGTCTCATAGCAAATGACGAATGAAAGTTACTTTCGGTTGTAATACGAGTGAATTTTATGTTAACATTGTGGTTGCTACTGTACTGGCAACTGACTTATCTGCAGGGCCAGATTTCCTTCCACTTTTCCTATGAATTCTTCTTCTTCTTGCTGTATCCAACTTTTTACCATGAGCTAGCAAAGCTGTCTGCTATTCCTAACCCTTATCTGTCAAGCTCATGTGTCAACACTTGTCGCTCATGTGGAAGAGCCCTCAGATGACGTCTGCTCAGAGGCAACAAGTAACCATAAAACCACCATGAACATTGAAGAAGCACATGGTGCCAGGTCTTATCTCAGCCACATTCTTTTTTCTTTCGTTTCTTCCTGCTTTTCTCAGTTGTTGTTGTTTGGTTACCCAGCAGCCATATGACTTGCCAACAGCAAATGATATGTGCTGCAAAATGTCTTGAGTTTCAAAGAAAAGTCAATTTCGAGCAAAGTTGGTATTAAGGTGTGAACACAGAAGCTCAGACTGTCTAAAAGGCTTGGACTCTGATGGATCATATGCCAGAAAAGTTGCACATTTCAGCATTAAAATCAATAAAAACGCCATTACTAATAATTAAAAATAAATTATTGCAAAAAGTTTAAATCATTTCCCGCCTCTACATTCAAAACTGATGAAGCCCCTCTGAGCCTCTTGGCTGCTCTGTTGTACCGATTGATGCATGGGATCAAAAACAGTGTCATACCTGCACACACTCTGTACGCTGTGTTTCTGTGTGTGTAGAAACCCAGATGGGGACAAGATGCCGTGGTGCTACACGCTACATGACGGCGCCATCTCCTGGGAGTACTGTGACGTCCCCTCCTGTACGATGGCTGTGTGTAAGTAAGGGGCGCAGGAGAGGAGTTTTGTAGTGTTTTTTCGTTTTTGTTCGTAGTTGTTTTCATCACTGAACGGCTGTATTGATGTAGTTTAATGCTCTGCCGTATAGCTTGGTATATCTGTAAGCTGGGCGGACGTACTTTCTATCTGGACTTTGTTTTGGTCATTTGTTTCTAGTGTTTATAGATCCCGCTACCTCTGAATTATTAACGCTGTTCTTTCTATAAATTTCTGGCCTTGTGCTACGTACCTTATCAAGGATAGCATATTCATTTAGCTGTCTTCATTATTGACCACTCTTTAAACATTGATCTCATCATTGTAATGAATGAAAACTGAAGGCTATTTATCAAGGCCACTCGCTGCAGCGTTCGATAACTTCACTCTCTCAGCTTTGATTATATGACACAGTCAGTGACATTTGTAATCAACAGTTCAACACCTCATTAAATGCCTCCACTTTTTAATTAGAAATACAGTGTTTGTGTTAAAAAAAAAAATCAGAGCCCAACAGCAGAGAATACAGCTAATCAGTGCTGAGTCACATCGCTCTGATGTGTTGAATTCAGCCAAGTTGACCGGTTCAGGGGCAGAGAGCGTTTTTTTGTTTTGTTTTGTCTTTTTTCAAGTCGTGGGCTAGATGAGATAAGGGCAAATAAAGGCATGACTCATCCTGACTCAACATGTCATGTCAGGTGGAGCCAAATGTTTATGTGGTGAGTGGGGATTTAGCACACTTGGCTGCATGTTATGATTCCTGGAGTATGCACAGAATCCAAAAGCTTCTCCCATCTGCTGGGCTGTGCTCAACATATGGCTTTTTAGCATGAAGTTGATCTGTTACCATAGCATTATAACCCCACAGAACAACGCTTTTTTTTGTGTGCCTGCAGGGGAGAATCAGCCAGCGGCAAAATCGAAAATACTCAGAAGAGGTATTTAGGAAGAGGGTTAGCAATTATTGCACACTAGTTTGTAGTTGTTTAGCTTGTTTTAGCTCTAGTTCTAGATAGAAAATTGTAGCTTTTAGTGACAATTACGCTAATCGGTTTAAAATGATTATTAACTTATAACATGTTCCCTTACGCAGCCTCTGCTCGACGGATTATCCCGTTTAATGTCCTGCCCAGCATTAAAAAACCCAAACCCTCCAAGCCACGCAAAACACCCGTGTGTGGAAAAAAGCATAAGAAGAGGTTATCGATTGCCAGGGGACGGATAATGGGCGGAAACTCAGCTCTGCCAGGTACTCACCCCTGGATGGCAGCTATTTACATCGGGGAGTCAGACTTCTGCGCCGGGACCCTGGTCTCCTCCTGCTGGATCGTCTCTGCTGCTCACTGCTTTTTCCGCAAGTATGTCATAGAGGCTAATGTTTCATAGTACTTTTGAGTCAGCCTTCTTACATAATGCTATTCTTTGAACAAAATGTGAAAATAAAACTTTTTTGTTTCAGTCTGTCAAAGGCTGAAATTGCTCAGTTTGAGTCAGCGAAGTAAAAGAACGTCATTGTTCAGGAAAGGAATAAAGTTCAGACAGGAGCTTTAATTTCTGTGACATTTTTTTTTACTGTTGCAGCTGAGCAAGGGGTCAAAACTCAAAAGGCATGTGACTTTGACCCCTCAGCATCACAGCTTTATGAACAGGCTATATTTAGACAAACATCCAGTTCGAGGAAAACCTAAAAACGGCCCATGCACAGATGCTGTTTACATTTCCCTTTTGTTGTCAACAAACAGGCATCTGTTGTCGTTGTTCAAGTTCAGAAATCTTTAGCTTAACCATTAAATAAGTCAGTTGGACATCACTAGCAGAGAATATGAGTGCACAGTATTTAAATGTCGAGCAGCCATTATGTCTTCACAAAACTTATGTTTAAAAAATAATACAGTGTATGATTTCTGCAAGGATTCTTTTTTTTAAGCTTAATGTAACTGCTAATCTGTTTTTAGTATCATCTCGGATCTGATTGAACTAATTAAAGGAAAACAAGTGTCCACAATGTTCATCACACCCTGCAGCACAAACGTGATGAACATAATGAACAACATCTTGGAGATTTTGCTATTATTAGAGTCGAATCATCAGTGGAGCAAAACGTGTTAAAATTTGTCCTCAGGATAAGTAAAGAGATCATTAAATCATATCTGAAACATAAAGGGTTTATCCTCTGGGGAGTGTACATGCACCAGAGATATTTCACAGAAATTTTCTCATTAGATTTAAATATTTTTTTGTGCAAACATGTGAATTCTTGCTTATGATTGTGCCTAAAGAAAGGCATCCAAGGGATCATTCGCAGGAATTTTAGCCAGTAGTTGTCAAGTTAACTTGGCCCTGGAAGAGTGGTGGTCCGGCAGATGGACAAACAATATTACAAGTTTTATGAGCGCACACTTTGCAGGATCATCTAGTGACAATGGTGTGTCTTTCCTCAGCCCCCTCAAGTCCCAACTTCGTGTGGTGCTCGGCCAGCAACATTTCAACGTCACCAATCCCAACACTCGGACATTTGGAGTGGAGGAGTACATCTTTTCAAAACAGTTCTCAGTGTTTAATCCAACACTACATGACATTGGTAATCATTAAAGGCACACACACACACACACACACACACACACACACACAAATATCAATGACTCACATAAACTAGAAGACCTCCTGTCGCCATTCAGAAACTCACAAACTCACTTAAGGCCCGAGTCTGCGTGCACAGCTGTGCGTCAGTGAGCAGCTGTGTCGCTGAGCTCCCCCGCATGAATACATTCTCACAAACACACACACATACATACAGACACACACACAGACTCTTGGGTGTGGCAGTTTTCTTCGGTAAAGGGAGTCGCCAAGTCTGCCACTTGTGTCATCATTTTAACTGCATTTTTTTTTATCGTTGTCTCTTTGCCTGTTTCACAACACTGCATCTGTGTTTTCCAGTTCTGATCAAGCTGAAAAAGCAGGACGGGCGGTGTGTGAGGAAAACCCCGTTCATCAGACCCATCTGTCTCCCAGACAAGAGCATGACGTTCCCTGATGACTACTGCTGCACTATTAGCGGCTGGGGACACATGCATGAGAGTGAGTGATAAAGAAATCATAACGTTGCTGTGTAATGTCTGTGTCATGATAACATCCACATTCATACAGTGAAACAAATCACAGACAGCTTATGTGGAAGAGGGAGCTCAACTTCCTGAATTATTTACTTGTGTATACATGACGCTGTCTGAGCTAGTTTTGGTTGCACATTAGCTGCACTTTAGCGAAAGTGTAAGAAACATGGTGTTTGGAAATCCTTCACTAAGTTTATGTTAAGGATTTTAAAGAGCGCTTGCTTGTTTCAAACTGGTGATCTAGTAAATCAGATTTTACCATTAAAATTAAGAAACTAGCAGCTAGTAAAGACTCCAGAAATGCATACAGGAAGTCCTATGTGCTCTTCTTATTTTCAGCCAAAGATAAATCTTCCTATTTTAAACCACTAAAATGCAGTTTAATCCAGTGTAAGTTATTATGTCAACTATGTTTCATGTTACCTAATAAAGCTGTCAATTTAAAAAGGCTATAAACCGAAATTAGCAAGCTAATCTTAGTTTTGTCTGTTAAGCTAGTAGCTAGCTAGTCACATTTTGCTGATGGTTTTAGATATTTTATAATAACTAATTTCTCTGAAATTGGGTGGAGCTGTCCCAGACAAGTATGTGTTGTCAAAAACTTGATTCATTGGCCTGAGAACAATGATGACATGTGACAACAAAGCTAATGGGAAAGAGAGGGAGACGTCATCAGTGCAGCTGTCTCTCCCACAACCTAAGTAAAAACACCTGTGCAGGTGAACTATGAGTGAGGTCAAACCTTTAATAATGTTCATAGACATTAAAAATGACCAACAAACTTGAAAAAAAAAACAGATAATAAAAGCATTTAGACTTTTCTGGAGTTTTTGCTAGAGATTCATTACTTCAGTATTTCTAAAACTCTTGTAACTCGACTGTGTTATGAGGTTCCACTTTCATGTAACGTAATAAGTTATTGTACTTTATTTGACAGAGGCACAGGGGTACTCGACTCTGCAGGAGGCTGGAGTGAGACTCGTTCCTCATGACAGTTGCAAGAAGCCAGAAGTTTATGGCAACCACGTCACTGCCGACATGCTTTGTGCGGGGCTCAACGGCTGCGCCGACGCCTGCCAGGTAGGAAAGCACATCGAGACAGTGATTAATAAATCCAAAACTGCCAAGTAGATGGTTATGTTATTTTCTCAGTTGACGTATTGTTTGGATTTTTTATGAAGACGTCAAAAAAACAGAATGCAGCAGAGTGAACAGGGTAAATATTACAGCTTGGAAATAGGTTTCACCAGCTTTTTGTGAATCTATGAGTTTTACAAGTCTCATGTGACTAAAATCCTTTACCTCTTTTACTTTTCTCTGTGAATGTGCTATATTTGAGCCTCTAGCTACATAACAGTCACACCTAGCTTCTGTAGGTGTAAATATGTAGTAAAAATTATTTTTAAGTGAGAAAAATAAATAACCTGTTTTAATCTGTTAATGCATAAATCTTCACTTAATAATCACTATAAAAAGGTGTCAGTGAGAGGTGTCAGTGTGTATTAATGTGGGGAGCTGCTCAGTAATGAGAGTATAGAAATGAACAGATTAGACAGACAGGAATAAAACATTCTCACTCTTGGGGAAAGTCAAAAACATTTTCCTGTGCAAAGATGAAACTCTCAAGAGACAGCGTTTTGATGGATTAGTACAAACCAAATATGTGCATATTTTGATGAGGGGGTTTCAAACTTAATATTACATCCTGAATACATTTAATATACCTTTTAAATCCAAGATTTGTTTTCTTTATCAGCAGTTTACAAATGCAGATCTTATGATGTATTTCATAAGTTGTCAACCTCCTCCTTCGGCCCCCGGAAGGGTCGATATCACAAAGTTGACTCGGGGTATCAGGGTAATGGAGTGGCACTTAAGATGACATCAGGGACTCCCCCGAGTGAGATGATGGGGGAAGTTAGCGTGGGTCTGAAAACTGTGGAGATGTCTGCAGTGCCAAAACTATCCACTCAACCTGCCCCTGTAAAATATTTAAGCTCCTTCCACTTAAATTAAATGTCATGGTTATTTATTTACCTCATGTATTAAGTTTCAAGTGCGTGACTCAACTGTTTATGCAGCTCTGCTTTGATCTGTGCATGTATGTTTATGTGCGGGGACCCAGTCTGTATACTGTACTTATGTGTGTCCTCAGGGGGACTCTGGTGGCCCTCTGGCTTGTGCGAGGAATGATGTCAGCTTCCTGTATGGGATCATCAGCTGGGGGGAGGGCTGCGGCCGCTCCGGAAAACCCGGTGTTTACACTAAAGTTGTGAACTATATCGACTGGATCAATTCGGTGATCAAACGCAAACCCAAGGCTTCGTGAAAAGACGTTTACCTGGACATTAGTTTTAATATATGAGACATTGTACTGTACTGTATTCTATTTTTATTTTTAATGCTTGTGGAAGTTTATAGGTTATATTTTTAACTGTGAAACATTTTGTGACTGAATAAATCTTCACTGACTTGATAAAGCCTAAGTGTCTTTAATAAATGACTCGTGTTTTGGACAGTTTTTTCACAAAAGAATCCCAACTTTGAGTGCATTCAGTAGCTGTTTGCAGTGCTTTATTGGATCTGTTGACATGAAAGCTCAGTAGTTTAAGTGTCATCCGGTGCTTTTAGGATTTGTCATCAACTTAAGTATCAAAGTTCAGAGAGTCCAGAGTTTTGAACATGTAGCTGCATTGTAATGCACATGTTTGGAGATGCCAACACCTTTCTTTCAGTGCTTTAACTTAACTGAAACTTGCATTTACTCAATGCTTCATTGACACTTCGGTTTCATTGACTGCTCATACTTTAATGCATCGGTTTCTTTCAACGTATCGTTCAGTTCAGCTTTGGGTTGAGAATCTAATTTTTTTTTATAACTTTAAAGTTCAACTAAAAATACAAACACAGCTACAAATTTACTTGCACTTTTTTCAAATTTGTCGAAATATCACGCAACCTTTTCTGATCACAACAACAATAACGTGCATCCATGTGTGTATTAATAGAGCAGCATTTGAGAGGATGCCACTTAACTTTCAGAACTACAAATTAAATGTCGTATTTGTGAAATGGGGGTCGTGTGATTGTGTCTTCCAGTAGTTTTTCCTGCTGCAGCAGGTGGTGTAAACCAGCCCAGGTGGCTGCAGCATGCTCGGTTGGCTGGTGCACACTCACACACACACACACACATTCACACAGACAGACAGACGGACGGACAGAAAGACAGACAGACAGACAGACAGTGGTCATGCCATTTTCCATGTGCCTTGCTGGGGGCGAGTTTGCGCCCACAAGCCGAGGCGGCAGCTATTTTGAAAGTGACCCCTCATTCAGGCAGCGACTGTGCAGCTGTCAGGAACCATGACTGAAGATGACGGATTCTGTTGTCGTGGAGGGATATGCCAGACTCCGAGATGGAAAAAAGGTGTTTAGCTTCACTTAATTTGCAGACGGAAATGACAAAAGTACCGCAGCGCACTTTCATATGTGCTTAAAAAAAAAAGTTTGTCACTACTTTTGTTTCCTTCCACAGTGGAAAACTAGGTGGCTCGTTCTCCGCAAGCCGTCGCCTGTAGCAGGTAAATATCAACAACTTTTACCGGTCAGTTTTTACGCATTTCACATTTGTTTGTAATTGCGACCAGTAAGTGGAGCTTTTTTGTGCGGTGGGTGACGTTACTGCGCGTGTTTTCTGCGCCACAGTGGAGGAAGCTAATGAGTTAAAACGCATCAGGTGCGATCGAGCGTGTGTTTTCACGAGGCCTGTTTGTGTTCGTGTTTTCAGAGTTTGGCCCTTATTTGTGCTCTCAAATAAGGGCCAAAAAGATCCAGAGCTCGTAAACTGAAGTTCAGAGAGTTTTAACAACTTGCAGTTTAGTACCATCTTTTATAAACCTGAAACTCAACGTGAGATATGCACGTTTTCTGTGAATACGTGTAAACAGTTTGTATTTGTAGGAAAACAAATTGAGATTAAGTGCAATCAGTGAAGCTACACAGAATCTGAGGAAAAGTAGCTGCTTTTCTGCAGCTGAAGTACATGTAAAAACAACCTTTCAATGTGTAAATGTTGGCAGTGATTTCCAGCTGTAAAAACATGGCTACAATTACTGCATGTAATTTAAATGTGCCCTCCAGTGTAACTTTGAATTTCACACTTTTCTGCTTTGATGCTCGGTATTTAAGTGTAACCGCACTGTTGATATAATTAAGCACATCTTTTAATTTTGACATCCTCAAGTTTACAGAGGCCGATAGGTTCTGAAAATGTTTCCTAACATCATTTCACAAGCTCAGAGCCTTATTGACCCTTACTTGTCCCCATCCTTGGAGTTAATGTGCTAAAGACTGATAGTCTGAGCCCTGTTGTATTTATAGAAGTACCATGAATGTGCTCTTAGTGAATTTGTACTTGTTAATCAGACACCTTTACTGAGGAAAAGCTTGAGGTTACCCAAACCGTTGAATTCATCAGTTACCTCAGGTCTTTTTATTTTTTTTCCCGTGCATTTCAAGAATAAGATGCAAGGATCTGAAGTGATGAAAGAGCTGTGTTGCATTACACCGATACACGTCTTTGAATATCTGTTGCTGGACAGCTTAACATGCTCCACAGGTTAGACTGAGGCTGAGCGCTGCTCCTCCTCAGATCTTCGATGTCAGTGTTATCACAGCTGTCTGCGCTCATGCCTCAGTTATGTGGGTGAAGAGGTGCGTGTGAAGGAGAGAGATGCATACACTCACACACACTCACACACACTCACACACACAGCCTTGTTTTGTCAGTTGACACTGATTGTTTGAAGGTGTCAAAAAAATAGAGGACGCTACAGCAGCTACTGAGTGTTTGAATCCATGTGATTGGTGTTTAATAGTGTAACTAATTGGGGATTTTGACTTTTTCCGTTAATTTCAAGGAAAGATTTACTCCGAACTATTAGCTGCATTTTAAATACAGATTCTATTTAAACTCCATTACAAATCCATTTTTATACTTTTGTTGTGTCTTACATCCACTCTCTGACTCCTCCAGACTGCCTCGTGCTGCTGGTTTTCAAAGACAAGTCCGACAAAGCGCAAGGCAACAAGGAGAAGGCCAGTGTCACCTTGGAGGAGATCTGCGGTCTGGAAGTGGGACAGTGGTATGAAGGCGTGGCTTTCACTCTGGTCATCCTCTGCCTGAACCAGGCTGCTCTGCTAGGCTTCGACAGCAAGGAGACCCTGCAGGCGTGGGACGCCCGCTTGCGGTACAGCCTCGGAGAAGGTGAGGAGAACCCTCGCTGCTTTAATTGCCATGTTTTTTTCTTCCGGGGCTTCACTTCCAAGACTATTTGCTTGAAGTTTTTTTCCCAGATATGTGAAACAACCTCACTTTGCTGTTGTCAAAGCAGCAACCAGATTAGTTCATCCATCATGCTGGCAGGTCCCAGTACAGTCGAGGTTGCCTATGGGAAGATTATTCAACAGCTCGGGTGCCAAAACAGCCAACTCTGTCACCCTAAGTTGGGTTTTTTGATTAAAAAACAGTGAGTAAACTCTGTTCAGCCAGTGATAAAAGGTCAGCGGGTCATGTATATATCCAGGGGCCTGATTAATCAAAGCCTTATAGGTGACCAGAATCTTAAATTCAGACCTGCCTTTTTAACCTGCAGCAAGCGAAAGGAAGGCAGGAAACAGGATTTTGGAAAAACCACAGCAGCTTCTGTGATTTATTATAGCAAGGGAACAACACGTACGGTAAAGAGATCCGGCTGGGATGAAACAAAGCCATGAATAATTGACCTCAAAGTCAAGGTGAAGAAGAGGAGAGCGTAATTAGTAATATTTCAAGGTGGAGAAAACAAGAACAAAACAGCAACACAGCATGTGGTTAAGGATTCATACGCTGATCAAAAGCAACCTCTTGGTCAGACATTATGAAGATGCAGCTGGTTTTATCGACATTGTGATTGATTTTCTAAAATGCTGTCGGCTTCTTCCATGTTTACACTTTTTTAAAAGTTATATTAATGAATGAAAAAAGTTTTAATGGAGACAAACTGCATCAGTACGCCCACAGTTGTTACAAGACAAGGAGCTCTTCCTTGTTAACACCAGTTAACACACATTCAACAGACCATCATTCTGCCTCGATTCACCTCCATCTTCCCTAAAACTAATCAATTTGCATCATAATGAGAACCAATATCAAAGATTTTTAAGCAGATCACAGTGTGCAAACCTTTATTTTGTCATGAATGTTCATTTTAAAGCTGCATCAAAGCTTCTGTGTTTTTAGAATGGTGATAGTTTTTGTTCATGCCTTTATTTTCCATGGACTTGACATTATAGAATTACATAACAACTTATACCACAGCATTAAGACGCATCACAGACATATATATGGGCCGCCGTGTAGATCTGTTATATAAGTTATACAAGGGATAAACAAATAGGAGCTACTAATAGCACTGGACGGTCCAGCTGGGGCCTGGAGTCACTAATGACAGTTATTACTGTGTGGAAGAGGACGCGGTGCTAAAGACAGATTGCACTGCAGTTGTTTTCTCCAATCTGGCGTGTGTGTGTGTGTGTGTGTGTGTGTAGGTGAATATATATGTGCTTGCTCATATGGATGCACCTGTGTAAATGCAGGATTACATGTGTGTTTAGAGAGCTAGATTACATTGTGTGTTGTTTTTGACTGTGTGTGTGTGTGTGTGTGTGTGTGTGTGTAAGGCCCAGTCCTAAAAAATCTCACAGTGGAGTGTGTCCAAAGCTGCAGAAATGTCAAGCCCGTGGGCGAAGGGCCACCCTGCCCAGAGCTTTTGTTGTTGTTGTCGTGTGACACTCTATGAATCTGTCTTAACCTGAGTGATGATGTGATGCAGATGGCTAAAGTTTCCTCGTCATTGTCCCCCGTCAATCTTACCTGCTAATGTTCGTCAGACACAGGGAGACTCTTTGATACTCCGCAAGCTCCACAAACTCGCAGGCAGTAACACACATTTAGCGCTCATACATCCATTTCTCCTCTTTGATGTCCTATTAGCAACAACACACAGACTCAATTACACAGATGTTTTATGTCAGGCTCTGGCTGATTGCATTGGGCTTCAGATCTGAGCGCGTTGTGTTCAGAGCTCAGCGCTCTGATTTCATTTTCTGCGTGCAGCTGTTTCTCCTTTTTATTAGCAAATGAAGTAATGGTTGTGAAAAAGACACTGCTTTCTGTCTGCTGGAAAGCCTGACTGCAGCTATTTTCATCCTTTGCTTCTTTATGATGATGGATTCTGAAGAAAATCTGGGAAGTTTGTTTACTGTCAAGCTGCTTAAATCTTAATTGTGAAAGCGTGCAGCTCTTCAGTGCAGTCCAACAGTAAACACTGAAACTCAAACACACATCTTTCATCACCGTAACAACGCTTACTCCTAAACATGTTGACTTTTTGAGAATTAAACTTTGGTAAAGAGTTAGTCCATCTGTTAGCCTAGTTAAGCTTAAAGATTGTAAACATGGTAACAGCTTTGCTAGCTTTGTAGGAAATGTAACAAAATCTGCCTCGCGGCAGCTCTGAAGTTTACTAATGAACATGTCATATCTGATTTGTTTGTTCAAACGAAAAACGAAAAGGCACATTATGGTTTTGTAATGTGCTGAACTATATCTCACCCAGGCTCAATGACCTCCTGGAGTTTCTTTGTCACCGTGAAGCTTCTGTGCAAAATTCTGGACGGAATTAGGCGAGATGTGTCCCTGTTTGTCTTAATGCTAAGCTAAGCTAAGCTAAGCTAATCGTTTGCTTGCTCTGGCTCCGTACGGTCATGAGAGGTTATGATCTTTTCATGTCAGTCTTAGCAAGAGAGAAAATTAATGTTGTTGTTTTTTTAAATGTGTAAATCTTTCTGTAAACACATGCGTGGATACATTAATATGTATTTACTGTGTGTTCATGTGAAATTTGTGCATGTGCACGCTGTGAGGACACATTTTAAAAAGGTCGACCAAACACAACTATTTCACTCCTCTTTCAAAAAAAATTCCATGTTAAAAATGTATTTTTTAACTTCTGCACACATCAGTACAGTGAACATTAGTAAATCAAAAATACATGTTATGCGAACTTCTCGCTCAGACTTTTCCAGTAGGTTCAATACAGGAGAGTCTCATCCAGAGAGATGCACGTGTTGGTACTGACTAGGAATTGTTGGGTTATGCTTGTTGTCTGTTCCCTTTCCTTATTGCTCTATTAGTTTCTCTGTTTGCTCAGTTCACAGATTCAGTGTCGGAGTCTTACCAGGGACCAAGTTGGAGAGTGGACCTGCAACTCTTCATTTGTGCAACAACTTGCTGGCTCTGGCCCGCGACGTCCCTCCTGTTATCATCGGCCACTGGAACCTTCCAGACCTGCGCAGATATGGGCCTGTACCAAACGGCTTTGTGTTCGAGGGGGGAACAAGATGCGGTTACTGTAAGTTTATTGCTTCTTTTGTTGTTTATATGCTACTTCTGGCTATTGTAGTTATGGAAAAATGGTTTGTAATTATGTAGCTCCATAAACTGATGTTTTGTGTTTGGCAGATGATTCCTCAAGGCATCAAGATAATTAGTTATTAGGCTGGAAAAGCACGCTTGTTTTATAGGAAGAATTAGAGAAACTTAAGAAACTTGAAGAAAAAAAAGACAGTCTTGAAACTAATGAGCATCGAAAATTTAGTTAAGAGATTCAACACCACAGTAAAGTGTTTGACAACATGGGAAGATTAAAAGACAGAACATCAGCAGCAAAACACAACAACAAAATCAAATAATAAAAGATAAATAAAAAACAAATGAAAAACCAACTCCGAAACAACATAAAAAACTGAGGCATTTCTGTCATTTATCTTTTACTCACAATCATCCATTCTGTCATATTTGCTTGCTGGCTGATCAGTTTTCATGCACAACATCGAAGGCTGTTGTGTCTCCTCACATCACATGTGTCTTGGCTCTTTCACACACCGCAAAGACCAGCTGATGGCCGACTCGCACGTATCAAAGCTTAACCAATTGATCCGCAATTCTGTTGTTATTTTGATCAGCTGCTCCTGAGTTTTTTTCGATCCCCTCTTGGGGGATGTGTACCCTGGTATGAATTAATGTTTAAAACAACAAAGTGCTTCAGACTTTGTTGCAGCAGTTAAGTGAAGGCCATCTCCTCCTCTGTAACATGACAGTATACCTGTGTGTGAAGTCAGGTCCTTAAATCAGTCGTTGGCATGGAAAAGCTTGACTCAATCCACCACCAGCAACCCAACAGTCAGACACACGAGCATTAGTGAGGTCAGACAGTGAGTGGGAGCAGAGCCCGGGTCTTAAAATGTTGTGGAAAGACGATAGCAGCAGATGCTAGCTCATGATGTCGGTTTGAGATGTTTAACAGTCACACGTGGGTCTGTATGTTTGGGTCTCCACATACCTGTTTGTAATTTGCGTGCACTTAAGTACAAATATTGTCAATAAAATTGGAATTCTGGGCTGTTACTGGTAATTTGATTAACTCGGAGTAATGGAAGACCTATGAGGTAAATGCCAGTAAACTATTTTTCGCTTGTTTTTTTTAAAAAAACAAACAAAAAAATCTCCCAAACAGCTGCTTCATGACAACAAGAAACTGCTGGAGGGAAATTATCCGGTCTGTGCAGGATCACCCCTGCTGTGCCTCAAATTCAGCACCATGTGCCACTTCAGAGAAGCTGGTTTTTTTTTTTTTTTTTTGATTTATCCCAAAGCTCAGCTCTAACAGTCCTTCACTCTGCGTGCATGTGTCCCTGTGATAAGGTCCACTACAGTTTACATCTTCAAATAGACACGAAACCATAAAAGCAGAGAGGAGTGTGTGTGTGTCAACACCTGGAGGAGACAGAGACAGACACGAGAGGAACGCCAGAGACACATCAGAGCGACGCGGACACACGATGACTCGCTGGAAACGCGACACTTCAGAATGTGATGACTGATTTATTTGGCTCCGTTAACTCTGGATCTCGATCACAAAATTGAAAACGGGTCGGGTGTCACTCGCACTTTAGTTTTGCAAAGAAAAAAAGCAAAACGTGTGAACGCGGAGGTGCGTCTGGATGTTTGCGAGGTGAAGGGCGTGCATTCCTGTGACATGTAATCTGCGGCACAGTTTATCCACGGCACAGGGAGAAGTGGTGTAACAGTGTCGGTCCTCTCACTTCTGCTCGAAGCAGCTGTAGAACTGCGAGCTGCATTTGTTCGACCTTTTGCTCATGACCTGCTTGATAGTTTATCCTCAAGGTTGCTTGTTTTGCAATGCAGAATGAGACAAGTAGCCAAGTGTGATGAGGGCCAAATGTCTGAGGGCTCCCTCGAGCATTTACTGTATGTTTTTTTTTCTTATAAGTAAATAGGAAATGCTAAGATAATTACTCAGATAGACAATGATGTATTGAAAATAAATGAACTATTTGGAAAATAAATAGGATTGATGGTTTGTAATTCCTCAGGAAATGGCTGCATTACAGCAGTTAGGTCAAACATTAATCACAAAATGGAGCAAACAACTAGGACACTTAAAGAGGCAGACGAAAAAATAGGATAATAAAAACGTAAATACTTAAAATCTTAACTACAAACTGGATTAACACTAAAAACATGATTATCTGAAAAGATTATTCCGCATTATTATCCACCTGGCAGATGTTAATTTTGGTGCAGACAGAGAACCTCAGCAGAAAATAAATTGGGCAATATATGTACATTTTAACTGTAATAATTTCTGATTTATTAGCTGCTTAAATTCACCTTTTATCTTGTTCTTTGGTAACAAAATTTTGCTCTCTAACAAGAAAAAGATGTCACAAGACTTTACAACGATTGACATTCTATCAGTGTTTCATCTGCTCATTCATGTGTTTATATAAAGGCGCTAATTTAACTGTAAAGGCAGGAATGAATGTGTCAGGAAAAGTGTATAATAGTTGCTCAGAGGTGAGCTGGCACTGGTTTCATAGACAATTCTGCGTTTGTCTCACTTGTGAATAAAAAGAATAGTACACTTTGCCCAAATACAAACCACCCGTCTTCCTCCTGTGGGAATTAAAAATAAAGCTCAGCCTTGGCTCTGAGTGAAGATTCAAGCTAAATGACACCTCCCACGCACAAAACGCAATTTTAAGAAGTTCTGTTACTTTGTATGGATGCAGCGTTTAATCTGGTTTTTTTTTTCCAAAGAGAGGCCAGAAGGGTCCACTTAAGTTGTTTTTGTTCCTACACAGACTCTTTATCGGGCTGGAAGCGCCGCCACCTGTTCTTTGTTTTGCTTTGTGTTTTGTTTTAGTGCTCTAGCTTTTGGCAGCGCACCTGATGTTCAGTTCGCTCGCTATCAGAAGCATGACATGAATGCATGTGTCGACCTCAAAAAAGAAGAAAATATTTTGAAGGGATTAAATTCCAATCTGAGCGCTTTGCAGGCCAGAAGAGGAGTAAATGATGAGATACTTCCAAATCAAATCCACATCATGACAGCACCGAGCACGTCATACATCTTTAATTTCATATGTGCAGACTACTGCTGACCTTTGACCCCCGCTCACAGCCGGGGGGAGCATTGGGAATGTTATTGAGGTTTGCCTTGACATGGGTGGTCTCAGGGACGGGGGCGTCACATAGACCCTTTATTGGTGAAGCCTTGGAATGAGCGGCCATTTGTACTGTCAGTGGGGGGGGGGTCAGGGGACGTCTGTGGAGCAGGACCTGTTCACCTTCACATTATTATATCCTCCTTGATGACACTCCAGATTGATGTGGAAAACAAACTGGAGGCAGTTGAGAGGAAATTAGATTTTTTTTTTTTGTGACTTAATATAAAACCTGTAAGAGCAGCCTGTTCACTTATCTGTCTGCTTCTCTGGAGCAAAACGGGTCAAAAACTGAAGCACTGAGCTCAAAACTGAATTGTTTTTTAGATTATCAGGCTTTCATTTGGTTCTTGTTTTAAATCACGGTTAAGTTGTATGCCGCTGTTGTTCTTTGACCTCAGGAAGTGGCTTCTTTCTTTAAATAGGAAAGGGATTTTGTAGAAAAACATGCATGTATTTTTAAAAAAATATTGTTTTTTGTATCTGTAGGAAGAGGTGGAAAAGTTAAAATATTCCTTTTGTTGATTGACTGAAAACAGAATAGTATAATTTTTAACCATTTTTAACTGGCGTTGGGTTAGCGAAGTTCAGCGCTTTGGCCCTGAATGAAATATCTCAACAGCTCTTAGATGTCTCAAAGGTTTGTGCAGATGTCTGTTAAGCCTCGTTGATTAATCCTAATAATTTTGGTGATGCGCTGACTTTTCCTCTGCCATCACATCAATGACACTTGTGGTTTTCCGTGAAATTTCCTGAGTATTTATTTAGCGCCTTAGTCAGACCCAATCACAATATATTTATCCAACAGTTCTGTTTACAACCACATACTTGCAAAAGAAATTATATGAAATTCAGTCTCTGCTGTACTTTGTAAATCTAGCTAATTAGCAAGTGTTAGCCTGTAAATAAACTAAATTGGGATGATAAAGATGGCAAACATTATAGCTTTTAAAATCAGCATGTTACTGTTGTCTTTGTAAGGGTGGTAGAATATTTATTCAAGCATTAAGTTCAAGTCTTTTGGTTTTGTTGCTCAGAAAAACCAAACTATTTGAAGATCTTTCTCTTGAGCTTTAGGAAAATGTGAGAGACATTTAAAGACCAAAAAATTCATCAGTATTTTGAACATTTGTTTGTTGCAGTGATCCCATTGAGGAATTTCAAATGATAACCAACCAACCTTTGATTAATCTTTCATCTTTATTACCAACAGTCGAGAGTGAAAATCAGGCAGTAACAGCATATTTCACCTGGCACTGGATATTTTTTCAGTGCTGCAGAAAATAATGTGACACTAACAAAGTCTGCTTTCTGCAGGGGCCGGTGTTTTCCTGCTGGCATCTGCCGAGAGCGAGCAGATCAGCTTTCTGTTCGACTGCATCGTCAGAGGCATCTCCCCCACCCGAGGCCCTTTTGGACTGCGCCCAGTTTTGCCAGGTCAGTCCCAGAGGTGCTTAAAGCCGCTTAGCTGAACTAAGAACTGGAAAACCGACGAGGCGTAAGAAAGGAGAGGAACGTTTCAGTCGCAAGAACTATTATTTATATTAAAGACGATGGATCTCCTTGTGACGCTTGTTTGGATAATTAATAGCTGTGCTGTTGCCAAGGAGTGTGAGCAAACACTTAAGTCAACATTGGCTATTAAAATTGGAGCAAACCCTGCATGGCACCCCTCCTGTGCCTCCAGGGATTTGTCATAGCTGTTAGGTGTGCTGCCTTCCTGGAATCCGTCCATTTTTGGCCGAATGAGTCAGAGGGTTTCTCCATGGGTGGATGTGCTTTGATGTAACTAAACTATGACTGACAGCTGTTTTTTTTATGTAATTGGATAATCCTCTGAAGCGATTTATAATTTTAGTCCGACGTCCTAACCCCTGACTTAAGTGTACTGCGGTGAATGCGAGGCTTAGGGTCACGTCAAACACCAGTAAGAGGATAAAGGCTGTGCGAACTGCGATCCGGGCGGCAAATTTAATTGTATTCTATGTATAGTTGAGGATGTGGTGCTACTGGTGGGCGAGCTGGAGCACGGGCCCAGGTCCAAATAGCCTTTAGTCTTTCTTTTTTTTTTTTTTTTTTTTTACCATTATTACAGGGTTGTCTGGCAGGATTCAGCCTGTTAGAGACGTCGAGCACATCGGCTAAATGATAGAATAATATTCAAGTTTTCCAAAGAATTAATGGAGTGGAATAATGCAGCACTTGCATTGTAACAGTGAGGTTTATGGGTTTAATGAGCATTCGGCTGAGGCAAGTCCACCCTCGGCTCCTCTGCTCTGCTGTGTTTCTGCCACTAACTGTGAAAACTTTGCTGTGTCTGCTGAGTTTCTTTGCTAAGAAAAATATATATAAATTTTCTGGCGCACAGCTTGTGTCTGAAAGAGAACATCAGTATTGTTTATTTCATTTCTGTGCTGGAAGTGGATCAAGATAAATTAAATCTATAAGATACATAATGATTTATAAATTATTAGTGATTTCTCATCAAAATTCAAACTTAATCTGGTTCAAACTTCTCAATTATTGTGCTTTTGTTCTTTTATGTGATAGGAACTTACATTTTTTGGGGGGTGGGACTCTTTGTTGGAGAAACAAGCAATTTAAAGACATCACAGGTTTCACCACATTTCCTACAGGAAAGTTGTTCTGGTGACTAAGTAAACTATGGCGCATACTTTGTACTTTAGCATAACCTTTAACCTTTTAAAGCTTATAGTAGAAAAACTTTAACCTCCAAAATGTATGAATGAGAAAGTGGATTTTCTAAGAAATGAAACTATATAAAGCATTTTTTTTAAAAGGAAAAAGTAAAAATATTTAAACATTTTGAAGCAGTGCTCGAAATGGCTGATTTAGTCTCTGTCCACAATAAAGTGTCCAAAAATCAAAATAGTATCTAATCAGACAATGTAACGCTCTCATCCTTGTAAGATATCTATGTGATTTGTCCTCCACATTTTAATGCTGGATCTAATATTCGCAAAGCTGTTAAACTCTCTCTGCCCTCCCGCTGTCCTCTTTAACACCTCCAGTTTTCCACACGAGCAGTTCATACAGTTTTTTCTCACCCAGTATGCAACTTAAACAGGAAATGTGGCGCTGGCAGCTGTGGGGGGCTCGCGGATATTCTGGTTTCCACACATCTCGCCGCCCGATCACAGGTTGAGCTCATACTCCTATTATTGTGGTGCGTAGTAGAATAAATAGCAGGGAGGATGTGGGAGGGAGAGCAGGGGGTCAAAGTCACAGTTCACACAAGTAGAGCAGGCAAAGCCTCCTAATCACTCTGGGCATGTATGTAACCTCATCCACAGGATTCCACTGCCGCCTCCCCCCCTCCCCTCCCCGTTCATTTCATACTCGCTCATCCACTCTCCCCCTCTCTCTCCCCTCTCATTTCGTACTCTGTCTTCTTCCTATTTGCAGCCCTTAATTGTGTCTCTGGTTCTCACTCGCCGTTCACCTCTCAGTCCTTGCTCGTCTCCGTCCTACACGGGTCTTTACTGAATGTCTCCACCTCTGTTTTGATTAATTGCCGTCATGTTCCCAGGCTCATTTATCCGTTTGTCACCCTTGCATGCCAAACTGTTTCCACCTCTCTGTGCCTTTCACTCCCCTGCTCTCTCTTTAGTCTCTGTGATACACTTTAATAGCATTTTAAACTTATGTTACAAGAAGGTTAAGCTATAAAAAATGCATGAAAAGTAATCAAGCCACTAAAGGGACGAAGCAATATAGAGAGTAAAGTAACAACAGCTGCTTATAGATAATGTGGCAATGTTAGCTGACCAGCTAGTTCAACTCTTCTGGCTCCACCTACATGTGAAAAATCACTGATTTTTTTTAAAGTTAAAATTAAAGGACTGATTTGTCACTCTTTTCCTTTATTAATGAGGGTTGTGTGGGAATATAAATACCACTCTCGTGTGTGTGTGTAGTGAATAAGAAGCTGGAGCCAGCAGTCATTTTATCCATCAGATCTGTTTGGATTCAACCAACAAGATTTAACGTGTCGGGCAGGTTTCTATTCCTTTGGACGAAGCCGAGCTACAAGTTTCCTGTTTCCATTCAGTATGCTAAGCTAAGCTAACGGTCAGCTTATGTGTGTGCAGAAATGTCAAACTATTTCTTTTAAATATAATCCTTTACAAACTTTTAATACAGACTGCTCATTACAAATCTTCCTCCTATGTTTAGAAAACTTTAGCTGGAGTTTTAGAGTTTCTTTTGGAGTCGGTTGGCTCGGTGTTGATCCCTCATCACTGTAGAATCGAGAGAAATGTACTGAAGACACATTTCTGAGGCCTGTTTGCAGCTCACTTTCCAAACGTGGATTTTCTGGCTGCTTTGACTGTCAAAGGCGAGGAGGTGTTAGAGGAGACGAGCAGAGATGAGCAGAACAGAAATACAGCGTGTGATAGGCTGCGACACCTGTTAGTCAGGCAGAAATTACCCAAGACCCACTCCGTTTTGATCCGCTTGGCCGCGCTCCACTTGGGTCGTGCTGCTTGTTACATAGCGGCGCTGGCAGTCAAAGCTGCCTAAATGGAGTGCAGATGGCACATGGGGCGGCAGGTATGATGTGAATCTCTATCAGCTGATAATTAAGCGGCAGCAGGCGGCGGAGATGCTGTAGTAAACTTTGAAGCCATCTTTCTCACAGCTTGTAGGTGTCAGAGGCAGAACGAAAGCGTTTCATGACCAACTATGTGAAATATGTCTCTCAGTTTGCGTTGTTTTACGATGCGGCTGGTACAGTCGGTACTCACACAGAGCCTTTGCTGCTTAAAAATCCATTAAGACACTACAGCAGTGCCGAACTAGCATCATTAAAAACACATTCTCACATTATTGTCATAAGAAGGAAATGTGTTTCTGTCAGGACAAAAACATCCAGTCATAATGAGGAAACAGTTATTTTAATGAGAAGCTTGTGGCTCGATTAAGTTTGACTGTTTTCAGACATTTTGTACGAGCTCGTCCTTTAAGTCTTTGTTTGAATTTCGCTCATGAGTTTACCTCTCAACTAGACTGAAGTTGATCGTTTTTCACAGGCAAAATACATTCCCTGAAAGCGAGAGAGTAAATCCCTTTGGATTCTTGAGCTTCATCCTGTGAACACTTGTGTTTCAGAAGGGAAAATCTGGAACAGGAGGAATCTGTGCTGAAACCACAGATGACCAATTATCCACAAAAATGCACAGTTTTGATCAGTATTTCTGCCAATTCACTAATTCTGTCCTGTGAAGTCCCTATTATGGGTTCATATAAATGTCTTAAAAACCCTTGCGGATACTTGAGATGCATTACTTCATAATCAAATTTCAGCCAAGAATATGTGTCTTTAGAGGTTTGTATAACGTGTCTTGGTAAACATCGGTCGGACATAACAGCACTTTGTCCCCCAGCTGGAGACAGTATTTCAAAGGAGAAGTCATGTAACTGTATGAGTTTTCCTTTGAGGACACAGTTATATAACTGAAGTCCATATCCGGCACGTAGCATGATATATTTACCACAATATAGACGCAGGCTTGGATGGATAAAAAGCAATCGATCTGGTGTCAGAGATGACCTTGAGTGGTCCAAGGTACATTAGATCCTTAACAGTACCAACAATCTTTAGCCTCCAGCAGCAGGACGCGTACCAACAGAGCCACGTGGCAGCGCTATTTATAACCCCTGTGGTGTTGCACAAATACTGCAAGGTGTTCCCCTGTGTGACCCTTTCCTGGGCTCATCCAGAGACCTGCGACTCCGGCAGACCATGTAACAGCACACAACAAAGTCTTGGTTAGTTATTCTCTTCACTAGCATCCTTTCGGCTGACATTTTGTCTCCACGATGCCACAGAAAGATGAGTGAGACCCTCTTTGGTTTGAAGCGTCCCTTCTTGTTTCTCTGGTGAAGCTGGGTGTGTTTTCACAGCTGTGTTCGTGTCACCGCGGCACAAAGACGCTCAGCTGCGTCACATTCGATTCGATCGTCTCAGTGACAGCGGCAAGACACACTTAACTCACCTTGTCGTCACTCATTAGTTTTGACCGAGGTGTGTGTGTGTGTGTGTGCTCTCTCTCTCTCTCCAACAGACCCCAGCGCCAGTCAGACGAGTTCGGAGGAGAGGTTGAACCACGAGGCCCAGGAGCTGGAGAAAAGACTGAGCATGCTCTCTCACAGGAGCAGCACAGGTAGAGCCGTGTCACACTGAAGCTGCACTGAGACGCAGAGTAGCAAGAATACAGCTGAACTCCAGAAAACAGTACAAATGTCCTCACTTGGATTGTGTATCTGTCACAACATAATCGACCCAAAGCTCCCATAATCATTGTTTTGCTGCAGAGAAGCCTGTGCCCAACCAAACAGTATAAATGATGCATTGGACTTGAATAACAATGCACTTTTTTAAATTAAGTTTGCAGATTTTACACCACTGACACAGATGATTTATTACTCCCATTATTCAGTAAATATCATGGAGAAAAGTTAGAAAACAGCAGCCATGTTTTTATGATGATGCTGTGTTTATTTCCCATTAATGCTGTTAATTAAAGTGTTTAATTATGTTATCTTCTGGGCAGCCTCGTCCTCGTACTGCCCGTCTGCCGGGGGAGACGACCGCAGCATATCCGGTTCCTCCGACACGTCAGACACCAGCCAATCAGACTGCAGCATCGGCAGCCGGCTGGCCATTTGGACCGAACCAGCCTCCAACCCGCCCGAAAACGTCAGCCACGTGGGAGCCAAAGCGCCGTTACAGAGCGTCGAGAAGCTCTCCGTCAACCAGGGAGGTGGGAGCCGGCCTGCAGCCAAGCCCCCCAGGCAGCTCCAGGAGATCGGCCGCCAGAGCTCCTCGGACAGCGGCATCGCCACCGGCAGCCATTCCTCTTACTCTGGAAGTTTCTCCTCCTACACAGGCAGCCTGGATATCACGGCCGGGGAGGACTTCGGGTCTGTTTTCAGCTTGCCCCCCCACTTGGCTCAAGAGCTGAGCCCGTGCACTTGCCTCACGGTCCCTGGACATGAATACCAGGTACCAACATCGCTTAGGTATGTGTATGACTCTCCCAGGAGTCTGTTACAGGAGGGAGGCGGCGCCGCCAAAGACAGTGAACCCTCCACCCTGACGAAGGACACTCCTGCCTCCTCAGGCCTCACGGCAGACTCGGCGAAGGGGGATGAAAGCAGTGCCGTGACCTGTGAGGGTCACTCAGAAAACACTGAGAGACAGTCAGTGAGTGAACACTCGCAAGGCCCCTCAGAGGAGGGGAAAAAAACCAAGGCGGCGCCGTCGAGTGAACATCCAGACTCCTGTCACATCTGCAGCTCTCTCACATCTGTTTCCAAAACCATCGTGACCATCTGCTCGGTGTGCGGGGGATTTAAGGTGAGCAGGAAAAATATCTTTCTGTGCCAGTCATGCAGACTGTAATCGTGTTTTTTTAAAGGCATTTTTTTTGTGTATTTTCGCCCCTCTGGCAAAAGCAGACTTGATTTAAGCTCAGATACGAGTGTTGCTCTGTTATCGCCGGCCATCTCTTTGCCTCAGAAAATTGGCCTGCTCCGTGTTCAAACAGCCTCCTGATCGTGCTCTGTTTTATATCTCCCTGTCATACACTCGCAGCCTGTGTGAACAGGCCTTATCATCACTCCATCATCTGTTCTGCAGCACGCTGTCAGTACGACCTTTGTGGTGTCGTGTAGGCTGACGGTGACGCTCCGCACTCAGAGTCAAAACAACAAAACAGGCCATTGGTCCATCTGTCTAACAAGTTAGCGTGTCAGCAGCCAATTGAGATCGACACTGTCGTTGTATCGAGCAGACTAGGACCCGGTGCATTGTGCGTGACTCACGGTTTCTGTCTTTGTAAACCTCCTGTTTGTTAGTGAACTTCACACTGCTGAGCTTTAGGGAGTGCTGTCTTTTTATGCGGTCAGCAGCTCGGTCGTCTCCCGGGTGATGGTGTTTTTCTTCTTGGCATTGGGATCAAGGTGCTGGCTCTTCTTTAGTTTGGATTCATTTTCATTTAAGGGCAGCAGGGAAGAAGTATTTTTATTATCAGTGGTTACTTTCTCAGTTGTTTAGTCCAGAAGATGTAAGAAAATAGTAAAAAATGCCCATCGCAGTCAACATTTCCAACTCACCTGTTTCGTGCCACTAACAGTCTGAAGGTCAAACATATCCTCTTTAATATCACAGAGGTCCAGGACAACAAGCACATATTCACATCCGTGTTAGTGGAATCAGAGCCTGTTTGGCCCCAAAATGACTCAAATCTCTTAAAGATAGTTGCTAATAAATTGTCTGACGATCAGCTTTTCCATGACTGATCACTTCAGCTTTCAGTTTGTTGTCTTATCTCCATTCAGTCTTGATAAGTTGAAAAAGACGTGTTTGATTTTTCTGAGACGGACTCCTCTTGGCTTTGATTTATATTTTCATTTTTACCAGTTTCATGCAGTTTCATGCTCATGTTTTCGTTCATCGTGTCTTTGATGATGTTCAGTAGATATCTGCGGTATTTGATCACGTATCTTCTTGCATTTGTAAAGCAAGAGCTTCACTCTGTAAGGTTCAGCTTGAGCGCTAATATATATTTTTACTGGCCATTGTAACTTTAAGGTGTAAACACTCAGTGAAAGCCTTTTTGTCCTGGTCTGCTTATGTCAGTCACCTTTTATGAGGTAGTCTAAACATATAGCTCCACCTGCTGGTGGTGCACTTAGTCAAGAATTCATGCAACATTTGATTTTCCTGCATAAATCTTTTTCTACCTCGATTCACATCAGTCGGTCCTCGGTGAACAAAATTAAACATGAGGGTTGTTGGCCTGAAGCTGATGGATCAGGCCTGAGCAGTGTGGGAGGGCGATTATCACCCAGCAGGAGCTTCACCATCCACCCCTGTGGAGTTTACTGGCTCACAGATAAAAGGCTAGTTCATGAAGATTTTAAACCACAACTACTTCTGATAAAAATGTCATTTCACACATTTTGTTACAATGCATTACTCTACATCCCCGAGTTGATGATGGATGCACATGTGTGGCATCATTCCGGTGCAACGTGGCCATAAACAGTCAAAAAAAGAAAAATGAGGATTCATGTCATGATGTAGTGCCTCCGGCCTGCATGGTTTAATAAAAATATTGATATTTGGCACAAGTATATTGTCAAAAAGAAGACAATATATTCCACTCTCAGTAAATTGTCCCACCTCAGGAGTGTAATATGCTGTGTGATGGATGTAGTCATCCGACAGCTCCGGACGTGACATTCACAGCCACGACACCTCACAGCTGTGACACTCTACAGTCCTCTGGCTTTTACAGGAAAACGATGCTGATATACTATTCATATTTATTACTGCCGTTAAAGCTAACAATGGATCGATGACACTGATCAGAAGTGTCATTATAGCCAAAAGCCGGATAATAGCTCATTTCATTGTGCCACAGAGCTTCATTATTGTCTAAAAAACTGCAGAAAACTTCCTCTGTGGGCCAAGTTGCTGCACAGTCATGTGTTTTGTCTGCAGTTTCTGACAAAAAAATCAAAGAACTTATTTTTTTGTGACCAGTTTTTCCAGATTGACGTCTTCAGTGAGGATCAGTCAGGCTGCTTCAGTCAGAACATGTTTAGAAACAGGTGCACTGGTGGTTTTTATTGGGATGACACCTTACAGAAATATAAATCATTACCAGCCTTTTTCTTCAAAATGCTTCCAGAAAACACAGGGTAATATGTTGTTTTGTTTTTTGTTTTGCATTGAAATGTCATGTTCATAATTTCCTGTTTCATCTCACAGGGGACGCCACACATCCCTGCCAGTGGTTCAGTGATACCTGCCATACCAGGTGAGTGTAATCAGATGAAACGCTGTTTGCAGGCTGCATGCGCTGATCCCTGCATGCATGAACAGAGTCGCTGCATGTTTGAGACAAAGCATCCGGGGTTTTGCTGCAGCAGCCACGGCTTTCTGATTCGATTTGGGAAATCAAAGTGTGTGTTTAAAGGTTTTTTTTTGCCTCCAGAACATCATATTTTCAATCCAGCAGATCAAAGTGTTGACAAATCACCATGCAGACCCACCACTGCCAGTAAATACAGTATTGTGGTGGAGAAGAAAATCCTGCAGAAATCCTGTGCCTCTCCTGGATCTGGAAGCATCTGCAGCTCTGAGAAGCCAACAGCGGAGACGAGCGAGGATTCTGTGCTTCCTAAAAAAGGCAGAGAGAAATTAGCGAGTCTTTTAGCAGATCTGCTAGGCTTTCCAACTGCAGAAACACCGCTGCAGGCAAAGACTAACAGACTGAACTTGTATGAGTCAATGAGCCCCGGATTTGGAAATGAGCTCAAATCGGCACCAACTGGCACCTGTGCACCACCACCACAAGTTCCCCTGCAACACAACAGAGCCGTCATATACGAAAACTGCTTCAAGTGTCAAGGGGAGCACTGCCAGCCCCCCCCACGGATCCCACCTGCTGAAATGTACCCAAACAGGAGCGTTTCCACTTTACAAACCTTTCCCGCCGGGCTGCGCCTGAAGAGGAGCCAAGAGCGTGAAGTTGCTGCTAATGAGGAGCTGCTCAATCAGGCTTTGAGTGATGGATCACAGCGCGCGGACGGCCGGTGTCAGTATGGAGAGATGAATGGTCGGACGGTGACCGGCGAAGGTAAGAGGCCTCTCCAAAGCTTCTACGATTCCTCTGGTGTCCTGTTCTCCGCTTAAATGCTTTGAAATGGATCTTATCTTCATCTCCACTTCTGTTGTTCTCTTCATCATCAGTAAAAAACACACTTTCTTCCAGGCTTTTCTTGTTTAATCAACTACTTGTTTTTTTTTTTTACTCTCTCTGTGATGTTTCCTTTTGTTGTGTTGCTCTTTACAACTAAGCTATATGTGGGCTGTGAAAAGAAAAGGGAATTACTGTGAGAAATCAGAAATGATGAATAGACTCTACTAGACATTTAATGATAGTAGATTTTTAAGGCTGAAAATTGAACAATCTCTCCCATGTTCGTACAAAAGGCCCTCGTTTAAGAGGTTTTCAGCTGTATTTCTCCCCATTAAGGCTAATATATCCTTTACTAAACTCTTTTAAATGAGATATTAACAGACTTTTAGTTTGTTAGGCGATCAAAAACATATTGACAGGGCCTTATGATTCCATAATGATTCCATATCTTTTTTTAAAAGGACTTGTTTTAATAAGTTATTAAGCATTTTTAAATGAATAAATAACATTCACAAGAGTCATATTACCAAACAGAAAGAATTAGCACCAGCAGAAGGTTTACCAGCAGCCCAAAAGAACTTCTTGTCAGTGGCTCAGGAAGTTAAATTAGTGAGTAAATAAATAATTTATTAGCCTCTAACAAACCATTAGTCAAAACACAACTTATTGGACAGTGGTTCCAAGAAAATCTAACATTATGTTGTTCAGTTTATTGAATCAGTCCATGCAGTTGAATCAATATTCTCTGTAGCAGTTTTAACAAAAACTGAACTTCGTAACCTTCAAAAGTCAGATTTATTACAGGACTGTTGCATTTTCCTGCATTAGTTTTAGCAAAGTGGACCTAATAAATTGTCATACATACAATAATTAATCTGCTGTGCCCATTTAGCCGTTGATATAAGCTCAGTGCAGATATATCTGTATACATATTGACCAATAAGTAACAGGAAGACACTGAGAGGCCAAAGATTATGCGTGAAGAAACTGTTTTGCTGTTTGTAAGAGTCTAAATTGTTCCACTCAATGTGAATTTTGGTCACAGCTGTTAAATAAAGTGGAAATGAAAGGAATCCTTTTCAAATTAGCAAAAATGTTCAAAAAATTAAAAGATACATTTCTTAATTCCAGATATCTAATGACCTTAAAAATCCTCTTCTCGTCTTCTCAGGCTTCGCTGGTGTTAATGCTCATGTGTCAGTCAGGATCCATAGTAAAGGCTTTTTACATGAAAAAAAGGGAAGCATCAGTGATAACAGTGTGAAGGTTTTAGTGACCCTGAGCTGTTTTTCCCTGCATGTTGAACCTCTTTACCAGCATGCAGGTTGTGATGCCTCCCCCGTTATTATCATTGCATCTCTCACTCCCGGCACCCTGGATGCTATTTCCCCATGTGTGTAATAGTCTGTGGTGTTATGAGATGATGAATCAATCCGCCGTTATTTCGTTCCCATCACCGGGTCTGCAGGAATTCATGCATTTATACCCAGAGACCTTGTCTGCACCTCGTCTGCTCGGATTCACAGAATGGATTAAGAAAGCACAATGTGGGATTATTTTCTGCCCTGGCGTTATTTCACCTGAGGGGGAGAAAAAAAAAAAAAACAGATTCTCACATTTTAAAACACACTGTATTTTTCTCGCCCACCAGACAAAAGGCCTAATAGCAAAGAAGAAAGACGCAGAGCTGATCCTGCTTATGAGATCATGGAGAGTCGGGCGCCGGAGAGGAACTCAGAGGTAGGCCAATCCAAAACTCACTAATCCGCTTTATGCTATCAAGCACTCACACATTTTGCCTGTGTAACTCATTGTGCTCCAAGTTCTGCTAAACATTTTTTGGGGGAACCACTGATATCATGGGGGTGTGTATTGATAAGAATGAGGCTCACAGGGGTTAGTTTTCGAAAGAGGCTCGAGTAAAAGCAGAAAATTGAACAATACAAATTATATTCAGTCACATTTTGTAGTTCTGAACTTGTTCTCCAGTCAGCGATTCCTCAGATGGACTGAAATATGAAGTCGAAAACATGGGGATTGCCTCTGTGATGTCCTCAGTCTGTGTGATGAGCTGAAATCAAAGCGTTACAGTGCCGCACATACAGTGTGTGTGTGTGTGTGTGCAGTCTCTGAGGCATAACCTTCAGCTTTCAGACTTCATTGTGGGCGTGTGACGAGACACGTCGCTCTCAGAGGTTTTCCTACAGTCACAAGGAAAAGAGGTCAAGCAGCGCGCAGCAGGATTGAATGATATAACCTCAGATGACATTTCATGTTCCAGAGAGGTGTTGATTCAATTTTATGGTCCTGTATTGAATTCTCTCGTTGTAACAAAGGCTGTAACAAAGAGTTTGAAGTGGCAAAGCTTCATTCATAACTTTGACATTTAAGCTTTACAGAATGAAAAGTTCAGAAGATTCTGGTGCTTATGCAACTTAAGTAGTTTTTTTTTTCTGAGTGTAGCTAATAAACAGGAGACTGAGTGTATATTTGTGAAAAGCGTGAAATGAAAAGGTCAGAGCAGGAATGCTAAAGATACTATCAGAGCTAGGAGAAGGTTAGTTTAGCTTAGCTTAGCATAAAAATGCAAGTAGGGAGAAGAGCTACCAGCATCTCTTCAGAGTTTTAAAAAAATACTCCAACCAGGAGTTCAGACGCTGATTTATTAACACAGTGTATCTTCATGGTTTAATTCTTAAAAAAAAAAAAAAAAAAAGAAATATTATGAGGCTTAAGAGGGAGTTTGTGCTGACTGTTATTGAACAGGTTTTGTTAATCAAAAATTGGCTAAAGCCTGTTCCTCATAAAAAAACTTGCATGTAAAATTTTGTTTTTATATTCTTGTTTGTGATCATAATAAATAAACAAGAGTCAGCATGTTTATTTTTCCCTCCGGAGGTAAAGATCTTTCAAACTTAATAGCCTGACTGCCTAGTTGTTGCTAATAATAAGCTAATGGCTCTCTGGATTGAGTTCTTCACAGAACAAACAAACAGGTGAGATCAGATTAAATTCACTTTATTTATCTTGAAGAAAAGCAAAGTTCAAGGCAGCAAACAGTAAAAAAAACAAGGCAAGAAAAAAGCAAAAAGGACCAATAAAAACCACAACAAACTTGAAGTATACCAATGTTAAAAAAACAAATGTTTATGGGGTTGTCTTCAGAGGGTCAGCACATCATAAAAACAGCAGTCAAAGTTGTATCGATCCCCTGATTTAACTTGTCGGGAGAAAGCTGCAATCAGATGGTGTGGCTGCAGTTTTACAGCCACTGTCATCCCTTCCATAACAATAAAGCAGTGCAGACAGTGTTTCCACATGTAAGACATGAGCTCTCAGTAAATCCCTGAAAATCAGCCTCTGTCTGTAAATATTTCTGATGTGTTTGCTGAGCTGCCGAGGAGAAAGTCAGTCACATTTCTTGTGTATTAAACGTCACCAACAGTTGCTTACTGTCATCGTCGTGTCTTGCAGGCAGAAGATAAAGGCAAGTATGAGTCGATGGGCGGCGGTGGGCAGCAGAGGTTCCTTCAAGAGACTGAAGGTGAGTGAGACTGACGTCACGACCTGAGCTGTTTGTTTTCAGCACAGCTAGTTAAACACGTGCAGATTGTTGGGTCTGCAGCAGCAAATTGGGTCACTTTTCCTGAGTAGACTGTTTTTAGAATTTTTTTAAGTGGTCTGAACGTTTTGAGCTGAACATTATGCCGGCGTCTTGCAATAAGCGGGGCCCACTTACAGAAAAGGGAATTAAAAGGATGAGTCATGCACCTGAATCAGTGCAGCTACAAACGCATCACCTGCTGCTTGGTGCGCATGAATTAAAATGAATGAATAAATAAAATTAGGCTCATTCAGTGTCTGAAATAGGAGACTGGCAGATGTATAAAGGTCCCTGGGGTGATGTTAGGACACACAGATCACACACATACACACAAACACTCACACACACAAGATTTTGACCTCATTCGGGGTGATGCACTGAGACATTGTTGCTTAGTTGTTGTCATGAAGTGGCTCCTAGCATGTGTTGTTCAGTACAGAATCATAAATGGTACATTTACTCAATTTTACCGCAGTACTTTGTTTCGGCAGATCCACATAACGTGTTGTGATTCTAAAGCAGGTTGTTGACACGCAAGTTCCTACAAAGACAAACTACGTTTTGTAAAATATTTAAATCCAACAACTGCCATGTGTAACTGTTGAGAAGCAAACCTCAGTGAAAAAAAAACGTGCTAATATACAACCCACTTCAACATAAGTGTAAAGTATGTGGTTTACATCTGACCTGACAGTCGATCTAAACAATGTTTAATAGTTTTATGTAAAATTACTTTTCCCTTAAGTGAACCTCAAATTGCAAAACATTAAGCTGTAAAGTGGCTTTGTAATCTTTCACTGATGAAAGGAAATATAGTGTGCAGTTTAAACACTTTAACTGATTGTTATTACCAGTTAAATGCTAAGCTAGTCCAGAGTTTTCTCTGATAGATAATGAACTTATATGTGCTTGAGTTTAAATGAGGCAGTTCTTTCTGAAAACTTGCAAGAAATTAATGTAAATTATCTCTAAGTAACAAACCCTTAGAGGAACATTTTTAAATCATTATGATGTAATAGTTTCTGGATGTGTTTTGCTGTTTGTGTGTGATTACTTTTTCTTTGCACAGCACTTATGTTGGCATCAGTGGTTAAATTTTTCTTAGTATGTCACTGCATGTGATATTGAATCTTATTAGAGTTGGTCAAACAAAACAAAAACAAATTTATGATTACAGCTTCAGTGTAATGTTGGTACATCCGAGGGACAAACTGGGGTTAAACAGACGCATCAGTCCAATTTGTGTCCGTTCATGTGATTTTTGACTATGACGTCAGAGATCAAGGGCTGTAAACAAATGCAAGCGTGAGTCATCTCTGTAATTTATTTTGCCGTTAATGTAATTTGGAGAAAAGGACTCCGTTCATCAGCCTCTCCTTTTTTATTGTGCAGTGGGGAGCTGAGCATCTGTTTCTTCATTTACGCCTTTTTCTGACACCTTAAACCCAAGTCACACGAGAATGCATTGTGTCAAAAGCAAACACACAGATATGTAAGCAAACAGAGGGTGCGCTGATGCGTGACCGTGTACCTGCCTTGACGGTAAGGCGAGGGGACAGTTGTCAGGGGACGTTTTGCCATTTAAGCATCCCACACCCAGAAACATGCCCTCCGTCTAATGCACACCTGCTCTAGAAATTCCCAGCAGCTGTCACAGCGCAACATCAACCTATCCGTCATGTTCATGCACCTACACACACACACACACAGCTCGGCCCCCGTGTCTTCTTTCCAATCATCCTGCCTCAGCAAACAGTCAATGAGGAGAGATGTGCAGGAGGCCGGCGGCTCAGGTTTACGTGAGGTTGCAGGCTTGATGGCATCTGAAACGAGTAAAAAGTTTTCATGTGATTTAATGGTAATTTTGTGACATTTCATATTGAAACAGTGCAGTGAGCAGCTATGACAGATGATGTTATATTGATTTATTTTGGCTCCATGTTGATTCATTCTAGTGTGCAGTATTTTAAGGGGAAGAACTCCTGTATTTTTAAACCCGGGGCCTATTTTTTACATATTTTGTAACGCAAAAGACTGTCTTACAAAAGGTTTTGTGATTATTCCAGTAAATGGTCTCGGGGGGAGCAGCAGCATGGCTGCAATGTAATCCTTAAGGGCAACTATGACTATCTGTACTATGCCCGCTAAAACAGCCTTTTTTGCCTCTCACAAACAGCAAGTATTATTGTAAATGTCAGACAGCAACAGCAAACAGATCTGCACAGAGACAAACTGTTTTGTTTGAGTAAAATTCTTTCGGTCGAACAAATTTTGTGATTTTTGATGCAGAACTTAAGAGCCAGACTTTGCCTTGATTAAAACTTTTGTGATCAGTTTTTGTGGACGAAGTAAAGACTGTCCAAGTTGCCCCAAAGGATTACATTGCAGCCAATGTTATGGCTCCCCCTTGAGGTGATATAATAGGACAGTTACAAAAGTTTTGGTAAGTACCAGTCATTTGAACCCCAAAATTTTATAACCTTCATGTAGGTAGGATTCATTGCAGGACTGTTATATTAGATGTATATGAGTTTACATAACAAACTGGCAGCTGTACAGGACCACAATTTGCTTCAATGAACAAATATTTTACTGTTTGTATCTTAGAATTGTTAACTTTGTCTAAGACAGCAAAAAATTACAGCTTGTAAAGGGGCCCTTTAGTGCTGTCAGTGTGGCTCAATGTGGTAGTTTCCTCACTTGTGTGCAGAGGTGCTGTTGTATAACAATGCTATTCAGTTAAAAAATGATATTTAATCTAATTTAATCAAAAGGTTACCATTTTGGTACTGGGGTTTTTCCACCCACCTTTGCAGAGACCTGGGTTTTGCTCCTGGCAGCGGTACCTTTGCTGTTTGGTCTGGTCTGTTGCACAGAAGATGGGATTTAGGAACCTGGTGTGATCCAGTTTAAGTCCTTGTTGTCCGGAGAAACTGAGGAAAAAGATGGGGAAAAAGTTTCAAGTCAAATAAAATACTGAGATTCTGTATGACTAAGAATTTCCGGTATTTCCATTTTCAAAGAAGTTTGCTTTTAAACAGTTATCTTTATCCTGTGTGGGCATTTTGAATGAAGCCAGTAGGTTTAGTCAGGCTTGTTTTCACCTCCACCTTTATCTCTGCCTGTTGGACCAACCCCTGAGAGGTGGAAAACAAGCTTGAACAGGCCTCTCACCCTGAAGAAAGAGCTGTCATTAAACCTGTGTTTTCCCCCCTGAAAAGCAGTTGACTTTGAGAGTTCGGGTCAGTGAGCTCAGCCAGGTATTGCCTCTAACATCGCCCCTATGGGCTTCACAAAGTGGATTATGGAGTCCCCACAGCCTCTGAGCTGTGGGTAAACCTGCTGTTGTAATGGTAGCCATTATAAAACGCCGCACTACTGCGAGGGCTGCTTGGTGTCTGATCAATTAGGTATCAGGCCTCTTAAACGTTGCCAAAGGCAGCACCCGCTGAGACCCTGCTGGCGTCTAATGGCTTCTCACTGATTGTTGAGTGTCTCCTGGGGTTGATGCCTTTGAGCTGCGGGTTACGGTCACTGCCTGCTGCCATTTAGAAAGAGTCAACAGCAGAAGAAATCTTTTTTCATCACCAAATGTGGTGTTTTACCCAGCATTTGAACTAAATTTACAGCGTTGCATCTAAAAGTTGGTGTTATTACAACACCACTGTAGCAAAAATGATACAAATCCATGAATGCCTTTAAATTCTAAAATACTGAGCTTTATGCAGAATTTTATGGTGTATAATCTGCCTCAAGACAGTATGATAAGTCAGAAATTTGGACACAACTTCTCTTCCAATGTTTTTTCACTTTATTTGTTATCCTCTGCATTGTAGATTAATGCTGAACACATAAAAAATATATGATGATGTGGAATTTTTTGGTAAACAAAACAAAGCAAAAAAAAGTTTTTTCAGGGGGATTTTTCATAATAGATACCATTTGTTTGATCTGTTATGTAGATAATAATAAAAACAAAGAGAAACCACTGAAGAGAAAACATGCCCAAACTTTTGACTTGTACTGTAGTTTAAGGAATAAATTAATATTTAATTTACTGCCTGAGGTTCATGATAACTTTGTATTTGAAGCTAGTAAAGTTCTTCAGCTGAACTGCTGTCTTTTGTACTTACATTGTGATTGGGATTGAAAATGTCCTTAAAACCTGTTTTCTGTGATTTTGTTAATCTCTTTAATCTTGGGCCATCAGCAGTCGTGCAGTAACTGATGTAAACTGATGTGAACTAAGGTAAACAGGTTCAGCTCTGTTAATGTTCCTGCACAGAACATGGTGTTTGTTTTATGAAGTGGTTGTCCTCAGCTTCAGCCTGAGCTCATCGTGTTTATTGGATTGTTGTATTGGTTAATGAGTAATCGTTCTTGCTGATGTACAGTGCTTGACATGAATTACATAAGCTGTGTGAGTGCAGAGCAGCCTGACACCTTTTAATGAGTAAATGTGTTAAATCAAGTGAAGGAGGGTTTGTTTAAGAGCCCGACCATTAATGGGTGTTTTAGTGGTCAGGATTGATGTTTAAAGATCGAAAAGATGCTTATTTATCAGCCAGTATTGTTTGTTTCTCTATAAACTTAAAAAATTATTGTCTTTGTAGGTTTTCTTGACGGTGTTTCCTAAAAAGTTGTAAAAATATTGATGACTCATCCTGCACTGCAAAGCACACAGTCATTTTGCTGCAATGAACAGTTTCAAAAAATTTTCAGGAAATTTTTTTTCATCACTACATAAAAAGAAGGTTCTGCTGAAGCGTTGGTGTTAGGCCCATTTAGCGCTATTGACCACTGTAAACCACAATCAATACCTGCAACAAGTCCCTTCATAGCTGCCGGTTTTTACAAGAAAAACACCAAAAATTATTCCTTTTCACAAGAACTTAATGTACCTTTTTATTGAACAACAATGCCACATACTTTACTACTTTAATATAACAGCAAATTGAATCGTTGCAGTCCTTCAGACCAGCAGAATAGATTCTGTCTAGTGCTGAAAATAACTAAAATTTCATAAAAATTCAACCTTTTGGAAAAATTCAGCCTGTATGTTACATAAATCTCCTGTGTTTTCAAAAGTTCACGTGTCCAAACGTGTGTGTGTGTGCTGCATGTCCTTGACCACTGTTGTTGATTGTTTTGGAGTTTTTTATTTTTCCCTTAAAGCAACATTATGTAACTATCTTTAGTCATGCCTGGTTGATTTTTTTGATAAATTAACATTTATTTCTTGAATTTACACTGATTGTAATTGAAGTAAAACCCTGAAATTACATTAATCAGTCGACATAAACGCCTTATTCTTTGAACCGTGCGGTTGCAGGTGACCCAAAACTCAGTAATCTAATTTCAGCAATGAAACATTTATTTCTGACTTTCTTTTCTTTCTCTCTTGTTACATTTGTACTCAGTGAAATAACCAACAAATGTTTGCGTCACTGTCCAGAAAACATTGAGTACATTTTGCTTCTCACTGGTCTCTGTTCAAAGGGGAGAACAGAAGTGTTGAAGTTATGTAAATCTCTCAGATATCCTTGAGTGTGCTCTCCTGTTGTTCAAGGTTGTAGCTATCTTTGCTGACATTGTAGGTACAGGCACAAAAGAAAGCATTAGACTGTGTGTGTGTGTGTGTGTGTCACGGAGCTGAAATATGCACATTTTTCATGCAGTTGTTCTCAGACATTAAGCTGAACAGTCTTCAGAGCAATGAACTTGACTCTGTACCTTTCTGTCTGCAGAGGCTTTTAGGTTTATGGCAGGTAAACCGTTTATCAAGCACAATAAAATACACAGACAAAGCACTTTAGCAACACTGTGGCTATAATTTGTGTGTTTGACAGGAAAAGCTTCTCAGATCAGATGGATGGAGGAAGCGTTTCCTGTTAGTTTTACATGTTGCTGGTTGATTTGCCTCAGTCCCAACGTTTAAATCCCCTTTTTCAGCAGTGTTCAGTGACTGATTTTCCAGTTGCTGCCGTTGTGACGTGAAACAGATGGTCCAATGAACTTCTGATTAGCAGATCACTGCCATGTTTGAGACGAATGCCTTTCTTATTATTATATGTCAACTGGTTGTCAGGTAGTGTGAAACTGTACACCACGCCAAGTTTGTTTTTGTAGTATGGAAAAGGCGTATTGGAGGTAGGGTGGGTCATGCCTTTGCCATCCTAGGAAAAAAAAAGGGTCTAAAGTGTTTAGTTGTTTTAGCCCAAATTTGTTAGTCCTTTTAAACAGAAGAATCTGCCTGTTAATTTTTGAATTTTGCATGGATTTTGCAGAATTATTGACTTAATTTTTTATTTTTGGATCACTTATTTTAGCAAGAAGTAGGTTCTTATGTTTGGGGTTTTATCTCAAAAATATTAAACAGCTGTTAAATCTGAAATTTTCAAATGAAATTTGGGTCATTAAACACACCTGAATATTTTTAGTGATCTTCTAGGAACTGTTATGGGACTCAGAGCTTTTAAGGTGGAATAAAAAGGGCAACAAGTTTAAGTTTTACTGCCTCAGAACAAACTGACCAGAACAAATTTCAAAATTTGCTAACTATGCACAAGCAGCCTCTGTAGGAAAAAAACCCTCCAGTGTTTTACTGTTGAAAATTATTTGTCACTTTATCGCAGATTTATGTAGTCTAGTTCAGGAAGTCTAATTGAACGAGTATAATAGGCTCTTACCTCAAGTGTACGACCACAACAGCTTTATCCTTGAGTTCATAGTCATTTTTAATTAAGGTTACGAACCCTGTTTTAAAGTTGTCACGGTTACAGTTATTTAATCTTTTCAATATTACTCAAAAAATCTCATGAAAAGAAGAAACCAACAATGAATTTATCATGATACTATTGTCTGCACAGCCACAGCCAGTTAAAACTTATTTTTCTGTGCTACTTAACAAAGCCATCAGAAAACTTAAAAGAGCCTTACTGTTGCATTGAAGGGATTTTTTTTTTTTTTTACAATGCACACCACCAGTGTGGAGTAATGGCACCAAATAACTAAGAAAAACACTCTGCCTTTGAAAGAAATGTGAAATGACTGTCCATGTTCATTGTAATGAAGCTTTGGTCATCTAAATGCAAGTGTGTGGGTCTTTTATGAGTTTTAAATGGGTTTTGGATGATAGCGGAGTTATTTGGCACAGAGACACATTACAAACCATCGAGCTGCAGCTACACAGACAAAACTTGTTAGCAGGATGAATTACTTGTTGGTTTTGTTCTCCTCAGGGATTGTGTAGAAAGTTTGCAAACTAATTAACACTTTGTTCCTCTTGCGTTGACAGGGGCAGTGTTCGTTTTCCCCCCCGAGGCACCGCTTCCTGAGAAGCCTCGCTGCGAAGGTGCGACGTATGTGAATATTCCTGTCAGTCCCACGTCTAAGAAGCAGCTCAACTACATGGAGCTGGAGCTGCAGGAGCCAGGTTCAGGCACCCGAGGGACCGTCGCACATCTACAGCCTCAGAGTAAGAACGCTGCCGATTTAAGCCCAGATTTGCAAACAGCTTCTAGCCAAAGTTAGAGCTTTTAGCTTCATATTACTGTATCAAAAGCTTTTTTTACCTTATGCAGATGGCAGCCATGTTGAACAGTCAGGGTGTCAAACTCCAGCTGTAGAGAAAAATCCTGTTATTTTTGTGAGGCAGGTTGAAAACATGCAACAGTACATGAATCATCTCGTGAAACCATTTTGTTGGGTTTCAAGCTTTGCTGTTGTGTCTAAACTACAGTGTTTCCAACCAATCAGTGTCTTTTGAGGAACAACTGGCAACCACAGGTGTTATTTAGGTTTGATAATCAGGAATAAAAGCAAATGTTCTTTAAAAACCAAAAAAGGCAGTTCATACAGAGATTAGCATGGATGCTGCTATAGCATCAGCTATATCAGAACTATAAAGTATTTCTGCATTAAAAGAAGAGTAAATAACAGAGTACAGATATTTTGACTCTTTAGTGGTTAGCCAATGATAGAAGGAAAAATAAGGGTCGTCTTAACACCCGCCAATCATCTATTTAAATTGTCAGCCTTTTTGCGAACAGATTCCAAGGACGACTTCCCAGATGATGGTGTAACAATAAAAGCTGCTGCACTACATCGCCACAATCTGCTGCCAAAAAGCCTCCTTGCTTTCGCTGGCAGCCATGGTGTTGGATTTCTTTCCAGACATAATCATTGTGATCATATCATCATAATCTTCGGAGAAAAAGATATTTAGAAGAGAAGAAGTTAAACTGTCTTCTTTGTGAAACCCTCTGAGCAAAGGCTGAAAGTCTAGAAATCTGATCAGACATCAAACAGTTCCTGATTTAAAACAAAATGTTTCCAATGTTAAACTGTTTAATCAAAAGTATATAAAAGTAATGAAAGTAAAGTTTATTTTGTTCAGATTTCTTAAATTATGACTAAATATTGAATAAGTTTTAGTGTAATTACAAGGAAAATCAAGTTTTGTATTGATGCAAGTGTAAAAAAGATAAAAGGAGTTATGATGTTAAATTAATGTCACACTGAGTTGTGGTTTTGATTTTCTTTTAACTGATAATTCCTCTGCATTTCACATCATACAGTTACATCACTGCCTTACCTCCATGAATGCACACAGAGTCCTTAATTAGATACCGTCAGTAAATCCTGCTTTTTTGTCTTAATGTGCTGTTCCTTCATATAAAATGTATTCACTGTAGAAGTCTGCGTTCTAATGTAGCAGCGCTTTGCTTCAATGATCACGTCTTAAATGCCAATCATCATCATAAACTAGAAAATCATAAAGCCCTTCTATGCATATACGGCTCTCCATTAAAAATGGATGAAAAATTCATGAGAATTTTAATGAAGTTGGTACATAGTTTGAATGTAAAAAGGTTTCTAATTTAAAGGTTTAAATGTAAAAAAAATCTGGAATCTATTAAAGCTGATGTGAAATGACCTCAGTCGTGGCCTTTTGTTCTCGCCTTCGTTCACACGGTGTACAAGGTTTTTTTTTTCGTGTCTGTCTGTGCAGCTTTGTAGAAAAAGGCATTTTTTAAACTTAAACATTTTCTGTTCAGACGCTGCAGACAGAAATGAAAGAGCCAATTTAAAATAAACCAGGATATCAATATCAAGCGAGGATGAAAAGTCGCTCGACATGCGATTGTTCTGTAATTCTATTTTACTTTGTCGGAGTTACAGGAATCGCTCCCAAATGATTGAGCCGATTTCCTCTCATCCCACTAAAAGACAGCTGTGTCATCTGAGACGTGGTAGCGAGCTGTAATTGACAGACAAGTCGGCTATTAGCGTCATTGCCCTCAGGAAGACGAGGAGCGCTCGGGCTCTGATATGAGAGAGGTTAATATATGATGTCAGCAATACAGTTTATATCCTGGCATGCGGCCTCATTAATCTGTCACCTGGGAGGAGGGGTGTCCCATCTTGCCACTGAAAGGGGGGGTCACAGGGCATTCAGATCACAGCTGTGAATTCACTGGCTCAAATGGGATCCTTTTGCGGAGACTATTGATGTGTTGTGAGGTTTTTGATTTCCTCGACTTGGAGAGCAGGAGGCTGCGGTGCACTGATTTTTGTCATATTCATGCGCATCCTGCTTTTGCGATTAAACCTTAACTCCTCGCCTATTTAATTTTCACACAAGTTAAGGGCATCAAATTATGGCAATGCTAGGGACGTGCATATGGTAGACGGTGCATGAGGGGAATTTTAAAGGCTTCAGCTGCATCATTTGCATATTTGTCTGCTTTGTGCGGCGACGCTCGGTTGCTTACCTTAAGCAGCGACGCTGGCAGCGAGGGCAGAGATCCACCTCACTCTGAACTCTCTTGTCATGTTTGTTTGGATGGTTCCATCTGCTGTCGAAATTAAAAAGATGAGTCAGCAGTCACCTATGACATGAATGTCCTGAGTCTTTACATTAATTTAAAAATTTGCAGAATCCGCTGCAATTACTGTTTATTTCTTTGTCCAGAGACTGGCAGCAGAGGCCAAGGTGCTGCTGTCAAATGTTCAAATGGTCAAAAAAATAAAACATATTCAGTTTATTCAGGATTTATGCCGAGCAGCTGCTCTGATCTGCATATTACCACGTTCTATGTTGTTACTTTCATCTACACAAAAACAAAAGTGTAAAAACTATAAGTAGTGTTCAGGAAATTACTTTCCTACAACAGAATCAAGCATTTTACTTCATAAAAACATTTTTTGCACTTCAGTTTTAGAACAAATAATTAGGTAAGACTAATTAATATCATTTAATAAACCTCAGAGGTGCTGGTTGTTAAATTTTGTTGCGTTTTGGACACAAACATGCTGGCTGTTTTCCTCCTATTTACAGTCTTCAAGCTAAGCTAAACTAAACTAAACATGGCAGTGGTATCAATGTTTGAATCTAACACTCAGAAAAGCAAACAAGTATTTCCAAAATGTCAAACTATTCTTGTATCAATCCATTGCTGGTTTCAGCTTTGTCAGCTACCCAAAGTGTCTTTATTTGAAAAAAGCCAAAACAGTAAGTTAAAGCACTTTTCTATCTCTGTACTTTAAGTTTAAAGGGAATCTGTTTTTGTGTCCCCACAGAAAAAAGCTCCACTAAGTACGCCCAGATTGACATCACCGCCACAGAGACGGCCCACAAAGTGGGCACGCAGCATGCGCTGGGTCGGCAGGAGGGCCTGCACACTCTGGAGCTGAGAAGAAAGGGGACGCCACATTGACTCCATCATTAAACTGCTGAGCTCAGCAGGAGAGTTTTGCCTGAAGACCAGCACACTGCATCAAACTGTAAAGTTTGCAGGAAACACGCCTCTGAGGGCTTCTTTCCATCCAGACTGTTCCCCGAAGATCCTCCGAGGTTTACTTTGAGATACGTTCTCTATTCAGTTCTGTCTGTCGAATTGATTTTATTTTTTTTTTTCGGGAGTCACTTCTTACAGTCAACTGCCAAGTGTCCATTTCCTCTCAGATTCAGACTTTACTCTGTAACCTCAAAGTAACTTGAAGATGGAGCCTTCTTTAAAAATAATAGTAATAAAAAAAAAAAGGTTGGCACCGGATCAGGAGCAGCATTTCAATCCTGGTCTCCTTTGTGGACTCTGGCATCTCATTAAATGGCATCATGTCAGTGCCGTAGCCTCGGGCTAATGTGGAGGAAGATGTGCCAGTCCTGAGCTGAGTCACTGGCCCCAAAAAAGCCCCACAGCAGAGGCATTTCACAGCTCACTCGGGCCATCCCTGATAACATGCAATATGCTGTTTTTGTCCTCGTTTGCAAGAACAAGGCAGAGAGGCTGCAGATGTGGTGTTTATCTCACAAGGAGTTCACACCCATTTATTCCTCACTTAACACATCAGTAATTCCACATGTAGTTGCACGAAACTCACTTTTTTTTAGTATTTTCATACTTAGGAAACTTTCCATCCAGTCTTAGTAGTGCTGCAAATTTCACACTGACTGAAAAATAACAGATGAAATTGATGTTTTTGCAAGTCAGAGCAGGATAATCAATGGATCTGAATCATTGTGCCTTTGTTGTTTGCCTGGTTGTTTTATTGAATCTCAAAGTAAGACAATCTTTCTCAAATCTGACAGTCTGCCGTTTTTTTTTGTTTGTTTTACCAAATTGCATTTCAAAATTTTTTAATGAACTCGCTGAAGAGGTCAAAATCATTTTTATTAATATTCCTAACTTTGTGTGCACATCGGCATTTTAACTGAAACCACAACTATGAAAAAGAGAGTTTAGTATTTGTTTAGCCGTCCTCACTTTATTAGTCATTTTTTAGTCAGTATATTGTTTTGTCTCAGACTAAACTTTATTTTAATATCTGTAAATACATTTTCTTTCTATATAAGTGATGTGGATTGTTATAAAAGATACATGTGAAGAAATGACGTATGTACAGTAAAAATGTATGAAAGAGTTCAAGGATAGTGCCTGTTACCTGAGGCACTATTTTTCTTTTTCTGCTCTCCTATTTTTCTTGTAAATTATTTATAATATAACTACTGCTTTGATGTGTGTGTTCAGTTATTCTAGAGCTCCAGTAGATCACATGGGACTTTTTCCCCCCGATGTTCAGTTATAAACTACTTTGGTACTATATTACATAAAGCATCTGTGCAAATGATGGATTTGTTTTTATTCATTGCTACGATTTTGCAGCATTACAATGCAAACTGATCTACAGAATGAAGGTAAAAAGCGCTGATTATGTTTTAAAAAAATATGCAATATTGTGAACTTCAGTAGTCAGATTGATTTAAATAGATCTGGATTTAATAAGGTACTAAAAAATTTAAAAAGCTTTTATAAATTGATTAATAAAATTTGCATTTAATTGACACTGTATGAAAAGCAGTTCAGATAATTTATTTTTGCTCATTAATCATTTTGCTTACTTATTCAGTCTCTAAATAACTGAATAAATTAATTCAATTTAAAAGCTTTCAGATGTAAATTTTTGTTGTTTTATTCATGTCCATATTGTGTTTTATTGATCTGAATGTTTGAATTAGACAGCCATTTAGTATTTAGCACTTTCAAAAGCTAAAACTTATATTTTTTAAACAAGGTTTACAGTGCAACTTCTCAGTTGGTGGACATAATTACAAACACAACACAAATAAAAACACTGCCAGCTTAAGAGTTAATGAGATCATGTTAGAAAGCTTTTGATAGATAAATTTGCAATATTGCTCTTTGTTGGTGCTTTGTTTGCTAACTGTGCCTCAGTTTGTATGAGCAGTGTCACAGGACAAGCTGGCCACCAGAGATAAAGTTTGTATATTTACAGTCAAAACACCTTTGGAGGGAAAGATGTAGTAGCACTGGTGTGGAAGCGTAAGAGCTTTGGAAGGAAACCCCAGTGGGTTTTGCACATTATTTTCACAGTGTTTCACAGTTACAGATCAGGCTGAAAGGGTCCAAATTAAAAATTTCACATAGAGGGACTATTAATAGGGATTGCTCCTGTTCTACAAATTTAAGACGGTGATGCATAATCTGCCAGCTCTCGGAGCGACATGACTCCCATTGGCTCGTCGCACAGTCACTCCCACTACAGATATTAACCTCACTGACCTGAAACGAAATCATACAGTGCAGCGAAGTGTTTCTTGGAAACTCATTTTCTCATTAAATTTAGCCGGAGAGAGCAGAGAAGTAAAGCATAATTGGCTGTCTCTGTGGTCAAGTATTGATATAAATAAATTAATGTTAATGCCATTGAGAAACAGGTGGCAGTAGTTAAATGAACTATGCAAATCCGCGGACAGCTTGTGTGTAATTGCAGTGCCTGTTTTCAGTGACAGAAACAGCAGTGTAGTTCTTATGGGCTCAGTTTTTATATTCCGTCTTAATCCCCCACTGTGCCCACCGTTGGTGAATCCACCGTGGGTCTAATTCAGGACCGCCATCTGTCCGCCAGAACTGTAGATTCAGACCTCAGGCACACTTAACTTGACTTGAGACTCGATGCTCTAAAGGCTCTCTGTTGAAATCTAGTCTTGGATGCATCAGAAATGGAGAACATTCAGCACTGACTCAACAAATGTCAAAAATCTGTTTTCTAAATGTCAGTTTAAACATGTTGACGGACTGAAAAAAGGCAGAGCTCAGTCTGCAGGCCAGCGCAGCACTTGAACAGTTTGGAGGGCGCCTATACTGGAGTTTTCTTCAAACTCAACAGTTTCTTCCTCTCAAAAGGCAGCAGTTGCAAGCATGTTTTGATTTATGCCCAGATAATTACACATTAAATTAAAGTCATATGAGGTATAATATGAATTCTTCTTACACCAACACTCAGCAATGTTAATGGAGTAGAACAGCAACAGCAGTAATGAGTCAGACTGATCAACACACACTGCAGCGTTACACGACTTACAGCAACTTTTTAGTAAAGAAAATAACTTCACACTCAGTCTGTTTGAGCTTTTAAACCCTGTGACCTCTCATCGTCTCCTGCAATGATGAAATCTCACTCAAGAATCACTGTGATAAGACTTGGGACTTTGTTTTGACGTCTTGACTCCAGACTCACTTGATGGCAACCCGAACGACACCAAGGCTGAAATTGTCCATTTTCTCAAACAGCACTGACTTGCAATTTAAATGGCCCAAACCAAAAAGCACCACAACAATTACAAACTTTAAACCGTGTTCATAAATATAACAAGAGTGGAACTGCAGGTGCATGTAAGGAGAGCTGTAAAACTCATCTCCTTCTACCTTTGGCCACAAACATCATTCACAAAATGTTGGACTTGTAAGACAAAAACTGATGTTTGACCTGAAACTAAACTTGAGACGTACCCTGACAAATAAGACTCAGATGGGAACTTGTTTGACAAGGTTTTAAACTTTAATTGACGAGCTTTGAATCTTCATTTGAAACTTAGTTTAACGAGACTTGTGACTCCTCAGACTTGTCCCAGCTGGCCCGGGACTAGTCTTTGATTTTCTCTAAAAGACTTGATGATAGTGCTGTCATGTAGACTGTCAGTTTATCTGGGCATGTGTTTGAAGAACAGCCATAAAAAAGCCACTATAATACCAATATATAACAGTAATATCCACCATATGCACATCGACATGCACACTGGGTTCAAAGAACAATGGCTGCAGACAAGTGTATAAATATCCAGGGCCATTCAGTTCTTTCCTTTGTACTGGTTTAATTATCTGAAATCTCCTTCTCCCCCTTTGCCTCTAAGAAAATTACATCTACTGAATAAGTAATTGGCACTTGCAAATCAAATTGTCTGCTTTCCCTTGTCTATCTTATACTTGTTGGGAGGAAAAACAAAAATCTAACAACTCAGTCTGTTTAATTATTCATGCGAGGTCATTTTTCTTCCCTCTGCTGTTTGGCACTTCATTCTCCTTTCATAGGACTTTATAGAAATAAGACTAAATGTCATAAATTATGCAGAAACCATGAGAAAGGATTATTTTCAAGCAACAGCACTTCAAGGCCAGACGGGAAATTCCTGCCACAAAGTGCATTAATAATTCTTCAACAGCCTTAAATGCGCGATTGTTTGTTCAGACAAAAGTAATTCTTGTTCCTTGTGAGCATCTGATGTCAAATGACCGTAACAGTTTCCTGCATTACTCCTGCAGTGACCCTGTCTTTTATTTGCATGTCATTAAGGGAAGAATATAAGTAGTACGATGGGGAGAAGCACCAGGAGTTATCGTTTGGAGCCATATGCAAGTCAATAGGCACAATTCTTAATTACATTTTATTTCCCTCAAACTGAAGCAGAGGAAAAATGCGTTTCTTTGAGTTACTCTGAGCAGCTGATTAAGAAAGTTTTTTATAATTTGGGGACAAACTAAATCCAAATTAACTGTCTGAACTCCTGAATCAGTTCAGGGCTCTGCCGGGGCACTTAAAGCTGCACCAGTCAACGTTTTTTTATAATAAAAAAGGATTAAATGACTAATGTGAAGGGACGGGGTTGGTGCTGAAAAATCACGGAATTGCCACCCAACTTTTGCAAAGCATTTTAGTGTCTTTTAGTTCATTGTTTTGGTTCACGCTCACGGCTCTTATCCTTCTTTCTGGCAGCAGTAGGCAGCTGTTTTTAGCACTAAAAACCACCACCACAAACTCACTGGACGCTCTTTTCTCAGCGCCAAACGGCAATCATCAAGTTTGCAACTAGCTGATAAACACAGTAAAGCATTTAATATCCAAACAGCTGGTCGAGACCAAACCTGGGCTGAAAGGGGAGGGACTCAAATCAATCCAACCCAAACACAACCTTAAGATAATAACAAGCTTAGATATTCTTATTGTTCCACAATAACTCAAGCCATACTGTTAACTCTGCACTATTACTACTACACACTAAAAATAATAACATAATTCTTAATAACATGTACTGTTTCTGCCAGTAGATCCCCAAAATCCTGTCAGATATATCAATATACAGCCAACGTAAATGCAGTTCATTAAACTGATGTAAAATCATGACAACATTTGTTACCAAACAGCATCATATTATCTTTAATTTATCAAAGATGTTAACATAAAACAACAAGTTTCATTACTCAGACAAACATTTTTTATTTCCTCCTGGTCATCAATCTGCTAATTGTCCTCTTTCACAACATGATATTGTTATTCATGTCACTCTTTTGTCTTTGTTTTAATCAATTCTCATCCTGCGTGGTGCACAACAATAAATTAGATTACAGCAGCACATGTTCTTCAGGTTGTGTCTGACGGAGCAACAGGGAGCATAAAGGACACTGAAATTAGTCACATGTAGAGTAAACGACTTTGCCTGCCATGAGATACATATACTTATAAGGAAGGTCAGAGCAGACTGTGTGTCACATCATGCTAATATTAATCTCAATACTGTTCCCTGAGGTGACACTGGGTCCGTGTGGCTCATAAATAAATGTCATTGAGTAGCTTGAAGTGGTACACAAGTATGCAGCGTCACAAGTGTTGAGTCTTGCTTCACCAAGTGTTGAACAGCGGCCTCTTAACTCACGCACTGATGCTTGAACCTACAACCTCATGGCTTCTAAGTAAATGTTATGCTTCCGCAAATAGCAGCTGATGGGTTTATCTGTCGGAAGTGATTTGTTGCAAATGGTCAAAGCCTGCAGGGTTTGGTAGCATTTCCAAACGGCAACCCAATAAACTCCAGCCGCTGACCTTTCTGCTCTGGTCATTGGTTCCTGGTCATTGGCCTTGTTCAGCCCAACTCAATTACCACCCCTAATGTCTCACACAAACACACAAAGAGCCTCTTGCCATCAGTGCCCACGAGGCATTTCAAAAGGAAATGCCTTAATCTCGTTTTATGCAGCTTTCTTTCTCTTTGGGCTGCAGCTTATTTCCTTTGCTTCATGCTTTCATGCCTTAATATTTTCTCTTTTTTGTTCTTCTTCCGTTTTATAAATGCTCTTATATGCTGATAACAGTCTATAATAACTTGCTAATCACATTCTAGTCTCATAAGCCTTCAATATTCCAGATATTTAGATGGTTTTGAGGAAAGCTAAAGATACAAACATCAGCGTTATCTCTGCATGAACTCACAGCTGGAACTGAAACTACACACTGAACTGTACACCAGGGATGGTACATTAGTTCTCCTAATATGTTCCTTGACAAAACCTGATGAGTGTTTCCTTCTTGCTGAGTACTGAGTGTTCGATCACACCCTTCAGATCACTTACAAACTCCTTTTTTCTGACCGGCTCAACAATATGAGTGGTTGTCCTGAAACCTAACAAGTCAATAAATCTGTAATCTACACAAACACACACCAGTGCAACATTTTAGCAAATGGAAATGATTGAAAAGGAGATAGTGTCAGTGTCTCGGGGGGATTTTCTGGGGGCTAAATGTTCTGAATCGGTCCTGATAACACCACAACACTACGGACAAATGGACACAATCACTCCAGCCGACAAATTCGATCTCTCATTATCTGTTAAGATGCTGCAGGCTGGGCTCCTTGTCTGTAGTTATGATTCAGTCACCCACAGCTTTGGGAAAGACGACCATGGTGCCAAACATTGATTGTACCATCTCATCTGAGGCGAATGACACATTTGAGCTTTAAAAATCAATCATGTCACTTCAATAAATCAGTTGAAAATGGACCAACAGCTGCTGCATTTTACTATGTGTAAATAAAAAGGTGAAGTCTGAGTGAAATGGCTCGGTTTCGGTCCTTCTTCTCCCTCTGTGACACATTGGCTGAGCTGTGTTGCAGTAGTGAGCCTTGTTTGGGTGTGAGTTACATAATGCACCAAATGGGGACAGTTCTTTATCTGTTAACAACAATGAATGTCCAGCCAAACGCAAACACTTGAGCTTGATAATTTGATGCTCATCTGCTGACTGTTACTGAGAGGAAGAAAAACACTGAAATATGTCAAGTGGCTCAGAGAACAAGTGCAACAACAACAATCCACTTAGCGACATAATTACCGCGGCACTGAAGCACATCCTTGTTTTTTTGCCACCTTTTGTCATTGCCTATATAATCTATCGATTTCCCATAGTCCTTTGTTTAGAGGTAAGGAAACGCTAATGGGCGAAGATTCTGCCCTTTGCAACTCTTACATTTTGATATAAACTTATCTCACCCGACCTGCTTTTCTTTTTTAAATCTTGATGTTTAGCTAACTTTACTGTGTTTTTCTGTGTTTTTGCAGGAAGTCGGAAATGTTTAAGCAAAGCTGCTTTGAAATGCAGAGCAGTTATCACACAGAGCGCTGTGTGACACAGTGGGAGTCAACGCAGCACGATACAAACGCTCTGTTAAATGACTTGCTGATTTTTGGGTAAAAAAAAAGTTGCAACTTTTTCAAAAGAGATGTTTTGTAAAGCCTGAACCGAATCATAAAAGTGATTATGATTTTGAGAAACATCTGGTTCCCTCTTTGCTTTATTTGTTTGTGCAATTTCTGGAGATTTCCTTTTATTTCAGTACAGCAGTTTCCCCTTATCAGAATAAACATCAATTTCAAAGGGATCTAAAGTTGTTTTGATCTAATAATTAGCAGCTAAACAGTTCACTCTAATGATGTCGCACTTTTAAACCTCCAGCCAAAGTTTGCACCACGACATCTCATACCTTGGACAAAAAATGCCTTTAAAATGATCCTTTTTATTAGTAATTTATTTGAAGGTTCCTTGTCCAGGACTCCTACTTAGACTTTGCAAAACACGTATGTGCTAAAAGCTCTGCAGGACTCAGAGGCTTTACATAAATAGATTAATGACATCAAGTCTTAATGTGGCGCACAGTGTCACACTTTCTGGTCATTTTTTAACTTCATTCTCTTCCTTTTATGGGCAGAAATCCCATTTTCCATATCAGAAGTGTCACTTGCCGCCCTGAGACATACTTAATGCATTTTTGTGCTAAAAAATGAGGGATGTGGCACTTAGCGCCCCCCCCCAAAGCGAGACCCTGACAACCCTGAAATGAGGAGGCCGGAAGAGTCTGACCTGTGTTATCCTCAGTGTATGAGATGAGGTGAAAGATGATGGGATGCCACATTAACAGGAGAAGGAGCAGAGCTGAGACCTTGGTGCTCTGTTACATTACACCTGACACACACTGACCGAGTGTGCTGTTCTCAGGAAAACACACTGCCGGGTTGGTTTAATGGTCATGATCCCTACAGACTGCTGGTATCATATTCTCTCTGCTCGGCTCGGCTGTGGACTCCAGAGCTCCAGGAGTTTTTATGTTTTTTCTCTTTGTGTGATTATTACCTGGTATTATTTAGGAGTTGTCAAAGATAGTTACATAATTGATGCTAGTCTGGAGAATAGAGTCTGATGGGGTCACAAGTTGAGAAAATTAAAAATTGACAACATTTGACATGGGAGTTCTGCAGAATAACATCTCCAGCCTCTCTGTGGGGCTTTTTCAGTAAGCTGAAGGGGAAGCTGGCACATCTGTGCGGAGCAGAAAACGTTGCCTTTGATTAACTCTTCAACAGGGAATCAAATGAGACACTCGACACACACAAGACTTGACATTTTGTAGATGAGTCACAAGGTTTCGGTGGTGTAGGCTGTGAGAATAGATAACCATTGCTCAGGAACTGCTGGTCAGATTATCTCTGTGGAGTCAGTAACTCTGAGTCATGTGCAGATTCTGCAACACTCCCGTACAAATCTGACATTGTTTTGATGACATTTCTAATCCAGGAGGCGAGTTTTAACATGCAGAGTGCCTTGTAATGTCTGAAACAGGTTCATGAACTCATTGAGAAGATTGAGAAGACAGCTTGTTAGGTTTCGAAAAAGATCATAGATTGAGTCAAAATAAGAAGGTGATGTAAGTAACATATGTTAGCATACAGCATGTCATATTAACATGCATTTTAAGTAAAAAAGTTAAAGTAAGTTGCAAAACACAACCAAGTTGCAAAAAGACACAAAATAGTTTAAGACAAAACAAGCTGCAAGGACTTTATATGAAGCATGTAATGTCTTGTTTGTTTTATTTACAAAAAAAACCCACTTAGCATGATGATACGACTCCAGTTGCTCAATGCAGTGACCAAGAAATAGTCCATAACCTCACCTAACCCCTGTAAAGCATAATATTCATACTCTTGTTTTTTGCATGGATTCATCAACAAAATGTTGAGTTCATGATGAGTTACTTTGTGATCTTTAGAGGTGTCAGTCGTCAGATTTTTTAACCTTTTCACAGAGTCAGACTGGCTTTTTTTCTGTTCATGCTAATCCAAGCTAACAGTGTCCTGACACTCGCCTCAGCATCAGTTCATTAATGTTTATCATCTGTGGTGTCATTTAAAACCTTCCACCATGCGGTCAAACATCCTTGAGAACAAAGCAACAACTGCACAGTTAAGTTTTTATTTTTTGCTGTTAAATTGGGTTTGTTACCATATGTGCCAAATTAAAAAAACAGTCTACATGGTAAAATAATTCAAATATCGAAGTGACTGAAGTACAACACTCACGACGCAACATCAGACGTCAGTGCTTTATTCCTGCTTAACCGTCTGCGTGCTCCTTTGATAGCTGAACCTGCATCACTCAGAGGAGATGAACGGCTTTCTTGACAATTCAAAGGCTCTTTAAGATCATATCAATGCAGCGATAAAAATATCAAGATTACTATTCAGTGCTCAAGGTTAAGCCATTTTCGCAGTCTGGGCATTGATTCAGCGCGACTTTGGCTCTTATTCTGTGATTTACTGCCCCCTTAAGAAAGACAACAAAGATGGATTAAGAAAGTGTGCAACCGCTTGTAACAGTTGAGATTAATGAACAAGAAAATGGAGTGAAAAGGGATATTTAACGTTTTATTCAACTATAATGATGCGACATGTTTTAAACACTGCAGTATCTATCTTGTCTATATGTCAGTGCTTCCTCTCCACTATGTGTTTGTTTGTATCTTTATGTTTCCACAAGTTCATGGTGGGTTAGTTGCTGCTCTGCACACACAAGACGACACTCAGTACAAGAAGAAAACATTGGATTTAAATTACAAGGTAGAATATGATAAATAATAACAAACGCACCTAAAGATTGACAGGAAAAATGCAGCCTCATTCACTTTGTTGTATACTGTGGCCCTTCTTCCTTACAGACCTTTAAATAAAAGAGCATTTAACTTGAAAAAATCATATTTTGTCTGTGCATTTGATTTGTTATGGCTGATTATGTACAGTATTCCTAATGTTCAGTTGAGGTGATGTCAGGGGGTCACATGAGGATACTTTATTAAAAACTGAAAGTATGTTTATCCTTAAATATACAAAAATAACAGAATATAGCTTCTTCAAGTGCATGAGCAGAAAATTTTTAATTTTTAAGCTTTTCTTGGAAAGATGTTATATAAAAGGTAATAATTTCCATTGTCATTCTGCCAAGCCCCCTTTACACACCCCTCTCCTGCATTAATGAGGCAGAAATTTACATATTTCATATACTGGGGGTGAGGTGACCCTCAGGTAAGTAAATGTATGAAACCTTATAGAAGATGCAGGGATATAATCTGAGCCCGTTATTACTGTCACACAATTATCAGAGCCATTGTTTATATGACCACCGTGTTCATCAGAGATTCACTGCTGCTTTTATTTAAACGACAATTTGTTTAAACTGCAGTGCTTTTAAAAGAGCCACTCGAATCTCTCATCCTTTCTCTCTTTCCTCTCCTCCTGCACACGAGAGAGGACGAGTGGGAGTCATCACAGCATGCAGCCTCAAACAAACAGATTTGAATGAGGGACCTAAGCAACGAGATGGCACCTCTAACCGTTTGTAATGAAGGCTTTCAAGGATAATTGTGACAAATATATATTGATGCACGGTTTCACAAAGGGATATTGACACGGCGTGTTGGTAAAAGATAATTGGTGTTCACTTACAGTAGGCATATTGACATAATGTGATAGTAAAAGAGAAAAAAGAAACCGCAGTCATATTGCACATTGATTATCTTTCACTGCAGCCTCACTGAGCAGTTGATCCCTGAGAGATATAGAAAATATGCCTTTTAAAATAAAATTACAGCCTAATGCATGGGCCTATCTATGGCTGACCAGTATTGATTGCTATGTCATAGTGGATCCACATTTCTTAATGGCACCATTAGAAAGCTTATAAGCTAAGCTATGATACATGAGAGAGTGTGTCGGTAAAGCCTATGTGCTGTTATGTCATTGTAAACAAGTGTGCTGCAGGTGTTTTTCAGAGTTTTATCGTGGACTTTGTAGAAATAAGCATGACTACGAAGCTAAGAGAGCACGGTGAAACTGATGTTACACTCGGGGGCGTTGTTGTGTTGTGACTCTTACTCATTTAAGTAAGTAAATTATCCTGCAACAGGATAGAAAGGGAAAAAAAGACTTTAGATTTTAGTTGGTGAAAAAAAAAAGGTGAAAAATGCAGGACGTCACTTTACAGGACACTCTTGAAGAAAAAAAAAACAATAAATCATTTATGAGAGTGTAAATATTCACCTCTCAAACTAAATGACAAGATCGAAGTGCGGACTAGTTGACTGGACAGCGAACACATCACACTTTCTTATCTAACACAACACAGAGGGAACTTAAGCAAAGGGCTTGCTAGCCTGACAGTTGGGAGTCACTGTGAGATTTATTATTACTTTATGGTGCAGGTTTTAAATTTTTTAGAGTCATGTTCCCCTGTTTCTAGTCTAAGCTAAACCATGACCTCCATACATGCCAACACTACTGTTTTTCCTTAGTTTTTCAAAGTTTTCTCCTAGTACCCTCCCATTGTCTTATTTTTCCCAGCAAACTCTCATAATTTTAATTTCCCATTCAATTTTATACTCATAATATACTAATGTATAAAACTGGGATGTTTGTCTGACATCCAGGTTGCCAGATCGTCTATGAAACACAACCTACAAACAAGTAAGGCAACCCAATGGTCACCACAATCTGGCAACCCACAACCTGATTCAAAGGTGTGTGTGCAGCTGCTCTCTGGCTAACTAACCCAGAGAAAATCTGTATTTTGGAAGGTAAACGCTGGCAAATACGATCATCTTGTAGCTTTACACTAAACACTCAGACAGGACTCTTCTCATTTTACTCTTGGAAAAAAAAACTGTTCCTGAAAATGTTAAACTATTTCTCCCTCATTGTAAGACCTATTTTCACTGATTTTCTCGTGGTAATAAAGCAGCTGCAAACAAATGAAAACAATATCCAAGAAAGACCAGCAGCTACAATTAGGAAGCTCGGTCAGACTCAGACGCTTTGATTTTCGGTTCGGTTACACTCTCGGGGAAAACACCCTGAGCTATGAAAAGTGCCTCATCAAGGATATAAAACTACTGAGAGAGCAAAGGAAAGACAAAGTCATTATAAAGCAATTAACAGACTTAGCTGTGTAATTAAGACACCAGACTAGCAGTCACTTACTGCTCTGCTTTGGGATCAACAGTAACAGAGTCACAGCTCACAGGTTTGTGAGTGTGTGTGTATATATGCATGTATGTGAACAGAGTAAAATGGAGTAAAAAAAAAAAAGCATTGATTATGTCGCTGGGAGTCTGTCAAGAGGGAAAACACTGATACGGAGAACAACCCCATTGTAATTGCAAAGTTTGTTGGCTGTTTTCCAGCCTGCTAATAAAATGGGAAATCAGATAACCGCAGGCTTCCTGGCTGTCCTGATCCAGGCCTGATAATGGATTGAAGAGTGGGGACAGAATCAATACGACTGTCCCCACTCTGGGCCGGGGAGCCGTCACTGGAGAGCAGACTGTACTGCTGTAATCTACGAGGGGGCGAGCGGGGCTAACAGCGGCCTCTCACTAACCTTAATGCTGATTTATTCAAGCAGTCCATCAGCAGCAATCAGGAGCCATTTGCAACCGGTGGGCGGTAACTCTTTTTTCCCATTTCAGCAGAATATTGAAATCAGGGGTCGTGGCAGTGATTTGCACGACTTTGGAGCGAAAGTGGATCCATCATACATTTTGCAGAAGTATGGCCTCGTTTCTTCAACTGCTCATGATGATCTCTTCTGTCAGAGCTTATTTACATCAGCAGAGACTGACACGAGGTTATGTTCAAGAGGCAGACACTCTCGAAGGTTATTATTACTCATATAAAGGTGGATTCATGAATTCATATACCAGTGAAAATGATGAAATATATTTGAATAGATATACATACAGTTTTTAAATACTATCTCTGAATATCTGCTGTAAAAATAAAAGAAAAGCTGGAGGGCTTAAAGCAACAAACTTAAAGAAGAAAAAGATAGAAAAGCAGATTCAGCGGATTGAATATAGATATAAAAGTATATAAAAATACTTTTCCCTTGGTGAACTTATTTCATGACGGTTTCTTTCTTCTTCTTCTTGCTGCTTACTTAGAAGAAATTAAGTACTTCAAAATAAAGTTTTGAGGTTGCAAATTAATTGCAAAGTCAGACGAGGCAGAGTGGAAGATTTGTCAATGTTTATTTTTTCTATTATTAATGACAACATTTTCAAATTAATTATCAGCTAATACTGACTAATAAGTCATCAGATCCGAGTCAGCGGCAAAAATATGAAAACAAAGTCTGACTTTTATCTCAAAATGACGTTAATTATGAATTCAGCTAATTATTATTGAATAAATCTGCTTCCAGTTTCATCAAATTAGAATCAGACATTTTTTTTCTGACTTGATCTAAACTCTGCTTTTTCTACAGAGAAAATTATTATCTAATAGTTATTTCACACTCATTTTTATCCTTTGTGCCAAAATCCTTTGTATACAGTCACCAAGGCCAAATTCAGAGTCTAACTGAGATGCAATAATTCTAACTAACAATATAGAGAATACTGATGTCCCACAAACCACCTACACAGGCATAAGTCATAATCAGCTACCAACTCTAGTTTTCAGTCCTTGCTCTTAGTTTTCACTTAAAAAAGTTTGCAGCGTTCTCCAGCTTCCAGAAAACTGTTTCTACAGACTGAAAGTTAAACCTCTGTGAGCCTTAGTCTGCATCAACATCCCAAAAACCACAATGCACCTTGGAGCTTTACTTAGGTGTGCAAGTTTAAGTGGCATCCTGCAGTGAAGTTGCAGATTGCAGCTGACTTAATAGCTCATCCTGCATGTAGGAGGACCGATGATGGCTTCAAAATAATAATAATAATAATAATAATAATAATAATAAAGGCCAGTGTTTAGTTTGTCCATTCTGAGCTACTGTAGAAACATGGTGGTGGACTCTGCTATACAGGACCTGCTGCCCCAGTAAATGTTTAGGGCTTTTTCTAAGGTTATGAAAACACAAGGTTTTGATTTTCGTGTGGAAATTCTTTTTTTGAGGGCTTGAACAACCAATGCTGTCATTTTTCTGTTATAAAGAGTCTATGAATTTGCAGCCCGGGTAACCAGTCACTGGCAGCAGGTTGAGTTTGTCACTAAACTTTACACATCGGCCAGATGGTGGCGCTATCTGTGGTCGGAAAAAAAAAAAAAAGATGGCAAATTTTCGTTACTGAGATGAAAGTGTAAACTTTTAATAAAAATATTATCCTGAGGCTAAACATCGCAAGTTTTAAAGTCTTGATCACAGCAGGAAAAGGCATTAAAAACTGATCCTAAAAAGAAAACTATAACATTCATCCCTTGAAGAAACTGGCAGCCCCTCAGTGCTCGGTGATTCCCATGTGTGCAGGTTGCAAATGTGGCATCTTTTGCTCGTCCTTTGTTCAGTAAGTAGTGATAACCATGTAACAGCAGGAGAGCCTTCAAGGAGACAACCCCAGTGGCAGTCAGGATGGAAGTCTGAGCACAGGCGCAGATGCACCAACTCTTCAAAGAACGACCTTTGACCCTCTTTTAACCCAACCTCATCTCTCCAGAGTCCTTGAGACAAACATAAGAGAGTCAGAGTTGAGACGAGGAACCGTACTGTATGTGTTTTGGCATGGAAGGATCTGTGTACGCTTTGGGATTTTTATAAAAGCTCAAGTCAACAAAAACAGGAAAATCCTCAAAAATCAGACTTTAGTGTTTTTAGAAAAAGAGAACATTTTTGTAACAAAGATCAACTTTGAGAGAAAAGCCATTTTTTTAAATCTTAACAATTAAACTCAAGATTTCAGTTTATATGTCCACAATACAGTCAATACTTCTTTAAAGAGACAAACTAAGCTTGCAGCACTGGTAAGCTCAGAATAGAAGGTGTTACATAAGAGTTGAAAGTTTTGGAAACTACTGTGGACACCTGTGAACACAAAAGCCAAAAAACTTCTGTTGTTTTTAATCTTTTGAGAAAGATAGAGGCAGCTCCATTCAGAGCCACATGAGAGCAGATTGACACTTGTTCCCTCCGGGAGAGAGAGAGAAGAGCTCTCGATGATTGATCCCCGGACTTACTGGTGTGACTTATCTTTGCTCAGACATGGTTTAGCACTTGAGTCTAACAGCTGTTTGTACCAGGGAGAGTTGAGAGAATTGTGGAGGGCAAAAACACATCAGTCTATAACCCTCTGAGTGAACTAGCTGCAAAAAAAAAAAAAAAAAAAAAAAAAGAGTCTGAAGTACTTAGCAGCTGGTTGATTGAACTGCTGAAATACAGTCTGAGCACAATCAGCAGGTGATTCCATTTGCAGGAATTTCCACATTAACAACTTTTCTGCTAGAGTGTTTTTCAATTTCACGCTAACTGTTGCAAACCTGTGCACAAACAGCAATGCACAGAAATGTGCATATAGCAGGTGAGCAGGTGCAAGCTATAACTTCAGTGTATGGGTGTTTTAAGTTTCACCTCTTGCTCACGATCATCATCTGAGTTACATGCATTTTAGTGATGGCTGCTACGTGCGCATTTGCAGTTTTCTGACATTTGCAGAAAAGCTCAAAGGGCCCGTACTTTATGGAATTAAAAAAGTGGCGAGACATAATCGCAAATTAATTACTTTTTGCTTTTAATTGCGTCCTCGTTTGCTCATCCTCAACCCTACCTGGGAGCACTTGACCCAGCTTTCATGGAAAATATGCTAAAACGCATGCAGTCAGTAGCTGTTAGCGAGCTGAGGGAGGTGAAGCGAAACCAACAGAAAAGCAGGCTCATATTCCCATCGCTATCCGTCATGTCCAAAAGACCCAGAAGACCCGATTTTCTTCTTTCTTAAAGTTGGAAGTTTAAGCAAATTAGCATTTTGTCAAGTACTTAAGAATAAAAATATATTACATAAAGTTTCAGCTGAGGGCACACTGGCTAAAATTATATACAATATTTACTAATAAACCTGCTTTGCAGAAATTTTCCCTCATATGTTCCTTTCACAACAGCACAAACATTAGCTGACATTTTGGGGAGTCAACAGCTATCTTCATTTGTGAGCCTGGCCTTTCCATGGCTTGACATTTATCCTGCACTTGATTGGTTGAAGGAGAGGAAGTACTCTAACCTCTCATGCACTCCCTACCTATCCCTTGTTCTCCTTGTCTCTTTCAATTAAGGACTCTGCCCTCAGGGCTGCCGAGAAAACGCTCTGAGGCTTTAAAGCATCTTGCTTGGCCTCAAAAAGGGCACAAATTTAGAATTCATGGCATTTCAGCTCGCATGAAAGGACTTCAACATGCTATTACATGCTTTTTGGGCAAAATCAAGCAGAATGTGCACATGGATTGGCGTGCAATGCAAGATGTTGCCGATGATGTGAAAAAGAATTTTATCTAAAAAAAACTTTTCAGGCTCATCACTGTGATGTTTGCTCTTAATTAAATTCAAAAAAGATGAATCGTATTCTGTGCACAATGTGTCCTATGATTTATAACAAGCCTAATCAACTAATAATCAACTGAGTGTGTCTCTCTTATCAGGCCTGAGGCATGTGGAATAAATTTGTTATCAAGGCGTTTTCATGACAAGATGGATTTAGAAAAGAAATGAGCCCATTTCTCACATCTTGGCGTGACATCTTTAAGAGTCAGGAGCTTATTATAAGATACACTTTCAAATCCAGCCTTGTTACATTTGATGCTATTCAAGGTGTTCTTTTTCTTTTTAGAGTGAGCAGATTTGGGATGTATAATTGACTCTGCAGCCAAGGCGGAGAGTAACTGCACTTTTTAGGTAACTGTACATTACTTAAAGTATGCTTTTACCCCCTACATTTGAGCACAAGTGCTTTCTCTCCTTTTACTCTGAAAAAGGCTTGTTAAATTTTGATGTTTTTTTTAAGGGGGATTATAAGTTATATTTATTTTTGCATCATTGCGAGACAAAGACAAAAAAGACAAGAGAGGGAGAAACCACCACAGAAAAGAAGCATCTAAGTAAATCTCACGTGACAGAAGTGACAGACAGATGATGACTTATAAACTAAAGTTAGCATGCTACCATGCTAAACAAAGATGGGGGACATGGTAAACATACCAGCAACACATGTGCTAAACATAGTGAGCATTGTCATTATGAGCATGTTGGCATGGAAACATGACCATTTAGCTCAAAGAACTCCTGTGCATCAGTGCAAACAGAGCTGATAAAGTGGTTTTTGACTGTGAGATACAGTTTTCCAACTGTAAAATGTTTTTGTGTAAATGCAAGTAAAATTTCTGCAAAAATATTTTCACAGTGAGATTTCCTAAAGACACATGAGCAAATTGCCTTTCTGTATTCAGGACACAGAAGCTGCAGGCCAAGCAGCACTTTGCTCACTATTCTATCAGAGCCAGAGCCCCTAAACTCCTGAAAGGTGATGTTTTTTTCTTGCGCACAAGATAATAACTTGTCAGTACAAGATCTTGTTTGCAAAAGATAATAACTTGGTTCCATAACTTGAGATAGTTATCTTGTGCGCACAAGAAACAAGTATCACTTCAGGAGTTCAGGTGCTCTGAACCTGATAGGATGTAAGTGAGCAAAGTGCTGCTTGGCTTGTAACTTTATTGTCCAAACACAGGGAGGCAATACGCTCATGTGCCTTACAGAAACCACACAAACCTCACGTTTCAAGATAATTTCAAGATATTAACTTGTTCACTCATGATAATTATCTTGTGCGCACAAGATAAAAACTTGTTTCCACAAGTTCCCAAAGTGTTTCTGGGGGTCAGGCCTTCCTGATTACTGGACCAAAGTACAACTTTATTCTTCTTTCACTAATTTTGGTGGAAGTGGGTGATATTTTATAAACATTATCTGATTTTCCCTCTGATTTTCTTTGACCACTTTGTCACAACTCCCTGCAACTTGCACAGTAATTTCAACAGAACCGAGCCTTTCAGGACCGGAGATGGGTGGCAAGCCTGCACATGCGCCATTCCTCTTCTCCCTGAGCTGATCCAAGCAAGCAGCTTACTGCGAGTGAGCAGAAAGAGTTGTGGGGACATCAGAGGGATGGCAGTGATTCATTATTTCATTTTCACGCAGCACCAGACATTATTTGCACAGATGTTCAGAGGATCCACTGATGTATGGCATTCCTGAGCCGCTCACAGCTCAATGAACTGATGACTGCAGCCGCAGAGCCGTCAGTCTTGCTAGCATCACCCTCTATTCCAGCCCACAGTGAAGGAATGATGTCAGGGTAGGACACTGAGCATCCCTCAATGACAACATCTTCAATTATTTTATTTAAATCATCTTGTTTCCTCTTAAGAAATATAACTGTCTTCACACAAAGAGTAACTCACTCACTCTGAAGATCATGCGGTGTTGTAAGGTGTTTAAGTATGCTAACACTTCAAAACCTCATCAGCATTTCTTTAAAGTTTTTTTATGCAATTATTCAAGAATTAATGTATTTTCTAAGAACACAGGCGATATAATTAATAGTTTAAGTAGTGTGGTTATTGTAGTTGAGTTCAGCACTTGAAAGTGAAAGTGTGTGTCTTTTGAGTCTTTAAGTGCATCCTCTGTGATGAGTTGGGTCTTTACGCAGAAATTTACTTCATCTTAATTATATTTAGTCTTGGAACGTTGAACTTTGGCAAATTTCAGAAAGATGGTTAACGAGTCAGTTTTTGCAGACGCAGAGCGACTTTTAAACTGCTGACAAAACTCCTCCTCTGAAGTGTGTAGCAGACTATTTCAAGACATGCACAGTCAGCCCATTATCACTGACGAGTGCATAAATATTAATCTGGGTCTGTTATCTGCCGCGAGGCTGTGGGTTGAGGGACAGCCCAGAGGAACTGCAAGTGTGTCTGGAGCTTAATGGTGGGTCTGCAGTGCCAGAATCCACTCTTGGACCTAGTTAGTTAAAAAAATCTGTCATGACAGGTAGACGCATGTGAGAATGTATGTGTGTAACCACTGAAAGTCTCTTCCCCCTGTCTCTGTGGGAACGTGGCCAAAAGTGTGTTAATAAATACACTAATAAGTTATCAATATATTTGAAGAGGTCAAAGTTTTGTTGGGAAAGATTTCATGTAAAGACAGGAGAAAACGGTGGCGTCACAAACCACAAACTCAATTTTTCACCGTCTTCTCTGCAAACTGAGTTTCTTAACAACTCACCCTGGCGTCCTGGCTGCTTCCAGGGACTTAAAACTTAGTTTGAGTGTGAATGAAAGGCCAAAATGCACAGAAGTCATATTTGATAAATACCTGTACACATGTGGACAAGGCATTTATTTGCAAAAGAGACTGTTGTGAATAGGAGAGGGTAAATTATGCTTAAAAATACAATGAGATGCTGGAAGAAATCTAGATTTTCAACTATGATTAGTTGAAAAAATGCTAGAATTTTCACCCATTAGTCAAAATAAATGTCAATGACCCTGAAATAAAAAAACCAACTGATTTACGTCTCTGACAACTACAAGTCTGTCCAAATTCTAACAAGCTACTTATTAAAATGCATCTCTTCATTATCACCACTGCCACCACATGCTTGTTGTTTTTCCCATCCCTGATGGTATTCAATGAGGCAGGTGAAAACCATCTGACCACATGATGGACTGCACTCGCACCGTCTCAGTCCTTTTCTTCCGCTTTGCTTCCTCATGTAGATAATCTGGAAATGATCTTATGGGCTTCTGATTTTGTTCAGATCCTATTACACGCTCAGTGAATTGACATGATGAAAAGCTTTGATGCCGAAGCTGTCGGTGATGTTTAAGTCTGCTGGTCCGGTCAAGGTTCACTGTGATGGTGAGGTTGGACATAAAATTTAATATCCCTAAAAAAAAAAATAAAAAATCAATAACTGTAAAGGTGTATTACTGGAGTTAAATCCTATTAGGCTTTACATCTATTTTGTTCACTTTGTGCCAAGATTATAGTATATCATTTATCATTTTCACTTATTAATCAATGTCCTTCCTGTCATAGTGAATTAATGGGCTGACACAGGCAGGTATGTTGGATCAAATAATGTGGAGTTTAGTGATAAATGACAAATCCTTCGGTTTAACACCCATTTTTCACTGCACAAAGAGAGATTTCTCAGGTTAGATAAGTGAGTTCCTGACATGTTTACATATTAAAAGGTACTTGCACACTATAATCCGTGGTTTTATAATACTTTCTATTTTTATTGTTTGAAATAAAGATCCTCAGAGGATATCTAAGGAGTATTTCTGACGTTTTTGATGCACATTTTCAACTATGTAAGTCTGAATTAACTGATTTTTCCCCCCTCTGAGGCAAAACAACAAGCCTCACACAAAACACTGCCATATCATCACCTTGTAAAGTTGTTACAGCGAGTGTGTCAGCCAACGGTTGCGTGTTTACACATCCAATGATACATGGCAGCATTAACATTTATTCAGAGATGTGCTTCTTTTTACCATCTGGTGAACAAACTTTTAAGTTCAATATTCACTCTGCTTTTAGCTTTGCTTTGCAGCGCCTCCTGAGAGAAATGCTCTGCAGTTTCCAAATGCAAACGCAATATTTACCAGGAAGTTGCCAACCTTTTCTGCCTGCTGTTTAGTGCTTTGTAGCACACGCTGCCTGTTGCAGCTGAACATGGGGTTCATGAGAGTGTACGGCTTCGATTGGACCAAATAAGATGTGGTGGCAAAAATATAAGTTGTCTTATTCATTTTAATGTGGGAGGTCTGACTGGGCCCAACAGTGCAAACTGCAGGGATTTCTGGGAAAAAAACAGCAACAAATTCATGCAAAAGCTCTGCAAAAGCCAATCAACTTTTGGAAAAATGCAATTGTATGGCACACTGTGGTGGCCAATCAGCTGATCAGGGCTTAGTGACCCTGCTATAACGGGAGGACAAAGACGATAAATTGCATACAGATGCAACAGATGAGCTGATACTCAAACACAGTGACAAAATCCTGCTGCAGATTGGGTCTGAAACAGCATTTAGACTGAACTTTGGGTCTGAAAAACCAAAACAATGAGCTGACAGATGTCAAAATCTGAGCGTGAGATCAGTCAGGTGATAATTATCTGCAGTTTTGTCATTTTAAATAACCCCTTTCCCATTACAGAGAGTAATTGGACCCATTTGCTAATATAAAAACATTGATGAGAGCTGTTTCTTTTTTTTAAATGGCACATTATTTTAAAATTCTTTGCACAGAAGCAAAATTATCCCACCTTGTCAAAATAAACATTAGGCCACATTATAAATGAAATGACTGGTAGAGTTCATTTTTAATTTTGCAGTTAATCCAAACTGTCATTCTCTTTGCTTTTCTTTCATGTGGAGTAAATGGGCAGGTTTTATCCGCGGCTCGGCTCGGCTCGGCTCGGCTCAGCTCACATGCTGAGCACAGCTTAAGATGAGTGACATGACTGTTTCAGGAGGTCATGACGGCAAAGCAGACGCAGCATATGGTGACTGTCCCTCTAAGATTAAAAAAAAACTGTCTGATCAATTATTCATTGACTTTTGCTTTCAATTTTTTAAAAAAACTAAAAGGTGGCTGCTTAGAGTTAATGACATGCCGTGCATGTACATGATATTGACATAATAATGCTTCTGTGATGCATTATGCATCATAATAATTGAATAGTTTATTGATCTTTAAAAACTAAAAATTCTTCTTTGTGTCTATGTGTGTGTGTGTGTGTTTGCGAGTGTGTGTGTGTGTGTGTGTGTGACTTCCTGTGCAGGGGGGTTAGAGTCTCTCTCAAGGACACCTCAGCAGAGAGAAACTTCCCTTAGAAACAAACTGAAAATTATTTACAAGTATCACATGCTCCTGAGGTCAGAGAGGAATCGGTGTGAAACGTGTGATACGGAGCAAATGAGTGGAAATATGAAAACAGCACGTGAGCGCTGATGCCCAAAGGGTCCCTGAGGCTCTGTGTTACTCATACAGTGTGACTCACAATTTGGTGAAAAGGACAATTTGTATCTGTTTGATTAAATTAAAAAAGGCATGCATGATACGCAGATAAAACGAGGGATTAATCTCTTGAATAACCATAGAAAAAAAACAACAACTAAAGAACAACTCATGAAATTATCAAAGCTGAACCAGGAGGAACTGATCTCCTTCAAACACAATGAGAGGAAATTGAGAGCGTAAACAACCATTAGCTAATGTGCATCCAAACGATTCATTTGCATGCTAGTCCTTGAACAAGTGTGGCTGAAATTTATCATAACAAAGCAGAGGGCTGTCACACACACATGCACGGTCCAGCTGAGGTTGTATTCAATGTGATATGCATGTCCAGGCCCTGATTAAATGCTCAGTGTACACATGTTAGTCAAAGCTAAGAAAAAAACACTGACTCTTATTAATCCAGTTATGTAAATCTTAGAGTTTAAGCAAACAGATTTCAGAGATTTGCATGTATATGAGCTGTGAGGCTCAATGTCACAGTCTAATATTGTATGTGTTTCTCACTGTAATTCTCAACACACCAGAGATATATCAAAAACCAACAACTTAAGGTTTAGATAAACACTCATAATACACTGAGGTCACTTTCTGCACACATTAACATGCTGTAAACACTCTTTAAGACTTCAGTAAGCCACAAAAAATGATGCTTAAATCACTCAAACAATGTTTTTATGAAGTACAACTCGACCACAAAGCGTCAGAAAGCAGCTTGAAAATAAATGAACAGACAAACTCAACAACATGGAAAACAAAACTACATCTGACCTCTAAAACAAAGAAGTTATTCAACGACAAAATCAAATTTGATACTATTTTTATGCTTTTTGCTCTAAAATGTTAGTGGCTGCCGTCTGGTTATGATAATGTCCATCATCTTTTATTTAGTCAAGTACAAGGGCAGCGAAAGCCAACTGAGGATGAAATATTGCTCTCTGTGGTGAAACACGATGTAAGAGCTCACGTCTGTGCTTTACATTTTGGTGAAAAGGGCAAAACTAAGTCTTATGCTTTAAAAAAAAACAACACATCATAAATATTTCATAACTTCTTATCTATCCTCCAGGGGTTCTGCTCACAATGTCGTACTGTGACAGGAATAATATGAAAAAGATTCCATCATATCTCATCAAACAATAACACTATAGAATATTTAAGATTTGCATTCTTTAACTTTGTTATGAAACTGCTGCACAACAATTTCCCTCCAGACAAATACGGTTCTTATTTTATATGAACTCTGATTTAAATTGTTAATTATCTTTAAGCTGCACTGTGTCAGTAATTTGCAACAGTTTTGGTTGTTTTGTCTGCGTTGGCATCGGGCCCTTTATGCTCTTTTGTGCCTTAGTAAACATTGCAATGCAAACATATGGATTTTAAGTGCATCTGCTCTTTATATTAGCTTGTTTTTTCTGTGTTTTTTAAGTCTGTAAAAAAGTTGCAGCTTGCATCTTCAGGAGTCAGTCTTTGGGAAACTCAAATAGGAAGACAAATTGATAAATTTAGAACAGAAACAATTACTAAGTGAATTAATTATTTGATTCATCAACAACATTTTGATCATTCATTGATGATTAATGCAAGTTTTTAAAGCAAAAAAAGAAAGAAATTCACTGCTTTTAGATTTTTAATTTTGAAAGTTTACCATATAACATACTCTCATATGATGTTTTTTGATGTTTTTTGTAATTGTCATTGTGATTTGCACATCAGGGCTTGAGTCATTTTCCAGTGTTTTATGGATTAAATCAAATGAACAATAATAATAACTGTTAGTTGAAGATCTATGTAGAAAAACCAAATAAAACAGGTGTCCAGTTCAACAAATATTGAGGATTTAAGGCGCTCACTGCCAACAAAGACCTGACACAGCCAGAACTTTGACAGAGATAAATTTCAAGAGATACAGTATATCTATATAATGATGACAGCTGACAGATCATTTCATGGTGTATTACTCACTGCATCGGTTTTAAAAGACAATTAAGCAAAAAAGCCCCATCACACTAATTGACCGTAACGTTAACTCTTTTGTGATATAAAGTCTCATTAACATGGACTGTAAAAACCAGCTGCACAGACTGTGTGTGTGTGTGTTTTTTAAGTTTGACATGAGTGTAGTCGGCTCATACTGAGGAAATATGCACAAGAGCCTCTTTTGTGTGTGAAATTAAATCAAGATCTCAGTATCTGGCATCAACCTTGGGCACATGATGGATGAGTGTTTGATGTGCTTTCAACTTATGATTCCTTGTGACTTCATGACTGACACTGCGAGGGAGTCTGAGCTGCAGGAAACGAGCACCGATAGGCTGCTGCGACTCAGACGTCATTGGATGAAGATGATACTACTAATGAGGGATGCGCTGCTCATTTTATTTAGTTAGGAGCTGTGCCATGAGTCACATGGTGGAAAATTGGGAGCTATTCATATATTCATTCTATTAGAAAACAAGTGAAAGGGAGAAAAAAAGCCTCTTTCAGAAGCTGCTGTATGATGGATCCTATAGAAGCAGAGAGCCTTTTAAAATGCAGAAAATATGTTCATAAAGTCTGTGGGCGACACACTTATCCCTGACATACATTGCATAAGCTATTTTACTGTAATTCTCTGCAATCTTTCTGCTGGGTTCGGATATTTGACCCGGTGCAGAGTGGACAAAACTGAAGTGCTCATCTTCTGTGGGAAATCCTGCTCCCTGACACGATCTTTACATTATTATTGATCAAAGTAAAGTAATGCCTGCTGTACCAAAGCCTTTCCTCTCTCTTTTAACGTGTCACACACAGCAGCTTGATTCAGGACCCGTTGACAAACGGTAACCCCTGTTCCTGTGTGACATACTATGAGGTAAATCCATTTGCAGCTATTCTGGATGCTCGCAGCCTCAGCTCTGTCCAGTGAAGGAGAAAGAGTGAGAAAATGACAGGGTGAAGGCTGCGGTAAAGTGGTGAATCACACAGAACAAAAGCTACTAAATGGTGGTTTCAGTCCCGAAAAGTGACAAGAAGTTTGGCTGCCTACACCGAACCAAACTGTGACTGTTGCACAGGGGTTAAACACGTGTTGTAAAAGGCTTTTTGGCAGGAGGGCTGTGTGCGTCACACACCGACACAAATGGAGAACCCATTGTGTTTAAAAGTGACATCAAAGGGGGTCTTGACCGAGCGGCAGCATGTGATGAGTTGGAAGCGAGAGTGTTGGCTGTGCTGCATTTACCGAACCCTCCATTTGTGTGCCGAGGCAACTCGAAATCTTCCCCTGAGTCCACTCTTACTCACACACAGCTCATCCAGACAGCTGCAGTCCTCCTGAAATCTGCAGTATAAGCCTGTATCAGCACACTCTGAGCAGGCAGTTTGCATCACATTTGAAGCGCTGCTGTTTGCTTACAAGGTGAGCGAGGACACGAGATTTCCACGTCACACGACACGATGCTGCACTCTGATGGGCAGGCGAAGCTGCGGTCAGGTCGCGCAGCTCAGGCTCTTCACACTTTGTCAGACCTGCAAAGGCCACATGGCCCTGAAAACCTGTTAGAGAGACCTGGAGCATGAATTCATAAAATGACTTCCACCCTCTTTTTGTTCTTCTTGGCATGTACACTGTCATCTCTAGGTTCCCATTAAGTGCAGTGTAGCACATGGCAGCTTCAGCAGAGCCACTATGAACAATTGTTTTCATTACTGATAAATCAAGGTCATAATTAGTCTATTAAATGATCAAATTGTCTGGTCCATCAAACATAAGTAAGCACTGAAAAATTCCCATCATGATATACGCCAAGATGCAACTTCCTATGATGCAACAAGAGAAACTTCAGATTCTCACATTGAGGAACCTCATAAAAGTCAATTATTAAAATAGTAAAACATAGTATTTTTCACATGCATCAGGAGCAAATGAATTGACTTACTCAGTTAGTTTTGTAAAACTGGTTGGGGACTGAACCTCCAACCCTGCAATTAACGGCCAACCGTGTCCATCAATTAACAGGCTTTTAGTATGACTGCTTGTGTTAATCTAATTAAATACAACACTGTTTCAGACGAGCAACATGTGATCACAAAACTAAAGCAAAAAGTGTAGTGAAAACAAAATTATTATAGTTAATTAATTATATTTTTTATTTTTAAAAAATGATATCAGGTGCAGCGAGGCGAAAACATTATCAAAGAACAAGCTTAACATCTGGACACTCTGAAAGTAGGAATCAAGCACCGGTGCATTGTGGGTATCATCAGTATTTGACACTGCCCTGGTATTAAGCACCCATCAAAGTACGGAGCATTGATGAAAACCCTGCAGGGGTAACTCGCCCATCGCTCATTAGTTTTATTGGCGGCCTTGGGTAGCCGGCTCGTTGATCATCATGACTGGGTTCATTACTGGAGCGAGTCCACTGTACTCACAGTCAGCTCTTAATTATTGATGCTTTTTACAAACTAGAATAATGTTCGACAACAGAGGTGAATAAGTAAAAGGCTTGTTCCTCGGAGACGTTGTGAAAATGTTTCTTGGCTGGAGGAAGTCAGCGAGTTCGATCAGATTTTGTTCAGCGCCAACTTACTTCAAAACATCATACAGTTGGAAAACAGAATCTGGAAGATTTTTCAGTGTCCAAAAATGTCAGTGGAAAGGGGAAGTTCAGAGGTCTCTGGTGCATGTTATTATAACCTGCCTGAACCTGAAGTTGCCTGAAGTTAGCATCAGTGCTGCCTTGGCCAGATTGCTGCATTGCTGCTGGAAGAAGCATCATCTGTGGGCTGGAGACTGTTTATAAAAAGCTAAAGGAATCTAATGTAACCAGCTTTGTTACCTTCTCCTGCTCTTTTCTCTTGTCTTTGTCTCTTGCTGCTGCTGTTGTTGTGGATGACTGAAGATGTCTCATTTTGTCGGTCTTAAAATGGTTTTGTGCCCAAAGCAGCAACCAAGCATGGTAGAGTTTTGTCACATGATCAGAACTGATGGACACTCAATTCCATCGTTGTAGTATCTCCATGTATTCACAGCATTCACTAGTGCATCTGACAAAAAAATTAGACAAAATTTGAAATATATTGTTTTAATTGCACATTTTTCTAGTTTATTTATAGCTTTTTTAAAATTTATATAAATTTAAGTGTACTGGCAGCTGTGGAACAGGACATAAAGCAGGTGCTCCACTTTTCAGACAGTCAGTGGTTTAGTCCCAACTCCTCCAGTTTGCACCCAGAAACTGCTTTTGATGGCTCCTTCATCAGTTTTTACTTTTACATTTGAGAAATACTGTAAAACACTTTGCCTGTTAATTTTTCCTCACAATGTCTTTTCAAAGACCCCAAAAATCCCTTTTTCTTAATTCTCAATCAGCCTCTTTCTCAGTCAACTGCTAAAATTAAACCAGTTGTTGTTATTTCTCTTGAAAAACTTCTGCATGTGCGTCTGTGTCGGTGCTCTTCTACGGTTAAAGTTGGGAGAAACTTGGTGTCACCTACTTTCATGCACCCATCAGGATTTAGCAACATTTAAATCAAACTCAGCTGACAGTTGGTGGGTTGTTTGCTCGTGTTGTCAGCCGCTGTCAGTCACTTTGGATCAAATCACACCCACGCGGTCCTGATGAAGCCTTTGAAGAGTTTTTCAAGCACTAAACTCTTAATAAATAATAACGACGGAGGTTTAATTTTAAATTTAGGCAGGAATATTTAATGCCAGGGAGGAATACTTTGAATATGAAATCAAGTTGTCAGGGGTTTTAATTCCTGAGTGATTCTTTTTGTGTTGTCTATTAAAGAGCAGCCAACCAAAGAACCTGAGTAAGTGTGAAAACCAGAATTAACACTTTAAAATGTTAAAGTGATCATGCTGATGTTTCCGGACTGGACCTCTTATTTCTGCGAGCCTTCAGTGATGAAAAGTGATTCATCTTGACTCAATCTTGAAACAGATGCTACATGAAACTGTGAGATAACAGACGGTGATACTGCTGTACCTGCTCTGATGCTGACAAATCAATGTATCTGCGCTCTCGTCCTGCAGATGTTCCTGATCTGTTCAAGCTTGACTGCAGCTCTGACACAGTTGCTTGTCGGTGACAGGCCTTCAAAACGTGAAAAGTGCTGACAGTCGTTGCTGCAGCTGCCCCTTAAAAACTGACATGAACCTGATGTGACATCACCTGCACGTTGTGTCTGTTTGCAGGTTGTTCATATATGAGAACAGAACAAGATCTGAATGTTCTGTGGGTTTGTGCAGTTATGAGACTTGCTTATCATCATGTGTTACATTATTTATGATGAAACATTTTGTTTCTGTACGTGAGGCCTGGTTAGGTTGTGTGCAAAAAACACTCAGGTTTCTTTTGGGTGTCCCACCACCATCCTCTCCTCCAACCTTCTGACCACAAAATTAATCAAAATTCAGTTCATTTCAACCTTTTCCACCAACACATACATGGTTCTCTTACAGTTCATGCACCTAATTTTAAAAGGATCAAAGCATGTGCATGGAAAACAAATTTGTTTGGAAGTCAAACAGTTGGTTTCCAACTGACATAAAAAAAGCAGGGGGGTTTTTTGACCTGAAGTAGGAACAAGAGTGGGTGTTACAAGCTCCGCAGGTCACTGTGAACTATTCAACATCCTCTGTTGATGATGTATACTTAATTAAAATGGTTCACTGTGGGCTGGTTTGCTAGAAGGTGTCAAGAATCCTGAGCAGAACTGGTTCAAACAGCAGAGCTAATTTGGTGGTAAAACATGCATATAGGCTGATATTTAATAAGAGCTGTGCACATTAATATGTGCTGTTGAAATACTGATATGTTACATGTGACATGGATATTTGTGCGTATTTGTGCCGTGCAAAAACGTAAACTGAAAGAATTTTTCGTGACGAGCAGGTTGTGTGTGAACTCTCCTGGTCAGTGAAGGCAACACTGGAGGGAAGCTTCCTGCATCAAACTGTGTTGCTTGAAATTCCATGAAGAAGAGTTGTGGCGCACTTAATGTGAAGGATGACCGCGTGCGGGTCAACTGCTAATTGAACCAGTAAATTTTCAGCAGTAAATGCAACATCTCACAAGGCAGACTAACAGGATTTTGTCAGCCGGGGGCCATTTTTCATCAACATACGCTGCATCATTAACTCGGCTGTGTGTAAATACTGATCACGATCCACACAAACATATTCAAATGTTGACATTTCACAGAATATATTAAGTTGCTTTGGCTTGATTAGCTTGTGTTTTTAGTTGAGATTATGATGTATTTTTAGATTGCTGTCAAAAAACTTAAAAATGATCAAAAGTGACAGAAGCAAATCTGCCCCTTTCAGAGGCTGAAACAATGAAATGTCTTTGCATTAAAAGATAATTATCAGGATATCAGTTGCTGATTACTTTTCTGTCAATTGTTCAAACAACCAACTGTCAGAGAAGAAGCATTTAAAGGAACAAGAAATTAACTTATTGTCCTCTTTTTGAGAGGATTTTTAAAGTGATTGAGAACTCCTCAACTTTACCGGTAAGGTAATATCAAACTACAACTTCATGACAGTCAGTGTCCTGACAGGACTTTAATGTTCTCCTGAATGAGGGGAACGAGAGACTAAAAGTTCAATTAAAGACCTCTGAACAACTCGGAGTGGTGAGTGATTTGTGTGATCGATCAGAAAGCTTTCCTTTTCCTCTTTATACTAACTACCAGCGGTTTGGACGTGAGTTAGACTCAAGTAACAAATCGGATGACTTTCTACTCGACTTGACACATTTAAAAAAGACTTGCAAATCGACTTTACTTCAACGCCAGTGACTCATGATTTCACTTGGACTTGAGCCTTTTGGCTTGAATATACTTGATACTTTCCTCCAAGTCTAAAGTTTAAAAAGTACTTTATTGAAAAAGTCTGCGAGGAATCAATTTATTCTCATTAACACTGTTCATTCTCAGCAAGTCAGCACTTAAATCCCCAGATCCATTTTATTTGAGCCAATTCAACGGCATCCAATCAACTTGCAGGAGAAACAGCAAAGAACTAATCATACCTAACTGAGCTCCAGCCGGAAAAACATCACTTTCTGCAAAGTGAAGGGTGAAGGAAGGACATTACAGACAAAAATGCAACAATTTCCAACCTTATTTCACATCTGATAGTGCACAAAGAACGATGAGTCAAGGCTCTGCTGTTAAAATGGCATTAAATTAGGTAAAGACAGCTTTATGACCCATTTAGGGTTTAAAAATCATAATTTTAGACACAGGATTTGCCTTTTGTGACATTGAATTTGCAAAACAATGACTTGGTCTCACCTGTATTACTTAAAACACGACAGAACTGCAACAAAGGACGATATTTTACATATTCATGAGCCAATCAGACGGATATCTGGAGGATTTTGTGCAAGTCACCAGCATCATGCTGTTATCACTCATCTTTAGACATATTAGGTGTTTGAAGAAGAAGTTTGGAGAAGACAAGTTCACACATCCGGTTTACGACCTAAACTGAAGGAAAACAATAAAGTTCAGAAACAGAAGTGACTATGTGAGACTCACGTAACTGTCTTAATGACAATACTCTGCCTGTAGGAGGAACTGACACAGTCACTGCATGTGTTGTCCGATTATAATAAACCTCCAGATGAGTCAAATAGGTGCTTTTCATTCAAAAAGATGATTCAGATCCATTAACTTTGTCAAAATCATTCTTTCTAACAACAAATATGTCATTTAAATAAATAACTCTGAATTACTACCTGCAAATAAATGTCTAATCAGGGTTGTATGGCTTGCTGCCATTAATGATCGACAACAAAAGGGTTCATGCTGAGCTTTCACTCAGACAGCTCTCCCCCTCATAGTTCCTCGTCATGCCTCACAAGTAGCTTTTGTGCTCATTTAACAATACGCCGCTCAATCCTCAGCGGCTCTGCAGAGACTGTTTGTTTGCTCGGCTCCCTCTGGCCGACGTGCTCGCCTCCGACGTCCACTGAAATGCGGCTGAACCTCTGCTGTAAACAGATAAAACCTCTGCTGCAAACTTTTGTTTTAATGCACAAGAAAGAAAAGTTCGACTCTGCTGTCTGTGATGAGGCTTTTTTTTTTTTTCCTCTTTGCAGCTCCATGAACGTGTGATGCCATGCGTCCAAGCCTGCTGATTCATCCCTGTTTCCAGAAAGGCGGACAGCAGCACAATCAGATGGTCGTGCTGAAGACAGGCCGCCGCTTAAAACTGCTTCGTGATTTGTTATCTCGCTTGTGAATATCAAATGGGTACAAAGTGATAGGAAACCCTCTCTCATATATTATAATTCCATCTATACTTAACTTGCTTTATTAACACATGCACCAAAGCCGCAGTACTTCCCTCATCCACTAATGATGCAGCCAAAAAAATGATTACAAACATCTGATTAATTGATCACATTAAGTTAAAGGTTACATTGGATGCAACTTTTGTTTGCTTGCAGCAAAACTCCACAGGGGCACCTTTAAGTTTAAGCGTTCGGATGATGTATGATATCATTAAATATGCTGTAATGTTGCAGAGTTTTCCAGGAAAAAACAAACACTTCCCGAAGTAAAGATCAAGATCTAAGTTCTCGTCCTGAACCGATTCCACGCAGTCAACAGACTCACAGTGACGGACGGCCATTAGTCACAACGAGACCGACAGGACTCTGAAGTCTGTGATGTTGTGTGTGAAGGCTGTCGGCTCAGCTCGGCTCCTGCACACTCAACACGTCTTAAACCCTGCAGATCACCTCTGATAGCCCTCCTCTCCTCTGCTTTTCCCTCTTCACCTTTCACTTCCTCTTTTTCTCTCTGCGCTCATCTCACCTACTCGCCTCCTCCTCTCCTCTATCATCATCATCTGTCCTCCCCTCTCATCTCTTATCCTCTCCTCTCCTTCCCTCTCATCTCCTCCTTTCCTCCATTCTCCCATCCTCTTGTCTCCTCTCCATCTCCTCCCCTCTCTCTCCTCCTCCTCTGTTCTCCTGCCCTCTCCTCCTCATCCTCTCCTCCTTTATCTTCCTCTCCGCTCCTCTTGCGAAGCCTGTTTTTTTTGTGTGTCAGTCTGAATATCACAAGAACATAGAATACAGATACATCAAGGAGAGTTTACAATCAATAATGGAGGAGTTCACATCAGAAACACAGGTTACATCCACACAGATGACGGAAGCATAAATACAGTCTGACTGTAGAAACTAAATGTTGATCCATGACGCCTTATAGATGCAGCTGTGATTTCTAATCAGCAGCAATTAAGAGAATGAGGTGAAACTTTTCTGTTCCCGTTCGGCAGCTCTGACTTTGTGAAAGTGAGTCTGGACCTGCAGGTTCTGCTGCTGCGTTGGTGCTTTGGAGGCTCTGAGGAGCCGAACGAGGAGGCAGAAGGAGGCAGAAGGAGGCAGGGCTGCGACTGAGGGGTCACGGGTTCAAATCTCTGGACAAGCTATCAGGATGAGGTAAGACAGTGAGTCATACTCTCACCTCTGCCTGCAACAGACACTGAAGTGCTGCTGAGGTCTTCTAAAGGCTGCCGGCCTCCTCCGGGGTGGACGGACCAAAGGTCTGACTGGGCCTCTTCAGTTTGGATTTAAGATGAAGCCTGGAGACATTACACAGCGGACAAGCTGAAGGACAAATTCAGAGGGTGTCTCCGACATGGTGGCAAGGTCTCACTAAAAGTCTCTTGCCTGACACTATTTTATGTAATATCCAAACTTTTATGCTTTGTTTTAGGATTTACCTTTATTTTCTGAGCTTTTTGTCTGTAGTTGGCTCTATATTTTAGTTTTGTAATATCAGTCCATCCATATATGCTCTATATTTTATGCTTGTTGAAGTTTTACATGCTCTTATTTTGTTTTTTATAAATATTTGATGATTAAAGACTATTGTCTACTGAGGTGGAGAATAAAACTCTGCACTATTCCACCTTAAAGCTTGACATTTTTTGTGATTGCATTGTCTTTCCCCAAAATTACAGACTAAGCACAACATGTAAGTGATGAAAAACTGTATGTCTTTTAAACAGAAGCACTGTTCAGTGTGATTCACCACAAAGCTGGTACATTTTTTGAGACGTGGAGATGAGCCTTGAATCTGTTGACTTGCTGGTGAGGCTTGATGTTCTCATGAGGTGTTGGTGCTGGAGAGACCTTTTCTCTTTTCAGACAAGGAACTGTATCTTCTAGAGCTGGAGATGCTGCCACTCAACGAGAACAGATTGAAAAGATGAGCGTTGTGCGAGGAAACCACGGCAACCCTTTGTGCATTGTCGGAAGAATCCTTCATTTTTGAGAGAAATGAAGGTTGTTTCTCTGAGTGTTTGAATCAGGGTCAGTAAGTCATGAAACAGATGGAGAAATGTGATGTAACAACCATCTTTAGCCTTTAAATACATTGATTAACAGATATATTAACTTACAGTCCGTGTGAAAAGGATATTTAATAGATAAAAGAGAGACTATTTTTGCTGAATTTCATCATTTGCTGCTTGTGCTTTTTTCATAAAGTTCTTTATGTAAATTCCTGTATTTTCTCTGGATTTTTTCCCCGTAGATTTTGTTAATTTGACTTCTCTTGAAACTGTTGGATAAGGATGCTCTTTTAAAACACTTGTAGCTTTTATATTCACATTATTGCAGTAGGAGCTTAAGCCGACCAAATATACATTTCTGTGGGATTTTCAAGGCTCACGTTCAAAGTATTCTGATTCATTAAATTTAACTTTGTGTCATGGAAAACGTTGAGTAAAAACATACCATGTCTGAGTGATGAATGCTATTCACTGACATGAATCATGAAAAATATTTCACTTAATGTAAGTTTATTCAATAAAACGGCTCTTAATCATACATACAAGTCATGATACTGGTCTTCTCCACCATGGTCCCTCTGTGACTGCAGCACCAACACACACTTCACATATAGTTTAAATTTTGCAAAAGCGATGCCTCGGTCCTGATTGATTTTCCCTAAATCATGTTTTTTTAATTGCACACTGCAGGAAAATATCAGTCGTAGGAGTGTTGGTTTATTCATCTTAAGAATAGCTTTTATCTGTTTTGCAAGTGAACTCTTTGTATGTATGCATCAGTGCATGTCCGGTGTGTAAGTTTAAGACTTAACACTGAAAAATAAACCCATGGAAAACTATCTCAATCTATCCTTTATATTAATGCAATGCCCCTCTGAAACCACACATCTTCATGTGTTTGCCGACTATTAAAAAATTCCTCTAAACTTTCCACTTTTTGTACAATAGAAACTCATTTATGGAGCTTTTGTCTGCTAAAAAATCATGTTTTTATATACTTTGTTAAACACAGATGCCATTTTTAAAAAGGTCTCTTATGAAACATCAGGTCTGAAATGCAACAATTTGTACTATAACAGCGAAAAACCTGTGAACCTTTTTGCCTCGTGACTCTTGAAAACGGAAAGGTGTCTACTTGACTTCCATCACAGCGGCGTGCGGCGCTCTGTGCCGCTCTGTTCTGCAGCGTTGGGAACAGCTATGAAAACTGTAATTATCAGAGCCTCCTCTCCTTTCATTAAGCACTGTTTTATTGGAGAAATACAACAGAAAAAAAGGGGCTACAAGCAATAAATATTGCACCACTGGAGTGTTTTGTTTCTGTGCAATAAAATCAATTCCCCCCTGAAGGGCCCAAGACTTGTTTGTAGCACTAACAGATTGTAAGATCCAGTAGGTTTACATAATGTTAGAATAAGTCACAGACAGAGATTTTCCCTTTTGAAAGGCTTTTTGATTGTACTGAAATACTGAAAATAGTCATGTAACCCTCTTGATTAGATTTTGTGACAATTTCATGATCTGCTGTGATACTGGGTTCCCTTATATATATATATATATATATATGAGTGTGTGCACAAGCCATAAAATATGAGCTGTGGAGCAGTGGGGATGTGGGGATGTGTGAAGGAAGAAGGTGAAACGCAGCAGACTGTTGAAAATCCAATCTCTGCTCTCAAGTCCAAAAAATCTCACCGAGCCTCACATCTTCAACTTCCCTCAAACTCTCCTCTCATCCACTTTCACTCCACTCCTTCACCCGCTCTCTCTCTCTCTCTCTCTCAAGACGGCTGCCACATAAACACACACACACCACTCCAAAGATCTAATCCTGCAGGAGTCTCTGAGGTTTTTTGGTCACATATCTCTGTATTTTCACCTCAAATAGCCTGACAACCTTCATGGTTTCAGACAAGCCTGTGCAGCTTATAGTGCAAAAGACATATTGCGGGTGCAAGTAATGCTGACATCCAGTGAGTTGAGGGTTTGAATAAGGGAGAAAAAATGTGCCAAGATACACTAAACATAGACTGCATTTTGATTTACCATCATATTTTATCACAGCATTTGTAAATCTGACATTTTTTTGGCTTGAGCTCAGTAATAATGTTCCTGGAAATGAAGATGATTTGTACTAAAGTACAGTCTTGCTCCTGGTCTTATCATGTGCCAACATCATGAAAATAATGCTCTGTGCCGGAGGCGGGGCAGCAGTGGGTGAGTTTTATGAGAACAACACATGGGGCATCATTAGGAGCGAGAGCGCACCATGCTGAAGGAGGGAGAGCTGCGGCTGGACGGCACCGAACTCCCGACCAACGGGACGCGCGTGACAAGACTGAGATAAGGCGCGTGGGAGATTATTTCTCTTAATATAAGTTCAAAATCTTGAGATACACATGATCAGCAGTCTGCAAATAATCTCCAAAGACTCCGTTGAGTGGGAATCTTTCCGTGCGCTCCGCTCCACACCGTCAGGTTTGTCAGCTGGCCGCGGAGCTGCGCGTTTTTGATGGACTCTCCGGTCGTTAGAGGACCGACCGTGAATCCACCAGAGGATGGATTCGTTTAACGCCAGCGGAATGGACGCGTTCACGGTGATCCACCTGAATTCCTCCTCCTGGAGTCTGGACAGTGGATATTCTCTGGCAGCGATAGCGAGCATTGCTGCTCTCGTAAGTTTTCTCATTCTCTTTACGGTTGTTGGAAATATCTTGGTGGTGATCGCGGTGTTGACGAGCAGGGCGCTGAAAGCCCCGCAGAACCTTTTTCTGGTGTCTCTGGCCACCGCGGACATCCTGGTCGCCACTTTGGTGATGCCTTTTTCTCTGGCGAATGAACTTATGGGCTATTGGTATTTTGGAAAAGTTTGGTGTGGCATTTATCTGGCTCTGGATGTTTTGTTCTGCACTTCGTCTATTGTGCATCTGTGCGCTATAAGCCTGGACCGGTACTGGTCCGTTACGCAGGCTGTAGAGTACAACCTGAAGCGGACTCCTAAACGCGTCAAGTGCATCATCATCATCGTGTGGCTCATATCTGCTTTTATCTCATCTCCACCTCTCATATCTATAGACAGCAACAATGATATGGGCTCTCAGCCTCAGTGCGAGCTGAATGATGACACTTGGTACATCCTCTCCTCCAGCATCGCGTCCTTCTTCGCCCCCTGCCTCATCATGATCCTCGTGTATATTAGAATATACCAAGTGGCCAAAACCAGAACCAGAAGCATGTCGGGAAAAAATCCCAGGCCAGATGGTGTCACACAAACTGAGAATGGGATGAGCAAGGCAACCTCCCCTTTCCATGGCGAGAGAGAGAACGGTCACTGCAAGTGCCCGCCTACGCCCACCCAACGCACCGTCACCATCGGGCAACTCACCGAGGATGCTGACATGGAGGAGAGCTCCTCCTCGGAGGGCAAAGGTCACAAACTGCAGAGGCAGGACTCCCAAAGAGCCAAGAGGGCCAGCCAAAAGAAGGGCTCCCTCTCCAAACAGTCCACACGCATCTCCAGAGTCAGTAACAAATCCATAGACCTCTTCGCCTCCAGGAGGAAACGTCGCCGGAGCTCCTTAGCCAGGAAAAAGGTCTCCCAAGCCAGGGAGAAGAGGTTTACATTTGTCCTGGCTGTGGTCATGGGGGTGTTTGTCGTGTGCTGGTTCCCCTTTTTCTTCAGCTACAGCCTGTATGGTGTGTGCAGGGACATCTGTAAGATCCCTGACCCGCTCTTTAAATTCTTCTTCTGGATTGGCTACTGCAACAGCTCCCTCAACCCTGCAATCTACACAATCTTCAACCGGGACTTCAGACGAGCTTTCCAGAAGATCCTCTGCAAGTCGTGGAAAAAGTCCTTCTAGATCTCACGCAGACCTGCTGACCCACCGTGACAATCTTTGAGGAAATATTGAGTCAGTTTGAAGAAAAAAAAAAGCTGTTTTGTGTATGACTGCCACTTGTTCTTCACTGTTTCATTGTCCTGTTGTAAATGTCATTGCAGTTCACACCCTCAACCAGCTGCCGGGTGTCTCAGCAAAGCTTCAGTATGTTTCCATGAAAGGCTTTTTACAGGCTTTCACAACCTGATTCTTCAAGGCTGCTCCAACTGAAGTGTGCTGTCAAGCTTTTGAGTGTTTCATCATTAATGAAGTTTTTATACACCCTTAAAAAGATAAACACAGGGCTGGATTTATCTAATAGGGGGGCCCCAGGGCAAGAATGAGCTCATGGGCCCCTCAAACTCCCTTTTGTTCCTTTCACTCTCTGAGCAGTGTGTTCAATTTTTCTATGCTCTTTGTGCTCAAATACTATTGGCCACAGGTTTGCTGTGTTGAAGTCTGCTTATATAATAATTGAGGAATATGAAACATAAACAAGCACAGAACTGACAAAATGATGGTTTGATTTTGAAACAGAGACACTTTTCACAACAGAGCCTTCAATGGGCTTTATTTCCAACAGTAAAAGTGTAAGATTGATACTGCTGTCATGCCTGTATGGTGAATATGTTGCTGAGGTTAGCAGCTGGTTAGCTTAGCTTTGCATAAAGACTGAAAAAAGAGAGTCAGCTAGCTTGACTCTCCAAAAGTTAGAGTTATTTTTTAAAAATTGTCTTTTTATGTGTGTGTTTTACAGAAGATTATGTTTTGGTCATGGTTTTCTCAAGGAAGATACCAGTCCTATGAAACTGCAAAAGTTTTAGATTTGAACAGAGTAAACAAACAAAAAGAGGCATGTGTAAGTGAACTTTGGAGGTGCTAGTAGGTGAATTTTGTTAGCTTCAAGCAGAGTCAGGCTAGCTGTTTAGACTTTTAATGCTAAGCCAAGCTAATTCTCTGCCAGTTCCTGCTGCATGGTTACCGTAAAGACGTGAGTAATATAATTCTTCTAATTTAACTCTCAGCAAGTAAGAAAAGGTCTCACAATTGTCAAACTATTCTTTTGAAATAAGCAGAAACCTTTAGGCCCTCATTGTGTCAGTGTTGTGCTTTAATTTGGCATATTTATGAAGACAATTCAGTTCAGCTTACAAAAAGGTTCACACACAGAAAACCTGGGGCCCCTGGAGTTTTTAGACTTTGGGTTTATAATCCTGAAAAGACTTAAAGCAGTTTTCCAGCCTTTTTTGCCTATTTCACCTAAAAACTTATCTTCGTTTACAAATTATCCCTCATCACATGGGTCTTTGGGAATTAAACCACAGGGATTTTACCATATTAAATGGTTTCATTAAAATAGCCTTTAGAAGCCTAAAAGGCCAAAAACTATATAATATTTTGTAAGAAAAAAATGAGTTCTCATAGAGAAGTCAGAAAACCTAAAAAAATCAAATGACCCCCTCAGATTTATCTTGCGTCCTCAGGCAGGAAACTGCTGCCTTTGGGATTTTTAAAATTTTTTTTTATTTCATTGTAATGTGTTTTGTCTGCTTGTCATGCTGTTGTCAGCCATGTCAGCTTTTAAGGCTTTTTTTAAAGTATCTCTGCTGTAAACAGACTTGGTTAGGGAATTACAAATCAGTTGTGTTCTTTAAGTACCTGGATGCTTTGACTGTATCCACGCCACCAAAGCGTCATCACGGTAATTCATAACACAGCTGACTAATAACAAAGCACAAAGGCAGAATAAATCACTACAGAGTCTTTGTTCTGATCTCTGAATGGACCTAAAAAGACTTAAGATGGCACTGAGAAGGGCTGATGCTCCAGAATATAAGCTAAATTATTTTTATGACACGCAAAAGGGGTCATTTTTTGTGGCCACAAACTACTGAGTGTTTAGCAACAAATGCATTTATTTTGCATTATTTTCCAAGAAACTACCTCTGTGTTTGTTTAGCTGTTGTTTTTTGTTGCTATTTTTGGGTTTGTGTTTTTCAAAGCGCAGTAGGCCTACACATTTCTCCTCTGCTTAAGCTGTCTGCTGTCGTGCAAAAATAAAAAAAAGATGAAGGCGTCCTATGTGAACGTTTGCTGTGATGTTGCAATATGGAGCTCCTTGAATTTCCGTGCATCAACAGACACATGCTGTTTTGATTTTATAATGGATTAGACAGTTACAACTCAATTAAAAGGGCATCGTTTTAATCTGGTGCTTAATGACTTTCCTTCGCTTTTGGATTCATTGACAGTGAGTGAGTAGTTTCTTTGAAGAGGAACAAATTAAAACACGACGTGTGTTAATTGAACCTAAATTAGCAGTTTACCTCTCAGCTGGAAGAGAAAATCCCCATTTAAGCAAAGCCAGTGAGGTGAGACGGTTTTTTTCACTGTGCTTTGCAGGCTCAGTGTGAGCAGCTCTGTGTCTTAATTTGGTGGAAAAAAATGAAACAATCACAAGCAGATTGGTGACTACAGAACTGCTCATTATCTGTCTCTATCAGATGGCTTCAGAGTGGCTCATGTAACCAGCTGATTCAAGTCGATTCCAAACATTATTGCACTCTCATCAATGGACTGTGAGAATCAATGACGATGCCATGAAGGGGTCAAAAAAAGGGGGTTCGGTCCCTCTGATGGATGGCGGCCATGTCTGTTTGAGGCTGCTGGTGACCTTTCAGCTCAACAGGTTTGATGTGGCTGTCTCATAATCTAATATTCCCCCGAGTCCCTGTGGGCAGGACCGAGGTGAAACCGAAGTCCTCGCACTGTTTCCCTCCCACTTTTCTGCTGCGTCTTGAATGCGCGCAGCCAGAAGCCATTTGTAATGTGTTACGAGTCCATCTGCTGTTGTTCTAACTGCTGTTTGCAGCCGTTAGAGATTTACGTCCCCAAAAAAACAAAAAAACAAAAATAAGAACACGGTATTCCCGTCTGTTCAATTGTTTTAATAGAGATTAAACAGGTAGGTGTAAAGTGGCTGATGGAAAGCAGCGGGCAAATATCTCTGTCACCAGTCTGTGTATATTGCAATTAACCAAACTGCTCCACAAACTAAACATCGTTTCTCTCGCTGTCAGAAAGTAAAAAGTGCCACATTAATGCCAAAACTGTGCTAAATCTTTGCACAGTGTTTTCCCTTTACCTAAATGATTTTCTTTATTAGGTCACAAAGGTTAATCAATTCAAACATGATGTTCTCCCAGTGTTCTTTTGCGGATTTATAGGTTTGCAAAGGACAGTTCCCTCCTGAGACAATAAAATAAATGTGGCTGCACATTAAACGCTGGGCGAGCAGTTCTGGAGAAAGATCTTAGATGGGGATTCCCGCCCTAAGGTCATCAAACAATAAACCATCGTTCTCCAGAGTCGCTCAACCTTTAACCCACGCGGTTCTCAGGAGTCAGAAAACAAAGGGGTTTTAATAGAATTTGTGATCGATTGCAGCGACTCGACGATAACTTTGTCAGGCACTGAGAGTTTTTATGGCTTTCACAAACTCTCTGGCCTGCATTTGTCAGAGAAGTCGGCTCTGAGAGACCAACTCATGAAAATCTAATGTGCTTCATTTCATTTCTGGCTTGAAATCAAAGTGGAGGTGTCGCCAAGGAAACGGCTTTATATTTAGATTATAGAAAGTTTGGTCGCATAACTTCACACTAAACCAAAATAGGTTAAAATCCAGTACGTGGCTGGACCTTATATGGTCAATGTGAGAAAATGTGGCCAGTTTGTAACAGAAGGAGTCAGTGTGAGGTCCTGGATATTTATTTTATCATATATACTACAATTTTCTGTAGTGGTCTTTATAATATTTATTTTAAAGTTTACTGAAGAAGTAGATCACATGTTAGGGCTCTGCTTTTAGCGATTAAAATGGTTAAAAATGGACTTGCAAGAGCAGTATTTTCCACTTCTATCCAGGGATGTTTGATTCAAAAAAGAACTCATTTTAATAGAATTGGGAGAGTAAGTCCATTTTGAGTGTTTTGTCGGAGTGATTATTATTCAGGGTGCTTTAACTGTGCAAAATCTCCCATGTTTCTCAGCTCACGAAAAGCCTCGGCTCTGTGTTGGATTATTGTAGTTGGAAGCAAGTGTTTCGTTTAAGGCTGACACAAATGCATCTACCATCACCATGGTAATCAGTGTCCAAACTCGGAAGAAAAGTATTTTATGGCTGCACCCAAAAGGGGAAAGAGATTAAGAAAGATGCACAGATGCGGTCCGGAAAGTGTTACTGTGCAACATTAACTCTGTAAAGTTGTCTTCTGAGACTTTGGTGGCAGAAAACTGTGGCTGATGTTTCCCCTCCTGCCCTCATCTCTCCTTAGACTCATTACAATGACAGCAAAGAATTCAAGTAAATACTTAATATAGGTTTGATAACTTTTCATGCCTCATTTTTCATGACATAACAGGAAACAGTTGGCGCTGATCAGTTTGAAAGAGCAACAGCAGCAAATGGGGCAAATGTCATAACTTTACTGTCTGACAAATGGCATAACTGTCACTCAGCTACTCAGTCAGTCACAAACAACTGCCATCGCTCTATGTGGCCAAAACCAACGTCATAAAAGCATTTTACACGATTATTAAAAAGTAACCTACTGAGTACAAAGCAGCACAGCTGATTTAACAAGGAAGCAGTCAGTCTCTGCAACACACTGTGACACAAGAGCTGTTCCACTGATGGCCACATGATGGAATCTCAAAAACTTCAACTCACAGAAATAATACTGAACTATTCTGTGATATTGGTGTATTTTTCAGCAACGGTTGCAACTGCAAATGACGTCATGTGAGAGAGCGACTTTTTGCAACATCTCACTCATTTTTGCTTGTACAAACTAACTCAGTCCAGTACTCACTTGCTAGCAAACATGCTTCCAGTGAGGTTTTTTCACAGACAAAAACAACTGCTTCTATAAATGACATTGATCGGAGTGTTGTGAGAAAATCTAACAGTTAAGTTTGGGAGCTAACAATGAGGTAAAAGTAGGTGAGAGCTGTTTAAAGCTGAGAGAAACAGCAGAGATGGGTCATAATTCTCTGTAGGTTTGTAACTATCAACAACATCCTTCACACTGCAAAGAAACAGTTGATCTATTGCTGGTGTTTAAAGGAGGTCTTAGTCTGAGTCGGGTTGCCACTTGTTTTTCCTGCTCACGTTCTGCATCGTGGAGCCCAAATTACTATTTTATGGCTTCAGGTGAATGATAATATAGTTCTGACAGAAAATCCAACCCTAAAAAAGTGAAAATTTATAGTCAAGAGCTACAATCTTAATCTATAAATGTGCATGCATGTTTTTTTGGATGGCTTGCCTTAGATGCAATACTTTTATTTATGATCAGACTAAAATACACATTTTTACAGTTGTTATTCACATTCATTCAAACTTAAAGCCCTTTTTGAGAGTTAACCCTGTGTTTACAGTCTCCTGCTTGCCATCATTGAACCTGGAATATTTTTTAAAGGATGAAAGGCCTCAGAGTCTTGTGGCTCTGACGCCGCCACACCCGACTGGCTTCAATTTTCTGCCAGACATCAGACCCTGGCAGTGAGGCAATATGGGCCACCTATGCTGAGATTGCAGCAGCTATCTCATCCCAAAAGAGCCATTTGGTGGCTGAGCTCTTCGAATAAAAGAGAGTTTAATCCAAATTTAAGTGTTTACCTTTGAAAAAAAAAAAAAAAGTATCTCCAGGACTTTTTAATCTTTTAAGCATGAAAGCATAAAAGCACGGAGGCACACTTGGTTCGAGAATCCATATGAGCAGCTGTGAAAGATGAGGACAAACCAGGAGACATTATAGAGTCTCGAAGTAATCCAAAGAGCATTATGTGGCAGTGTGGACAGGTTTTAATGATTATATATCTGCCTATAATTAAAGAAAAGTGTGCAGAGATGAGCTATTAAGTCAAAATAAACCACATATAATATATTTTACATATACTTGGACTGTAATGTATATTTATTTGCTCTGTTAAACAGAAGGGGAAAAGAGCAGTTATTGCATCTTTTGGGGACTACTTTCAGCTGTGAAGTAATACACATTTTGTGTGCTTCAGCAGCAGGAAAATGTTGCAGTGCATCAAAATAAAGTACAGCTGTTGTGTTTAATGGAACGCAGGAGCAATAATATGCTTCACTGATGTGTTTTTAAAGGTTTTTCCGAAGAGGATTGAATCTAAAGCGACTGGATCTGAACTTAAATCAAGTCTAGTTGCCCAACATTCAACCCTTTTTGAATAACCGAGACCTGGATGACTGAGAATCTCCACCAGCATTAAAGGTCTACAGCACACAGGAGCAAGACACACCAGGCTTTGGTTGCAAAGGCAATATTTTTAGAGGGATTGTTGGTTTTGGAATTTGTTGGCTGCAAGAAACACACAAGTTCTCAAGCCAAATCCTTCAACGAGCTGAAAACAAGATGTGCCATGTTTGTCACATAAAGCCATCTGCTGCAGAGACCTTGACTGGCCCTGTGTTCAAGGAGGGTTGTGCATGTGACCCTCTACCCAAACACAAGCAACTTAAAGCCAGAAGATGTGCAAGTGATTCCCGTTTGAACATTTTGTGCAATCAAAATGCGATGCAGCATAAAATCCAACCTTTGCATGATGGTTTTAAGCAGTTCTTTATCTACTGCTTATGTGTTGTTTGTATTAAGGCAGCAGTAAGAGTGGAAGTAATCCGTTTAACTGATGGAAGACAGGAAATAGCACACTATAAAAATACAAAATAAAAAGGTTACTACTTATTAGTAATAAGTACTCAAAGTTAAAGCAGTGAATGATTTGCAAAAGGAGCAGGCCAGGTTATAACAGCACAGATTTCGATGTAGCACATTTGTCATCTAAACATTCGTTCTGTGAACTCCAGCTCAGTAAAAACAAAAATAGCTCTCAGGATTAGTAATGCTGTTTGTTCCAAATTTCCACCCTACCTATGTTGCGTAACTTGAAAATAGTAACGTCAGACAATATTTGCCTCTCTTTAGTTGGCTGGAGAGAAAAATTAGTCATCCTCAACATTTGTTATATTGTGGTTTTAGAATGAAAACAGTTGGAGAACAAGAAGATACAAAACTGAATGTAGGACATATTTTGGAGATTGGACATATTTTTGGACATTTGATTATGTCAGAGGCTTAAAAAAGTTGTGCACATAGCTGCTGTAAATGTGAAAAAACCTCCCTGAGGGGAAAAGTGTGGGGACAAACTTAAGATCTGGTTTAAGCCATTGACATAAATAAAGATGGATGACATGACTCATTCTTTAAAATAAAGCCAGAACATCTTTATTGCCCCCCAGTGTCTGGCCACTGTATATGTCATCGGGTCTCCTCCGTGTTAAATGGGACATTAGTTCAACATATAAACAAACACTTAAAATAAATTTTTCCTGAAAATTTTTTTTGTCATTTGAGAAAATTCTTATTACACTAGTATATGTTTTCTGTTAAGTTTGGTAATAAATTCTTATTTAATGCAAAGAAAAGGGTGTGACATTAGGAGTGACGACTAATTCCTAACTTCAATCAAATCAGGCATCTGTGGGCGGGACCTTTACACATTGGCTCCACCCCCATTAACACTGCACCGACTCTGGCTCCAAATGACGCCACTAGTTCAAGATGACAGTGTCCACATCTGGGACATTTTAGCTTCATTTATGTCGATTGTAGAAAGTATAGATGCATCATCCATCTTTATTAGTGTCAATGGGATAAATCCTGAATGTTTAGTATGTTTGGCTTCTCCCCTCCTGTTACACATATTTGATCATTTAATTGTCTTTGGTGATGCATTAACATTTAAGCAGCACTTCACTGATCCAAATTTGCAGTTGGATCAAATTTAAACCATTTTTGAATAGTGTTTGTTAGTTTAATCAATAAATAATCCTCATAATTTGTAAAATCAATACGATATCAGTGCAATAAATCCCTGTGTAATGTAGTGTGGATTAAGAAGAAATGGCTATGAAATAATAAAAAAAAAGAAAAGTAGAAATCCTCTGCAAAGTGAACAAGTGGTTTAATGTTGTAGACGCGTTCGCTTGACTTGTTGAGCTTTGAAATCAAAGTTATAAATATTCCAATTACTTTTCCTGACAAAAGATTTTTTACATTTGGATTTTGCATGTAGACCTGCCCTTTTTTTATCATGTTGTTTTCATAGGGAACAACAGTTTTGCAGTGTGATATAGAGAACAGGCTGACCCTTAAACACCCCATAAGTCACTTTTATTGTTTTGTTTGCTCCAGCGAGCTCATCCAGCCTCGGGGGAAGGCATGAAGGCGAACAGAGTGGCTGAGGTCGACTCTTCTGCATCAGTCTGAGGCAAAACAAGTCACAGCTGTTCATATCTTAATATATATAATGAATATTTTTTTTCTGTGGTAACAGTGTCCAACAATGTGGCAAGGCCATTTTGTCATATTTAATTCACATTCATAATTGTAGCCTGGAACCGAAAAGCCTGAGGCAAAATTTGATGATAATTATTTGTGCAGGGGTTAAGAGGGCACCGGAAACAAGATGTCATTCATATTTATATCTCCTAATGTGCCAAAGTTAGTGCTTTAATATTTGAGAATAACAATTTAAACCGTAAATCCAACAAGGAATATGAAGTAAATATTTCTTTCCTATTTTCGTCGGATCCCCATTAGTTTGAGGACAAAACAAGTGACCTTACAACAGGAGATGGAATTTATGCAGAGCATTTCCCCTGAATAGCAATGCCTTTTCCTATTTTGAAGAAAACATAATTAATGTGGTCCGAATAAGACAGAAAATTGTCTAATTTACATCTTTTGACCCTTCCAGTGATTTTGGCTGGGGAGACTTGCTCAGTTTATGTCCTCTAGGTTGAGAGTAATGGCATTAACAAGATATTTCTTACTTTCAAATACAGTACATTGAGTTTTGCAATTTTTTTGGCAATTCTCATAATAAATATATTCTTTTTTGCTCATTTAGTACCAGGATGGAGGTAAACATATAGCCATAACCACAGGTATGTCTAACCACAGAAGATGGATGAGAGTGGAGCCAGAAGGATGTGCAATGCTGCCAATGACAGCTGCAGGCTGCTGTCAAGCATCCATGTCCTTGATTTAGCATAACCTTTAGTCTTACTATAATATAAATGAGTTGTATAAAAATTCACCCCTGCCAGAATTGTAAATGAGGAATTGGTTATGAAGACCATAACTTTTTCTTGTTCCAGACTGTATACAAGTTTATTTCTGGTGTAAAGTTTGGCATTTTATGATCATTTTTATCCTTTATAATTTTTTTTAATATGAGGCTTTATGGGGTTTTTGCTCACTTTTGATTCATGCCTCAAGTGGCCATTCAGGGAACTGCATTTTTTTGCTTAACATGGGAAATGGCATCTTGGTGGCAACCTGCGTCATGGTCTAACAATATTTTAATGGCAAACTTGTTTAGATGAAGAACTTTTATATCATAAATCACTGAGCTAATTAACAAAATAATATTTTGAGAAAGTTGTCACATGGTCAAAAACTTTACAAGGAAATATTTGCAAACACAAGGTTCCACTGGATCTAATATGTTTGCAGCAAAGATAAAAAACTTTGTCAGGATGATTAAGAACGCTATAAGTAACTAAACAAAACCTGCAGCCTTTAAAATGGATTACAAATTCAGATAATGAAGATTTTATTGCCAGCTGAGCCTCGTTTCAAGCAATGCAATCTTAGATCTTTGAGGTGCAATAAAGGGTGATTAAAAATGGTGTTGTGTTGATTTGCTAACAAATAATCAATACCACTTTAACATAGTTGTATCCATCTATCATGGGAGGTAATGTTTTCTTTAAATATCCAATCCAGTAACTTTGCACTATGGTGACTCTTTATAGGAGATTTCTAGCATCTGAACATTTATTTATACAGATACAACTAAAGATCTCATAACATCTTTTGTATCTGTGCTGCTTTGAGTCAGTAAAATGATCATGTCCCTCCTCAGACATCCTCAGCTGAAGATGTGTTGCGTTCATGTGCCAGAGAAAGAACAATTTCAGAGACAACCTCTGGAGAGTTAAGGTTTGCTCACCATTCTTGGATCTCAGGGACACAAGAAGTGGGGTTAAAAGAGCACTCAGACAAGCTAGCATTGTAGCATTGTAGCACTGTAGTCCTACTTCATTGACAGAAATCACAACAGACACTGAGAAAAAAAAAGGATTTAAAATGACTCAGCTGAACCAGAAACGTGACCTTTTTTTAATTTCATACATACTTCTTAATTGCCAAAGCTGGTGCCTGCATTACCCATAAGGCAACTTGAGCTCCAACAGTTAAAACAGAACAGGATATTGCGTAATCTCACATAATCAGTCCTATTATGTCAGATACACAAATTGTGAACTTGAGCATATCAGAAGCCAACATCTGAACTGAAATACACTACAACCTGATAAAAAGTGAATATTTTTCTTTGAATGTTTAGTTCCCCTTTAAAGCACATCTGTTTCTTAATGTTTGCAAAGTTTTATGAGTTCAAGGCTGTACAGTTGCAGAAATTATGGGATTTTACCAACCAAAGGTGAGAAATGTCAAACAACACAACATTACAATATTTGAAAAATGCATTCTAATGTCAGCTTTCTGAAGCAACCAGCAGCTTTATATCATCATTATGATACTGTGGCATTTCATTTGAGCAAAAGCTTGAGGAGAAGAGCCACAGCGGCCTCTGTCAGAGACGTCATCTCTACAAAAAGACAATCTGAGCAGCGTCTATGTGCTCCCACTGTTGCCTTTTCTCTCCGTCACCCACACACAGAGTGAAGACTTATCCTGCCCCAGCTGACTCAGTCTAACTGTGACTGGCACACAGTGTTTGCTGTTTAATCACTGGATTTGTTGCAGCACCTGCAGGCCCACCGATTTGGCTTCAGAGCCCTGCTCTTTTTTTTTGACAGCACAAACACAGCGAGTCCAAGCAACAAAAAAACAGTAAACATTGAAGACTGGTGACTTTTGAGCACTTTCTCTTAATCCAAGATTATTTTCAATATGCTTTCGTCAAACAGAAAATGTCGACTTTTTTATTTTGTCATAACATTATTCAGACTGGGGCAAACAAACTACAAACTGTAAATGGGTTTAGAAGACGGGCGAGGAAATCAGCTGGGACTACAGAGGAATTATTGATATAGCAGTCTGATCATTCGCTGCTCTCTGCATTAATGGGAGCTCAGCTCGAGGCAGGTCTGGGGTTTTCAGTTAATGGAGTGCCTCATGCCTCATCCTGCACCACACAGGCATCCAAGTGTTCATTTTCTATTAAGAATTATTGCCACAGAAACAACTGCTCCACCCCAAATTGAATATCATGTTGTACATCGCAGAGCAGGCCATCAGGGAAATCAGCAGAGCCTCGTGTTTTATTACTAATTTCTGAGTTGAAGGCTTAAATTAAAACAAAATCCCTTTAAACTACTTTTAGCTTGTAGATGTTTAGTTGTCATTTAAAGAGTTTAGGCTTTCTGAAGCTCAGTGATTAAGTCAATGGAGGAATACAAACCAGGGTTTAAATGACATCAATCACAAGGTCAAATTTACCTTTCAGTTCACCTGCATCAGTTACGATTAACACTGATTCTTATTTGTGACTCCACAAATATAACTCAGCATCATGGATGGGTGATTGCAAACAGCCCGATAAGTTTTACTTTATGTCACTTTAAGCATCATCCTTCACGGGATTATCCACCGTGATTGGATTACACTTCGGATCCATCTCTGAGACGGTAAGCAGTCTTTCTTTCTCTTCTCTCAGTTGTTGAGCAGCTTTTGGAGTTTTCAAGGTCAATAAAGGGCTGAAAACATCAACTTTTGAGACACCATATAGACGAGAATCCAAAAAATGCTCAGAATCAGGTTTGAACATCTAACGCTTCATGTTTGAAATGTTAATCGTCACAAACATCATCTGCTGCTGTGATACAGTTTTTTTCTGAAAGATCTGCTTTTATGGTCTTCAGCTGATTGGAGTCAAGTTAGCTTTTATTCTGAGGACAGGATCTATGAGAGGGTCTAGAGGGTAGAAATCTGTGCAGTTCAGCCGTTATGATTTTTCTATGCTACACTTCAATACGACTGTGGAAGAAAAGGAACACAACACTTCAATAGTTGCAACCTCATTGACAATTTAAAAAGCCTAAAGGCGTATAGAAAAAAAAAAGAGTGGGACTTAATCAATGCCTTTAGTTTGCAAAGAGCCTTGAGCTCCCAAAAGTTGACCAGCAACAACAGAGAGAGAGAGAGAGAGAGAGAGAGAGAGAGAGAGAGAGAGAGAGAGAGAGAGAGAGAGAGAGAGAGACTAAAAGCACAAAATAAAGTCAAAGTCTGGGAGGTTTCTTAAGGTGAGAAGTCCACTAACGCAAAAAGTTTTCACGCTTTCAACGAATTACTGCAGATTTTACATTAAAGTACTATCACTCTCGTTTCTCAGTGAACTTAAGGCGATATTTGATGCCAAAATGAGCACATACGGAAGGCTAGAGGTCCTCTGAAAATGTGGTGCAGCTAAAGGTGAAGAGGGCCATCATGCATTTCTCTCACTGATGTCCGACTGCATTACGGTGATTTGCTGCCATCTGCCTTTTTTAAAGGTTGGGTCATTTTGCGGTTAAAGATGGTGGTTTTGCATTTTTAATGTCTTTAATTACACATATGTTTATGTTACATTTTTACTCATAAATATTAAATATCCAACAGGGATTAAATAAGTGTAACCTGACCTAAACTGAACTGGATTTTAGTCCAACTATAGAGGTGTTTTATACATTTTAGTTGCACAGTAAAAAAGGAAGCCAGTCTCTCCTCAAAGACCCTGTATCTGCTGTAATTCTATCTGCAGCATTTCCTCATTTCTCCCACGCTGCAGCAGAAGGCAGCGGAGATAATTGTATTTCTGAATCTCTTGTGAATGCAACAGTTTTGGGACCTCTGATTAGCTGTCAGTCAGAGAACAATTCAGGAGGTTCGAGCTGCGCCTTTTTTTTTTCACTGCAATACCTATTGAGCTTTTGTAGCTCCAGCACCAATTTTTTATGCACATCCTTGCTGCCGTGCGACTTCTTGTGTATTCACACCGCGGCTTCCACCTGCACACTGTGATGAATCATTAAATGAATAGCCAAATGTCCATGTCTGTGACATCTGTGTTTATTGAGGCAGGCTTTTTGATGTGTGAGACCCAATTTCTATACGAACTCCGCGGAAAACTGAGGTGACAGAAATGGGAGTTCAGCCGACAGGTAATGAAAGTAAAACAATCATGTCTTCATATTTTTCTGATGAATGTGTCGTAAGATTTGATAAAAGCAGACTGAATAATATTTTCTGGATTCTGTAATGTCTTTACCCATCATGCATTTGCACCACTGAGCCTTGAAAACCTGATATAAACACCTCTTATCATGAACCATTATGTGCAAGAAAGAAAACTACATCAAGGAATAATTATATCAGCTGCTTTCCATTGTCCAGAACCTCTTTAAACAAATCTCAAAGAAGAATCACACCTTTAATTGCGATTAATATGAGGCCTCGACCGAAGAAAGCGACAAATCCCCCAAGCATGAGCGTACATATGGAAGACATTGTCCGTGCTGTTAATGGATGCATGAAAGTAAGAGTGAAAACCCCCGAGGCCGTCCAACCATTCGCTGTTCCACAGCTCCTTAATTACTTGGAAGGCTGAAACTTAGCAGACGGAGTGGGCCAGACAAATGAGTCCCTTAATCATGACCTACAAAGCTCTGTTTATTCGCAGGGGGATGTGTCACGTGACGGCGATGGCGGTGCCATTAAATCTGACCCAGAATATCTAATAAGACTGCAGCATTAAACTGGGTTTTAACTGGTTTATGAACTTGGAAGATTGTTTGTGTTTTATTTTTCATGATGTTAGCTGCTATGTGTTGATTTTCCCTCACAAACAGGTTGGCTGGTCGCCTCAGGGGCTCAGGCTGTGTGCTCCTCTTTGTGTGGACTTGTGGGTTTGTGAAGATGCTCCAGTTTCCTCTGGCATTTTGAACACTTAAAGATCCCAAAGACACTTATTTTTTCCAGAGGTATAAATATGATTTTGTGTGTGTTGAGTCCTGTGATAATATGCCAACTTGTCCAGAGTGTTTTATTGCCTTCCTGCACATATTTATCAAGTAAATGTCCCTTTCAACAGTGATGGCGCTGGTCTGTAATAACCAACAACTCTGGCAGGAATAAATCAAACTTTACAGCTCTTTGCATAATTAACAATCATGAATTTTTTTATCAGTTCATGTGAGGTTAGAGGCAGAAAAGCGCTGTCAGTGTGAGTGAATAGAGCTGACTTGGGTAGTTTATCTTTGCCACATCAATTTCCTGCTCTTTGAAATTGTATTTTATGGTACTTGTAATTTTTTAAGCCACTAGAGCAGCTTTCTGATATGCAGACGGCATCCGCATGAATATTATGAGGCTTATTTGTATTGATTTTGGCATCATAATTTTGCATTCACAACCAGCTCAGTTACTTAGACATACAAAAACACTAAAGGCTGCAGATAAAAAAAGTGGTGCTTCTTTGAAAAAACTGCAAATCCTGTAATTAATATCTGCAATACAGCAAATTACCACCTTAACATTTGCAAGGCAAGGATCGTTCCCTTACTGACAGTAATTGGAGTGCGCTTTATAAATGCCTCTAGATGCCTATTTTGAGGTGTTTTATGTCTAATTTTTAAATCTAGCTCCTGGGAGGCTTTCATGAAATTCATGTCCAGGTGCTTAATGGGACAAAAACGACACTGACTGGGTCTGCACACTGAAAACAATTTGTATTAAACCACACACTGCTGAATAATGTTTGGAGCACATCATTACTCTTCAAGCATTGTGCAAAAAAGCAACAATACGGGTACAGAAAATCACTCTACTTCCTGATCACAAGTGCCTTTGTTATGGATGCAGCATCAATTGTTGCTGTATGAAAAAAAATCTGTGGAGTTTTGATCAGAGGGCAAATGAATACAACCTCAGTGAGCTAAAAATGATGCTTTTCAGACCGAAAGAAAAGCATTTCCTCCTTAAAACCTCTCCAACAGCATCTCAAATAATCATCTCTAGTGAAATTAGAAACTATTACAACAGAATAACAATAATAATCCCCCCCAAAAAGTGAAAAATAGCTATAAACAAAAACACACCAGCCAATTGGACATTATAAAAAATTTCCCACTGAAGTGAGGAAAAATTAAAGGCATCTTGTTGCTTAAAAGCTTTGACTTTAAAGAAACATTTACTCCTTGTTGAATAAAGTATCGGTTTTGACGCAGTATTCCTGCTACACTTTTTAAAGTATGTAGAAGTACTCTGCTATGATAAATATTTAATTTAACATGGTTTTCTTACATCTAAAGTTAAAAAAAGAAGCTTTGAGGCTGGAGGAACATCTACTTTCTCTTTCAACTTAAGAAATTCCACATCCATCAATCACAGGCCTCATGTGGGCGCCGATCAGGCGTATCAGAGTGATAAGTGTTGTTAGCATCTTTTATTTGTTTATGTTGTCTCTTAGCTTGTTAGCTTGTAACTGGCAGTGACTGACAGTGGTTTGACTAATGCAAACTCTCACTGTGTGCACTGAAGAGTCGACTTTGTACAGAAGGTTTCAGGTTTTCTCACCAATGATTGGCTTTTGAATTAGTGACATACCAAATTTAGCTTGCAAAAGGTGCATTTAGAGCTCAGATTTCAGGGTAGTACACAGAGATCCCCCTTCAGCAAAGAAAAAACACCTGTTTAGATACAGATACAAGTCAGTAAAGTCAAGGTCTGACATTTTAGGAGACATAAACACAAGAGAAACACATTTTGGAGTTGAGGGGATCTTAAATTTTTTAGAGGATCTGAGAGAAGTCTGCTGCTCGGTCGTCTCATTTATCGCTCCCTCACAGCTGCCGTGAATCGTCCTCAGCAGACTAATCAATGCGGCTGACAACATAGCATTGCTGTTATCGTTGATGTCATCAGGTGATCACGCTGCTCTCTGAATCAATACATTGAATGAAAGTTTGTTCCGGCTCAAAGTTAATTCCCCTCACGGCCGCACTAAGACAGAATTTTTCTCCCAAAGATGATCATCAACTGTTTCTCATCACAGCAGAATTAAGAAACAGGAGGCAGTAGCTTCAGATACATGATTGATGAAAAGGAGCAACTTGTCAATCAGCTGCAAACTTCAACATCATGACTCTCGAAGCCTTTTCGTTCTTTCTTGACCTGGTTGTCTGTGTGCAGCTCTCAAATTGAAGTCTATTTTAACAGTTTTGAGGGAAGTGCATTCCCCATTTTTGAGCCTCGCTGCTGTTCAGTGTAGGAAAGCCCATTGTCAGGCGTTTTATAGTCTCCAGAGAGCAGCTATTATTTCTGCACCTGCCTCAGCTGTGGCTGTTTTCTCTGCAAATCCTCACTCACTCACTGAGTGATTCCTGTAAAGGTCAGCTAAAGGAGGACGGTGTTAGTTTAACGACACACACACACACACACACACAAAAAAATGGGCGCTCGATCAGATCAGCTTTTCAATCAGAAGCAGGAACATTTTTAAAAGAGTGACACCTGCTGTTCTTTTTTTTTCTTTTGATGCTCAGATATTTGACTTCGGTGTCTTTATATCCACCCTGTCAGCGTTTCTCAAGAAACCTCATGTATTTATTTACCTCATGCATAATATAATGCCCACAGTCACTCACACACACACACACACCCACATAGTATCCAGATAGAGTGGGCACTGGTAAATAATTCAGCAGGGATAAGAACAAGTCAAGGTCTAGGTGGGGAGGGACTGATTGAGTGAGACTTTGGCTGCACTGAATCTTTACTATTATGCATTAAACTGAACCATCACTGATGAGGGTCCAGATCTCAATTGCAAATGGAGTCTGATTGTCTTCAAAAAAAAAAAAAAAAATACTAATCAGACTGCAGTGATATGAAAGTCTTACTCAGCTGAAAAAAAATCGGAAATGCAAGAAAATGCAAGAAAAATTATGATTTAGCCACTTTTTCAAAGACTTTTTGATATTTCCTTTCTGGTTTGTTACTTTTTCTCACATCTGGAGAGTCTGCATGCCTTCATGTTTGAAACAAACGGTGTGATTTTTGAGGATAACTTTCAGATTTACACATATTTGGTACTCTGGTGAAAATTTAAAGCAGCAAGCTGGTGCATGTGGGATTCTTTAAAAAAAAAAATGAAAGTATGCATTATGAAACACGTCATCAAGCAACAGTTTCAATTTTTGGTGTGTTGTTAATTTTTTTGGAAAACTATGGGTTTTTGTGGCATGGAGGGCTGAGCAACATCAGGCTCTGGTTACGATACATAGACAGTTTCTGCAAGTAGAATCAGCTCAGTTGTTTTTAAATGGAATTTATACCAAAAAAATTGTTTTATTCTTTGAAAAAGCAGGTATTAGGGTAGTCCTTTATATCATATTTCATGTCCTCATCACTCACTGGTGTGTTATAAAAGGGTAAAGATAGTTCAGGTGACATAACATCACATTAACAATTGTCCAAAGCTACAATGTAATTCACTCATCAACAATACAAATGAAAAACATTAGTTGTTAGTTTCGGCCCGGTAAAATAAAGGAGCAAGGTCGACTTTCTGCAATTGTCATTTCACACAAACGGTCCACATGGAGAGAAAACAATCCATTGGAAAAAAGGGACAATACCAATGTCTCAATAAGAGAGAGAGCCTCAATAGAGGAGAATACAATGAAGCCATCGTGGCTGCAGCATCAGATATCATCTGACACAGACTGGAAATTACACATCATGTTACAGTAAAAGAGACTATATGATATAATATCGTCCATTTATCAGAATTACGTGGTTTCTCATAATTTCCTTTTTCTGCTCTTTAACCTGAATGTGTGTTTGTTGTGATGCATACCAGCACACACACACACACACACACACACACATACACTGCAGTCACAGGTGCTGCAGTCCCACAGGAAACACAGGACTTTCCTGGGATTAGTGAGCACCTGTGATTAAGTCTTGGGTCTGTGACAGGTACGCTGGCCACCTGTGGCCCCCACTGCTCCGTCAGAGTCAGGTGTGGGCACATGTGCAGCTGGCAGACCCTCGCTCTCCATTAGCAGGGGAGAGTAAGGAGACGGAGCAGGAGTTGGGTTGTGAGTCACAACAACATCTGGGGGGCTGATAAGGAGGGAGAGGCTACTGAGGTATTTTACTCCCTAAAGATTAAGGAAGGAGGAAGCTGAAGTGGCTGTGAAATATTAGTGTTGGTATTATTAGCATTAGAATTAAAAGTAATGTATCATTAGCTCTCGAGTAAGTGGAACACTATATGTATCATCAAACAACTACTGCATGTTTTTCCTTGTACTTTCAGTTTTGGGTCTCAGTAATTTATGTTTGAAGCACGTACTTTTAAAAAAGTTGTTTTAAATGAACTATATCTTGGTACAATCATGGCAAGTAATGAGCATAACCAGGGTGACAATGATGCTGCTTACAAAAAACAGCTCTAAAGACTAAAAGAGAGTGTTAGTAAATGGCAGAAATAATGGCTGCAAAAAGGTATTTAGCTGAATTAATGAGTTAATTCAAGTGATTTTTTTCACCCTTCCAGCACATTGTTGTGTCGCCTGCGACGTCAGATGATTTGACGGAAACATGAGTAAACCCTGAGACATCATCTTGTTTGTGAACATTTCTGTCTGAGGCAGTCAGATTTTCATCTGCAATGGTGGCTGTTCAACAATGACTTAACAAATCCCATGATCCCACGCAATTTGTCATCAGCTGTGTCATTGTTTCCATCACTTCTTTTTAAATAGAGAGACATTTAGCGGCAGAAATTATTATGTGTTTGAGGGGAAATTTCTATTTTGTGAGAAAATTTAGTGTTGAAACGAAAACAGCTTTATTAAGATCAGTCCTGCCGGATAGATGTAAATCCAGTATATGTGGGCTAATATGGTAGAAAAGCTCAAAAACTAAACTAACTAAAATATTATTCCTCATTAAATTTCAATAATGTGTGAAATGCAAACTTTTACAGCAAACACTGTATCTGTCCTGCATCACAAAGGTGTTGAGTAAATGTACCAAGATGGCAGAGCCTGTTCTACGCCGCTGATCTGTGCTTATTGCATCAGTGTCTTGTTAAATAAGACATTCTGTGTTGGAGAATTAAATGATTCTCTATTGCAGTGTTGTGCCGGGCTGCGGCAGAGGAGAGACAGCTGGAGGCGATGCAAATGGCCGAGTCTGACTGGACTCTCAGGAACTGCCTCTTAGCAGATCCCTCGCCACCCTCACACTGGTTTTAAAAAAAAAACACAGTCATTTGCATTATGATGGAAATGTTTTTCTCTCTCTCTCTCTCTCTCTCTCTCTCTCTCTCTCTCTCTCTCTCTCTCTCTCTCTCTCTCTGAGCGAGCACCTCCTGACAGGAGATATTCCCCTTATAAGCTCATCTGAAAGACTAATTTGATTTGATAGGCTGTGAGGAGAAAAGGCATGCTGTGTGCACGCGAAGGAGCCCTCCGCCTCTCATCCCCATGAATTAAGCTGTACATTGTGTGCAGGGGCTCAGACACAGACGCAGACCTCGGATGTGCACTCCCCTCGCCTGCGTCCAGCCATGCCTGATTGCCAGAGACTGGTGCTTGTCTTAATTTTCCAACCAGACAGGTGTTAACTCTACTGAGCAAAACGCAGGTCCGTTCGATAACAAAAACTGCTCCATCTCCCTCTTTTTTGTGGATTTCAGTGGCAGCTCGGGGCCTCAGATGGTTGGCCGCTCACCTGATCGTGTCACGGTGATGCAGAGTGGACAACACTGACCTCCAGTGATGGATGACGCAAACAGTTTGAAAGAGCCTTTAAAGTTTCTAAGTTCAAAGCAGCCCTTTTCTCTGACACGCTGATTTAAAAATTAATAACATGGCAAGAGTGGATTTAGAAAATATAAAACCAAATCTGGTATTTTAAGTCCTAAAAACTCTTAAGTCTCAGACAGTGAGATGCGTCCATCAGCATTATAAAGTGTCATTTTTGCTGCATGTTTTGTCAGAGACATTAAGCCTGAGATTCTTGGCATAATGAAACAATCTTTTATTCGACAAAGAAACAATTAGATGCAGCAGATGGAGTTTGTCGAGTTGTCGCAGAACAGTAGACGCTCAAGTTTCCAATTTTGTGAGCAAATTAAAAATGTCTCATCTTGGCTCACAGAAGAGATTGTTGAAAGGTTTTTTTCTTGTCAACATCTGTTAGATCGAGACTGAACTTTCATTCTAAACTTTAACTGAATGTGCTTAAAAATGTTGGAAATTAAATCACTTAACAAACTTGTTGTAACTGTTAAAAGCTTGAGAACAGCTGCTGAATGAACCGCGTTTTGAAACAGTTCAGTCAAATCTTAGTCTATTCTTGAGATTTGTGGTGCTTTAAAATTAGAATATATTCTGACGTTAAGTGTTTAAAGTACTGTGTGTTGTTTAACTGATGGACAAAAAACTTAAAACACTTGACTTTTCTACCAATAACACTGCTGTGCTCTGCTGTGCTTGCTGTCGTTATGTGTGCACAAAGTTTTCCTGTGCAATGAGGGATTTTTATTGATCCCCTAGGTTGTGCTCTTTTTCATTTTTTTATAGTTTTTTTTTATAGCTTTGCCGTGTTGATTAAAAGCAATAAAAACATGTATTTAAGGAGTCTAGTTCCTGCTTTGGTGGATGTTGCTGATCTACAGTTCATCTCTGAGATACGTACACAGAACAGCCAGACGATGATGACGATGTCGATTATATGACGACGATGCTTTTGAGTGTCTCTGCTCTCTGATGCCAAACATCTGCGACTCTGTGAGCACACAACACTGACATTTGCTCAGAGTCATAATAATCCCAGGTTGCAGATGATACCACAGTTTTGTTGTGAAGCACCTCATGCAATTATCTTGATTGATGAGGCTTACCCCTTTTCTTCAAGTAAATTATCTATTAATGAGCCTCATTGATTGGCTTTTGGCTGGTATGGGAGATTTATAGCCTCTGTTTGTGCTGTGGGAGAGAAATAACCACCAGATTGTCCCCACTGTGCTGTGCATACTAACTGTGTCATTCCAGTATGCTGTATTACACAGCATATTTTTTACTGTGCAAACTATCAATACACTTTAGCTAGTTGTTGCTGTTTATTCAACAAAAGTACTTTTTATATCTATATAATCACATCATTTTATGAAGTCAGAGATTAGGATTAGCAACAGGGCAAAGTAATCTGGTCCCAGGGGCTTCAAATGGTTAATTATGTGTTGATTTGTTGGTTAAGTTTCTTAAATGCAAGATATTTCAGGATTTTCAGTCTTGTGGTTGAAAGAAAGAGATAAATCCTGGAACAACTTAAGTTTTGTGAACTAATTGTGGCCAAGTTGCTTCTTTTGTAAGCTGCAGGTCTAATGGACCTGAATCTCACAGAATCTGCAGACTAAATGAGACATTTTAATTAGAAGACCTGACTGACTAAAATACAATGCTGCCATCTAGTGGCAAGGGAATGGTGTTACACCAAATCAGTACATTAAAAGAGAAGTGTTGCCCACTGTCATGTAAATGTCAACAATAGACTTTTTTTTCTTTTTGATCTGTGATTTTGGGACACATTTAACAACATTTCAAATCAAAAGTTTCTAACTGTGTTCCTCACAGTGGAAACAATCAAGAATACAAAAGCAAATGGCTTATTTTGTCATTTTGGAAAATGTTTAAACAAAGTTAAAAGAGTTGTAGTTTGACAACTCATTTGCATATTTATAATAGTTTTTTAATAATGGGCTGAATATAACTACTATTACTACTGAGTACACTTGTGTTGCATTAACTGAGCTTTGCTGCCCTCAGCTGGTAGACTGTGGCTGTGAAATACTTTACTATTATGGACAATATAATAATCTTTGTTTTATGATGAGTTTTTTAAACTTTGACATAAGAATTTTAACATATGTTATTTATATAATGCTTTCTGCCTGCTTTCTGTTTATATTAATGATTTCCAGCTGTATTCGTGTTTCTGTAGCTCAACAATAAAAATAATTATACATAAATAAATAAATAAACGACCTTTAAGACACTGAAGGTTAAAACTGTGTGATATCTTTTCCTGTCAGGATATTTCTGTTTGTCTTCATCTCATTAAGTGATATACACCAGAAAAACATTAATCACTAAAACAGGCCAAAAATCAAAAACAGGCAGCAAATGAAAGGGGCCCTTTTCAATGTTTCCACTTGCTGAACTGATTACTATAAGATGAGTTTTAAGCCCCCCACCCTTCAAATCAGCCTCGGGGCACTTTGGTGACCTCTGAGACTCCCTTTGAAACCACTTCAATTAGCCATTTTCTTTCATGACACACCATCCCAATGATCAGCACACCTACAGCAGGAGGGGGGGATTTTTAAACTGAAAGATGTGCGTTGGTTCATTTCAAGAAACTGTCTCTTATCGATCTGCTGGTTTCCTTATATTCAAACCAGAAACACATGGCTGCTCAGAAATGGCACTTTCAGTGTGATGATGAACTTTGCATAACTTCTGCTGTTTACTGTTTGTGGGACACGTTACTTTTCTGCTTGGATATGATAAATGATTTTCCAGGATTTGATATTTCCCAGGATTTTATATTACTGAGTGTCAAAAAATGTGAGCAATCTGACTTATATGTTGAGAGAATGACGAAATACAGAGTGCACATTGTTATGTGTATTGCATCTTAATGTCATCAGTTTAGGTTCATGTATGTGAGCCAGCAGTGTCAGTGACCTAATGAGGACACAACCTAAACTATGCAAGTAAACTTCTAATTCAGTTTTTTAAATATAACCTCAAGAAATAATATTTAACGGTTTCCACTTTGTTGCATTATGAAAGCCCTTTATGAACGCTTTATCGCAGACCAGCCCGCAATAATGCTTTCGTTTATCATTTCTGATCAAAAAAACAATCATTTCAAAACGTTAATAATGCTTATGAAGAAAATGTAACTCGTGTAATAATAGTAATACTTTCTGAATTATTTCCCAAAGAAAACAATTAAGATCTATGCGAAAGAGTCTGTCAAGTAGCCCGAATAATCAGCATTTGTTGTTCATTTCTAAATTAACGCGTTGCGGTTCGGCTGTTTTTCCCTTCAGAACAACGTGCGGGACGTTTATTCACAAAGTAAATAAAAAATGTTTTATTTAAAAAATCCTGTCTTTTTGCGGAATTATAGATTAAAACTCTCTTATTAATTTATTTTCAAATGTTTAATTTTTCTTCAAAAATTCAATAGGTCGTCAGTTTCTATTTGTCAGAGATTTTATTATTTCCAGCTCAGCCAATCAGATTCGAGCAGCATTTTAGGATGGATGAGTTCATCAAAATACAACAAAAATACCGATGTTTTCTGTACACTTTATGCAATAATACGATACAACTTACTTAACCTACGGTTTAATTTTTTTTTTTACATTTTTTTAGTGTATAGAGTTAAACTTGTGGGTAAAAACTGCTGGAAAGTAGCCTAACCAAGTCTGTATTAACTCAATAGGCCCACTGTGTTTGAATACAATTCATGTACTTTTACTTTACTTGCATTTCAGTTTCATGACTGATTATTTTGATTCCACTTTATTTCAAAGAGAAATACCGTGGTATATTTTAAGTCAATTAGGCCTAATATAACGACTGCTGGTTAATTTACAGACGAAAAAATCTCAAAGAAAACATGTAAACATTTATACAATATGATGCTAATAAACTATTAAACTATTTCCAAAGTTAAAGTGCCCAGTACTCCACCTGTAATATGTCTAATTATGTCCAGTAAGTGGGCCTACCTTTTATTGTTTTACTGTTAATTACTACATTTTACTGTTAATGGTTTTTTTTTTACCTTCACTGGAGTGAAATCTTAAACACGGAACTCTTTTTAAAGTGAAACTGCATTTTTTTACTTAAATAAAAAGCGTTTTGATTAAAAAAAAACGGCTCCATCCTTAAAAAAAGATAAGTTGCTTTTAATAAAATTCTGTTTTGTGCAAATAAAATGACATCATTTTCTCACACAGAGACCCTTTGGAGGCCTATGTTTTAACAGAGGGGGTGTTTTCGTTGACAGTAATCAAACGATAGGTTTTATTCTTCTGTGTGTAACGCAGCAGGAGCCTTGGTCCCATAAAAACTCGCACAACAGGCCAAACTCTGCCTACAAGCGACCCACCAGGCTCAAACTCTTCTATCCAGCTCTAGCCTTCAAGTTTCGCCCCCAAACTGAAATTAGTGTGTTAAAGTTGATGGCCATAATTTAAAAATATCAGCCAATTAACCATAAATGCACGTAGGTTCATCTGTATGGACTGTAATCCATAAATATGATTAATTTAAATTTTAGAAGGGTAAAAACGTGGATTTCAACCACTTTTCACTCGTGTAGTTGTTTAATTGAGGCCTCAACATAATCGCGAGTGTGTAAAGTATTAAAAAAAAAAGTTGCCTTTACTGACCAAAACGTAGTTTAACACAGCGATTAAAAAATAAATCCCTGTCAGCCCGTCAGGTCGGAGCCGGGGTTGCGGGTTGGGCTCCCGGGGCAGCAGCATTAGGTAAGCGGGGGGACTTGCGTGACAAGAGGAGGGAAAACGAGACTTTCTGTGGAAATCTGTCCTGCAGGCAAACATTAAAGTGGACTCTTTCATCTTTTCCCCGCCGCTTCTGGTCTCTCCTGCCCTGCCCCTTTGCATGTATGTTTAATCATATCAGATGGCCCTCAGACTCCGCGGAGACTCAACATAGATCGACCCCAGTTTTAATAAAGAGCGAAGAAGAAGACGTACATATACAATATTTTCATTACTAGGGGGAGAAAATAAAAAACAGGATGAAAAGGGGACATTTATGACCTGTATGGTTTCTGTAGTTTTAATTTATGATCAGAAATATTTATTTAAAAGGATATTAGGAGATTAACTTCAGTCACTTAAATTTGGCATTTTAAATGCATAAATTTGCCTCATTAATATTAATAGTGACACTATAGGCAGAGCACAGATCTGTCAGTTATAATTATAAGCTTAACTTGTAAACTGTCATTGCATCAAGACATTTCTTGGAAATTTATTATAATAAAGTGCATTTTTAAACTTTATTTTATCAAAATAAGACACTTTTTCCATCCGGTGTATTTCAGCAGTAGTTGTATTGTCAATAGCAGTGGCCCGCTGGCAGGACTGCTCTAACAGCCCATGCACTCCCAGCCATCCTCAGAGGCATGATTTATTGAAAATATGGACCCTGTGTATAAGCTAATATGACAGAAGTGCTTTGACCTCAGGGGGCAGTGCACTCTTCATGGCAGTCAGCTGCTACCTGAGTGTACTCTGCTTCTTTCTCACGCGATTCCTCTATTTGAGGGTCTTCAGCTCGATTGAATTTATTTTTCTTTCGTCTTGCAGATTTAATTAAGTTTGAATTTGAAAATAACTACTGATGTGAACCTGTGAAGTCCAGGGTCAGCTAGAGTGTGTTCGGGTCACCGTTTACGAGGAGGAGGGTGATAGGCTCTGTTTTTAGGTTTTTATCTACATTACATAACATTTCCACCCCAAAAAGTGGAGAAAAGACCATATCTTTGTTTCATAATTTGTTGAATTGTGAACTTATACTATCCTAAATGTTTTAAACAATTTTCAAACTCAAAGAAATCAGTTTCACTGAAAGTAACAGTGTGTTTCATTTGTCAAATGTTGCAGACTGAACATATTTGCAGACAGATTTCAGTCTGCAATGTGGGATGTTTTAACAATAAAATAAACAAATCCCATGATTCCACACTGCTTTGATTACATCATTTTTTCCCATTATTTTGATAGAGCAACATCCAGCGACAGAAACCAACACACTGTGCGTTCAGTTTGAGCATTTATCAATAAGTTTTTCTCCAATGATAATTCATCTGAAATCATCCTGAGAACCAGGTGCCATGTTATCACTTAGCTCCAGTTCCTGGCACAGCTAAAGACATTAGTGGTATTACAGGGAGGCTGATGTTCTCTCATTGATCTGATGTCCCATAAGCCTCGGTACTTATGTTGGGCCTGTAATCCATCACAAGAGCTCCTTCATTCCCACCCCACACACCCAGAGGGATAAAACATGTTTCCTGTGGAGGTGTATCGTACCTGTTGGCAGCTGCACTTATCTCATGTGATTAACCTTGATCACTTTAACATGCATGGGGGGAAAAAAACGAAGCAGGGATTGTTGAATCATTAAGTGGCTACTTTTTCTGAAGATAAGGGTAACAAGAAGCTAATGGGTGTGTGAAAGAGATGAAACCTTTTTATGTGCTTTTAAAATGTGTTATAAAGTGGATTTTTCTGAAGGTTTTGAGCTTTTAAGGAGAAAATGTTTGCAATAGGAAAAGAAAGGGGAGGGGATGTGTGTCATTAAGGCATAATGTGGTTAAAATATCAAGCCCTTTTTTCTCCTTTGTGCTGAACTGACAAGGTGGCTCTAACAGGGGTTAATTCGCTGTGCAAGGGTTAAACAAACGGGCATTAATAGTTTATCCAGTCTGAGACTCAAATGTGTTTTCTTTCGAGGGTTGAGAGATAACATTCAAACTAAAACAAATACCTAAAAACAACACGGTTATTATTTTTGTTGGCAGGCTTTTGTGGGACGCTGCAGAGACTTTTTTTTTTTTTTGCATTAAACTAAACATCTCCCACAATGCCTTTTGGTTTGTCCCAATGAATTTGGGCACTGGGTGCAGTAAGGTGAGGGCTAATAGGGATTAAGCAGGAGAAGTATGTGTCAGTTTCGATGCTCGTAATCTGGAGTGTTCTTTTTGGAGTTTGGGAGCAGGTATAAAACACAGATTAAGAAGCATTTCTGCTAAGTGACAGCAGGAGCCTGGAGGTCTGTTTTCACGCAGGGTCCAGCACTGACCTATTTGACATGGACTGCCGGAGAAAACAGCATGTTTAAAAAAATCTCATCCGATTGGCGAACGAATTCAGCATTTTGAATTTTAAAAAAAACTGTAAAATGTAAAAAAAAAGGGGTTAACCATGAAATAAAACAGCAAAGACAGCCAGCAGGAGTTGCAGGAGAGCCTTAAAATCAGAAAGATTGGTCAATAGCTTCCACGCTCGATGTGGCATTAAGGGCTCTTCTGGTTGACTGCCTCTGTTTAGCCCGACCTAAGATGTCTGGACCTTGCTGACCTCATATACACCACTGCATTGTAGGCCGTGGCTTTAACCTCAACAGCTTGCATGGCCCATAGTGGCCCATTAAAGAGCCAGTAATGATGAGGAGGATTCCCCAAGCAGACTATTATTAATATAGCGATTCTTATCCTGCAGGAATAATGATACCGGATTAGATTCCCATCTGGATTAGATTCATGATGGTTTTGTTATGGATGAGCTGTCATCAGGAAGTCAAAGTAATCAGCAGGATGGACGCTGACGAGATTTTTTTATGTGCTGCACATGAAAGTGGTGCACATTAAAAGAATTATCTGATTAGAGCTGTTGCTTCATTAAAGTATTATCTCGTCCAAAGAGGAGAAAAACAGTCGAAGGCTCAGCAGTGGAAAGAAAATAAATATTCAAATATTGTGCAGTTGTACTTAAAATGTGTACTACTTCACATTCTACTACTTTTTAACATAAATATTCCACTTTTTTAATTACTTTACAGATTAGGTTTTTACATATAAAATATAATAAACTCATTTAATATGATGCCTTGAATCAACTAATAGCATTTAAATGAGTAAAATTAGCTGCACACTATTAAAAATTCTGGTTGCATTTGAATGTATCAGTAATGAAATATTATAATATAATATATAGAATACACATTTAAACTAAACAGAGGATTTGTAGTGGAATTTTTTTTACACTGTGGTATTGCTTTTACTTAAGTAAAGGATCTACTTTCTTCTTCTAACACTGTAAATAAAAGTAGCATAATTTTAATCACACATGGTTAAAAAGTGAGCCAGGAGGAGCATTTTCTCAACTATATTTCACTTCATTTCTATTTTTTACACAGCAATACTAAAACAGAGTTCTTCGTCTTTATGTCCGAGCTGCAGGAAATGTGGAGGTTAAGCTCCTCATTGCATCATATCTACCTTGCAAAGCTGCAGTGCCATCATTAATTAAGAGACCTTGAACATGCCTCTCTGCAATGCTTCACAACGAGGCCAGACAGGAAAGGAAGTGTTAGGTTATTGTGGCATGAGCTCATTTCTAGCTAGCTTCAAACGGACACAAAAACATGTCCGTCTGAATTATTGTTGGGCAAAGATTGTTGGGGGAAAAACAGCAGAAAGCAACATTTCCCATCATTCCGCATCTTTTTTAAACACCCGAACACATCACTTCAATTTCTCCAGCTGACTCATGCAAACATCTGTAATACGAGCAACTCTATGATTTATTAGAGCCCAACAAAACAGCTCGAGGGGAAGAGAATGCAAAGAAATATGAAACTGATGCTTTGGATAAAACTCTCTGCCATGAAATGCTGACCAGTGAGGATGTAACGACACAATATGCTTCCACTTGATCTACTTCCACTATAGAAGGACCACAGTGAAATTACTGAGTATTTACAGAAGAAAAAGATTTAAAACAAATTCACTCCAGAAGCAAATCTGCACAAAAAAAACTGCAAAACAACAACAGATTTTCATCCAAGTCCAAATATTTTGAACTTGTTTTACCAGCATCTAATTGCCAAATAAAAGGGAGTAAAAAATGACTAGAAATCACATGTGGAGAATTTTAAACAAGTGGTTCTCAACCTAAGGATCGTGCCCCTCAGAAGGGTCATGAGATAAATCTGAAGGGGTCAAGCAAAGAATCTTAAAAGAAAAAAGTTGTTTTTCTCTTACAAGTACACACAAATCTATTTAGTTTATTCAAGTTTTTTTTCTAATATATATTTTTTTATATTAAATAGCTTTTTACCTTTAAAACTAATATTGAAATGAAAAATATTTTGAGAGGAAACTGCTGACTGACATGTACAACCCGTAGTGAGGCATTGCAAACATAAACTTGCTCTTATTGGCCCTCAAACCTTATTTTCTTAATAAGCTTCTGAAAACATGAACATATTGTTTGATGTTAAAATTATTACTTTTCTGTCTCTTCTCACAAGAAATTTGCATATTTCTTCTCTCTCTCTCTGTTCTTTTCTTGCTGGTTTGAAGTAGGCGGGTCTCAGTTTGGAAAAATGTGATGTCACATGGCTCAGTGCACCAATCAGGATCCAATAACTTTTGAATCAGGATCTGTGGACAACTGGCTGTTTGGTCACTGTGAATCAAATCGGATAATAACACGCTCGCACTGTTCTGAAGGAGAAAATAAGCTGATTTTTTTTTTAATAAGTCATATTTAAAGACGCTTTGTAAAAACTCATTTAGTTTTTAATATCTGATGTTAAATACTCAACATTGGGAGCCGAGTTTGAAGTGGGATCAAAAACCAAAAACAAAAGGAAAGTTTTCTATTAACAGAATAACAGAATGAAAAAAATATGCTGTTCATTCATCCATCTATTTTGTTATTCTGCTGTGGTGATTGAATTTCAAGCCAAAGTCCTCCAACTTTAAAGAAAAAAAAGCCTCAAAACAGTCAGAACAAACACCAGAACAGGATAAAATAAACACTTTAAGCACTTTGTCACTTAAAATTTCCACAATATAATATTTTGTTAATAATGTTCACAAATTACAAGTATGAGCAATAACTCTGCACTCTGCACTGTGTAATGCAGGCTACAGGGTGACACAATCACCATGTGCATATTAATGTCTTTAATTACTTTTGCATGTCTTATACTCGATGTTAAGTCCTCTTGTAATTATGGAATTTGGGTAAACATGTCTGCGGAGCTGTTACAACCCAGCCACAATCCAGAGTATTAGGTTGATAGGCTATTAGTCACAAAGAGGCTTTAATAAAGTCAATTTAGTGGCACAAAGAGAACAATTGTGAGCAATTCCTCTGAGAAAACAAACGGTGTGTTGTTCTCTGCCTCTCTTCGCTGATGGCTGGTCAGCTGTGCAGGGATTTCGTACACTGACACATTACCACTCTCTCAGTTTCCTCTTTTAGGATTCTTTCGTATTTCCAGGAGGGTTTTTTTTTTTTTAATGTTTGTCTTTGCAAAAAATAACTATAAAGAGTTGGATTTGATACAGTTGATCGACATTTAGCCTGAAAACCTGCAGCCTGGAATGTTCTCTGTTCGTTCAAGGCTACTTACAGATGAAAGCAAGCATTTCAGTGTTTAAATCCTATTATAACTCCAAATGCAGTGGTGTTTTACTCCCCTATTCACAACTTTGAAGCTGACTAAACATTTTCCACCTTCGGCATTAATTCTCTCATAGCCTAGAACACACTGTCAGCCCATCTATGGGCATTTGAGTCGGAGGGGGCTCTTTGTAAGAGAAAAATAAATGTATTCTTCATGGATAAGCTTCATGGACTTTAGTGCTCATGTTAGGCTTTAGAGAGATTTCTTAAAATGCCTCTGTCTCAGCCTGTTAATCAGTTTGAAAGTGAGACAGTATTTCCAGGCCAGTGATGGAGCTACACTTCACTGATTGCTCCTTTAAGCCAGCTGAAGGGAGGAAAACATATTCCTGGCTCCAGAGGCGAGATGGTGTTTAAATGCTGATGCCTGTGCATTATTTTGCAAAGCATGAAATGGCCAAAATCAGGTCTTTGTGCAACTTTAGAGCCTCCATGCGGTCCAAAATGTTTTTTTGCACTGAGACACTTCACTTGAATGTTTGAGCTGCATGTTGCAGGATGAAGCCTCTGCAGAGTTTGACACCAAAAAGCTGCTTTCACATTAATTTCTTACAGAGGGAAAGTTTCCTGTTCTCACTTTAAATCTGAATTTTAGACATTTGTGTTTGAGCATAATTTGAGATGTCACAGCCAGTTTGGAACCTGTTGTAATGCAGTGTGTGATTTAAAAAAAAAGTGTTATGTAAAAACTTATCGCCTGCAGGTCAAACACACTAATGGGCTTTTTAGTTAAGTAAGAGATATTTTGTCTTCTACCAATGTTTTCATATTCATTAATGTTGGATTATTCAGTTACCAAAGAGGAGTAGATGTAATAAAAATTAGTTAAGTCATTAAAAGAAATAAAAGTCAGAGAAAATACAAATCAGCATTAAATAAAGTCTTAAAACGTGATTTCAAGCGATCATTACACAATGTTATTTATATGAAAGAGCAAATTGCAGATGTTAGACCACAAACACTGACAGTGGATCTATACCTTCAGCGAGTTAATTTAAAAAAAAAATGAATAAAAAATGGAAAACCAATTCAACTTTACACTTGAAACAGAGTCCTTAGCTTTTTAATAAACTTTTTTAGTTACCAGCTGTAGGAGGTCAAAATACACGTGGTATCATAAGGCTGCGCGGCTCTTTTTCACGCTCAAAAATTACAAGCATCGCATCGTTTTTCATTTAGATTTTAAAACGGTCTTTAACTTGATCGGCACTGCTATTATTTTATTATTTCCTAAAGTCCAATAAATAAAATTCTATTTAAATTTTATTAGAATTTTTTTTCCACCATTTTTGTGGTTGTTTTTTTAAATAAAGGGCGGGTGTGTTTTCTTTTCCTTAACTAGTTTCATTTCATTAGGATCGAAAAAAAAACATGTGTCCTCTAGACGCCAAAGTAGTGAGAAGAAACTGACCGAAAAGCACTTTTAATTAAATTATTATGAGGCAATCACGACACATGTGCAAGTGTAGTTTTATGAATAAAATATGAGGTTAATTTTTTTTTGTCTTGGCTTTCCTGGAGAATAAAAGATCTACAGTGTGCAGAGTAAATACAAAGTGTGCATGGACAGATGTAACCAATAGGCGGTACTGTGCCATTCTCCATGAAGCTGTGTGCATCTCCAGCCCTGAGGACAACACCGTGTCTCTGCTCTGCTTTGCTCCCTAGTTGACCTGAATACAACATCTCTCCGGTCCCTGAAGGCAGGCGATCACACAGCCTACAAGAGATGCTCTGAACAACGAGGCAGACCAGAGCTGATGTTGTTGTTGTTGTTGGGTTTTTTTTTTCTGGAGTAATTGCTCGTCTCTTCAACAAGAAATTTCTGTCTGGATCTTTTGCGTGGGAGGCTTGAGCTCAATTTGCTCTCTGCGTCGGGATGGTTCAAGTAGCAGAAGACACTCCTGGCTGGAAACGAGACACATTCCCGGGATTGATTTGATGATTGTATGAGATCCAAATCTGGGATTTATTTTAAATTAATAGGTAAAAATTGGCTTGAGGAAGGATTGAAAAAAAATCAAAATGCTTGACGATAAAGCGCCCAGATCGAAACTGGGACCTCCGTCGAGAGGGTCGTCTTTTTACATTGAGAATTTGCTGGGGACTACATACAGAGCGGCTTCCGCCGAGGAGCGGGAGGAGACACACAGCGTCAAAGTTTCCGTCCACAGCCCGAGCGCGGTGATCCGTCCGGTACCGGAAACTAAACGTCTGGACGACACTGACGTGCTGAAGTGGAGCGGGACATCACCGACAGCAACATGCGGCACCACCAGAAGTGAGTTCATTCAGTCAGTTTGTACTTGTTTGTTCAAATCTGATGAGAGTATCAGAATATATTATTGCTCTAATTTTCCTGTTGATTATATCTGATCTGGTGGGTTGAATCATGTTTAAAAACTACTAGATTGTGAGAACAATCCGACCAGTTTGTCCAACCAGTAACAAACTGCAACTGGGCCACACAATTTATATTCGTAGAAAAACTAAATACATAAATAAAATCACGCGTAAAAGTCCAGGACTTTTCCTTTTCTAATTGGTCACAAGGGCATGTTTCCATCAGGCGCAAAACATCACAATTATTATCAGCCTGCAAGTTTTTTTGGCGTCCACACAACAATGTCGCTTTGATGCTTCAAATAGATCAGCAGTGAGGAGCTGAGTCCTATTTATAATCTTGGAGAGGACAGGAAGCAGGAATGCGCTCAGCTGGTGCGAAACGTGAAAGAATGTATTGTTCTGCTGTTGGACGTGAGCGAAATGAAGCCTGGCCAGTGTGTAAGATATGTGTTTTTCACGTTTCCCTTAGGTCCACCGTACGAGGATGAACACACGGGCTCCGTGCTGTCAGGACACCGGGATTCCCCGACTTCAGCAGGTCGCGAGGAGGAGAAGGATGAGTGTGAGGAAAAGGGGGACGATAGTTTGACGGATGACAGGGAGGAGGAGGAGGACGCGCGCTCCTCCTGCTTCTCTCGAGAAGACAGTTGTGATATAGGTGAGGTCAAAGTGCGCATGCTGGATCATAACTTTAAAAAAATAGTCCTGCTCTGAGGCCTGCGCGAGCGAGCATGCGTCAACGCGCACGACGCACCGCTCTTCCTGAAACGTTTCCTTGTGCGTAATTTTTAGTCTCATATAAAAAGTAAACTGCATGTGTTTATTAAGACTTTATGTTTTTAGTTAAGTTTTATTTACGATAAACTTGATGTTTTTTCTTTATTGACACAAGGCGTCAGCTACAGATGTCCACACATATCAGGCCCATATAAGTTTTACATTAAGTTGCAGTAGTGTGACTCAGAGTTCCTGTGTCCAGTGAGAGAAACGCTTCATCAGGTACCACTTTAAAAAAATGGAAAATAAATAGTAGATAAATAAATAGTACTTTTCTTGACAGCATATAACCGCTTTTATCAGTTTCATTTTGGATCTAAAGTGGCACATGTATGGAGGCTAAGTAGTGCCTTTTTTATGTTCAGGCTGATATTGACCATCTGTGAGCAATAAAAGTTACAAAATGTGATATACTGGCTGGAAAAAACAACTACGTCTTGAGTATTTATTATTCCTGCTGCTATCTAGACTTTTATTGAGGCCATCATCATTTAAAATTGTATGTCTTTCATGCTTGAAGGAAGTAAAAGTAAAATGATTTGACAACTTTAAATGAAAACAATACAGCATGAATCCAAAGTTGTTGACAGCTGGGACTTTTTATTTTGTTTGTTTGATTTTTATTTTTGTAGCTTCTTAAAGAACACTATGCAAGGCATTTATATTTAAGGAAATAGCCCTGGGGTTTGGTTAGGAAAAGATCGTGTTTTGTCTGAGAAGTATTTGTTTTTTGCAACAAAAACATGACTGGAAAATTGTCCTGATGGTCCCTAAAATTACCCGGTTTGGTTGGTTAAAAACAGGAAGTTGATAGTGGTTTTAAACATCAGTCTGTTGCTTGGCAGCTTTCTCAAACAGTGGTTCTAAGGAGATCAGGAGGTTTTGTCAAACAGCATCTTTCCATGCTGTTATGCCACCAACATCCCCTCTTTCTCCTGATAAGAAAGAGTTCATGTATAATGTTTTTGGAAATCTATAAAATGCACAAATTCAACATGTGCATGGTTTGCAGGAATGTAAAATGCCAACATTTTAATCTAGTGACTGGGCTGATCCACTTTTATTCTGAAATCTGATCATATCTTCCTGCTTCCTCCTCTTAGGTGACATGAAAGTAGCACGTAAGAAGAAAACCCGCACCGTGTTCAGCCGCAGTCAGGTGTTCCAGCTCGAGTCCACTTTCGACCTGAAGCGCTACCTGAGCAGCACGGAGCGAGCCGGGCTGGCCGCCTCGCTGCAGCTCACCGAGACCCAGGTGAAGATCTGGTTCCAGAACCGCAGGAACAAGTGGAAGAGGCAGATCGCTGCCGACATGGAGGCCAGCAGCGCCGGCGTCAGCTACGCCACCCAGAGGGTCGTCAGAGTGCCAGTGCTGTATCGCGAGAACATCACGGTGCCCGTGACGCTGACCAGCATGGCTCAAGTGTCACCGCCAGTGGTTGGCTTCTCCAGCTCCATCAACTATCCATTGACTTCCCATTTCGCCCATTCGGTTTCATTCATAACACCACAGATGGCTGGACTGGTGTGACTGTAAGGGGCCGACTCTACCTGTGACACTTCAAGCCAATAACTCAAAGAAGGAGGCTACAAAAACATTCATTTTAGTTTGGATCCTGTAAAGTCAGTTGACAGTAAAATCAGTTCATCCTGTGTTTAACTGGATCTTACAGAAGTTTTCTAGAAATAACTTCAGACAAATTCAGATGAAAGGTGGGACACATGTCTATATTAGGCCACCATAATCTTTGAATGGCTGCTTTTTGTTCCTTTAAACAAGAACATTTCTGCTTATTAGCAGCATTTTTTAATTTTTAGCTTAAAGCATTTTGATATTCAGTGCTAGCTAGAGTGGCTGTGAAGGGTGATTATGGCTATTTACGCCGCCCACAATCCCATATTCAAGCCTACATGGAGGACATTTCACTCCAGGTCACAAAGGTTCCAAGTATCCCTTGATTTTATAAAGATTTTTACAGAAATTGTTTGGATGATCCCCAAATATGGGATAATATAAGGGTACATACTTTGAGCTTATGAATTGAGGGCTTTGTGGAGCGCTGGGGGAAAAAACTCTGCATAAGAAATTTAAGACTGTCAAAAGTGTTGAAAAAATATAAACATCCAATGAAAACCGACGTTTGTGAACATTGGAGCACAGATTCAAAGCAGGAAACTGAAGCTCAAAGACGAACCACCATTCAAGTTACAAGTATTAACTTTGACTCTTATTAAAAACTTGTACTTTCTGTTTGTAATCTGTACTCTGGTGTTAGTACAGCTTTTAATCAGCGTAATCTAAAAAAGGAGAAGGAATTACGTCTCTCGCAGAGCTCTGTATGCACGGGCTGACATACAACCACAGATTTTGAAAAAAATTCTTTCTCAACATTATTTCACAAGCTCTTAATCTTTCTGACCCCCATTCGAGCCCACACACATACAACTTGGGGAATATTATGCAACATACCTTAGAACCAAGTCTACAAAATGAAGAAACTTCATTGTTTATTAAAAGGCATTTGGTGACTGTTGATCTTTTGATATAAGTGACATTTTTTGACACTGCTTTTTTTGTTTTTTTGTTTTTTTTAAAGAGGATTTAAATACAAACTTTTGTACACCAACATGTTCACATGTAAATAAAAAAGTATGCACAAATACTTCGCTTGTGTCTTATTTTGTCATTTTAGAAGTGCTTGCTAAGCGTTTGCAAAGAATTTGTATTTTTGCAGGCTGAAACTATGTTATTAAAAAAATTTCATATTTAATTAAAGGCACAGAAAGGTGTTTACAGGATGCACAGTGTGCAACAGTCAAAAGAAATATAAGAGCATCAGAGAAGTTTTGCTGAAAAACAATGTTTTTAAAGAGTATGACCTCTAGCTGAACCCAGTCTTTGGGTCAGTAGTTAGAGAGTTGTCTAGCTGTCAACTGAATAAAAGGCAACAATACATCAGCCTTTGACATCTCATCATGACCCAGTTTGGATACAGTATCCCCACAGTGATGCTGACTCCAGCTCTAAGTTAAAAGGAGTTGAAAGGAGCTCAGTTTAATGCTGCATCAAGCGTGCGGGGATGAATTTCGATGACAGAAAAAGTGTGTAAAGCTACAATATGGCAGACAGACGTAGATCTGCATCCCGCCCTCATCTGCCCCACAACCGCACCAATCAAAAGCTGCTAAACCGCAGTCTTCCGGGTCGTTGAAGAACGTCGCGCCGGCTCCTCTGCTCGCTAGTCGCAGCCGAGGAGCAATGGTGCTCGGAGCGTCCGGAGGCGCGTCGGTGTTTTCGGGAATCTCGGAGGAGCGAATGAAATGCCGGGGAACATGAGCAAAGAGGATTCCCCGGGTCGGAGCGCTTCTTTGACGTTCACCATCGACAACATCCTCAACCTGAAGCAGCGGGACGGAGGAGATTTGGACGGCTCAAAGGAGCCGGGGAACAGAGGATCTAGGGATTTCCAAGCGCGGTGTGAGGAGGTGTGGGACGTCCGGAGGAGGCACGGTAGCGGATTAGATGAGACAGGTAGGCCTGATTTAAATATACACTAACGGAGAAAATAAGACAGAGTCTCTCCAAAGTACATATTTGTAATTATAAATATATATATTTTAGGGAAAATGCATAGTTTGAGGTTGGCAGAGTTAGAATGATGCCTAAAACAAAAACCTGAAGGTGTTTATTTTGATGAGTTTCAGAAGAATAGGGGTGAAGATCGCGGACTACACTTATTAATTCGACAGGCTACAGAATTTATTGTGCAGAAAAATAAACCAAGTGTGTAAGCTTGCCTTTACCGCTGCACCAAAGCACGTTTTGTCGCTTCTTTCACAGCGCAAACGAAGCCCAGAGTCCATCGTGCGGAGCGCGGGGAAAACACAGCGCCACCGACCGCTGGCTCCTGTCCCGGGGCGCAAAGTGCGCACACCGCCGAGGACGCGTCCGAGCAGCAGCAGCAGCAGCAGCAGGCCACCGTGGACACTAAAGCCATGGTCAAGAAGAAAACACGCACCATCTTCTCCAAGAGACAGATATTTCAGCTGGAGGCGACTTTTGACATGAAGCGGTATCTGAGCAGCTCGGAGAGAGCGTGCCTCGCCAGCTCCCTCCAGCTCACCGAGACCCAGGTGAAAATCTGGTTTCAGAACCGCCGCAACAAACTGAAAAGACAGTTATCCACGGACATGGAGGGGCCGCTGGCCGCAGAGCACCTCTCGGAGGCAGGAAAAAACGTGCAATTACCGACTTTTTACAAAGACAGCAGCCTGCTGGGTGGATGTTTGTTACCCATGCCTTTCCCCGTCATGTACCCGACTGCGAACGCTGCGCCTTACATCTATTTCTCCAACACTGGCAAATATTTTGGCCTGTTTGACGCAGACTGATGACTTTCTCTGCCCGGGACACACAGCGCGTGGACACACAGTCAGCCATGCTCTGGCTTAAGAGGCCTATCACTTTTTCTTTTCTATTTTTTTTATTTTTTTTGGGTCTATAAAACTTCTTCCAATTTTGATGGCAACATATCAACAAATCCAAGACATGCATGTGACACTTTTTGTCCTTCTTCAAATGAAAACAAAATTTATTATTATTATTATTATTATTACTATTATTATTATTATTATTGATGCTGATACTGACAAGAAATTTTATAATAGTTAAACTGTGCATGCATTAAATTTTTTCTAACCATTTTTTTCGCAGTATTCTCATCTGAATGAATGTACGTTCATCAACTTGTAACCCCGCTATGATATTTTTGTCATTTTTTTAACTGTTGTTTTCAACTTTCTTTTAACTATTGTCAGCGTGTAAATGAAAGGATCAACACCTTATTTTTATTTATAAGGCCTTATATTATTATTATTATTATTATTATTATTATTATTATTATTATTTTTATTATTATTATTATTATTATGAAAACACTCATTGCTTCATGTTAACCCTAACCCATATGACTGACTGTTAAACTGTGAATACAGTTATTATAACGTGACTATACAAATTTTGCAATAAAAAGTGTAATGTTTGCAGTTTCAGAGAGTTTTGACTCAGATTATATGTGAAAGAAAGAATCTCTTGCAAATTTCCGCACTTTAATGTTAATTGTGTTTTTTTAAAATATTTTTTTATCAAGCACTTGGTCACCGAAAATGAATTCAAGAAGTCTGTTATTTTTTAGAAAGTTAAGAAAACTTTTTTATCATACACACAAAAAAGTGAAAATTTAAATATTTTCTTCTGGGATGACTAACTCTGTTGGAGTATATGTAAACCTACCTTAACTGGGTGGGAAAACTGTTATTATTATTATTATTATTATTATTATTATTATTATTTTATCTGAAACTTCATCATCAACAACAGTTTGCATGTAAAAGTTTTACATTTTCACTTTCCTGCAAGTTGTACTGAAACTTTACTAAACATCGCATGCCTACAGCCTCAGAGGTTTCTGGATCATTTTGAAACAGCATTCAAACTTTTAATATGGATTTTTGTCAGGCTGTTCATGCTCCATCTAATCCAAACAGTCTTTGTTAAAACCATTTGGCTTCATAAGTGACTTTGTTCAGATGGATTAAGTGAGTTAAAGAAAGCTTTTTTTTGAGGAATAAATTTCATAATGGTGACTACTTATAAGAAACTTTAATTACAAAAAAACTCCTGGTAACACTAATACAAATGGAAATGATACAAAAAAACTTGTCTGTTCAAGTTTGGAATGCTAAAAAAAAATATAGCAGCAAGTATTAAAAAAAACTTCAAAAAAATTTTTTTTTAAAGTTGGCCTCCGTTTGTTAAAACAGGTTGCATTTCTGCTAAAACACTGCTACAAATAGCCCAATGAAAAGTCTTTACTGAACATTTATAATATAAAGTCAGAACATGTCATTCTGTGCACTTAAGATCATATTGAAAAACCAAAACGGCCTAAACTATCAAAATGTGAACGGAAATCAACACAAGACAAATTACTATAATAATAATACCCGAGGTTTATCGTTTGAACTCTACTGCCTCATGCAGGAAATCATTACATTAAGTGGAAAAAAAGTATTTGTTTTGTTGCCAAGGAGGCGATTCATGACAAATTTTGGCCACTATGTGTGATGTTAAATTAAAGATAAGGTCGGCGAAAAGTACTGTTTAATAAAATAATCTGTCTTGAGCCTCCTCCTTAGTATTTAATTCTGTAGAAACTTACAAAAAAAAAACAACACTTGTTTAGTTGGCTGAGTCATCAGTGGAAAACAAACAATGACATGCCTCTGCATAACTACACACTGAGCACTTATTGTTGCTACACAAAGCTGGTGATGTGTAAACTGAAGTGCATTTTCACACTTCACAAACAAACTGGAGCCAAGACTCTTTGCTAAAAGCTTCTTCAAGAGGACCAAGAGCAAACTCAAAGTCATGACATTGTGACTCATGCCAGACGTCACTATCCCACGAGAAACGCTTGGGTTTTGAAACTTAAAGAGAAGCTCAACATCCAAGTACTGCAGAACCGCACAGAGGATCACCAAAAGTTTTTGTTACAGGTCTGTAGGTGACGAACACAGTCAGAGGTCCCCTCCCGCGGTCTGTTTTTCTTTGTCGTTAGAGCACATGAGTGTGCACGAGTGTCGCCGAGTAATGCATCTCTGCAGAAACAGCGAGGGAAATAAGAGAAATGTGTATTTAGGTGGACTTGCATCAGTGCTTCTGGAGAGATTTTTCCTAAAGGGCCCAGCAAGCTGCACTTACACACTGTTTCCGGGTCACTTCCCCCTTCAGTGCTGGAGCCTCTCACTGCTTTCTCCCTGTCACAGCCATTCAAGGCCCCGTCACTGTTAACCTGTTCACTCAACCACTTAGTCTGCCTGCAAATCTGTTGTTTTCTCTACCAAATTCCTGTCTACCTTTGCTGTGCATGTTGAGTTGTACTGTATCTCATTATTCCCACAAAAAGGACACTGATGATGGTATTGAATTGGTGTTGCTCCGATGTCAAGTGTAAACAGTTTTTTTGAATGTCTGTGTCTAGAATGCAAAAATGAAAGGAGGAAATAAAAGGAACAAATCTTTAACCATGTTTTGATACTTTGCACATTGATGCATGAATAAAAGAATCTTTTATTTTGAATAAAAGCTTGAATTTAAAATATATAAAAACTAGGAGAAAACTCACTTCTTAAAACTGAACTTTTGTTTTCCCTTCCATTTAACCAAGAGCATCTTTTTTATTGCTAAAATATTTAGTTATAAGAATAATTATTAGCAGTTCTGTTCTAATTTTTGCCATATTTGAAAGCATCACACCAACAGTAAACTATTGCAGATCCTTCTTTGCCTTTAATGCAACACAGCTGAATTGGATTCCAATGTATTTTTTGTCCTCACACTGACGGGACATTAGAAAATGTCCACAGTGTAACTCAAACAACAGTTACCACCTATTTTATTTATCTCATTTAGAGCACTTTTTACACTGAATTATTGAGGACATGAATTCTAATATTAAAAGGCAACCTACAGCTTAATTTTACTGTGTTACTGCACATAATGAAGTCCTACACTAGAAGAAAGTGGTGCAAAACATAGTGACACTTCAAACTGTTAGAGTTGGATTCAAACATGTAAAGAATGGAGTCGTATGTATTTTAATATATGTATTTAGAAACCTTATTAATGGCCTTGTAATGCAAAAATAATATTTGTCCTTGCAACATATTTTATGAACAAAAAATTCGGTCTGTTTGTGTGTGTGTATATGTGTTGATTAAAACTCTAAAGCTGACACACGACTGATTTGGTTTCAAGGTTAAAGGCCCATGTGTTTACATTTAGACAATGTTTATGTCAATAATGATGTCAGCTGGTTTAAGTCATCTAATTGAACAATATGGGACCTTTTAGTGTGTGATATGAGATTATCTTATTCCAGCGTTTGAAGACATTATTGATGTAACACTAATAATCAGAATTAAAACACTAATATTTTTGACTTTTCAGCTTTTTGTGGTAATTAAGTGCTTTTTTGGTGTGAAATTAAGCTTTTCTCCCCATTTTAATCACTGGCTGTGCCTTGAAAAGTCATGACCTCTGTAGATTAAGAATAAGGATGAGGTTTTATTAGCTTTGCTCTATATACTTAATATAAAGGAAGAAAAGTGCAAACAGAATTAAGCCAATTCAAACACAATAAACAGACCGTAACTGGTTTAAATTTCAATCACTTGCAGGACAAAAAATTAAACCTCTTAACCGATCAAGAGAAATCAACAAACAAATGTACAAAAAGTTACAGCTACCAGACACCCATGCTAACTCCTCCTAACTCCCGAAAACAAACTCACAACACAATAACAGCCGCTACTGTAGAGAACAGATGATGGATGTCCATCGTCAGGAAGTTTATCAAACATGTGAGAAGAGATGTTGGTCGGTTTGTTGCTGAAAGGCTGCAATGTTAAGGAGGACACATGCATGATGGATTCATCACTTCTGCACGCTTCATGCAGCTGTTCCACATATAAAACACCAGAGCGCATCAGACAGCTTTCCATATAAACATCCAAAATCTTAAATCTCAACGATTTTAATCAGGATGAGTAAAGTGTGCATGTTAAAATGAGCACAAGTCTGCAGAGAATGACTGCAAGGCAAAACAAATGTCCTCAAAAGTGTAGTAGTACAGGCCTGAATGCAGAAGTGCCCGCTTGGCGTGTCTTGGAGTGTGTCTGAGATGAGGGTGGGTGGATGGAGGGGGGGGTCGGGTGGGGTTTATAGTCGCCAGACTTCCTGACTCTCCCACTGTCGGACACTTGTGAGCGCAGTGTTGGCTCTTTGTGTCTCAGCACTCTGCTCTGCAACCGCAAGGTTCAAGTGACCCCACCGGCTGCCTGAAGTCTGCCCTGGGCCGCGTGTGTGTGTGTGTGTGTGCGTGCGCATGTGTCTACACCCACCCTCCAAAATACACTCACACACACACACACAGAGAGCCTCGTCTGTCAGAGGTGATGAAAAATCCATTAAAACCTTGACCTGATCAAAAAGACGCCCCAAAGCCAGGACTCCATGTGCACTCATTTAAGGCTATCGATGACTTGTGAGCATTGTGGGGTAGTTTAATACACGCGATTGACTTACTGCCAACAGCGGCAACAAAGACTGTTTTCCAACAAAAGAAGCCGAGTTGCGAGTTTGGCAGTCACTCCGGGGCTGATGTGCACCTCAAGGCCGTCCAGAGCTGTCAGCATGTCTCTCCGGTTTGACCATCAGCAACCCACACAGCACATGGTTTCCATTCACGCTTAAATGTATGAATGCTGACTGCTATTGTTTGAAATGATTGATCCCCGAATTGCAAGTGATAATGTGGTCGCGCTGAATGACTGTGGCGGGAGTTTCTTTCAGGCCATTAGCATGCAAAACTGGGGATGTGACCTGACCGCTACGGCTTTGTTTTACCACCAGCGCTGTGTTTAAACGTCCCTGTGAAGTCATTTTAAATCATGTCCAAAACACAGAGAGAATAAATGAGGACCAGTGTTAGCATTTTACTGCTACTTTTTATCCTGTGTACTACACTTGTGCGTGTGTGTTAGCCAAAGGATCATCTTGTCTCTGCCTCAAAGAGGTTGGCATGTTGTCGTATCTTATTTCATCTCCTTTACCCCCAGTGACAACTTTGATTGAGATTTCCATATCAAATGCTCCACCGCTTGCCTTGTTCGTAACTGGACCCGAACGTTAGAATAGTTGTTTAATAACCCAGATAAGGAGCCATTATCTTTGTTCACACCACTTGGCGCTCTACGCTGAGGCTCTAAATTGGCCTGTTTTGCCATGAGCTTTCTTTGTGCATTCTCTGATGGGGTTTTTTTTTTTAATTACCACCAATTACAGCCAAGCTGCTGCCTCGAGCATGGCCGCAACCACGGCAAGCCACCAAGTGTGAAGACTGAGTTTCATTTTGCTAACATGATGTATCAGAACTGAGCTGTAACGGATGTAAAAAAAAAAAAAAAAAAGCAGCTGGTTTTTTTAGGTTAGCTTAGGCAGAGATACTACACAGTGGAGAGATGGTAGAAACATTGAGCAGTGAATCAGTATTTTAAAGTTTGCCACGTTTACAGTAGAGGACTGAAATATCGATACTGTCAATGTTACATTAAAATCAAGAGTGATACAGCTGCTACAGCACACCATTGGTTTGTCAATGTAAAGACCCTGTCTGACAAAATCAAGGGCTAAAAATTGAAGGCAACTGAAGTACCAAAAAACAGTACTTGCAGTTCTTCAAATGGCCACTAGAGGCTGGCTCCAAAAGCAAGCCAACACCCATAAAGTCCAATATTAAAACGCCTGACCTTGCAGCAGAAAAATAAAATGTTTACAGCCTGGCACCTAAAAACAGTCTTTAAAAAAAATACGTATCATTTCAGATGATTAATTAACGATCTGTTCCGTGAGATATTAAGTTTGTGTTCCTTATAGTAGAAATGATTGTTTTTCCTGTGTTACAATTGGTTGAAAGTTATAGTAACGGGTATTATTATTAAAAATAAACTTACCAATGCTGTATTCTGCTGAGTTACTTATGAGAAACTTTTGGATTAAGAGGTTGTAAAAAGAATTACATCCTTCTGAATGTTGGCAGTACTGGAAAAGATGCTCATGGGTTTCTTTATTCTAATATGCCATCATGTATATCATCGCAATTGTTTAAGTCATGAATAAAGGAGTTTTTCAATAACCAATCATTTATTCTATTGTAACTGATGTAAATAAGTGGATTTTAGTCTTTTTGCTGCAGATCAGTCATGAAATGGACCATTGTAGCAAACTTCCTGATGAAGCAGAGAGTTGGTGTCATTAAAGAGGATGGCCGTCACATAAATGGGTTTTCACAGCCTGACGACACAAAAGTTCGTCCTATTTGCAACTCGTAACTGATGTGTAAAGACTAATTAACCATCAAAGACAAACACAACTTGTAAACCCTACATAGGTGGTGCATATTAAAAATATTTCTATACATTTGCATTTCACAGTTGCCTCCTTATATCTCCCTCCAGTGATGAACAAAGTCCTGTCTGAGATGATGGTTTGTTCAAAGGACTCAGTGACGCTGCTCTTTACAACATAAACAACACCCCATTCATTATGACTCGTAACTTGATAGTGACCAGGGGGATCTGGATCCTCCCACCAGGCTTTCAGAGGGCTTATTGATCCATTAATTTTGTCGACTTTAGTGGTCTGCATTGACAGAGTGCCTCTGTAAATTGAATGGGGGCTGAGGGATTACAATGACCGTATCTGATGAAAAGGTCCTGCACGAGTGGCGACGACATAAATAAAGCCAAAGGTCATCCATCTTCCTCTCTCAGGAAACGCTCTTCTGTGTCTCAAAGTCTCTTGTCTCATCCCCCAAAGGCCCCCTAGTGGCAAATATGCTCCAGCAGTGAAGAGCAGCCACATGTCAGCATATGCTCTTCACACTTCACTCACTGAAAATGCTGGACTCACAGTGGGGAGGAAGCAGTGGGAAGACTAGAGCAGCACTGGGATCCTGTTCTTGCATATATGTTTTTATTTCTGCCCAAATTTAGGCTTAAAAAAGGTCATTAAGGGTCTCTTTGATGATATCTATTATAACTGTGATTAATTGCAATATTATCAGTTGTTTTCTCCTAACAAATGTTATTTCTCATCATATCAAACAGAGACAAGAATAGAAGAATCTTATTAACATCTTTAACTTTCATTTTTGGTTGAAATGGGAGTTCAAATAGTAAAGACAACGATCAAAACCTCTGTTTTTCTTGTAACTTAGAAATAAATAATAATTAATACACTGTAACCACTTTTACACAGGAACTTTTTTTCTTTCTTTCTACCAAACTTCAACTGCCAACTTTATCTAGGTGCAGGAGGAAGCATCTCATCATGGAGGCCCATGATGACAAAGGATGCAAACATTAAGAGCATCCTTTGCTGTAATATCAGCTAGCTTAGAGGTGCTAGGTTAGCTAGCACACTTCCATCCATGGGATGATGGAGTTGGAAGGTTTAGTTCAGTAGCTTGGCCAATATATTCAAAACTTATTATTAAAGATTAACTTATAGTTCTGCAGGTAAGAGGGAAAATATATACTTTTGATTTGGGGGTGAACTCTCTTCTTTGGAATTGTTATTTATGTAGCTTTTAACGGTAGCATCCCTAAATTTGTTATTTTATTTAACATATTTATTCATTACTTATATTTATCTTAAAATCTTTTTTCCCCCAAAATGACAGTTTCTTGTGCTGCTGAATCATATCAGTCTCTTTTCAGGAACAGATGTAGACAAGTGTTTGGAAAAACACATCCTCTCCAGGGATATAAGAGCACACTGAGCCCTGTGTTTGCTGTGGCTTCTCTCTGTGTACAGCAACAACAGGTCACCTCATTGTGGCCTCTGAGATGTAAAGCCCTGACCTCCGAGGCCACTAATCTGGCCAACCTTAAACCATGCGACAGATGTTTGCTGCTTCACGCACCAACACGGCTGTAAGACGATTCTGCGCGGCGATGAGGCTGGCGGTGCCATTCAGAGAGACGGAGGTTATGAAAATCAGTTAATCAGTGGAATATGGAGGAGCTCAGACACTGGATGAGAGAGTCTGCCCGGCCTATCAGGCTGTGCCCGTCTTTAAGATCAGTGTACACGCTCTGTTACAAAAGACACACCGAAATCAATAGTACAAGTTGGAGGAAACAGATATTTGAGACTAATGGACACTGGGAATTGTGGCTGATGGGCGCAAAAGGCTGAAATTCATATTGATACGGACATCACAGGCCAGTGGGCTCCAGGGGGGGCGAGAGGAGGTCACAGGTTGCTTTTGACAGCCTACCCCCTCTTAATGGAGGCCTATCGACTGAATTGGGAAGAAGCTGCTGTGACTTACATGTAACTGGGAGGCACAGAGTCTGTGTTTGCCTGCATTAGAATAAAAGCGTCTGTATGTGTGCTTGTATGTGGTGGGTTTTGTGTGTGTGTGTGTATGTGTGTGTGTGTGTGTGTGTGTGTGTGTGTGTGAATGCAGACATATCGGTTTCATTGCAGTCCTGAGGGATTTTCACTCTAATCAGAGGCAGGTTATTAGTCACCTAATAATAGCCTAATGATGTGCATGTTTAGATATGAGAATGACAATCTCACTGTGTAGTTGTGCTTCAATATAACATAATTTAAAAATGCTGCTTGTGTCTTGTTCTTAATGCTGTTAATGTCCAGCATGATCTGCAATTTTTAGCACAGTTAATGTAATCAAATAAAGGTTAAAGGCTAAAAAAGGGGAAAAAGTTTGCAGAAAACAACTCAGATTTTTACATGTTGTTGTGTGCATGTATTCAGATTGTTGGCTCAGTGTGAGATCGTAGCTTAAAAGTGACAGTTAAATGACAGCTGGTGAATTTCCTGCCGATTTACCCTCCTCTTCCAGGCAATTGGTGACATGACGGTAACCTGACTCACATCTCTCGCCATGAAAAATCTCATAATCTGCGCTGTAACCATTTCGCTTCCTTTTGAATCGGCGGCATTTGCTCCCAGCTCGGCTCCCCCCCCCCCCGAGGGCTGAGCAGCTGCGCATCTCTCAGCTCATCCAGTGTGACAGCCCGAAATCACAAGTGCAACAGCCCAGTCGTGGGAATTTATCGTCAGTAAACACACATATCACTGAGCAATCAGCAGCTGAGTGGAATACAAGTGGAGCTGTGGCTGACGCAGTGAAAAGGACAACTATCGCCCTAATAGGGATCATCGGATTGAGGGCTGATAGCCTGAGCGGCAGCCTGCCAGGTACATTGCACCTGTGGCTCTTCAACAAGCTCGGTCTTTGCTGCAGTAAAACTCTCACAGATGGATGAACCCACACCTGCTTAGAGACAACCTTTACACTCAATAGCACAAAAGCAGCCTGCAAACGGTGTGTCGTGTCAACATCTTGTTTATCGTTGAAGCAAAACCTCCAGAGATTCTCCTGCAGCTGACCAAATTGTAGATTTTTTTTTTTGGACAAAGGTTGATTTTAACAGCAAAGTTTGGATGGTTCTTGTCTTCTTGCATGTGTTTAAACAAGTCTTTCTAATTGAAGAAGGCCGGGCATGAAAAATCTATGAAAAAGCACCTCATAGAAAAAGTGACTACTGTGCAACATTTTACATCTCCGCTGTCAACAAAGGAAGCATTTTTCTAACATATTTGTTAAATTTGTGCTTGTTGATCGGAATAATATGTACCTGTTCAGCCACTCTAGATAAAAGCATCAGCTAAAAACTAATCAAACATGGATGTGTTGCACTGTTTGACACTAAAAGCCTCAATATATATGCCTCAATAACTTTATGTTAAGAGTGAATGAATCAACAGTTTTCCCACTCCGCTTGCCCTCTGAGGCGGGTCTCTGAGGCAGCTGGTCACATCGGAGCTAAACGGCGTTGCTGCCTCGGTGCCAGAGCTGTGACCCGTTCACCAGCTCTTTGGCCTTCGCTGCAATCCTGAGCGAAACACGATTTGTAACAGTCCAGCTCTTTCTGTTTGAACCACTCATCCGAAACAAATCCGTTTGCTCGGAGTGATACGCAGATACAGATGGTGCAACGCAACTAACTGCTCTCGTTAATTGCTCTGTGATGGACACTCAGCTACCGTGCCGCGAGCTTCAAACAATCTACATGAATGTCAATAAATCAGGATGGAAAACACACCATAATAAAGAGCATTATAGTAAAGAGGCATGAAGATCCTCTCCACAGTACATTTCAGCTGAAACGTGGATGCATCATGACAGCAGCCCGAGGTTGAACTCTCATCAAAACCATAATCTGACACTCAGCAGACTCACACAACCTGTCATCTGCCATCCCAGCCACTACTAACACGGCTGTCAACATGACTCATCAGCCGAGATAAATGATGTGCTGCAAAGGTCACAGTTCACAGCCACTTAAGACTGTCAGCAAAGTCGATCCAGCCACATGTCGAAAAACACTGAATTTCATGTATATTTTTTAAAAGATTTTTGGTTTTACATGTGAATATATTATTAGCAAATACTCAGAGGAGAGAATCAGAAGGGTAATTTTAGGTAAACTGCAAACAAAACCCTGGGATACACCACTAACAGACTGTACAATAACTGTAGATTGTGTGGCTGAAGGTTTGCAACATCACTAACTAGTTTAGCAACATGATGTGCAAACAAAGCAGAAAATCAGCAGGTTATAAAGTGATAAAAGTCAAGGAAGCTGCTAAAAATCACCAGCTATGAGCTAAAATTTTGAGTCTTGACCCTCTAAAATGATGGCAACAAGTCTGAATAGTGAGTGAATATTACACTTCCATTAACTATCTGATGTTAAAAAGGTTTGTGAGAGGAAGACGAGGCAGCAGAGGCTGAGATGTGGTTTGGGTCAAACTCCCCGAACACAGGATCCCATATATAAAACTATGTTATGCAGAAATTCTGTTAAAAATGTGTCTCAAAGCCTAAAGGCATAGTCACATTACGTTTCCGCTCCATTAAATTTTCCCACACTCGGCCCTGAAAAGAGGACGTGATCTCATGTTCTGATGCAAGTAAGAGGGAGATTTGTCCATCATGCTGACTTCAACGGAAATTACAGGAAGACAGAACAAATACTCATGTATTGGAAATGTGACCATGCCTTCAAACCATCTGACATCACCATGACATCACCGGGGTTTTTTACTCAGTCTTGAAACTCTAACCTGATGGATTGTTACACAGAACCGTTTCAGAAGTCGTCCATGAAAAGTGTTTGGAAAAGGACATGCACTTCCATAATGATACTTGGCAGTTGATTGGGCGAACAAGCTGTCTATCAACAGCTGTGGTGGCCTAACTTCAACCAATCAGACCAGCAAACCATATAAACTAGCAGGAGAGTGAAAGTCTTGCATAAACCAAGCAGCAGAAGAGCAAAACATCTTTCATGCCATCCTTGCTCTTCTTCCAATAAAGAAACACGCTCTCGTTCTATTACAACTTCTGCTGTAGCAACATCTAACAAATGATAACCACAAATGTTGTCAAATTAACAGGCACTTAGTCATGTGATTTATCGCCATTGAATAAGAAACCATGTCTGCTTGTAGCTGCCAACAAATCCTCAAAGGATGACGACTGGTCTGAACCCTTGTGTTTCAACCTTGGTAGGTGGATATTTGTATCCCGTGATATTGTGTGATCTTGTGAATCCAGCTGCCTCACAAGGTGAACAAACTACTCTAAATCCACAGAAGACTGTTTTGCGCAAGCTTAGCAGAAGTTAGAGTAAAGCAAACTGACCTTAATGTGTAAAAACAAAGCAGCACACCTGAGCCTTCATTAAAGTTGCACATAACTGCTGACATTCAGTGTAAACTTATCCATACGGATGGATAAGTGTAAAAGTACTTCTACTTAACTTTTTCCTCTTAGGCTTCTTTACTTTCACACGTGTAGCAACTTTTTACATTTTATTTCTACTGTAACATCAGCGTGTAACTAAAAGTCCTGCTATTACTTCCTATTAGCTGAAAGTTGGAAAGTACAGGGCCAAAAGGTGATTTCTTGGGTTATTTTGTCTTCAGGACACGGTGCTTTTAAAACCAGGTGAGTGGTGAAGTCACTTGATAGCATCTGTTTGTTTTTAAATCGAACAACACTTCATAAAAATATGTGCTTACTTGTGTTCAAGTCCCCCGGTGTCCAAAAGAGGCAACTCAGAGAGACGGATGCTTTCAGCCATGTATTATTCACCACATTAATTCCACAACCCTACAAAAGGAGAAAACAGAAGAGTTTGTGTTTATTTTATGTATCTTTTAAATCCACAAATAGATAGCTGCAAAATGCTCCCGGTTAAAGATTCATGAGCAGGCATCAAAAAGTGAACCGTTGCTCGCGTTGTCCTGAAAGGGTTATGTCCGATATCTGTTTCTTCTCATCAGGACTCCTCGTCAGTTATGTACAGAGCTGCAGGTGATTAGCCTAGCTTAGCTTAGCTTAGCATCAAAGACAGGGGTGCAGAGGCAAACCTCTAGCCCAGCTCTCTCTAAAGTTTTAATATATACAATTAAAGTTTGTGTCGTGTTTTTTTTTTAAGTGCTGAAGCAAACAGTAAAAGGGGAAAAACAACAATTTTGGTTTAAATGGGGGAGTAACATGCTGCAACTATTTCTAAGCAAAGAGCTGGCATGATAACCAAGCTTACATGTCTTCATTATTATGAATTTCTTGTTCTGAGAGGTGTATTTTGTTTTGTTTTTTACTAATGAATAGCAAGTTATCCCACCATCCCAAAATTCATCATTTTCAGTTCAGATATAAGCTGCAGTAGCATTAGCTAGGAGCTGTTAGCTTTAAATTTCACATAAATCAAAAAAACATTAAGCCTATGAACTTATGGCGATCTTTATAACAATGCTGGTCTTACCTAAACTTGTAGCCATTTTCTGTTACTCTTTTTTATTATTGCAGTTACGTAAATTGCCAACCATCTGAAGAAAGCCCCAGTTTTAATCCTTTCAGGTTTTGATTAACCTGACTGCTGCAAACAGTTGGCAAAAATAACAAATCAGTTTGAGTCACTATAAAACATCTAAGATGTGGGTGGGATATTAAACCAGGTAAGCAAATAACTGGGTGACTCCAGTTTTCAGAGATCTTAGAGAGCCAAGCTAGCTCTTTCCTCCTACTTCCAGTCTGTATGCTAAGCTAGTCTAATCACCGCCTGGCTCAGACAAGCTAACAGGCATCAGAAGCATCTCAGTCTTAGGAAAAATAAATGTTTGAGCCTTTTTCCAAAAATATTTACTTATTTCTACACGTGATTACATAAATTAAATAGACATGTTGCAGTATTGGATCCCTTTAAGTGATCAAAAACAGCAGTTTCTCACTTCCTGTTGTGTGTTTTTTTTCCCTCTCAGGACATTTATCACTCTGACATGGAGAACAAGCAAAGAAATAAATAAATAAGAGATGAGCGGGTCGGAGCTGTATTTCAAACTCAATTGTGTTTAAACTCACTCATACTGAGAGATTTTTCAAACCCATACCGTCCTGCAGACCGAAGCACTCTCCAAAAATGCTTTGAGATTTGGAGGGAAGCGGCTGAACAGATTGTTATGTCACCATTAGGGAGCTGTAATAAAGTCATATTTCTTTTGCATTTTGCATGACTGGAGGGCCTTCCACTCTCGCCTGTCTGCTCCTCTCACATCAGCCTCCCTTAAGTGGAGCAGTTCTGGGCTGCAGGTTTTGCCTCGCTGCTGCCAGAAGAGTGTCTGTGCCAGATAGCGTTGCATGATTACACTCAGCAGCGCGCAATTTTGTAGACAGCGTTATAGCAGGAGAATAAAATATCTTAGGCCTCATTAAACGCCCACACGTTTGGAAATTAGAAACCAGTTATTCATCATTGGGTAAGGGAATAGTGATATCAAAATTAAGTGTTTTATGGCAGGTTATGTATGAGCAACAAGGAGATGTGCTGCTTGATAAACTAACAAAAAGCAAACGGCAAAATTAAGCTTTAAAAAGTAAAAACTAATTCCATAAAGTCATGTTTGTGCCTCTGTGGTGCTTTTAAATAACTGCAAGCTGAAACTACACAACAAAAGCTCCTTTGGGCTCCTCTCTTGATTGCTCCCTGGTGATAAATTCATAAGCGTTGGTTGCATGTGTCATAATTTTGAGCAAAACTGGAAATGATTCTGATACTGACGAGCTGTGACAATCAAGAGCATAAAATTCATTGTGTTTCCTCTGAGCTGTAAAGCACTAAAGCTGTTCTGACAGTTATTTTTTCGCCAGGAGCCGATTCAAACAAAACAATCATGTTTTTTGGGGGGGTTTTGTTGTATATGAGAACATGCTGTGAAAAAGCACGCTGTCATGTTAATGTGGTTTTTATTTTCAAGTGGTATCCTGAATGTGTGGCCCAAAGTTTGCTCAGCTGCTCATGAATATTTGAGTGGTTGATAAATTAATAAAATATCTTCATTGTAGACGGCTAGTAAATTATAAAGGCAGCAACTGTGGTTATATGGAAAATGTCCTCTTGGTTCCCCGCTTCAGGCTGATGATGATTAAATGATTATCTGACAATAAATGACTAAAATTTAAAGGGAAATTAATCAGGGGAGTAATCTAGTGTTGACAAAAATGGAAAATTTTTAACCTTTACAATGGTATTGTCAATGGATTTGAAAGACAATCTTGCAAAAGAAAGGACTCGGCTGTAAACTAACATTATTTTGGGGGCCTCGGCATGGAAAAGTTCGGGAGCTCCTGATCTAATCATCATGAAAAGGCTCATTTCCAAGCATAATGTTCATGATCAGGGCTCCTAACGACCAAACAAGGTCAGCAACAAAAGCTGTCATGCTTTGAAACTGAGATCATCTGGAAATCCTGCAGAAAAACACATTGCATTCAAGAGCAGCCTTCAATATTATGATGCCACTATCTGAAATCTACTCAACAGGTCTAAGCAAACTAGTTTCTGTTCAAATTATGTTGCAGTTTTCCTAATGTTTGTATCCAAGTACCCACTCTGTGAAAACCAGTCGACCTATTCATAATAAATGGATTAAGCTAGTAAATTGATAGACACACAACCAACAGAGAGCAAACTTTCACCTTGCTTTACACTAAAGCAAACTTGGCTTTAATTGTTTATACACAGGACAGCTTGTGCTAAAAGGTTACAAAGAAAGCACAGAGTTTGGTTGAGATCCTGCACATAATGACATGCAGAACTGCAAAGACTACAGATGGAATAAGAAGGGAGTGAACTTTTCAGAATTGCAATGAAGCTCACTTCCTGGTAAAACTTTGGGAAAAGACCTGGTCCAACTCTAACTAGTCGACACACTCGAATTACACTCACAATCTGCTAAACGGTCATGATAAGTCCCCCACTTTAAGAAGATGAATATTTAGGACTTGAATAAGACTTTGTGAAAACAAAAGTAACAACTTTTACCCCATAATGGCTTCTGTGGCCTTCAAAAAACCTGACACTTTAATTCAGTAACATGTCCACGAGAACAAATTGACCACTAAGATTTTGCGGTTTGCAGTCCCAAACATCAACGATCTTCACCTCTTTGATATACAAATGAATAGTGTTTGGAGTGTCAAGCCTGTATTCTCCTCTCTGTGATCCCAAATGAACTCGTTGGAGGATTAGATTACCAGCCTTTGTCAAGTGCTGCTTGGCACTTCGTTGTTCCTCTCTGGGTTTGATTTGGGCCAAAAGAGCCACAGGACACAACTTCCAAAGCTTTAGCGTTCTCAGCAGTCACCCAAGAAAACTTCAGATCATGCTAGTTTGAAGTGACAGGGAGCTTAAACTACAGTACATGAGAGTGAGAAACAAGCACCCGATGCCTAACTGCAAACACATTATGTAGGGAACAACGATGGACCCGTGGCCTTTCATCTGCAGCAGTCTGTTTCCTACAGTATTTCCCAACACTATATTGTTACACCTCCTGGGTATGGACATGCTAATGCCTGCTAAGCACTGTGTGTTTGTGATGTGGTTCTTTTTGGGACAATTTGATGGAATAGCTGAAAAAGTAGTTGACAATCGATCTTTAACTCAATGCAAGTGTTTTGTCTCATGCTAACTCACACAAAACAGAGACAAGTAAACCTCCAGTGTTTATATCGGCATGGCTGCAAAAAAAAAAGCAAAAGCAAGTTAACTCCTATAAACCTCCATAACAAAATGCTCAACTTTACAGCAGGAACAAATGTGTTTACGACCTGGTACAGAACACAGTTTTGGCCGAAATAGCTAATTTACTCATTGAGTGTAACTGTAAAGCAGTTGAATTTAACTTTTAATCACTCATTAAAATGATATTAAAGCTTAAAGATACGCTTATTTAAAGGTTTAGTCCTTTTTTAGCCCTTTTGAGTGACAGCAGCTGCTCTGTCAGCTATTTAATATTATTGCTTGTAGTCCTAGTGCAGCGGTTTTGTCCCCATTTCTTGTCCCTTTTGTCTTACTACATATTTGACCTTGTTTTGAATCATGTTATATCTGTCTTGGGAGATATGCACTGATGGATACACCAAGGAATTGTCTTTTCAGTGTCCTACTGTCCCATCTTTTTAGGTAGGGATCGGTCCTGATGTTGGAAAGGTCGTGTGCAATGATGCAAAGTAAAGATAAACAATAAATCCTCTTAACTAAAACATTGTAACCCTGTGGTAACCCTGATTTGTGAATAAAAGCAGCAGAAAGTACGGATATTTTTGTTATGATATCAGGGGTAAAGGTGACATGTTGTCAGAAAAATAAATACTTAACTAAGGTACAGATACCTATAGCACAGTTAGAAAGTATTTGTACTGCATCGTACTTTTAGCCATTTCCAATATCAATAATGGACTTACACGTGTGGATTTCGAAGGAAATAAAAATTAAATTTAACAAGAAGGTATTTTGAATTTTAGGAATGTTATTTTGAAAGAATACCAAGAATTTGGTAAATTTATTTACTTTTTTCTTTATAGTTCAAGATTTCATGGACAAAAATAATGTCGATGCAGCCCTCTGTCATTGTACCACTGATAGACCCTCTGCAGCCCAGCAGGAGTGACTGGTATCTAATTTCCTCCCTCATAACCACCCTCTCCACAAGCTTCATGCTAATCCATTCATACGATTTGAAAACATCCTGTTTACAGGCAGACGGGGGTCGGACGCAAAGCCCCTGACTGACTCCAAATGGGGAGGGTAATTTGGTGTAATTGCACCATGGGTGAAACCTTTGAAGGTCCAGTTTGTGTTGTGACTGAAACAATGATGATTAGAGCCTGCTCACCTGTCCATTGCAATTAGCAGAGTGGGTGTTTTTAAAAAACAGATATTTTTATCACATTAAATAATGGTTTTAAAATAGTGACTAAATAGCATTGTGCTGTGTTTAAGCATCAATATAATCATATTGGGATTATATGTAAAATACGCACTCTTGTCCCTTTTTTTCTATTCAGAATCTGCATTTTAGCTGCAGGGGAAACTTTTTCAATGACAAACAATATATAGCGTGAGCTAACTTGAGGCATAAAAGGCTACTGCTCACACCACATGATATAAATTACCGTAAGAGAAATCTGGACGCTTGTTAACACTGCTGTTTGATCTCAATGACACAAATTGATCCAAGGTGAAGAAATTGTTGCGTAATTATGATTGATGATGACAAGAAGAGGAAATGATTTGTGCCTTTAAATTCTCAGTGAGAAACTTGTTCCTTAGTTGAAACTCCACGGTGGGAACTGTGGGACGCTGCAATGAAGTGTAAAGATGCAGCTGATGAGTAGTTAAAAGTACTTAAGTATTTTTATTGAAAACAGTAAGAGGGTTGTTCATTTTGTGGCTGGCACTTTGCAGCTAAAGGAACCATTTCTATAACAGTCCAAGCTCTGTAAAACATATGTGCCCATTAAAGTCCAACTGTTACTGGACTTTTAATGCTAATACAGGTAATCAAATACCCAGGTTTGAAAATACAGGAACAAAATGCAAGCTTAGGATTTGAGAGTTGGGATCATGGTGCATTGTTGCATCATGAGACAATTAATGGATGTGGCTCAGTAACACACATACAGAGGACAATTTAAGCTACATAAAGGACCTGGAAACACTGTTTGTGCAGGAAATTGACAATATGGAGAACATTACATCCCTCCCACATCTGAAACACATTAATACAAGTACATTTAGGTTTATGGCCAAGGCCCAAGGCCAAACATTAGTGTGGACAAGAGCATTTTGTAAAGGATCCCGCCTGTTAGCAGCTGCATTAAGCTTCACACACACACCTCTAGCAGCTCTGTGATCACATTTTTTTGCAGTTAAACCCAGAAAGGGGAAGAAATTCACAATCAACCCGGGCTATTAATCTTGCAGTGTTAAAACTTGCCTTTTCCCTGCTACCTGACTGTCTCAGGAGGAATGTAAATCATATTTACAAATGAAAAAACATGTCTGAGATGAATAAAGACCCACAATTGCTGTTCATACCTCCCCACAGAGACCCGAGCAACATTTGCTTCCAACAGCCTCAATTGAGCAGGAAGGATTTTTCATGATGGTGGGGCATCTGTGACTCAGTGTCTAGAATAACTCTCTAAATAAAGAATAAAAGCAATCTGCTCGTGTTTCACTCGATGCACCTTTTCCTTCCCTGTTGCCAGGGGGATGACCAAATGCATTTCATATGCAAGCCTCGCGCTTCACTGCTTCCTGAGCACAGAACAGAATCGTGTTCCACTTTAAAAATGTTAATTTTACATTTTTAATGACCGGCTGATGGCTTAAGTAAGTGAGTACCACTTACAAGGAAAGATGTTGGAATCCTCCTCCGCACACTTCAGCTTCCTCGGCCTGGACAAAATGATTGCTCCTGGTGAGAGAGGGATGGAGAAAAGTGATTTAAAACTCACCAGTAGTTTATATTTATATTAAAAGGGATTCAAATGTTTTTTATCCTGAATATTAAAATAAAAAAATACACATTCCAAGCATTGAAACTATTCTTTTTATGTTATTGTTGCAGATCTACATCATGTGTTAACCGACTTCAGTGGGATCCAGTCGAGGAGACTCCTCAATTTTATGGCTGATTAGCCTGATACCAGGATTATCTGTTGTTATTTTAAGGTAGATAATACAAGATTATGACTTAATGGGATGTGTGAAATCAGCTGGAAGAGACCAGGGGGCCTCAAAGAAATATCTGCAAAAAATGCACTTTGAGCTAGTTAAAATTGTGATCTGCTGAGGTGAAATAGTTGACCAAAACTCTGTAACCAAAGGGAGTATTTGACACATAAATCATCCATGCGCCACACATTAAGTGTTCATTTTTACAGCTTTTAAGCTTGAGGTCATCTAGGATTTTTGTAAATACCTTCATATAAATTCTGCACATCTCACTTCCCAAGGGCAAACTAGCTTCCCAGTGTAGGGAAGAGAGGTTTCAACGTGTCTTAGATGTGAGCTGGGCGATTTATAGCACAAACTCTGCTCTTTTTTTAAGGTAATTAGCTTGTGCTCAATGCTGTCATATCCATAAGTGCAGCTGCTTTTGAAAAAACAGGGCAAGAAAACAAGAGGCCAGGCCTCCCCAGGGTCAGTGCCCACCACAGCCTGGATTATGGCACCAAAGGAATCCTGGGAAGCGTGTATTGATTTGGCCTGACACTTGCTGCCACATTTAGCTTAGCCGCTGCTGACTCGCAAAGGCTTCAAGCAGTTATCTGCCATATTCTCTACTATCTTTAAAGAACTGAGAAATTACCCCATGCCATAGAAGATTTATCATCACATAATTAGCTCGGTGCAGCTAACGGCAGATCTCTTTTGACTACTAATACAAGCTTAAAGTTCATGTGCAGAGGACTATGCTTAATTAACTTGTTAGCATGAGCATGCTGTGACGAAACACTGGCCTTTATAAACTACATTTGCTTTACAAATGGTCCGGCTGCTGTGCTGTACTGTGATGTCTGATACCCCCTGGATGTTGCAGAGGACACAGACACATTTGTACAGAAAAATAACTAAGAATATGATCTTATTAGAAATCTAATCGAGTGCTGCTAGAGCCTACACATAACCATAAAGGCATTTAATAAGTTGCTACAGTTGCAGTTGCTACATGCAAATATTGTAAAAGATTAGGTATTTTGGCAAAAAAATTAAAATAAAAAATGTTTACTGATGCCTTTAGTATTATATTTGTGCAATAGAAAATGAAACCTGTGTTGCATTTGTTTCTTTCAAAACATTTTTCCTTTAAAAATTGTTTAATATCAGTGTATGTCAGAAAACAGGGTGGTCGATGGACACAACTGCACAAGTATAAACATGCAATCCCATAAAAAGCATTAAATTCAATGCAAATGTTGGGGGACAGCAATAAAAATGTATTGACCTGCTGCAGAAATATTGGCTCTTTGTGACTTTGAAAGTGGCCTAGTGTTTATCGATATCTGTTGGTGCACATATTAGTGCAAAACTGTACTGATGCAACTAATTGTACAATAGTTGAGAGTAAAAGTACATTTCAAAGAAAAGTTCGCTTACAAGCAGCTTTGGCAGATTCAACAGCAGCTCATAGTCTTCAGAAGTTGCATCCTGGAACTTTGCACAGCATCCATGGTCTTTGTCCGTCTGTCCATTGGCTCCTGAAGCTCTGGCCACTTCCTGTGACAATCTTAGGTAAAACTGGCCAAACTCCATCTGCTGAAAAAGACCATGAGATGCAGCTAAAAACTTTGAAAAGACAACAAACCACACACCTTAAGTTAAGTCTCGTTTTTGTCTGAGTAAATTATGCAAATGTCTTGTATACTTACTGCAAAAACACTGGACTAAAAATTAATAGACTGTACATAGGAGTTAGGATATAGTATGCGATGGCTCAGTGACCCTGAGAATTAAAACAAAACAACATTTCAAAAAACTCAACAACATTTCAGATTATGAAAAAACATTACTTGTTTGTGATTCAACAAAACCAATGTCTCTAGGGACAGATCAATGCCATTTCCTGTTTTTATTGTGTACAACTCTGAGCAGTGTCCTTCATGAATAGTGAACTGAGTCTGAAAGGATGAAAGAGAAGATTGAAACAATTAGTAAATATTTTAACAAACGACATTCACATGATGTCTTTCTTGATATTCTGCCAACAGAAGATGACATTGAAATGTCCTGTTAAACCCTGAAAACAGGCTTGAAAGAACTAGGACTGAGGAGACAGACTGCTACTCTTCAGCTGTTGACATCAGAAAAGCCATTTTTCAGAGCTGCATAAGACTGCATGCTAACACTTGCTAACACATGCACAGAGTGTCATCAGCTGCCTGACAGCAAAACAACCAATCACAGCAGAAAAAAACCCTCTGGCTGATTCAGTCTAGTAGCAACTCATCTTAACACATGTATTAGATACAGCTTGGTTCTGTCAAGTCACGAACATGAAGTGTTTTACCACCTTTTTCATAATATTGTTGTGGATACTGAAATGTATTTTGACCCTTAGGGCCACTGTGCAAGTGGGAGCACAAGAGGTGTTCACAGTCTTCTTAATTAACTACACACACACACCTGCTAAAACTGCGATAGTCGTCTTAAGTAATAGAATTTTATGCTAGCACAGCTTTTATCCTGATTAATGGCACTGTGGTGTTTAAATATCTGACAAGTTAAATGTTGTTTTTCAAGAGGAAATTAATAACAGCAGCATCAGATGCCTGGCTATGAGCATCTTCAGACATGAACTGGACTTTTCTAGGCTTAGTCCACCGACCAGCAGCCACTTGGCAACACACGTGGGCTAACACACCATGCCCCTATGTAAATGAATGGGGAGAAAGCTAAAACCTAGCTAACAATGCTCACCAAGACATAAAAACTGCTTCAAAATAAGGTTCAAAAACAACTTTTTCTGCTCTACTCGGCATCTGCAAGGTTTTATAACACCAACTTCTGTAAACACACAGAACCACAGGACGTTACAGTATTAAATTTGTCAGCTCAAGAGTTTGTTTTGCACAGGCAGCCATTTTCAAGCTACACTCTTGTGACATTATGTTCAGTGAAATTTGTCCAGTGTCATGAGCAAATTTGACTCCTCACATGCCCAGTGTTCATGGTTCTGCTCAGCTGTAAACATTCTCATCACCCAGTGTTGTTGCTCCACATGAATCTGGGCAACTGCTATGTGCAAAGAGCAACTCTTGGCAAATTTTCGACTGGAATCATCCAACACTTTACCCTTTGGAGCACCCATTGGCTTTAAGTGGCCGAATGTCATCTTATTTTATTCATGCTATGGCACTTCTGCAGCTTTTAATGTGGCACTCTCTTGGAGAAATAAGTCTCGCCCCTCTTCTCTTTTCCTCATCGGCCGGATCTGATTTCTCTTTTTTATCGCAACGTTTTCCATTTAATTTAATTCTCCGACCAACAGTTGTAACAACACGCAGCATCTTCTCCTTCTGCATGTCTGTCAGCAACAAATGCAGTTGTGGGACCGCGCTGGATGAAATGGGCAAAGACAGCTTCACAATCGCCAGGGGTGTTATTCTAAGATCAGGCTGGAATCAGAAGTTTTGTCGGTTTCAGTTAACCAGGGCGCTGCTAAATGGCTTAAGCCAAGCATCAGTGCACCCGGCGCAGGCTCTGGAGATATTGCCGCATGACAGCTAAAGTAGCCGGGTGCATCACGGACATGTACCCAGCCTAGAGAGCCTGCAGGCTTTCTCTTCTTCATGACTGAATTTTAAGTGTTTTATCCCTGGGACACAGCGATAATGTGCATTAAGATCAAGAACACTTATTTCAATTGTGCTTTATGTTTTATTCTGGAGTTAAAATCGGCAGTGTCTAGACTGGGCGCTGCTGAGAATAGCTCAGGAGGATCCTCTGTTGTGAGAGGAGGAGGGATGACTTTTCATAAGCTAACATTTATTTTCAATGGTCTTTTTTGCTAATAAGGACATTTTTTAAATGTGCTTAAAGCAAAACAATATGGTTTCCTTCTTTAAATATGTTAATAGCATGAATAAAGAGAAGGATCATTCCTCAGTCTCTTGTTTAATTGATGCTTATTTTGTGTATATCGTGTTATATTTCTGCTGTTTTCACCACCGTTTGTGATCATTTTTGCTGTTGTTGGACCATGAATTCATCAGCAGAACATTCAAGGATCATAAATTTGTCCATAAGGCATCCTGACCATAATTAACCTTTATTTCAAAATAAAGCGCTGATATTGATTTGACCCAACAGAGCTGTGTACTCAAAAAAAGAAAGCAAACAACTTTGTGCTTTCGTGCAGCTGTAACATCTGAATTTCCCCTTTGGGAATCAATAAAGGATTATCTTATCTTATCTTAAAGGAGGCCTATAGCTCATTAAACTACATACAGCCCAAAATATCAGCCTCAAACACTGCCCACTGTCCACCTCCACCTCTTTTGCAGGCTCAACTGCTTCCCCTCATCACACACAGCTGCACTCAAACACTAACGATCACAGGTGAAGTCAATTAAAGCTCATAAGGGACAGAGGAGGACAAAACTGCTAAAAATGTGTTTAAAACTGCACCGATATGACAATCCATACAATTTGATGCTTAGTGTGAGACAAGACTCGCTTAAGAAGTCACTGAGACAACAAACACACAAATATACACACACACACTTGAACATCCAAGGTGATTTTACAGTCTAAGTTCAAGGCCCTGAGCCCAGAAGTGACAGAGAATATAAGAGCAGTGAAATGCAACACCTCGTAATGTGCCAATTTATTCCTCCTGTCTGACACAATGGATTTAACTCCAAGTAGGAATGTTGGTGTATTTATATTCAGACAGTGAAAAAAGCTCCAGGTGCTGTCAGGAACCAAACACACACCCTCAAACTTGATCAATCCCACAGCCTGGGATCTCCTCACCATGTGCTTTTTAAATCTCACCAGAGCAACACTCTTTTTTTGGTTTTATTTCTACTTGACTGGGAGAATAAAAACAAAATAATCTAGATTTGTCTTGTGGCCTTTACCTGAAATCATGAGGCTTTACACCAAACCAAACTAAGTTTTTCTAACCCACCAAACAATTCATCAAACAACTGCAGACACAAGATTTTGCAAACAGGCTAAAAAACAAACCAAGCAATTTAAAAAGACCACACAAACTTACCTGTTTTGTTAGGAAACGAGTCCAGGCAGTCCAAAAGTAAGACCAGCTTGTTTGTTTGTTTTTTTAAAATAAAAGATTAAAACCTGAAGAAGGGAACTGTTTACTTCCCGGAAAGCTGGCACTTCCTGGACAGTGTCATGCCCAGGTGGGCGTGAACAGGAACTGGAACCAAACAAGCTGCCAAATCAAAATGTAACAAATGACACCACTTGTCTGACCTTCCCATCAAATCTTACATCCTGTCTTGTCTTTTACTAAAATGTCATTTATTTACAATTCAGTGTCATTTCCTGCCTTAACTTTTTTTAAAAGGCAATACAATAAATTACACTAGATAAAAATGGTATCTCATGAAGTCTTTGCTCTTTTGCACAAAAATATTCTTTGGACATAAATTTTAAATTTAACATGTTTTTAGGTGTTGCAGGTATCAACTTAATTATCCTCTGAGTTAACATACAAAAATGTCAAAGAAAAACACGTAGTGATGGTATCTCTGGGTCTCTGGGTCATTGGTCAACTTCTATTCAGTAAAGCAGTCATCGTAAAAATAAAAAAGGGAAAAAAAGTAATTTACAACTGTTTCCTGCCAAAATCACATCTCTCTAAGTTCACACATAAACTTTTCTTACAGTCAGGAAAATTATCAACTTTTTTGTTCACCTGCATTATTCATTTTTTTGCCAAGAATCGGTCGTTCTAGTGTTTCAATGCTGTCAGAGTGCATCACTTGTGCGTGAACTCGCTCTGTTTCTGTTCACTCGAGGTGAATTAGATAAGACTAGATGGTGAATTCAGACCTGGCAATAAATCATAGTCTGGGCTCAGATTAACCACAGCTAATAAATCATCTTGTCTAGTTTGAATGCAAATCATTTCGCCTCTGTTACAGTAAACTTGAGATGGGGACGTCATGTTTACTGTAGATGCAGAACAACACAGAGTCTCATGCAGCTGATCCCTGTGCTGTTTTGAAAAAAACATATGCTCATATGTTTGTACTTTTTGCATTTTCTTAAACTAATTCATTGATTTGGGCTACACACTGCCATCTGGTGGACAAAAACTGGACAGGCCAAAAGTCCCGATTAAGATGTTTTTTCATAATTAATTCAGGATGATTTTTTATTATGTTATTTCTATAATTAAATTATCCATTTGAATGTGTTCATATCCATGACACAAACATGCCACGTAGCGTCATGGTGTTATGGATGATAACGTCAGGCGTTTGGTTGGTCTGACACTTTGTGAACGTGGCGATTTGACAAAGTTTGCCATTAAAAAACATGCTATCCCTTTGAAAAACAAGTGAAAATGGCCTGTGCTGCTTCAGCAGTTAAAGGCCAATGACATAAAAAGGTCTAAACATGGCGGTTCCCCCTTTGATCCCTCAGTATGAGAGAGTATCAGAGCGTTACAGGAGTGAATCACAACAAATGAACACAATCAAACTCCAGAGGGAACATGTCAACAAACACGATTCTTCCTCTGAGCCTGCGGGTCAAACTAAAGCCTGTGTGGCCTTGTTGTACAGTGACCTCTGACTGTCACACTGAAGGAGAAACCCCAAATATACCAACAGAAAAAAAAAAAAAACGCAACAAAGAAACTCTCCATTCCTGAACGTACCGCCCAAAAGTCCATAAACAGCAGTGGTCAATCAACCCGGACGCTGCCTCTTATTTTCAAAAGGAAGTGACTTTTCACAAACGAGCAGCTGTATTTCCCATTGTTACATTCTGTTATGGTTAGGGATCCCAGCACTATTAAAGTGGAATCACCTTAACCCAGTTGGACCTGCTTTTGTCATAGCTGAGGGGTTTTCTACAAGAACGATTGGTGGGGTTTTGTATACACTCACGCTTCACTGCCCCGAATTATCTTTGCTTCACGTGTTACCCCCGAGTTTGTTCAGGGTCTGTAACAAAGAAAGTAGCTTATTATCACTCACCAGAGGAGTTGTCTGCACATGTACGATTCGGTAATTGCTGCCGCTTAACAGGCAGACTGAATTGGACTTGACATTGAGCCATTATTAGGAAATGAAATGCTGTTTTTGCAATTATGGGAGTCTGGCAAACTCCCCTGGAAGGATTGTAAAAAGAGAATATAGTTACATTCACAAAGATGCAGAGGAATTTTATAAAGATCTTCACTTGATGTGTAATTAACCTGGGTGAATGAAAGGAGGAATTTCTCAATGAATTGTAGTTTTTTGTCAGGAAGAGGCGTCATTGCTTCTCAAACTAGACTCATTACTGCTGCTTTGTTTCCACGACTGGGTTTGTTACAATCCAAGGAGGAATGGATTTGATAACTGCACAATCCAGTGCAATCCTGTCTAAACTTTTTGAAGTATGTTTGTTGCAGGAAATTGATTTTAGAGGACTATTGGTAAGAATCAGCAAGTAAGGTGTGACCTTAACTTTACAGCAAAACAAATGAGAAAGAGTTCAGCCATTTGCTGCATTAAATTACTGCAGTTAGAAAACACAAAGTTAGAAAAGATCTGCACACTTTAATTTTCCAGTAGATCTCTGCTTGCTCAGAACATTGATGTTTAATTATAGTTTTTGGAGTCATAAACACAGTGTGCACATCTTTTGCCTGATTTCTTCATTCTTATACTACTGTAAGTGCTGAATATATGTCTCCTATAGTGTATTCATATTACTATCATTGTCTATAATGTACATAGCTTTTCCATAGTCTATAATCAACATTCATAATAACTCCAGCTACTTATTATTTTTTCCAATAGCTTTACTTTATACTTATTTCTCTGTTTTATACTAACATCTGCACTGCCTGCTGTAACTGGTGCACATGTTTAAACTGTTTATACTGTATCCTAGCATGTACATATTGTTTGTTACACAGTATAAATAAAGTTTTTATGTGTGTTATAAAGTTATAAAAAAAGTTTGTTTGCCTTAATTGCCAACAATTGCTAATTGTTTGCCATAATTCAAACTTTGGTAAATTGTTGCCCTCATTTAAATACATTTTTGTTCATAAATATTTGAAGTAATGAAAATTATTCAGACCTCACAGCTTCATACACCTAGATCCACATCTTAAGTGGGACACATTTGACAGTCGTGTCCTAAAATCAGTTAATGAGAATATTTAAAAAATGAATGAAATAAAAGCAGCCCCCCACCCCCACCCCCCACCCCCCCCTGCTGTGACACTGGCACCTGGTAGCACCATACTCACATGGCGTTCATAAATAGTCATAGTTACAAACTGATCTCAAGTCGGGACATAAGCGTATTAAAGACCCTTTGAGAACAGAGAGCAGCTTCACTGAACTGAAATGAGGCGTTACGTACCTACTTGCAAGCAGCATGATGCTAACACAACATGGCAGCTCAGGGCGGCTCTTTGCTACTTTCTCAGCCCCAACGAGTAATTGGTGACCCAGCACCCCACCTGACATGGGCTGCTCGAGGAACTGGTCCCAGAAAAAGCAAACAGGGTCAATCCAACGTGGGATTGTCGTATGTTCACCAAAAAAAAAAAAAAAGCATGTGACGAGTAAAAAACCAGTCACTCCTTCAAACATCCAGAGAGACGCAGGATATGTTTGACACTGTTTGCTTTGGTTTAGACTTCGGTCTCATCACTTTGTGCATTGTGGTGGCATCAACTTCAAGTTCCAACAGTTCTTAAGTAGGTTAATTTGTTGAAGAAATGGAGGAACCTTGTCTTTGCCACCTCACAGACTCACTTACTGTACAGAAAATATTTAAAGTTTCTCACCAAGTCGCAAAAACATCCACCTGTGAGATTCTTACATATGGTGACTAATTTAAAATAAGACTTCATTAACATTAACCGATGTCTTTAGGCAAGCACTTAATGTACGACTTGAGGATCTTATGGAGCCAGATGCTCACAGCATTAGACAGCTCATCATATATTAAATGGATTCCTAAAAGCATTTTTATACAGAGGCGAATGGAGACAGCTTTTAAATCATGGCTAAAGCCAGTTTGTTCCTCCCATGTAATGTGATTAAATGAAATTTGTAGGCACTGAATTGAAGTGCAAAAAGTGTACAGTGCCTCTAAGAAACCGGCATTTGGTGTCCTATGAACAGAAGCAACAGAAGAGTAGATAAAAAACCATGATAAAGTCAACCTAAAGTGAGTGAATGTGTGTAAAGAAACAGTGCAAATTAATAGGAAATCAAGGAAAAGTGATTCAAAATTTCCAATAAGTACTCCATTTTCAACCAGTTTCTACATTTTTAGCCTCTCTAGCTCACCTGTGCAGACTGTATATCATGACCTGTTGTTGTCCAGGGTTTGTACAGACTCTTTTTACAGCAAGGTGAGGAGGTGGGCTGATTTATTCAAATGAGGCAAAGAGAGCCTGGAAAATGACGCTCATATTATTAAAAGGCAGGTCATATAAACACACCCGGAGCCATTGCTGTGATCCATGACATAAACTAGACAGATTGAGGTAAAACACAAAAGTTCTTCTAAATCCTGAGAGTTTTTCTAGCAATTTGTAACCATAAATGAGACTTGGTCCACCACTTCCAACCAAAGATGCGAGAACATTTAAAACAGTGGAAACATTCGGGGCAGATCAGGAGGCTCCACAGGCAAAGTGATGGCCTCCGTTTTTAGGTTGTTACACTTTTACAGGGACCCACTTTGCTAACTTTTGTGACAGAGATGGGAAAATATCAGCTTCCACCAGCCAACATGTCCACAATGGTGATGTCTGCCTTACAGGAAAACAGATCTAAACTCTTCCAACACCCGCCCTGTTCACCTGTTTAAGCACCCTTAGACTACGTCCTCTTCTCCATGATGAAGAAGGAGCTCAGTAGATGCCATCACAACAATGATGATGATGTCCTCATGTTTTTTCTAGAGGTCTAAGACTCTAACTTCTACAAAAAGAGGGATCTGTATGCTTCAAGAGCGATGAAAAAGTGTGTAAACGAAGCAGTGCACCAATGAGTCTTACCTTAGGCCACGAACTTATCAATCACCCCTCCTCAAATGGAATCCAATATTTGAAACACACTTGGAAAAAGACATTTTTGATGCCATCTGACAGTCTACTGTGGGACAGTACAAAGCATTTTCCAGGTCTACTGTATAGATGTCTCCCCTCTGCTGTTCGGCTGACCGAGTTTGGTGCCAAATCATGTGTTTGTGTTTTGTAAATCCCCTGAGAAGCCTGGTGTGTGTTTTTTTCACTGACCTGTCATGGGTCAACTAGTTCACTAAGCAGACCTTTCTCTGTTATTCTGTAATAGTATTCCTCGACCTTTATGTGGGGCTAATTTGCTTTTCCCATGCTTCTTTCATGATATTACATCAGAAAATTCTTAAGAGCTGGTTTGTTTGTTTGTCACATTTGGGACTTCATCAGTCCCTGAGGCTGCCAATGTTCTCCAACACTTTCCTCTGTTCTGGACTACTTTTCTCTGTGGCACATCCATGTGGTGCTTTAGTAAGGTTCATTTGTTTTGAGGTGGTTGTTTTTTTTAATCTAAACTAGGACAAATTTGTTAAATTCTCTTTTTTATAAAGAAGATTCCCTGGTTTGGTTGCAGAATTATGAATCTTTTCATTGCTCTTATGCGGCTTTTTTCAACTGCACAGCTCTTTTTGCAATAATAGTGCCCTGACTTAGTACTTAGAAGCTCCATTTTAATAGTTTTAAAAGACTACTTTTACTTACCAATAACACATCATACCACACTTTATTTAGTTTTTTTTCCATGCTTAGCCATTGATATATAGATTTTAAGGTTTTCATGCTACAGAAGTTTCATAGGAGCTTTTACAAGTCAAATCTGATAAATGAACTTTGAGGATTAATGCTGCATACAGGTTGCAGAAAAGTCTGTACTTAAGCTTATTTCAGTTCTTATTACTGTGGCTTTTTGGGCCTTTTAGGGAGTCACAAGACAATTAAAAGGTCAGAAATTAAAAAAAACATACTTCTGTTGCACAAAATCAATAAATTTTCTATATTTTTTTTAACTTTGCTCACTTTTTGTGTGGGACAACTGGATGCTTTTACTTCATCTAACCTCTGAAAGAATTCAAATGAAACATTCAGAGGAGAGAAAATCAGTCTTAAGTGGAACTTTTCACAACAAAAGTCATATATGAAATAGTTCCAATAAAAAATGGTTTATTTTGTAAGGGCAGTAAGGTGAAAATGCTGGGAAACAAACATGGTCTAATTAACTTCAGTTTAAATTTTTAAAAATACTAAAAATATTTTCTTAAAGTATTTTGGTGTATTTTTTATTCATTGATATTTTTGATACACTAAATCCAGAATTAAGACCTGAAACCTGCAGTAAAAATGATCATTTTCACTTATTATGAACAGAATTAACATTTTACACTAAATCACTTTCTTTTTTTATGAGCATTAAATGAAGCTTTAACAAAAATCTAAAAGACAAAAACAAATCAGGAGATCCTGTAAGTTTCACAAAACACTGACTCAGCACAATGCCAAACACGTCTGCTCAGAAACATTTCTGATTTTCCAAACTGTAAACAGTCTCCACGGTTTGAAGCGACTCGGATCAGAAGTTGATTCAGCCTGCCCCCTAGTGACCAGTTAACTTCATTACCTCCCAAAAACAACTAACTGGACCCAGATTGCCAATAAGTCATTAGAATGAGATATTATATGAATACTTTCTGTATTTTTTAATAATAATTGATTGATAATAATGAATAATTGCGTGTGTGTTTTGAAATTTGCTTGGATGTATTTCATGTTTAAAATTTGCTTTACTGAAAACAATTTTTTCCACAAGATTTAAGGACAGACTCTGTGACTGTATGAACATAAAAGCTCTTTATTTCTGCTGTACAATTGTTATAAAAGTCTTACACCTTTTTCTATACATGATCATTAATTGAAGGTTTATTACTGTCAGTGTTAAAGCTTGTTCGAGGCTTTGCATTATAAACAGAGCAGATGTACTGTAGTTAAATGCATTAAAGCTAATATGAAGGCCAGCCCGCTAGCTTTGACACTTTATTTTTTTTGCCATGTAATACCAATAATAAGCAGCACATTTGCAGCATAACAGCTCAACTTGTGTGTTTAATGTAGAAAGAGATAAAAGCTCTAATAGTGTTTGAGCAGCCAGGTTGGTGCAGATCCTCCTGATGAGGCGAAGTAGCTCCACCACCAGGGCTTCTCCGCTCTCTCTTCACGGTTCTGGCTCAGGTCGGCCATCAGGGTGTAGCGCTCGTACTGATTATGAGGGTCAAAGCGGTCGTAGGTGTCCATGGAGGGAAGGGGGTCCTCCTCCTCCTGTACGTTGGGCTCTGGAGCAGCTTTCTGCAGCACGAAGTCCACCCGGCCTGCCGTGTGCATGCGGGGGGGCAGGTGGATTCTCTTCAGAGCTCTGGTGAAGCCCGGGGCCGAGGCGCTCACGATGTGGATGCCAGGGGTGAGGAGGCGCCAGTATTCTCCGTTTTCGACTGGGCAGAGAGAAGGAGGCGGAGCATTTGGATGTATAATTTACATGCTAACATCTCTGAAAGGGCACTCCTCCAACTCTACACATGAAGATCAGTGAACTCAGCAGGAGAGAAGCCTGAGTTATAAGATGTGGATGTATATTTTTGGGCAGCTTCTAATGCAGAATTCATGTCATATAGGAAGGACTACGGAAAAGTGAAAGATGTCATTGGGCTGCTAAAGACAGTTTATGATTGCAGAGGGTTACAAATACTGACAATAAAACACTGGATTTATTAAATGTGGGTTTAATGACTTAAGATGATAAATGAGGTTGAAGTGAGGCATCTGTGTTTGTTTTGTTTTTCAGGCACCCCCTGAATGTATCACAGCTTTCAGAAAAATCAGAGTTTTCTTTTTGTCATCAAGTTTTGGATGTTGACATGAAAACCATTTAACATTTAGAAAGTGGCAACTTCATCCTTTTGCAACATAAGGTTGCACAAATGAAAGTTTGAAGTTTTTCTAAATTAATGCAGTGTTTTTAGCTGACAAATATTGGATAAAAATTTGTAAATTTCAGCTTTTGCTGCATGGATTATGACTATCGTTTTTTCTTAAACTTCATGGAAATACTGATACTAGATGTCTGGAATGCCTCTTAACATAACAAAATGTGTCACACTGGCAACAAAAACCAAAAACTGTCATAGTTTTCGCTTATGTAACACCATAAAAAACAAGAATACATTTGTGAAAAATCTGCCAGCAGCTGATGTTTCTTACCTGTGGTGATGTCATGACGGATTCCTTTCACTGATATCCGAGCACCTTTGATTGCATTTCCCTCCTCGTCTTTCACGATGCCTTTGATGCCTCGATGGGCCTGATGAACAATAAAAGACGGGTTGTCAACTTTAAGAATAACTTCAAATGCATAGATTAAAAAATAATCCTCTTATCTAAAATCATTCTGAAGCTGAATAATAATAAAAAAAAGATCAGTCATCATCCACTCAGAGTTTTGTTCTCTTCATGCAGTCAGACTACAGATGCACTGATCTGGTTTTCTTGTTAAAAAGTTCCTTAAGTATAAAGTAAAGTATATTTAGGAAATGTGATTTTGAGGAAAAAAAAGGGTGCATTGGTGTTATATTTGTATTTGTAAGATAAAACAGCAGACTGATGCATCAGTATGCCAAACACCAGGATATCAACAAAAACAAAGCATAATCATGTTCTTACTGCTTCTATAAATGTGATCAGAGCTTCATGGTTTTCATGCCAGGCCAGAAACAGTTCTTCTTCAGGGGGGAATTTATCACAGCCGAGCTCCACGGTGACTTCAAAACAGTTGGTGTGAAGATAGTTGAAGTCTTGCATGCCTGAGCAGAAGACAAAAACACCAGAGTTTCACCCAGAAATCCCGTGCTCATCTCACAAAGCTTCCTCCTCTCCGTTTCTTGGTCTTACAGCGACCTCTAGTGGCTCCAACTGGCATTTTATTTCAGATATCAACACCATGATGCTGCTGCTGAGGAATAAAGTTCATTTTTTCATCTCACCGCCTGCGAAGCTGGACCACAGCGCTCCGTTGATGATCCCCTTCTCACTGTGAGTGCGAGACGATCCACACTGAGCGTTTTCATTGGACATGGTTTCATGGGCATTTGCATATGTTTTTGCAAGATGCTTGAATACCTGAGAAGATTAACAAAAAATGTGGGTTCATTTTCTCTTCTTCTGGTTCATTACAAAAATTAACATTAAGCTTTGAAATCTGTTCAAAATTAAGAACAGAGATATTTGACACTCAAACGGAAACACAGTTGAGTTCTTTCCGTACTCGCTGTCACATAGTAATCAGCAGTAAATTCATGCAAAATAATGACCTTTTAGGTCACAATATACATGATATGCTCACTTTTTTGCCTGTATTAGTTTATATTAGTATTAGAAGTATAATGCTTCACACAGCCTGGTCACCTGATCGTCCGGTGTTGGGGAGAACATGTCTCGCTCCAGCGGGTGTTTGGACAGGTCGTACGGGTAGGACACCACCAGGTCTCCACCATGGAAGTTAGCGGAGAGCACAAACGGGATGGAGCGGATCCATTTCATGACAGCGTAAGTCTCCGGAGCAACCTGTATCACAGACTCATCAGTTTACTCAATTTAAAGTGTCTCATCAGCAACGTCATCAAATTGGCTGTAAAATATCATTCAGTGGCACGACATTCATATGGATAAGGACTCATACTGTACCTTACCAAACCAGTAATAGTCTGGGATTGGGATGTGGTCGGTGCGGTAGCCCTTTTGTCTGCGTCGGCTGTAAACAACCGACGTCAAATCGGGGAAGTTTCTGTTCAGGTCGATGTTCTGCGCGTTGTTTCTGCCAATGTTCCACGAGTCATAAACGTGACTCTGTGGAATTCACATATTTATGTTTCAGAAAATTAACAAGAGCAAATATTATTTCTTTAAGTAGTAATGATGAATAAAAATCTGGATTTTTTTGACAATATGATGACTCACTGATTGCAGAAGATTTCCTACAGTTCAAAGCAGTGGTTCACATCAAAATGACCCAGATTAGACTGTATATATACTTATCAATCACCTCTTACAGGTGGGCTTATTTCTTTTGTAATCAATTAATTTGTTACTTTCAGTCAATGGATTGTTTAGTCTATAACTTTAAGAATTTTTTTGTTCATTACAAGATCCTTGACCCCAAGGTACAATCTTCAAATTAAGTGTTTTTTTGTCAAACTAACAGCCCAGAAAGTTAAATTTTGCTTTTATTTAAGAGGTTGCAAATCTCTTATGTTTAGCATTCTTGTTTTGATTCTCAAAACTGATAATTTTCTGTCAGTTACTGCATTTATCTTTTAATCCTTGAAGCTTCAGGGCTGACAGAGGGGGGGTGCACATTCTGTGATGTGAGTAAATTCAAGCTCCATAACTTTAAAATGTTCTGCACTGATGTTAAACACCTTATGAGCTGAAATTTGTTCTGCATGCTGTTTAACTGGAACATCAACAGGACGTGTGGACGATCAGGATGTTTGCTTTGTTCTACTTTTACTGCAAAGCAAATATGAGCCAAACTGCAGAGCGATGGATGGATGTAACCGTGGAGAACTGACCTGCCCCTCCTCATCATCACCGTCATTAGTGTCCTGGACTCCGGAAACCGCCACCTCGTACCCGTCAGGGTTCATGGAGGGCAGCAGGTGGATGCGGGTGGTGTTGATGAGGGTCTGGATGCGCTCGTTGCCCAGCAGATACTCCGAGCACAAGTACTGAGCCAAGTAGATGAGCAGCTCACGGCCCACGACTTCATTTCCGTGCATGTTGCCGACGTACTTCACCTCGGGCTCCACTGCGGAGGGTCACATGAGAGAAACCGGTCAAACTTCCTGCATGATGATGAAAAAAGGATGCAGACTTCGACGAGCTTTACTCACGCAGCTCGTGTTGGCCGGGGTTGTTGGAGAACTCGATCACGAGCAGCTCTCTGCCCTCCATGCTGCGGCCGAGGCTGTAGGTTTTGGCGATGTCGGAGCATCGATCCTCCACTCTCTTTAAGATACTGAACATCTGTGCGTTGGAGTGATGGCTGAAGTGTATGGAGGTGGCGGATTCCTCAGGAGGAGGGATCTCCATGCTGCTGACTTCTTCTGCTTCCTGCTCTGCTGTAAAGAAAAAACACAGCACGTCTTCTCAGTTTGGATCAATTTGCTTCTACATCTTACAGTGCATGGCCACATTTTGGATCTATTATAAAAAAATGCTGTCTCCATTCCTGTGGGACTGACAGGCTATAAATAAGCCTGAGGAGTCTGGTATGAAGAGCAGAAACCTAAGAGAGAACTCGGGAAGACGATAAGACCAAATGCATTGAGCAGAATGTGTTTTTCAGCGGACACATTAAACTGGTAAACCAGCTGATGTCTGACCTTATTGTTTAACCACACTTTCCAAAAATTGCAGACTTGAAATGAAATGGAAGATTGGACAAGCCAAAACTCTCAGTTCTGGTTTAAAAGCATGATTTTTACAGTGAAAAACTGACATTTTTTTGGTCTTTTTCTTCATTTTTTACAACAACTCACATGTTTAACTGACACTTCACCATTTGAGGATATTTAGGCAACAACCAAACCCCCTTTCACCTCCTTTTGATTGATTTATAGATCTATAAAACATGTTAAAGCAGCAGTTTATGATTTTTTAGACCACTTGGGGGCAGCAGACTAGGTTGTAAACAACATTAAAATACTATTAATATAAATAATTATTATAGTAGAAGTGACATTAAACAGAGGCATATTTCCACATCAGACAGGAGTATTTCTTTGTAGCTTCGCCTCTAACAGGCTGGTAAATGTCTTGGACTCCTACACGCAGTGGATGCAGCCACCATGACGTCACCTGTGGGTTTAAGGGGATTTGAGAAGATTTAAGGAGGTTCAAGGAGTTTAAGGATGTTGAGGAATAACGTTGCTATCGATGACACTGTGATGCCTGGCAGACAGCTAATGGCTGCTGCCATTCAAAACAGCCATGACCTTAATAATGCATAACTTTAAGCCTGCATATAAATAAAAAGATTAAGTTACATTTGAGTTTGTTATATCTGAGTCTGTATTACTGAAGAGTTATGTAGACTTTTCAGAGGCCAAGACAAGATCATTTTCAGCATTTTTGCTTCAGAATTGACTTTGACAGTCAAAATAGTTACTGATTTTTAATGTTTTAACAGATTGATAGCTTCTAACTTGTTGATTTTTTTATGAAAAGCAGCTATACATTATTTTACATGAACTCAAACTGGCCCCAGTGTTCCTGTCATGTTTGTGTTGTTAATGTAACTTTAAAAAATGACAACATTTACAGAAAGTGAGGCAATGCATCCATTTTTCACTAACACCTCTTTTACTACAGTATGATAAGTATGTTTTGGCTGTGGAAATTACTATGTGAAGAGGTCACATGGCATCAAATCAGAAACATTAGTGTGAAATTTACACAAATATCAGAATTATCAAAGCTGCAAGACACCTGAACCAAAGTCTTTTTGCATGTGAGTCACCTGTGCAGTGATGCGGGTTAAAACACTGAGGCTCATCTCTTTAACTGACTTGAAGACTCTTGGGAGACATTTTACTGTACACCAATAAAAATGATATATGATTAAATTCTCAAATCACTTCCATGTGTCTTGTGTAAGTTCCTGCTGTTCGCGCTCTCATGTGGCTCCCATATGATCTCTGCTGTGACAGTCAGCAGAGTATCTGCTCTTATCTGCAGAAACTCGTTTCTTTCTTCATGAAATCACAAGAGTTTTTTAGAAAATACTGACAGACTCTGTTTGCCTTTCTGTGGTGCATTAATGGCGCTGTTTATAAGGAGAGCCTGATAATAAAAACACATTAACAAAGCCACTGGAACCAGTATAAGTGAGGGGGGTTTTTGTGAGGAAATAAGGCGTTCCAGTTGGACTTTATTTTGAGGTGAGCCACGTGAGCATGTGTGCGAACCAGATGCCTGCTGGACAAACTCCACTGAAACTCAAAGAACCACAACTGTGTTCATTTTACAGGTAAAAGCGAAAAGAAATAAACCAAATCGACACGAATATAATCAGTCACAGGCAAAATTAGAAATCAGGTCAAGTCACCAGCCAATGATCTCACCTCTGAGGCCCTCCAGCGGGTCATAACATCCCTCCTGGTCACTGACAAAGAAGCGATCGCAGTCCAGGAAGTACGGCCAGGCCATGTCTATCGCATCGAAAGCGTGGCCGCACTTTTTGCGCGCCGCCTCGCAGGTGGAGCGACAGGGCCGCATCACCTGCTCCTTCTCGCAGCGGGGGGCCAACACGGAGCAGCCCAGCATGCGGATCTCGGGGTTGCACTCCCCCTTGAGCAGAGACTCGGCCACGCTGATGAGGAGGTACTCTGCTCCGGCCTCTGCGTCCTCACGGGTCTTGTGGCCGAGAAGGTTTGGGAACATGGTCTGAGCGTAGGCCATGTCATCGCAGTAGGATAATAAAACATCTGCGCATTTAGCTGAGGTTTAAAAAAAATCAGATCAATTAGTGACATTAAAAGTTAATCTTTACTCAGATTGATCAGCAGAAACACTGGAGAACATTTATTCACACCATCAGACAATAATAATCTGATTTGGAGGGATCGAGACATGTGTCACACACTTAATCACGAGCCTCACTGTGGCCGTCTTCAATCATCAAGCCCCAAATATTTCTATTATCTCTGGAAATTAGAATTTGAATATTTCATAGTGCCATTGATCATCTAAAAATACACATGATGGTCTCATGGCTTTCGGGCTAGATTCCATTAAGGCTACACCCAGTGTGACTTATGATCTCATTCCTCTTTTGTTTTTGAAAACACAGGCTCAATTCGAGTCCAGAGGGGTGTTTACTGTCTTGTCAGGGAGGTTTGAGAGCCTGATCCTCATCTGGTGTGAAAAATGAGCAACCTTCATGCCCAAAAAATAACAAAAATAAGCTAGAATTTACAAGTTTAATAGTTAAAAAGTGCTTCAACATGCTGGATGGGAAGCAGTTCAATCAAGGCGCCTCTATTCAGTTCAATACTCACGTTTTTCTTTCTCCACTATTGGCTTGCACAGTCCTGCAAGACACATCAGTATGTCATTAGCGGACACTGTGGCAGACACTAGATGGCGGAGTGGTTTCTGTAAACGCTTCACTGTGGCCTACAAAATACTCTGCTTGATCAACCTCTGGTCTTTCAGCAGCTTTCAAAAATGTCTGACTGTCCACAGAAGAAGACAGAAGAGAATCCATTTTTTTTTTTTTTTTTTTACAGGATTACACTTTGTAAACATCAGGGTTAAAGAGCTTAAAGATCAGACTTTCATGTGGAATTTTATAACCATCTGACGAGCTTCAGATCAACATCCAGTCATATTCACATTTATCTCGTATTTAAGTTTTTAAAAAAGTTTACATACGAGCATTTTTTATAAGTTTTAATGCATAAAATTAACTTCCCAATCTAAAGAAGTGACTCTAAGAGTTTGCACAGGAAAATATGCCATGTTCAAATCATGCAGCAGGTCCGGATGCATGTCTAATAATGAAGTTATGCGTTCACACAAAAGTAAAAAACAGTTTACCTCGAACTCGTGGGTCACACCGCGGAGGAACGCACGACACAAGGGCCAACAACTGCACCAGGATCAGCAGCATGATGCTCATTTTCCGAGGTTTTTATTCCGTTTCGATGTGGCACCTCACACACGCAGCCAGAGGGTGTGTGTGTCTCTGCGTGAGTGTGTGTGTGTGTGTGAATGTGTGTGACAATTTCCCAAGTGTGCAGAAAGAAATTTCCCTCTCAAATTTCCCACAAGCGACTTTATTAGACGTATTACGGTCAACTATCATGTTTCAGAGGAAATAGCTCTGAGGTGAAGTGGGGACATGTGCATGAAAATGTGCACGTAGTTTTTGCTACTATGGCGCTTTTAAAGTGTATTTAAGGTAAATTGAGGAGGCAGCATGCGGCTTTTATTCCACCTCTCAGTTGAGTCGTTGACTTTTTTGTTTCAGGAGGATTTTAACCCTTAAAAGACATCTATAAAGTCTTGAGTTCACTTAAAAAATATTCTCTCCTTGCTTAATTGATAGCGTCCTCCAACCAAAGGCGTTTTTTTCCGTCACACGACCTGTTTTGCCTGCTGTTGTGTGCACACCTGGCCCTTAATTGCACACAATAGCAGGCACCTTGACATTACAGGTTCCTGTTGAGGTGACCGTGTATCATTAAAAGCTTTACATTGCCACTATTGTACTTTTTAAACTGTCTTTATTTATTTTAATTTTGGAAAAAATGTCAATAATCATAAAGTCCCATATTAAAATGTTGAACTTTACAGCAGAAAACAACCTGTTTTATACTCAAACATGACACAGCTGCACCTCTTTGCACAGGTGTTTGTTGCACATAGATGGGTGCCCATTTCTTGTCTATCAGGCCCATAATCTGCTTTTTTTTCAATAATTCTTATTGATATTCTGCACTATGCGGATACAACTGACCAAAATTACTAATGCATCCATGGTGTATCCCCATGCGTATCTCTGACGACGTGCGATCCCAGGAGGCTTCATGTTCATTCACTGGATTCAGTTTCTGGGCAGCTCAATAATCTGCATAATTAATATTCCTGATTAGCTGAAGGATGCAGTAGTATTTCTGTCTTACTCCTGCTCGCATCACCTCGACTCACTCCACTTATTACAGCCAGGGGGCCGAGCTGCTCTTAAGATCCTCCATCCAGTGGAGAACCCAGAGGTCCTACGCCTGCCCGCCCGCCTGCATGATGAATAATCACGATTCCCATTATGCTAATTCAGATCAGCTCAGCTTGAAGGGGATAAGACCCTATAGTTAGTTGCATGAGTAAAACAATCTCACTTACAAAATGTATGTAGACGTAGCAGAATGTGCTGCGTGTTATAGTATCCAGGTTTTTTTATTACTCTGTGTGTGCAGGGACAAGAAATTAGGTCAGGTGGCAATCAATCATCCGTCTTGAAGAAAATGAAGTCTCCTCTTGAGACAATCAGAGGTTTCGCCCCTGGTTTTGTTCCATTGTGAAGAAAATTAATGCTTAAAAGAAATAGTTGCTGGATTTTCAGGTATATTGTTCTATCAGAGCCAGTGGAAATGACTGCAGCTACAAACCTTTCAGCTACAGTCAAGTACTCCCTCTTGTGCAAATGTTGATTTTCTGGCTCTTCACCTTCACTTGACTCTATTTTTTACCTGTAGTGGTGTAGAGATCATAAGTATAGTATTATGAATGGACTAAGTAATGTGTTTTTGCATGAGTTAGCCTAAAAACCTGCATCAAGACGACTTCTATCTTTGGTCAAAGGTGATAAAAAGCAATGGAAAACCAGTTATAGTCGGCTTAGCCCTATTTGCACAATGTAATATGCTTACATAGCCTTTCCTATGTGTATGTGAACCCACAGGTGTTTGCTATCTGCTCAGATTGATACAGTGTTTGATTGGAAACAGTGTTTACACAAATCTAATATTTCCAAGGACTGATATGAATGCAAAGTGTGCTGGGCGGGTTTTAACCCCAAGCAAACACTTTACACTGTGTTTCTTTACAGACAGGATACACATGTGGGGTAAAAGGTAAAAAAACAGTTAAAAACAAGACACAGAAACATCTAAATTTAAACTTTTCTTCAAGGTTTGTACAAGGAGTTCTGTCTCTGTAGAGAAGAGTGATATAGGAATAAAGTTTTAGGAGTGGAAACTCATTAACTTCACTCAGCTGACTGACTTAATGTCCCTTTAAACTTGAGCAGACGTGACATCTTTGGCTATGCATACATTTTCCATTTCAGCATTTGTAATGGCTCAAATGATTTACAGTTTCTAATGATTGAGATTATCTCATTGTTGTGTTAATACGGCCAAGCTCGGGCTTCAGTACAACCTCGAACTGCTTGAATTCAGAGTTTGCAACAAAAAAATGGAGATTTCTTCACTTAATGCTGCAAATAATTACCGAAGGTCTTTCTCCATGCATCAAATTAAGTCTGCAATATTACCAAGCCAGAATAAATCAGAATAGCTAATCTGCACAAATGATCTTTGACTTGTCTCTTTAATTAAAGTTGGCCATAATAGTGCCGCGATGGAGATTTTGCTCATGTGACACCGCAGTCATTTTTTAACGCCGTACATCATGTGGGATATAATTAGAGCCACGAGGCAGATGGAAGCAAAACAATGTGATGCAGAAACAGGTGCGTCGCTGTGTGATGAAACAGGAACCAATGAGTTTTATTTCCTTCCAAAAATACCTGCATCCATCAATTTCTGATATTGAATATTGCCTATAATTTTTCTATAATCCTAATCTATCTGATTTGAATATAAAAGAATAAATGTCTAACTATTTGCCATTTAGTGTCCAACATCCTAAACTGCGCTGCTTGAATTCAATTTACAGGCTTACAAATCAAATCGAAAGGACATTATCTAAATCCAACGACAGTACCGTGAAAACATTAATATTTTTAATAGCTTTATAACTGACAGCTTTTATTGCACAGATTCCACTAATAGCTAATCACACTGCCAAAGAACAGCAAAGTGGCTCACAGGAAGAAAAATACATGTGTGTAAAGAACATCCAAAGAAAGAGATTTTTGAGTTATAAAGCAGCTATTCTGGTCTAAAGCAGTGAACAGCTGGAAAAGTCACATGTTCAAATCTGGCACAAACACAAAAAAAAAACGGGTGTGTTTAAAGCACTTTGAAAGCTATCCTATGCTACATCACGTTGCTCCCCCTCCATGTAGACAAAAAGTTGTTCCTGTACAGTGCAAAATAGATAATAACATCATGTAAATATCCATAGAAACATTTTCTCCAGTCAACTGGCAAAACGAAGCACAGTTGTACAAATGCAGTTTGGGTTAAAAGTGGCCTATCTCTAGTACATTCAGTTACAAACTCACACTTGTAGAGATAAGTCGGGGGATATTCCGTGTTATTGTCGACAAATCCCATGAGAAGACCAAAAGCAATAACGAAATGACCTGACTAACAAGTGTGTGTTGTGTGTGTGTGGCAGCTGATCTCCATCCTCAGATAAACTCAGTCACGTCGTCACTGCCTCCTGAACTTGTGATGACACTGCTTTAATTCACAGAGGAGTTGGATTTAATTAAACACGAACAGGCGTCAAAATGAAGACGCTTTGCTGACTAAGTGGTGGAGGAACTTGGAGTTTTGGTAAAACTGCCACTACTGCTGGTAGATAAATAAATAAATAATGAAAATTAATTGCTTACTTGTGAGTTATTCCTTGTTTTTTTATCAGTGAGCCACATGGCTGCACATGGTGACACATTTCTTCATTAACATGATCCAGGGCACCGTAGTTTGTTTTCAAATGAACAAACCCGACATTTGCTGCCATAAATAGTCACCAGTGCACCAAATGTGTATTAATATGTGACATAAATAAGCCCAAAAATTCATTATTTTCTCCTGTTTGAGTACTTTTTTGCTAAAAACTACAGTGACAAGCTGTTTATGTAACTTGTATTCTCAGAAATCCATGACCTGTTTTTTAAAGGTTTACATCTTCGGAGGGTCTGGTCACATGATAAATTAGATCAATATATCACAAAGTATAGCTGAAGTCGTACCACCAGGCTCTTCTCACCTTTCCTGACTGTATTTGAGCAGTCACTTTCATTAATCAAAGTAAATATGGCCCAAAAAGAATAAAATGTCTTTAGTAGGAACCAACTGATTAATGCAGGAATGAGCCGTAAAATACAAAAATGAGTTGTTGCACATCAAATTTTCTCTCCTCAAAGTCAATGGGTTCATTAAATTCGTTTTTTTGGTAAGTTGTCTTGAATAAAATGTGGAAAATAGATGTGAAAGAAATTTTCACATTTTGTTCAGAATGTTAAATATAGTTTATGACACAGTTTGTTTGTATCCTAACATTAATTTTTTACCTCTGGAGATTAGATTCTCTCATAAAATTCATAATAGTGGTGTTCAATTTGGAAAATTATCTTGTCAAACAAAACTTTTGTTGGTTATAGAACTTAATTTCCTCAATAATCCAAAATGAAATTGGAAAAATTCCACAAATTGTTTGTTAAGGGAAGTGGGGCGATGCTAACTTCCGGGTCAACCTACAAAATGCATCACCGCTGTGGCAACAAATTGTTGGTTTTGATCTTTTCATGCAATGTATTGACAATAACAAAAATATGGAATAACCCCAATAAATATCACGGTGAAAATGATATTTGCCTTTGGCTCCTGTAACTATAGTAGCTCTGAGAGAATTAGACAAAGTGCATCAATATTCAGTGACTGACGAGACACTGCAAAGTAGTCTAACATGGTCAATACAGAACATGGCAATAATGTGCAGCAGCTGAGCCTCCACGCCGAAGAGGACATCCGTTCACTGAAGGTAAATCATCCAGAAACAGGAACAACTAAGTCTTCCCTCCATTCACATCCCATCTTCACCCCGAACGCCTATCGACCATCAGTTTCTCGCTCCGTCACTGCATTTTGTGGCATTGAAAAGGTCACTACATGTGGACTTGTCCGGATCATTATAAAGTGGTTCGTACAGTACAAAAGGCCACTTTACACGCGTCTGTCAGGCTGAAGGAGAGAAGAAGAGGTCCGTCTAAAACAGTGTGGACCTTCAGTTTGAGATTAATCTTAACCCGTGACTTTTTCCATGAAATTGATTCGTCTGATCTGTGCGGTACGTGTGGTTTTTGTGTGTGTGTGTGTGTGTGTTTTTCCCCCCCTCGGCGATGAATCACAGATCCCTTGTTTACCATCTGAGGCCAGCGTCTTCCACATCCTCCAAGTCGTCGCTCCCTATCCGTCTTTCCCTCTCAACCCGTTCATCCTCCTCCTCATCACTAGTCTTTTCATTCTTCTCCACCCACAATCTTCTTCCTCATGTTGTGTTTGCCCTCCCCCACCCCCACCCCCACCCACCCCACACACACACACTCCATCCCCTCTATACACCGTCCTTTCCCTTCCTAACAATATCCTGTCCTCTCTCTGTGTCTCTCTCTTTCTCCTCATTCTTCTCCTCCGCCCACCTCCTTCCAAGAGGCAACCTTTATTTTTGGCTTGGAGTTTGTATCTGTCATGTCCGCGTTTGCCATTAGCTGATCCTCTGGAGACAGTAGTCGTTCTCCGTGTCTAAAGAGCTGTTATGGCCAGACGAGGGGTACAGGTCGCGGCGGAGCAGCCTGTTGACGACAGTAACCAGGACTTTCTTGTACTGCTGACGTAGGAGGGAGTAGGCGAAGGGGTCGGATGCAGCCTTGCTGTATGTCAGGCACTTGCTGATGATCCCCCAGTGGCGGTTGATGTCCACAAAGGGTAGGAGCTCAGCCAACCTGAAGGGGCGGCAGAAAAACATGACTAAACAAAAGTACATTTAAAAAAAGGTGCCATTTAGAGCTCTTTTATTCAGATTTGTGAGATGATTAGGTAACACTGAAGCTAAAGGGCCTTTCATGCATTAGAGACTGCATGAAAACAATTATTCTAAGCAGCACAAAGTCGTTACTTGGTCCTTTGTTTAGTCACTAATATTGGTCATAAGTGCTCAGCTGGCAGATCTTGGTTGAGATGTTGATAAATGAGCTTCACTTTTCTATGTTCACCCTCATTTTTTTTAACTTTATTCAATTTATGTAGCCATTCTGGAAGATTATTATCCATTAGCATCATAAGTTTTAAATGATACGCCAACAGTATTTTAAAGTCCCTAAGTTATGTTTATGTCATGTTTTTATGATCAAACAAATGTACGGAGGATCAAAAGTGCCTACTAAAAAAGATTCAATAAAGTGAAATAGAGCATAAATAAATATGTTTTGTAAACGTTTACTTGTAGGTGATAATAGTAAACGTCAAAATTAAATGAAAAACAATTTAAATGACAATTATTAAAGTCAAGAATCTGTGTTGCATTTCAGTGTCGTCAGCAGATAAAAGCTCAGAACTGGCAAATAATTTATATGTTAATGTGTCAATTAGCATTTTCAATGAGGTGCGGAAGCTTTTTCTGTTCTGAAAAGGATTTAAACCCTCCATACGACACATAGCACATAATGTATACACAAAATGGAAATCCAGATGAAAATGTGTTTATTTTACTGTTTTTTTATTCAGTTTGTTTCTTGTGGGTTTTTTTCAAATCCTCTATGTTGTGCATTCACATACAAACACACAAACACACACACAGACCTCTCACATCTATGTTCTGCCAATTAAAGTAACATTATGGAATTTAAAATGTCACTAAACATAAGGTTACCACAGAGCACAAAGAGTATCTTACTCATGTCTCAAGTTAATGATGTGAAGTAGAAATTCCAGTTTAAAAAAGATACATTGGTAGAAATTCTTATAATTAGGTGATCTGGTTTCATAACTTCTGGTGTGAAAGTCTGGTCAGGAGGTTACTTCTGTTTCTCAGACACTTTTTTCCTTCACTCTCATATGTTCATGCACCAGAAACATCAAACTAATGGATCATCAGGACCACATCTGGATGACGACGGGTTTGTGGGCCCCTGAAGCATTTCCTCTTTTCTCTTGGAGCCAATATTTGTTGTCTACACTGTATCTGTGATCCCGCACTGTATCTTTGCGTGTGTTTAAGTGGAGGCAGCACAGTGGCCACCTGTTCACAGGGTGACAAATGAGCCATCATGGTTCAGAGAAATCATAATAACATCAGGTGAAAATGAGCTGGACGGTGTTAGCTGAGGTCAAACTGTAAAGTGGCTCTGAACTAAAGACACTGAGTTGTTTTTAATGGTGTGACAGATGTACATTTTATGGATCAGAACAGGACAACAACTGTAGTCTGGATGCAGAAATGAGGTTATTTCCTCATCATGTTCAAGTTATGTTTTAACCTCATTATGCTGCTCAGGTGGTATTTGCTCACGCTGCATGATTTTCATTTATCTCTCCAGTTGTTATGCAGGAGTTTTTTTGCAGAAAAATCTAGTGATTAATGGGTCATTATTAATTCGACTTACCTTGTAATTACATAAGGAGCAAAGCAGATGATGAATGAGCCGATGAAGATGCTGATCTTCTTTGTGGCTCTCTGCTTTCTCCTCTTCTGCTCAGATAAGCATCTTTGTTTCACACTAAAAAAAAAAACAAACAGCAAAAGACTTTTGAGTTTCTTCTCAAAATATTGACAAGACTTATTTTTATACATTTATGTAGTTACAAATAAATATGTTAAATATTAGACAAACTACCTTGGGTGAATATCGACCAGGAGGAAAAGAGTCTGCATGGTGATGATGTCAATCCTCTTGCAGTGAAACCTGGCGACTTTCAGCACCTTCAGGTAGGTGAAGCACAGGATGAGCAGGGAGAGCATGAAACTGGTGGCGTGGAAAACAACAGTGAAGATTGTAAACTTAATCCTGTCGCTTCCTCCCTCGCTGGGTTGCAAGGTGCAGGACGCGTAAACGTCGCTGTAGTCGACCCAGGAGAAGAGCAGCGCCGTCAGGGAGAAGGTGAAGGAGTGGAGCCAGGAGTAGCACACCATGATCAGCGCGTCCTTGTAGCGCATTTTAGTGGAGTAACTAAGCGGGAAGACCACCGCTATCCACCGGTCTATGCTGAGAGCCGCCATGCTCAACATGGTGTTGGCGGTCAGAAAAGTCTCCAGAAAGCTCACCATGTGGCATATGCAATCCCCAAAAGGCTGCTGGTTCCTTATAATCCCAACCAAAGTGGCCGGCATGTTTAAAACAGTGATGAGTATGTTGCAGAAGGACAAGTTCATAGTGAAAACACCGGGCACCTGTCGGCGTATCTCGGTGCTGTGGACGAAACATAGCAGCACCAACAAGTTTGACAACAGCGAGACGACCGCGACCACGACGATGAACAACGCGAAGATAATTTCAGCAAAGTCCATGTCTCACTCCGCCAGGTGATCTCTCGTGTTACCTGCGCCTTTTGTAGATAAAAAGCACTTCAAATCAACCATGGTCACCCGTCCTACGTCTCTCCGGCGGCTCCCAGAATTCATTTCAATTAAATTCCCCCTGTGTGTCCGCGCGCCGCCGTCCTCTCCCAACTTCCACGAGCGCTGTCCAGCGTGCTGAAACGAACAGCCGCCGCCGCCGCCAACATCATCTCTCCCCCACCACCTCCACCACCTCAAAACTTACCGATTATTTCCCATTAACATCCACCAAGTGCAGGAGGAGAGCTTTGCAAAGTGGAGCAGGGCGTGTGGGGCATCTCTGTCAGCGGTTACGACCGTTCAAAAAGCGCGCAGGCGGCCCGCAGGGGGTGTGAGGAGGACCAGAGCAGGAGAGGAAGCACCGTGCCTGTTGAGGTGACTGATCATTTTTTACACATCACGTGAATAACAGCCGAGAGACGCACGGGAACAACTTGTTCCCGTCACAAAAAACATCCAAAGTCACACACCGTATTCCCTACACATTTGAGTATGTCACTGTCGAGATTTTTCCTTCTTCCCCTTTTGTTTGTTTGTTTGTTTTGAGGTTTTTTGTTTGTTTCCTGTCACAAACTCGTGCGCAAATACAAATCAATCAATCATCCCGAATAAGTTATTCACATGCGGGTTTCTCGTGTCGGCTTGCATTGATCAAACCTTGTCCAAAAATCGATGTGGATCTGGAGGCAAAGGGCACAGAGAAATCCAGGGATGTGCTCCTGGGTGATTGGAGACGCTTCTGCCGTGACCAAATGGCACCAGGTGCACACGCGCGCATGAAAGCACGGGGCCAAATAGATCCTTTTCCTGAAATGAATTATTTATAGCCCCGTGGCTACTGTAGATTCACTGTGCGCTATTATAATTTGTCTGGTTTGCAAAAAATGTACAACAGGACGTTTCTAATTCAATTTCCACACTGAGGAGGGCGTTAAATAATCCAACTGACAACTGAAACAACATATTTTTTTGGTCATTAAATTATTAATTTTGTTAAATAATTAAGCAACTTATCAAACAACAAAACACTCAATCTCTTCCACCCCTGCGTGACACATAAAAGGAGTATGAAATATGTTAAATCTCTTTTAATTTTCCACAAAAAAGAGAGCAGCCAGTTATTACATATAGGTAATTACAACATTTAGTAATAGAAGCTGTGACTGATGGATTTATAACGATAAATTAATCATTTAATAATGTTTTGTTTGTTGATGGAGTACAAGCTTTGTAAAAGAATGTTTAGAGCCGCAGGTTGTGAAAAAACACTATTAAATGTTGAGTTATTACTAAATGCTGATGGATTTGAATGCATCATGTTTACAGTTTGTTATGGCACCCAGTCAGCAAGAAACATTTTCCTTTTTTAAGAATATTGCCAGTCAGTCTGACAGTTGTAATCATTAATACGTTTTTATTAAGAGGATAAAAATTAACTTGATAACCCCCAATTTTTTAATGGCTTGTAATGTATCTATAAAATTACAAGTCTTAAGAAAAGGGGGACAAAACACCAGCTAAAGGGATCTTCCACAACCTGAAGAACCAAAAACCTGTTTACTCTGTTGATGCGTTTACTCATTCAAGGTAAGAACATGTTCAGAATACACACTGAAAGTACATACGTCCTTTTACCTCCTCGAGATGTTGTGTAATATAGAAAAAAATAGAGATGTTTCAATAAACTGGTATAAATACCCAGCTGATAAGAAATTGTGATTTTTCTGTAACCTGGTTACCACTCACTCTAAGATGTAAAGAAAGGAACATGAGGAAGCGGTGAATAGCCACCAAGCTACAACAACCACCAATTACTGCAGCAGAAGATGTCAGAGGAGGAGACAGACAGAACAAAACACTCTGCCTGTACCTGAAAAATTAAACTGCACAAAGTGGGGATTGGTTTTTTTATTCCATATAAGAAGATAGAATATTGATAGACACTCTCAAAATGCCAATCATCAGTAACAGTAGCCGCAAAACTGGCCAGTAGCTCCAACCTTTGCCTCCATCATCCTGCAGATTTCTCCACAGTAGAAAAAGTAAACTGCACTGAGTTTGCCTGCTTTTTTTCCCATGAAGGTCTCAGTTGTGTGTGCTGTCAAAGCTGAGCTATCATGGCTCTGGATTTGGCAGTATTTTCCTTCTCCTGGTTATTTGTGAGATGGTGTCTAAGAGGCGAGAGACAGCCATTGATTCAGGTCAGTTAAATGCTGTTTGAGTCAGTGAAGAAGAAAAGAAAGGATGAAGTCAGGATGAAGCCATCACTAAATCACTGGCCTACAAAGGACATGATGCCCTTTAGAGCTGTGGAAAAGCCACTGAGTGTAAGGCACTGATGAAAACAGTGGCTCCAAAATTACAACATTATGACTTTTTTTCCAATAAACTATAGATTTCAGGATATTATTCACAAAAAATTCTCTTCTTGTAGTGAAAATCTTATATTGTGACAGCCTTAGTCTAAAAGAAAAAACAAACAAACAGAATATTCACTTCAGGAATGGAAAAACCATCAGTGATCATTTTAAATCATGGCACAAAGCTTTGTGGAAAAATGGTACCCAATCCAAATTGAAGCGAAAATACAGTAACCAGCAAAAGAAGTGCACTTCAGAAATGCATGTGCTTGTTCCTGAGTCATGTCCAATTCTGGAGAAGCTTGTGTAGACAGTGACTCACCGGGGTCAGACGCAGCCTGCAGGGGTTTCGTATATCTTTTTTTTTTTTTTGCTTTCATTCGCTTCATACTCCCACTTGTTATACAGCTTGTGCCTGAATCCCCCCAATCCCCTTCAATTAAGCACTGTTTTATTTATTTAGGGGGTGATCAAATGACAGAGAATTCACTTTACACATACCTGCCTTGCTCCCGGCAGAGATGATTGAGTATGTAAAGTGATTGGATGAGTCATTAATTAATAGTTTATGGAAACACTGAGGGGGGAATTATCCACAGAGCGACTGCCTCTTAGAAGCATAATCACAGCAGCTGATGAAAGTCTCTCTCTCTCTCTCGCTCTCGCTCTCATACTCTGTTCCAGCAGTAATGAAGCTACTACAGCACCGAGAGGGTGCATGCGTGTGCGTGTCTGTGTGTGTGTCTGTGTGTGTTTTTTTTTGCTGGGCACGTGTTTGTGTGTGCAGGAGTCAGAGCGTCAGAGAGACAAAGCAGCAGCGGGGTGATGTCAGTCCCCCTACAAACAAGTGATCAAATGCCTGTGAGAAAGCTACAGCTGGGCTCCTGGGGAAAGAGTGCAAAGCTATTTATAGTTCTGATGGGGTGTCACCTCCAATATAACTCTCGGCACCGGTGTATTACCTAACCGAAGCATCAGAGCGAAGGAGATGAACACAGCTTTAGAACCACAAATGAGATTTGCTTTTAGAGGATGTCTTTATGTGTGTTGAGTAATCAGCCGCTGCAGTTTTTTTTTTTTTTTAGTAATCCTCTAAAACACCTCACGGGCGCCACAGAAGTTCAGCAAATTAATTTAAATACTGCAAGATATCTGCTGATTAGCAACCCCTCCCACACAGAGCGGCCATGTTTTTTTTGTCTTTACGTCTGACAGTGAAGTGAATCTTGTTTACATGGTAACAAAAAACAAAAAGGAATTTAATGCAAACTGAACACAGAGAACAGCTGAGGAGGGATGATGGGAAAGATGAGAGTTTTTGCAGATGTTTGGTCATGAAGCCAAGTATTGTTTCTGAATGTCTTTGATCCCTTGTGGTGGTCCGATCTCCCACCCCATAACCTCTGTCTTAGTCCCTACATGAATCTTTTTTATATTTGGTGGATTGTGTAAGTCTTTACCACAGGAGAAATGCCAGACATTCTTTGGTTTCAGTGTCTCAAAATGTGAGGATTTGCTGCAATTTTCTGCCTTTTGTGACTGAAACCACAATATCTTCAGGGACTGAACTGTTGGTTAGCCAAAGAAGCTCTTTTAAAATGTCTCGTTCTTGTCTTTTCACTGTCCTCTGATATTGAGTACTTTTAAAAATAATCTACTGATGAACTGATAATGAAAATAATGTCTACCTACAGTCCTCCTTATCCATTTAAAGACAAAACAACAGGATGATATTAGATAACTCAGCTTGTTAAAAGAAACTGAATCACGATAAATGTACAAATGCACGAATGGAGCAACTCAATGAGCGTGGTCTCTTTGCAGAGAGAATAAGCCTGGAGGAGAGCAGAAAGGATGTTGGAGGGCAGCTCACGACCTCAGCCTTACAGCAGAGACGCCTCTGAAAGCACACCGATGATCTTACATAACAGCATCTAACCTTCACACAAACCAACATCCTGATCACCTTCAGGCAGCGGGAGGAGAGGTGCCTTGGATGTTCTGATAAAGTGCGAGCTCGGTAACCGAACCCCCCCGGCCCGCCCGCCCGCCCGCCCGCCTCCCCCCGCAGTCCTCAAGGTACCTGGGATGTCACTCAGAGTTTGTCTCCGTGCAACACGCCTCTTTAAATTCACTGCCTTTACAGTGTCCCAAGAGCACCAAGCGCCGCCTGAGGCCAGGAAGGAAGGGGTGTGTGGGGGTGGGAGGGTGGGGTGGAGGGAGATGTCTCAGGTCATGCATCAGGTAGCTTGGCGGTTGGCATAAATCATCTCTGAGTCACAGCACAAGATACACCAGTGGGTAACACGATGCCTTTAGACAGTTTCTCAAGCAGTGCAGATATTCTATCATGTGCAGTTAAACTGCTCCATCAGTCATAAAACAGGGTTTTCTTTGCAAATTTTATCTGTTTTATTTCTATCGAATTCTGCTTTCTGTTGCTGTCAACCATTTTTAAAGAAATAGCACTGGGTTTTTTTCTTAAAGTTTCTGTAAATGAGCATTTAGTCACCCTTGATTGGTTTAACTTCTTTCTTTTATTCGTAAGTATTGTAATTATATGATGATTGTAAAATGAATTAAGTTTATGCTTCTCCAAAAATCTAAGATGCTCTCAGCATATGTTGACTTTGTGAAGCAACAAATCCTTATTTATAATGCATTATAACTTACATTTTCAGTATCAAAGAAGAGGTGGCAAAGTCATAAAGTGTTGACGAAAATACAAATACATTGTTGTCTTTATTGTAGCATTTTCCCACAGGCACTTAAAGGCAACATTAATAACTTTCCCGCTTGCACCTGCAATAAAATGTTTTGAAAATATAACTCAGCTGAAATAAGAATTACAAAATAGTTCATATTTAAATGTAATGGATAATATAGTTCAAGCAGATTCAGTTCACTGTAAGACACTATTTTAATGACTAGCTGCCTAGAAGGAAGGAATCAATTTAAAATCTATTTTTAAATTCCTTGGAAAATGAAGTCAAACATGCAAAACCACCCCTGTAGTCCTAATTCAGCACACACTTTGTCAGCTTGTCTCTCTGCTCTGTGGCCTCCAGGTGTGTGTATAAATAGCTTAGTCAGTCTGCAGGTTTGTGAACATGAGACCTTTTTATATTCACAAAGAATGTAGTTAAATCCTCTTCCTTCTCTCCAAAAAAAAAAACTGTATGCTGTAGAAGTCTGATTGAATTTCTTATTTTACAAACTACAGCAGCATCTTCACATATCATGTAGTCTAATTTCTACTGACTCGTTCCAAAATATACAAAAGGCGATTAAATATTTGCAATCAGCACCTTCAGACTTTGCAACCTGCATCAGCTTATAAAACACTGCTCAACTTGCTTTTATAGGCACAATTATAAGTTCTGCCCTTTTTCTCTTCATTTTAAAAATGGTTCTTACACAGAAACCTCTGGGGCTAAAGAAAGTGAAGCTAACACAGAGGTCTCAAAATTGAAGTTCCTTAAGTGACCACTTGAGGCAGGCTCCAAAAGCAAGTCAATCCCTGTAGATCCCCATATTAAAATGCCCAATTTTGAAACAGGAAGTTAACATGTTTACAGCCTGGTACAAAACATGTTTTTGGTGTCTGTAGCTAATTTAGCTGTTCATAACAACTGACTTTAAATAACTTAGTCATTTAATTTATATTTAGGCTCGAAGTTTTGCAGACTTACTGGCTGTTTTGTTGACGGCAGCTAAAGCAGCAGCATCCTCTCCAGCTCCACCCTCTTGTCCAAATATGGTCACTTCTGGCTGCAAAAAAAAAAAAGATTTCACTCACAAATGGCTGACATCACTCTGTAGCTCCAGAGACTATTTAATAAACTTTCTATGGACTTTTACAGCACTCCTTTGTTTCTACATATTTCTTTTGTATGCTACTGTACAAAGAAGTGACAATTTCACTGCATGTCCTCTGTGCTTTGATAAGTAGATGTTTTTTTCACATAAATCTACTGGTTATTTTTAGCTAAAAAGCACATTTATTGCTCTTTGTAGCAGGAAAAATACATCAGGCTACAATTCCTCTACTTTTGTGGACCCAATTATTTCATGTTGACCATGCGTTAGCTCATATTGAGTCAGTGTAAGGATGGAGATTGGAGAAGGGTCAGAAACGAGGTCAGAAGTCATTAACCTCTAAAGCGTGCTGTGCTCAGACTCACACTCCGATGATCCATCATGCACTGATCAATATTTGATCTTAAGGTTAGCGATACTTTTTAAAAAAAATTTCTCCAATAATAACGAATCCATCATATAAACAAGCTCACCTGAAGTACTGTACCACAGCTTCCACCTCACACATCATAATGTGGGACATCTTTCTAAAACAGAGGTTTCCTGCATGCTGCCTGAGCTACTATTTATTTTTCTACTTTGTTTTTTTTATTGCAGCTCTATTTTACTCTCACCAGAGCGGCCTGCTGGGAAGTAACCAGTGAGGATGAGAAGACGTGGGCCCGTTGTGAACGACAGCTCAGGATTTTGTTTATAGGGTTAGTAGTGGCGTGACAGATGGGCCTCCTCCACACTTCTCAGTGTGTGACAACATACCTGAAGCACCACATGAAAAGAAAACTGAGCACAAACATCTGACAGGCGTACAGTGTGCGTATGCGTGTGTTATATGTTGCATATTTAAAAAGACAGACATGTAGATGTAAATTAAAACGTCTTGATCTTATCATGTTTAAGGAAACTTATCAACGAGTCCTCATTTATCATTACTGTTTCAATAATTATTACTATTTACAAACTTTGGAATATTAATTTATCAGACATTTTTTCATTTCTGATTGCAGATGCAGTTGTAATTCTACTAAAACAGTTTGTGTGTGACAAGCTAATCAGGGTTTTTGAAGTTCATCATTGACTCTCATTGTAAATATAACACCTCGCCTCTATACGTTACAAATGAATTTAAACCCCAAAGTTTCCAGTATTGCACACTAATCTAGTGAATATAGGCTTGCTAGGTTGAGATATATATTTCCTGAGTTATATGAGACAATAATGTCTATGAAAGTCAGTTCATTATATTTACAGCTCAGCAAACTTTATATTACACAAGCTAAAAACTGTAATTTCAAGATGCTCACACACTGATCCGTTACACATACATAGGCTTGTTATTATGACTCAGGCTTTGAGTCGTTATGAGTCAGATTATGCATTAAAATCTATGAGGGCCAGTTCAATAAAATTGTCTTTATAACCCTGCAGCTGTACACAGTGCAAACCTCTTTTCAACTCTAAAACGCTCACAGATGTGCTGTTACAGTGCATGTAAACTCTTTACAAACACATATTTAGTTTGTGAGTTATATAATATCATGCATTTTAAGCCAAATGCCGAAGTGTTTGAGAGCTGTCATTTTAGTGCAATTACATAACCAGGTAATATACTAATATCTTAAAAACTATTTTAAATTCATCCAAAAATCATGCAAATTAGCACTGATACATAAAGCCATCTGTTGCATTTTCATTGGGAATTGTTCCTTTTTTTCTGTGTTGTTCCTCACACAGTAAAGGTTTTAATGTGACTGAGTGAACAGCTAATAATGATCCAATCACAGCCTCACTCTACTGATGCACTAAAGTCCTTAAAGAGTCCTTTAAAACGTACAGTATCTCCTGTGAAAAGAAAAAAAAACAGTTTGCTACATAAATCTATTCAGCACTTGTGTTTCTTTCCTTTTTTTATCCGGTCGTCTGATATGATATGTTTTGAAAATTGAGGCTAAGCACTGCTGGTTGGCAAACAAAAGGAGCATGAAATAGCTTTCATGAGTACTGTGCAGCTGCCACAGGTAAAGCAGGAAGACTTGCGATGAGTCATGTTCCCATAGCAACACTCCAGTCTGGGAAGTTATCGCACCATCTCTGGCAGCACATGCTCTGGAAGTGGATGTAAATATCATTTACATGGGGGTTGTTATTGTCAGCCAAGAAGATTATAAAGCCTCTATTATCTGCTGCTTTCTTTTTTTTTAAATCACACACCAAGAAAGACACACGGAAAAATCTCGTCTTTTTATGGCTTCCAGGCGACTCCAGGGACTATTTTAAAAAAGCAGTCAAGGGCTTTAAAAGCTGCTCATGAAATATCTGCGTCATTAGAATACAATGAAATCTCTCATCATGCTCTTTCTTCATCGCCACCGTAACCAGATGGTCTTTCCCACCCTCGGATGGCCCCCCTGTTTTATCGAACGCGAGCAAACAGAATGGTTTGGTCCACCGCAGGTGTCCAAAGCTCTGTCAAACCCTTTGCTTTGTTCACAATGAGCCCCCTTTCATCTGGAGACCTAAAGGAGTGGACGGAGAGATAGCAGGGGTGAGGAAGAGGCATAGATTGCTTTGACCCAATGAGGACAGACCACATAAAGCCACGTTTGAAAGGATCCTTTGGTGTTTTATTAATTACCCTGTAGGCCATGTCCTGTCTGTTTATTGATTTCCTCATCAGTCCTTTCATACAGTCAAAGACTTTCTTTATTAAGCTCTGAAATGTATTATGCAAGCCTCCTGGATTCCTGTGCAGAAGATTTGAGGGAGAATAGTGCAGGAGTTCAGCGTCGTATCCAACTGCTGACTCCAGTATTTGCGTTGGATTCGAGCATTATTTGATTCGGACCACAAGGGTCACAAACACATTGTTATTGCCGAGGGTTCATTACCACAGGAATAAAAAAAAACAAAACAAAAAAACTTGTCTTTCTTGGCGGCGGTTGCTCTTGCAGACCGAGCGGTGCACGAGCACGGTGTAACCTGAGTCCAAGTGGAACAGATTGACAGTGAGCCACTAAGCACATTGAGCAGACACACTGCATTCATTATCATTAGGCGACAGCAGCGCTTTGAAGCCAGCCGGGGCTCCAGTGGGCAGACAGAGCAGGCCAGCACGCACGTGACGGAGCATTATAGCCTCTGCAGCAAACTATGAAAGGAGACTCATAAAACGTGCAGGCACACCGATGAAGAAAACACGACTTAACAAGCCTCTTACAGGGAGGATGTAATGAACAGCCCGGCTCTGCAGGAGTGATGCTGTGCAGAGACCACAGAGTGCTTTCTAAGAATAATGTGCCACTGCATATGAAAGCTCTGATGTGATGTTAACACTGTTGCACTATATTATGAAAGTAAACTGTGCACTTCGACTTGATGCATCACTAGGACGTCTGAGGAATATTTACCAGCAATTTATTTAAAGAAGAAAAAGTCGAATGCTTAATTTCTACCCCCCCAAAAAAACTGAAGTTCTTAATTACACTTCAAAGGGAAAAATGACAATATGAAAAGTTAATGGCTGGCTTTTTCTTGAATTTTTCATACCTCATCCGAGGCTCTTCATTACCAGTTGTCATAGAGATTATTCAGTTGTCATCGCATGACCTGTTATCATTTTAATTTTATTTTTAATTTTGTTTTTCTGTTATAGATTCAGCAGGATTGTTGGCATGTTATTCTCTGTCTAATATATTCTGTCTGTTCTCGCTGTCAGCTATTGAATAAAGCACATGAATATTCAAACAGGTGTGATTCCCTGTTTATCCGAAAATTATGCTCCAATCATCAGCTTTCATTAACTGTGAGACAGGAGGAAATGTATGACTACGTTTTGTTGGTTTGAAGTTTGTTGAGCTGTAAAGAAAGCGTTAGACTGTCTGGCTGATTTTAACATCTTCTCCGCTGCCACTGAATATATTATAAGATCTGTAATTTCAACAGCTGTCCCTCTGCGTGTCAGCTCTCTGCTGTAGTAAACACAGACAGTCTAAGCATTGACTCATTCCTCTTTAGCTCTGCATGTTTTCTTCTCTCTTCCTGCACACACACACACACACACACACACACACACATAAACACACGCAGATCCAAAGTTGAATCCCCAGTGGTAGCAGTTTGTCCTGCCTGCTCATCTAACAGAATCTCCACTCTTACTCATCCTTGTCTGGTCTTTTCCTGCAACCCAGCGACCTCAAGGACGAAACTCCCCCAGAACAGACTGCTTCAACCATCCCTCAAGGCATTTTCCAGGCTTGGATGCTCTTAAAGGTGTGGACTGCAGTGCAGTGACTCACTCTGAAGAAGTCGCATGAGTCACGGAGGGGCCGAGTAGGAAAGTAGTGACAACACACCCCGCTTCGGGTCAAGGTAGCCACCTTACACTTTCTGACACTGCAGAGGCACACAGTCATTGGGTATTTATAAGGATTTAAAGGCTGCACAGTGGTAGCATGGATCAGTGAGTAAGGTGTGCAACAGGGTTGGACAGAGGAAACGTGAAGACAACAGAAGTCACCGGCTTGCATTGCACAAAAGAGGTGTGCTCCCTTTGTCCTGAAAGTGCCATCAAAGCACCGGTGAGTGAGCTTTACAGCTCAGTTTCCAGAAGTACATGACTGCACTTGTACTGAGAAGTTCCCAAGTGTGTGTGTGTGTGTGTGTGTGTGTGTGTGTGTGTGTGTGTGTAAAATCTTTCCTTGCACTATGACTACTCCCACTGGCTGTGCCCATAAATAAGCTTGTGGTTTCGGTGAACGCGAAGGTGCCGTCCATACTGGTTGATAATCAGTCATATTTAATTAACACTCCCTGTCTGTCTACATCAAAGGCAAAATGGTTTTAAGCACTGAAGGCAAATCAGGAGAAGTTATGTAACATTGTTGCATGTTATGCTCATTATGCCCCGCCACTTCAGTAAGGCACATCCTTAACTTTGTGTTAACTCAAAGAAAACCATGAATCATGTTAAATATTGAATAAAAGATACATTTTTTGTGTTTTGTAGTAAATTTGTAGTTGTTTGTTTTGGTTGTTTGGTTGCTTGTTTTTTCTTTGTTTTGCTTGGAATTTTTTTTGTTATTGTTTCTTTGTTTTGCTTGTAGTTGTGTTTGTTGTTGTTACTTGGAATTTGTTTTGCCTGTCATTGGTTATCTCCTTTGTTTGTTTTGTTGTTTGTTTGTTCGCTTGGTTGGTCAGTTGGTTGGTTGGTTTGAATGGTTGCTTATTTTCAACAGAGAAAGAGCAAATATCATATTTGCCTGGATTCTGTCTGAGCACCTTTACAGTATATTGAATTAACACAGTTCAGTGTGAAAAGCAGAAAAAGGCTTCTACAACACAAAAAGCACTAAAAGTTAGACATAATAAGTTCGGTTATAGACTTTTAATACTTTGGGGCAAGGTTTTGGATGATGTGTTGGTGAGCACAAATATCTGATGTTAAAAGCTTTTGAAATCCTGGTCTTGTTTTGGCCTAAAATACTTGGACAGCTTTCTTTTTTGCGTTCATTTTCTCTACTAACATGATTAATATTGTGTCAGTTTTTAACACTTTTGCTTAATCCAGCTTTTAAATAGAAACCAATTAAGGCCGAAAACAAATCAGTAGCCTTCGTTGTTTCTATGGATTAAAAATGTCACAGTAACATTCACTTTTTTTATTTTTCATTAAAGCAGTGAGACCTTGGGAGCATTCAGAGGAGCAGTGATGTGGTGGAACATTTCTCTGTATCAGTGACAAAACCCATCTGTCAGTGCCTCAAACAAAGAGATGACAAAATGAGGTCCACCGCTTCAACCTTTTCATGGGGGTCATTATTAATTCAGATACATTTTGCACAAATCAGTATGAATTAAGTGCTTTAAGCAGCTGTGAGCGGACAATTAATCAATGACTTGGCAACATACCCGCTTCAAACTTTGCGGCCTGTCATTGGCAGGATTGATGCTGCCACACTGGCAGATGTCATTACTTTTTCAGCGTGGCCCATGCAGTATTAACAAGTGTTACATAACCCCTAATCAGGGAGGTAAAGTGAGGCTTTGAGAAACCTCCACACCAGCAAGCAATTTCTCGTTAATCTTTAATTAAGCATAAGGTGCAGCGTTGATTCATCCTTTCTCGACAAGTGCTATTTTCAGCCGACGTCGCCCACTCTTGCTCTCTCTGGGGAGCAGAGGGAGTCTTTAAAAGCAAAGAAGAGGCTACCAAACGTTCCTGTCAAAGCAGGATTATATTGGAGAAAGCCATTTTACAGCGGATGCCTGTTTTGATTGTGGACACGCAGGCTGGTTTAAATAATGCAAGTGTCTGCTATAAAAGGCTTTTTATGTGTTTGATATCGTGTTAAAGATTCGGGGAATCTCACAAGGCGGTTGGATATTCAATCTAATCTATACATTAGACCATAACAGGAAGTCCTCCTCACCCTTGTGCTTTGTACTGCCACCAAGCTTACATTGTGCACTAAAAACACATGTTTAATATCTTTACATGGCTGTGTTTCTCACTGTAACATGGTGGTTCATATTATCATAATACCCTCAAAGACAGCAGCAATAAATATTTTAGGCCTATAAGTCGACAAGATCGAAAGTGCCTTGAATATATGAAGACAAAGCACAGCCTGCATGCTTAAAACAGAGCTGCTCGGATTTAGGTTTCAAGTAGATTAAAAAAAATCTTAACAATTATCTGCCTGTAAAAGTGATTTTTTCCAACCAAGTTTCTTTAAAAGCATAAAATATTCACCAGCTTGCAGCTTTTTAATGGGTTTCTACAGGACAGTGAGCTTTACATCAAGCACTTCAAACTATTACAGTTATTTAACAGCTTTTAATAGTAACTAATTACACTAAATTGTTCAAATTAACATCACTTTAACCAGCTGTAACATTAGTAATGTTTGCACTTTAATGCAACACTAGTTTTAAACCAGTAATGTATATATTTCAAACAGTTAATAAAGTAAGATTTACAAAGCAGGACTTTTGGTTGAAACAAAGTGTTCTGCACTGTTTTATTATGCTTGAATAAAAGATCTGCATGTTTCCTGAGGGGGTATTGACTCTCTCAACTTTCCATAGACACTCAGATTTTTTTAATACGGTAGCACAAACAGGACCTTCAGGTGAGTAAAATGTAAATCAAATATATGTTCCAGAGTCCAGCTGTAATTAGACAAACAGCACAGCGGCGGTCGTGTCTGTGTTTTGGCTCTGTTTGTCCTCCCTTGTGCAGCCTCATGTATCTGTTAAACTGTTTAATTTTTCCTTACTGGCAGCGTCTACCTCCAAGCAAACACACACACACACACACACACAGACACACACACATGCATATGACTACAACGCTGTGTTTGGAGACGCTGCTTGATGAAGGTAAAAACAGCCGCTTTTTTATTTTTGTACAAATTTAATTACAGGTTTATGTCCTTCCTTCTACAACGACACGTTATGTTCAATTAAAAGTTTGACACCTGACTTCTGGGTAACGTAGTGTGAACAGCTTTTTCAGGATACGCGTGTCTGTCAAAGCACAGCGGCCCAGCATCCTCAGCTGCCTGTTATGTGCCATCTGGGTCACCTCGGCCTGTCACCCATGGTAACGACACCCCTTCTCAGGTCTGCCTCTATGGTAACCCCCATTTTCACTTCACATGAGAGCCGCTGAGCTGCTCTTACACTGATCAGATGCATTTCTTTTTTTCACTTTAGTGACTTTGGGAAGGTGAGTCACCGGGACTGAATGCTTACAGCACTTAAACGCTCTTCACATGATCATCAGCTAAAAGTGTGATGGAGGTTTTTATGTAATATTGCATCATGTTTGCTAAAAACCAGAATCAGATGCACTTGTGTCCCGCGAGGATGAGGTTTAGCCCTGTAGGCTGCTAATGGCTAATATCATCGTGAAGCTTTGAACTACTTTCATCAGATGTGTATAATTGCCAGTTGTTGCAGGAAAGGGTTGAAAACAAGATGTTGATGGATTTGCATAGTTTGTTTGGACAGCAGACACTTTTTTTTTTTTACAAGGGTTGTTTTCCTTAAAGGATATTTTGTGGATTTGACAGTTTTTCTCATGTTGAGATGCTCAAACATGGTGACTTTTGTTTTTTGGGTTTCCTCGCAAAGTTCTTTATGTATTTTTCAGACAGTTATCACATTGAACGCACAGTTGGGATTGCACTGTATGGTTGTGCCAAAGTCTGACAGATGCTCTAATATTATTTGTTGTTATAACTCTACAACAGTGACAATAAACTAAACTATTACTATTACAATCTGAACGATATGGAGCCTCCAGGTGGTCAGGAGGTTTAAAAGGCTGCTAAACTTGTTATTGCAATGTTGTTATCCAAATCTGGACCTTTGGTTCCTCCATCTCTCTCTTCATCCTCCTTAACTGTTTGCCTTTTTTAACATTTCTTAACCTATTAAAAGAAAAAGTTACATCCGTTTTAATTCTACTGAAGACGATGTTTGAAATAGAGATGAGTATCTTATTAAACAATTGTTAGCTTATAAAGAAGCTTTCACAAGAAAATGGTGTAAAGTGGATCCACATACCCAGGAACAATGAATAGAGATAATAAGGAAAAAACTTCATGTTGGTAAAACTGACACATTGTTTAAAACTATAAAAGCACAGCTGGAAGAAAGGTAGGAGAAATGTACATTATTAAAGACCCAAAGCAGTGATGAAGACTGTGAAATGGATGACTAATTTAGTCGATGAAAGAATAGAAAACTGCTGAAAATATGAGGCCAAAGAAATTTTTGTTGTATTATTCTTTCATTGTTTTTGTTCAGAATAGAATCAGAACAAAAGCTCAATCTCAATTTAGTGTTTTACAGATGAAAATTTGTCACGTAAACATGTAATCTTATCACCGAGCATTTCTCCAGACTCTGCAGCTGCTAAAACAGGAACAGGCAGTAATTTGATCACACATGAAAAGGGAAAAATCTATATTTTCATCTGATAAGCAGCAAGGGAAAAGAACTGTGAGAGTGAGAATTCACACCGTGAGGCATCACATTTAGTGCAGAACACAGTATTAGATTAACATCTCATCAAATATTAACTCAGTGGATTGGCTCCCAGGTGGTTGCTTCAACAAGCAAAAATACATTTTTGATGCTGTGGATCAATTTTTTGAGTACAAGTTATGGTTTTAATGAGTCTGTTGCAAAGGCTGTAAGTCAGTTCGAGTTTAATATATCAGATAAATCAGCTTTAAATTTGCAGAAACACATGAACTCTGTTCTAATTTTACCACCATGTAGATCTGGGTGAATTGGGTAGACGCCACAGTGTGTATTGTGTGTGTATTATGGTGCTTCCAGATCTGTATTAATAAAGTGTCATCCACACTCTGGCAGCTCTCCGCTGGCGATCACACATCGATAAACTTTCTGAATTTCAAATGGAGTTTGTGTTGAATTGGAAATGTCAAATGCAAAGACTTCCAAACAAAACCTTTCCTCCCCTCTCCCTCTTTCATTCAGTTCAGTTCATGCAATGTCACAGTGATGGAGCACCAATGACAGCGGGAGAGCCTAACACCCTTATCTCTGAGTGTCACCCAGGCCTGAGGAGGTGCTGAGGAGGGTGGAGGCAGTTGGATGAGGGAGGTTGAGTGGGTGAAAAGTGGGCCTCTGCAGGTACAGTACATCAGGAAACTGTTATAGTTATTAAATACAGAAAAAAAAGTGAAAAGAACGTTATCTGCTGTGACCATCCACTTGTCAGCTTTGGGATATTGATCAAGAGCCTGTATGATGATCATCCAAACCTTATCGAACCTTAAGCTGGAAAGGATTTAAGACTGAAGTTGGAAAATCCTCCAAGGAGTTTCTCTTAAGTTAAAGAACAAAGTTGGGAAAAGTTTGCCTTTTTTTCAAATCAGTCGTTTGGTAACTTCCGATTTATTTTTAGATACTACTTTTTACATCATCCATCATCTGTTTTTAAGATGATTTAGCCAGATCACCAGAAAAATAACCAGAGAACAGCATTTGCAACCAAAATATGAAGCTACTGTTAGCTTACTTGGCTGGCTAGAGTTTACAGAAACTGCCTTTTCAGACAGAAAAATGTTTAGTAGCCAGCTAGAAATAACAAGTCAGCTTCTGTCTTCTAATGTCTGAAATCAAGGCTTGCTTTGAAAATAAGTTATAGCTTCAAGTGATAAGTCTGCTCCCACTGTTACCTGCAGACCAGAAAGCGTGACAGGTGCAGCAACAGGCTAAGTGAACTCTTAATAAAGGGAAAACTTAACTAGCTATGTCTTAATCTTTTTGTCCCATAGATTCAAGCACATGTAAATACATACATCAATACAAAATAATATACCGAAACAACCCTTCTCTCCTGAAAATTCACAAATAAAATAAATCTGAAAAAATATATATTTTCTACAGCAGCAAAAGTCAAACAAAGGAATTCATTGCCGTGACAGCTGTCAGCGTTTCAGCAGTCCTACATGGCTCGCTTTGCTGAGAGAGACTTCTGTACGTCCAAAATAGTGTCTTGGAGACGCTACATTGCATCGGGCCCCATGGTGCCACGATGAATAAAGCATGAGGGGAACACAGGGAAAGTTGTTGGCTTAGGCAAAGAGATGCAGCCACTTCTGCCTGACCTAGATTTCAGGCATGGGGAGTAATTTTGTCTGTGTGCTAATGTGCTCCCCTTCGTCCCTTCTTTTGCTTTCAGCATCTATAACACTTATGGTTAATGATTAACAAACCGGGACAGTTAATAAGAAAATCTTTAGTTATATTTGGAAATCACAAACATGGATATGAAAAAACTGTTAGCGGAGTAAATAACTTAAGCCCCCTTTGAGTATCGCAGATTGTGTAAGACAGATTTCCTCTTAAAGGGAACAGTTTGTTTACATAGCTGACATGGTTTCCCACTGGAACAGCAACATGCACCTGATATCTGGGAAATAATCACAGTGGACACACATGTTGTGATGTGCAGCTGCTATATCAGCACTCTACTATGTCACTTATTCTAAATCTTATTAGTTTGCAACCCTTCATTTCAAGCTAAACCCCCATTCATATGTTATATGAGTAATAGAAAGTAGTAGATAAAAGTTTTATGGTGATAAAAATATAAAGTAGCATTTTACAGGGAACCGCTGTCCAACTGCATGCAACTAAAAGCATTTTACACTAACTTTAAAGCTACGCTGTTACATTTTTTGTGTGGAGGAAACAGTTTTCCTTCTGATATCAGCTGCTGTTTTTGGCCTGATGGTGCATTCTTCAAATGGGTGAGCAACAGACCTCCTTTAATGTCCTCACGTGAGGGGCAGGGAGGGGCACACTCACTCAGTGTGGGCAGCGTAGGAAGTGATGGTAGTGTGTGTGTGTGTGTGAGGATTGGGGGGCGTAATTGGCTTGTTCTGTATCATCTCCACTGGTCTCCTGGGCAGCGGTGCGAGGCAGAAATAAACGGCGTCATTATGATGGCTTATTGGGAAGCGGTCAGAAAGGGCTGGGTTCAAAAGGTCATGACGGGACCGTGGAGTTTGTGATCAGGTGGGTGAGACGCCTCCCGCTCCCAGGCCGCGTCGCTCTCCTCCGCAGCTAAATGTAGGGCAGCAGGTCGATTGGATCGGATGATCTTTGCCGACCCGGAGCGGCAGGGGTATTTTCATGAAATGATTTCTTCCTGGAAGCATAATGACGTGGCGGTGGTGGGGTGAGGCTGAGGTGGAGGTTTGGTGGGGGGGTGGGGGTGGGGGGGATTTAAACAAGTCATTAAAACCCACACATAGCTGCTGCGTGCATTAAGAACACTGCCTGTCAAAATAAACCACACTTACTTTCAGCTTTTTCAGCATTGCAGAGGGCGCGTCATTTACTGTATGTATGAACGACCTTTCATGTGCAGTAAATTATCCATCAACACTCAGGAAAAAAAAAAAAAGGATGCTGACTGCTTTTTCTCCCTGTGCTCAGACCGAGTAAATACACGTACTTCTCCATCAATATTCAATGACACAGCCGGTGAGCTCCAGGAGAAATGAGAGCATCCAGTCTGCTAATATGTAACTAACCCTTGGACGTCCCTGTCAACAGCAGTATGGATTTATCATCTGAGGAGAAAAAACAGAGGAATGGATTCAATGAGCATGGCACACAGCTGCTGCCTGAGACCAGCTTCACTGCTTATTTACTGATGTGTCCTTCATGTGGATGTAGTTGCTTTTTAATGGCCCAGTGTGTAGGATTGGGGGGATATAATTGAATATTATACTTATAAGTATGTTTTAATTTGTGCAAAATCATCTGAATGTAATAATCGATGTGTTTTTGAATGAGCCTTTTATATCTACAGGGGGAGCGAGTCCTCTTTCATGAAGTCTGCCATGTTTCTACAGCAGCCCTGTAGTGATAAAACCAAACACTGGCTCTAAAGACAGTCTTTCATGTTCTTTGCAAATTTTGGTGGGAACCATAACTTCTCCTACACACTTGAAGGGGGCAAAGGGAATCCAGTCAAGTGCAGTCTGTAACTTTACCAATAGATGCCACTAAATCCTACACAGTAGAACTTTAAAGGAAAAATGTGAACATTTGAGTTTAAACCATTCAAAAATAACTTAAGTCATCATCAGACCGTTGAGAAATAACAATTTTGAAATTCATGTTGCAGAGATATCTACTGAAGTTAGCATGCTAAAGGTTAGCCTCAGCCCTTCTTATCTCAATATACCACTAAGATGGCAAATCAGAACTATGAGATAAGTCAAAATACAGCCGTTTAGGTTAAATAAAGTCAAAAAGTCAAAAGTAAAAGATTGTGCAGCAAATTATAATTTAAGTCAAGTGATAAGGTATGCCAAAAATAGCATACGTTTTTATAATATAATAAATAGTCAGCCAATCTTATTTTTGTATACTAACTTGCTGGGTTTTTTTTAAATTTCTTCCATTTTTTTGGCAGAAAATGGCTCCCATAAAACACAACTAGACTTGAGCAGGAAGTTCACCATAGTTTGGGTGAACTGACCCTTTAACTTTTGTTGTCAATAAGCACACAAGTGGTTTCAAATGGCAAACAGAGATAACCAAAGTATCTCATCATTTAATGTCAGAAGCCTTCACAAAGCACATTACTGGTATCCCAGAGTTCTTTGTCACTTCATCATCTCCGTCTGTGTGACTGAAAAGCTGAATAGATTAAACTGTCCTTTATGGCATGAATGGTCCGATTGTTGTCGCTCACATAAACAAACAAACCCACAGGAGGTGCTTCCCATCACCTCGCTGCCATCCCAGGGTGGGCCTTACTGTCTTTGACATTTGAGCCACAGGGTGACGGTAAACTGTGTTAGAGAGACACAGCGGAGAGCACCCGTCCAGAGGGGACGACATGCAGCTCACCCCTCAACTCCCGCCAACAAATAATTCATACTGCTAACATTTACTTTGTTCAAACACCGTCCGGTCTTTATCCGCCGCCCTGCCTGTGAACTTCAAAGTACCTGTCTGAGGTGAATTAACTGTCTGAGTGAAGCATATAGAGGCTTTTAAAGTTTTGTTGCAGTGAAGAGAAAAGTTTAAAAAAAATGCTCTGAGTGCTTCAACAAACTCCTTACATGAATAAAAAGAGGATGAAAAAGTGAGAAGAGAAGATCAATGATGCATTTAATCATCTTAAACAAGTACAAAGATTTAGTTTAAAACTTGCTTTAATATACAATATGTAAACTTTTTTCTGAGCTTTACAGAAGTCTGCTTTTTAAATAAATAAGGAGAAAAACAAAATAATCCCATGAGATTAATTTTGAGCAGACAACATGAGGCAGAGGTGTCAGGGAGCTCCAGCAGTGAATCCCGGAGCTGCACCAGGAAGCATCACACAGATGAAAGAGGATACTGTGAAAGACCTCCATTCCCAGAAATGATGTAACGTCCCATCAATAAACCTCACAATGCTTGGATCTGAACTTCTTCCTCTCTGTGGCTGCAGGGCTGAACTTGAGGGGCTTTTTTTTAGATGGATATACCAAATGTTGTTTATCCGAAAAGTAGTCAATTTAAAAATCAGCTACATAAATCCATATAACAGTTCAGGAGGAAGGAGTTGATAAAAGGGCATCATTTTTTATCTTCTTCAAAGGTTTGGTCGAGGGTCGGAGGTCATCAGGCCCGTGGGCAAAGGCACAGTGTTCAGCCTGCAGGGGGCAGCGCTGAGGGTGGTGGTTGTGAAACCAGCAGGGACGAGTTTTTAAAGCACCGGGGGCGACAGGCTTCCTCTTTGTGTCCACCTTGGAGGACTTCCTGTCCCGCCAGTCTCTTATGTGCACCCTCCCTCCTTCCACTAAAAAGAGAAGAACAACAGGAAGTTCTCTTCAGAATAAAAGTTTTCTTACAGAGCAGTGAAGTGGTTGAGTTATTTCAGGGGTCCAGAAGGAAACAAACTTGTTTATTTACAAGTGACTGGCAACCGGAGCTCGCTGACGCTTGAAACTTTCCTGGCTGAATTATCGGTGTAAAGGCCACCAGAGCATCTGGTCTTCCTGTTTCTCATTTATTCTTGTATCAAGTTCACTGACTCTGGCACGGAATTAATAAATATAGCTGAAATCATTATGGGATCACGCCAGTGTACAATGAATAAACTATTTTTTTTTAAATGAGTGTGAAAGTTCATTCTTCAGTGAGAAGTTACATTTGGTTGCATTTAGGAAAACACACTTTTCTGCTGATTTTATGCAGATTAGCTGTGGGGATGTATATAAGCATGTAGTTGGACTACCTCTGAAGACTTGGTGGTTGTTCTTGAGGAGTGTCTGAAGACCTCCACACTCCTTTTTCAGGAGCTGAAGGGTCTCCTGCTCCAACAGCCCTGCGACCTCGCTCACAGTCAGGCTGCCTGAAGAGGAGGGAGACAGGGAAGAAGAAGATAAAAAGAAAAGAGTGACAAAGGAGCAGCAGGAGGTCGATCGATGTTTCATTCATCAATATATTAACACGCTGCTTCTGGCATGCACAGAAATCATTTTTATCTGCCATTGCAGATTGAGAAGGAAGCATCCGATGCAGCTGATTGGCTTGAGTCGATGTCACCAGTTTGCATTGAGAGAGGCAGAGCTCCAGGAGTGACGGGGTGATAAAGGCTATATACGGAACATTATGCAAGAAAAAAAAAAACACCCCAGTCACCGTCTTTTAGTGTTAGTCAGGGCTGTGATGTGTGCTCAATTAAAGCTGCTCCAACGTGCTGTCGGAGCAGCCGGCGTGCATTTCACCGCTGCATCTCCCACCGGCCACTTGAGAGCGTGAGTCACTGCCATCACTCTCCCACTGGGACAATAATTTTAGGCACCAAAGAGCAAAAAAAAAAGGGAGACAGGTGGATTTTGAAATATACAAAGTGCTATGAATTCAGGGGACGGTGAGCAGATGAGTGGCATGCCCCTTTGTGCTCATAACATCCCGCCATTTGGCTCGGTTTCATGTGATTTGGGATATTTCTGGCTCTGCCCTTTCTAACCCCAGCAGAGAATTTAAATCAGGGTTGACCTTTGGTTTGGATAAATGACAATTCTCCTCCTCTTCCTCCTTATATTGGAGAGGGACACACCAAAGGATTAGTAATGCCCCTTTGTGCTTTTTCATAACAATATTTCGCCTCGATCTGCAGCCATTTCATTGTGCTCTTAATCATAATTTTACACCAAACCTTTGGTGGCCCTTCACGCAGTCCCCTGTTGGCTTAGAGTCAACTGAATGTGAGAGAATTTCATTGTGTAATTTCTTGCTTTAAGCCTCTCTTCCGAGTTCGGCTGTCAAAGAAATAAATGCTAATATATGAGCATAATTTCTATTTAAATAACAAGTCCACCACTGGGTTTTAAAGCTATGAAGGTTTTCAGTTTTCTATGACTTGTTTTTCTGACGCTTAAAAATGAAAAAAAAAACATACTGTCCACTCTAAAACATCCTAAATTTAACTGGTCAAATTGTTGAGTTAATCCCTTAAATATGCAACACACTCCCACATTTGCAGACACTCGCAGTGCCAAACACAGTCCTGTGCTGCAGAGTGGGAAACTGGGCAGACTGCCGTGCTACGGCCCAGACGCCAGGGAGCTCCAGGCCTTAATATAATATCAATACACCGTTCGGAGCTGCCTACAATGTTAATGGGGATTAATGGGAGAAGGGCAGTATTGACAGAGCAGAGCAACATATAGACGAATATTAATGGCTTGGCTCGGCGTACAGTTGGATCTTTTTAAGGTTCAGCGTCCCGAGTGCAAAACGCTTACACGGCCAGCGATTGATTGCTTGTTGTAGATGATTGTTTTTGCTGCATAGGCCAATTCAGAATCAGGCTGAGTGGAGAAAATTAGCCCCTGAAATTGCTGAGTGTTGACTAAAACATTGGAGTGTTGACTAAGAATCTTCAGCTTCCACGAGCACGGATTGTCGTGAAGGACTGCACATGTTTTTATTTTATGTCTATCAAAACCAGAAAATGTTCAAACAAAGTTAACTTTTTCTTTTTCCTGACCTATGAGTCAGAGCTATCTGAAGGGCTCACAGATAGCTGGCTGGTTAGACAAATTGCTCGCAGCTCAGCAATGTGTGCTTGGCTAAGAAGGGTCACAAACCAGAAAGTTGTGACTTAGTGCAACCACCAACTATGTAAAAATAATAATTATAATAATAATACTCATAGCAACTGTAAGAGGTCGCATTATTATGTGTCATAAATCTACAAGCTGTAGGTAAAAGGCTCCTCAATGGGAAAAAAAACAAATGTCATTTTAAATTACCAACAAACCATTATTTCTACTATTTTCATAATTGAATAATGTGCCACCTTAAATGTCAAGAAATAGTAAAAATGCCAATTGTCACTCCCTTCAGCCCGAGATGACATTTTAAATAGCTTCTTTTGGGGGAAAAAAAAAGGCCACCAAAACTTTAAAACTTTCTAAACCATTCAGTTTAAAATGACTGAAGGCTGAAGCAGACAAAGCTGCAGCTCTTGTCTCATGAACCCCTTCCCATGCGTGCAGGCGAGCGAGAGTTGTTCACATCTGTGAAAACTACAGATGTGGCAGATGAGGAGGTTAATTCTGCATGGTACAACCTCTGGGTGTCCTGGAGAATCATGAGCCTGAACTGGCAGGAAGTGTGATGGGAGGCAACCACCCATTAGTAACACACTGTACCCTCCGTCACCCACTCCCTTGTTCACACAAGCTGTTTCTGTTGAGCACATGCTGTACGATGGGTGTGCACAGAAATAATGTTCAGAACATTTATGAGACACTGTGCGAATATTCCTACTTACTGAACCTTCAGTTTAAGAAAAAAAAAATGTCTAAGCAACCAGACTGACTGATTTGCAGTTAAAAGTTGCAGAGTTATGCATGTTGGATGTGCAGCTGCACGCTGACTGTCATTCTCCGTACAATTACGTAAGTATGCATGCATGATTCAGTAACTTGACTCAAATGTAAAGCAACCAGCTTCACTTGTTTGCATGTTTCACAAGTAAACTATTTGAAAAAAACTTAAGTGAGATATACAATATTTATCTTCAGGGTACAATTATGCTACAGTAAAGCTGGTATTGCTTAAGTATGTTTTATTTTGGCTTTAAATGATGAACTCAGGCTGAACAGAGGAAAGTCTAATGTTAGAAAGGTCTTTGAACTTCGATAAGGGAACATCTGTGCAAGCAAGTAAACACACATACATGTAATATTAAAAATCTACACACTCGAGATGCTTTAAAAATGGAGAGAAACTGTATCTCGCAGCCCTTTCCATGACTCTGAGGCCCTGTGGATCTATTCAATATGGGCCTGCTCACCCTGAATTTACCCTTTGTTCTTACACAGCAGATAACTGATAGGAATACCTCAATACAAATGCATACTCATGCATAAATCATAAAGGGTGGTGCATAATTCATCTAGTCGAGTCTATACAGAGTCATATTCTCCCTTTATTTGCTCTCCCTCATATATTCTGCCTCTAATTTCAGCACTGACATCCTGACAGACGTCCTGAGAATGTTCTGTTTTAGTCACAGCAGTCTTCACTTCCTTATCTCAATTATATTATGTGTGACTGCGCAGCACCTGAGGAGATGACAAAGGTGATGCGTCGTCGGTGTTGTGAGTGAAAGAGTGACTGTGTGTGATGCGGCGTGTTTATGCTGCGCTCTTTGTGACGTGTGGCGCAGGAAGCAGCTGGCAGAGGGTTCAAAGTGGCTTCTCTCTGTGTCAAAAAGGCCCCGCCGACTGATGACGAGAGGGGGACAGGGTGTTGACGGGAGGTGGGGGGTTAGATAGGATGATGGAGGGGGGGATCAGATGAGAGGTTCAGAGGCGTCGGTTTCAAGGTGCCATGAAGCAACTAGAAATTCTGTGCATTTTAAGAAAACTGACAAGAAATGCAGAGAGTATTTCATTTATCTTCCTCTGTGGCTGGATGCTATTACAGAAGTAAACACAGTGACTAAACACAGTAAATGGAGTCCCAGAAATGATTTGACATGTTAAGGAATGTGCTTATTAGCTTTCTGACAGAGAGACAGATGAAAGGTCAATATATCTCTTATATTAGTCTATTACATACAAGGCTAGAGCCATTAGCCAGATAGCTTAGCTTAAATTAGCACAAAAACTAGAATAAGGAAAAAGGCTTGATTCGGTCCAAAGGTAACATAATTCACTTACTAGCACAAAAAAATGTTCATTAACTAATGTGTACAAACACCCAACAACACGCCCGGCGAACTGATGTCAAAAAGGTCAACAGCCATTAGAGAAAGACAGGCTAGCTTGTAGCTTCATTTTACAGATATGAGAGATATATCAACCTTTTGGCCATTTCTGAAGTACTACTGAAGCGCTATATAAGGTGAAAAACTAACTAGCTAGCAAGACAGCCCCTGCTATCCTTAGCTAACACAAAAGCTAAAGTCATTTGTTGATTTTTCTTTCCCTTCATACAAATGTATCCATGCTAATATATACTGACCTCTTAGCACAGTGATTTAGTTTGTTATTCCACATAACAAAATGAGGAAGAAGCTTATATCTGAGGAGAAACATATCTGAGGAGGAATTGGTTTAACTCCTGCTAAAGTAAACGCTTCACTAAGCTTAGCTTACTAGATCTCTGAAGCCACCATCTTAGCTGTTGACTCTAATGTAATAAACACTATGTAGAGCCAGTAAATTAAATTAAATGTGTTGAATTGTTAAGATATATATTTATATATTAAAATATATTTAGAATATATCAAAATAAATATTAAAAATTGGTAGGAGGTGCATTAAATTGTACATTATGGGTTGTAAATAAACATTCACAAGTGTTAATCGCAAAGCACACTGACACTGTATTTTCTGCTCATACTATGTGGTTTTTGCATTTTTTAAATATTATGCTGGTTCTGAGGCAATTCCCTTTTTTTGGATGAAATATCTGTCCACTGTAAGGAAGTCTAAATGAAGGCATTACAGTATCTGTATCTGCTACGCAGTCTGCAAGACAGTATTTAAATTTTGACCTTTTCTTCCTCAACTTCACTGCTCCTGTAGATACAAATCTCCTCTTATAGGCAGTACAGCTAACAGATATTAAAAAACTAATTAATTCAGCAGCCCCAGAGCTCACAATCATAAGACTGGATCACTGAACGAATATGAACTTAATCTGAACCTGTTCATCACTTTAGAAGCCGCTCAGGTCCGCAGAGATTTCTGTCATTTGTTTGTTAATCTCGTGTGGTTTTGTGGCTGTTGGCGGTTTACCTCCACAGTTCCAGTCACTGGACGACCCCCCGCCGTCATCCTCAGTCTTTCCCAGAAGAACATTAGCAACCCGTAGGACGACGCTGTCAACAAAGTCCCGCGGGAGAGCGGCACAGTTTCGAACTGTTTCAACCCTGCATCTGGGCTGGAACCCATCTCCCCAGCCGCTGGAGGCCGTCTCGTCAGTGTCTTTGTTCCCATGGCAACATCCCCCATCATTTCTGATGTCTGACCTTTGAACCGTCGACCCAGCGGCAATCTGGCGGCTCTTGACGTAATTAGCTCTTCGCTGCTCAGCATCACACTCGTCAGGTAGCGCATAGTTTCTTGATTTTCCCACCAGACACACCTGCAGAGAGAGGAGCTGAATGTCAAGACGACTCCCATGGGTGCCGAGAAACTCAAAGGCAGAAAATGAAAAGGTAAATCCTAAATATGTGTGTTACGTGCCCACATCTACTAAACCCATTAAGAGCCCCTCGCTGTAAAAAAACATTCCTTTGGGGTCAATGAAGACTTCGTTTATCCCTGTCTGTCTATACTAATGAGGCTCAGGTAGAGAAAAAGCATCGATGCAAAGCTGTACCTGTTTAAAAGACATGAATACATTTCAAGATAATGTTGCAGAGAAATCTTTTGAGTCTTTTTTACAAAATAGAAGGGTTCATGACAAGTCTAATTTGTTAGAAACTCTCAGTGATGAAAAAACTGGAAAAATCAGAGGCAAAAAAAGAGATGGAACGAAAAGTCAGAGTCACACCTACGACTTCACAGGTATGAGGTAGGTGAGCATTAGCTATTAATGTAACCAGCGTGCTGCCTTGACTTGTTTCCACCCACTGATTTTATCACTATGTAGTCTTTTACGCACGGCCGCTGCTGTGAAAAGTTACAAGAGTGTAAACGTGCATATCAACAGATTACACTTATTTTTTCTGCTGTTATCGTCATTTTCAAAAATGTTAAGTACCCTAAAAATAATCCTGGTAAAATGCATGATAGAGTATACATCTGAAACTTAAAATATAACTAGGAAGCAGTTTGACAGTCAACAAATGGAGAACTGGAGGAAAGTTACCAAAGTCTGAAGAAAATAACTCATAAATTATCAATAAAGGTATCTCAGTTTTCAGTAAATCCTTTAAATTTACAACAAAAAAGAAAGATCAGTCTGACTTTCTGTGGATGTGGAGTTTGAAAAATTTCATGACTCTACTCAGTTGCATTATGGGAGATGTAGGATTCAAAGTTTTTGCAGCATGACACACACTGTAATGGGGACCAAAAGATATGCTGTTTTAATTTTGAAAACTATTTCTTGATTGCTCTCAAGTCTCTCAACATTACAGAAGTGCGAAAGAATTTCTGACCTGATTTCTTATTTTTTTCTTCCTCTTTTCTGGTAATCAAGTATTAAAGTTGAAAGTAGCCTCCGGCAGTTGCAATATCGCTACCACAAGGTCACTTTAAATTAAGTGCTCGGTAAATTGCATTAGAGAATAAATTATCGAAGAAAAAAAAAAGTTTTTAAAGGACAAAAATCACAGACTAAAGGAAGTCACACACACATGTTGGTGAGCTCAGGTCTGACTGTGGACCAGGTCTGCCTACCCGTTTGGTGGATGGTATTCTCAGGCAGTCCTCCTCGGTGTCAAAGCCACTGACTCGGCTGACCTCGGTGATGAAGTCGATGTATTCCTTGTACTGAGACTTTTTACACTGCCGTCTCTGGTATTTTCCATAGAAGTCAAAGAAACAGCAGGGCAGGACGAAGTACCGGCAGGAGTAAGAAGACCTGCAGGAAGAGAAAAACTCGAAAATTCACAGCCACTGTCAAAGAAAATAAAGATTATAAATATCAAATGGTAAAAATACTGAGCTTGTGTGCTACTTGTGTTCCTTTAAGTAAGATTCTCACAACAGACAGGAAAAAACAATTCCCAACTGGATATTATCATCTGGAGTCACATTAAAGCAGATTTCCCACACTGAAGCTCAACATCGCCATCAGGTGGTGGCCTTAGAAAATACACACTCACACAAACACGCACACACATCCACATGCTCATAATGTTGTTCCAAATTGCGGAGATCAGCTGGCACTTGAGCCGCTGAGTGAGATTGGGCCCGCTGATGACTCGCCTGGCTGCTATAACGGGGATCCACGGTGTGAGCTCGTCTGAGTGGTTCCCAATCAGCCAGTCCGTAGCCGGGAATAAGAAGCTCTCGCTGGGAGTAATTGCCTTTTCCTGAAATAGAAAAGATACAAAAAGCACAAGAGCCACTTAGAGCAGGGAAGATGCAAGCCGGAATGATTGCATCGTGAAGCTATATATGGAAAATGTCTAAAAGGAAAACTTTGAATCTTTCTTAAACTTTTCAATATATTACAGATCATTTATCAACATCATATGTGCGAAAAACCAATTTTGTCTTTGGACTTCAGACAAAACGATAACTTTTGCATTATCAAAATAACACAATTCTAGTCAAAAATAGCGAAGTCTTTATATAAAAACGTTTCACGTCAGCTCATATCATGGAGAACAGCGTGTCCACAACATCGCACATGATGTTGGTTAAGAGCATCGAGGCCTGTGAGGTTCGGAGAGAGCTTCCAAAAGAAGGTTCAGGACTGAGCGCGGCACCCCTGGGGGCCCCAGAAAGATTGGTCTGCCACATCCGCTCTGCAAAAGTCGGTCAATAATAGATGACCTGAAATGGAAGCAGTCAGCGGCTTGTTGTCAAATGAACGACTGAGGCCAGCAGACAGATGGGACAGTGAGGTGTTTTTGGGGCAAATGTGTGAATGTTTACATGAAGATGTTTGAAACCTCATGAAGCCCCCCCCTGCAAAAGCAGTGTTTGCTATTTGTACCTTCCAGCAATCATTACAACAAGAGTTTTGAGTGGAAAACTGCCTGTTTTAATGCAGTGTTAAAATGTCACTATTTTATTGCTGTTAAATAATATAAAAGACAATGTTTTTGCTTTTAAAAAAAGGCTTTTGTAGCTTTCAGAGTTCCGTTTTGTCTTTAGAAACAGCGGTTTACGAAACAATCTCACCTTTAGGTCCATTAGAGGTTGTTCGGAGGCTTTCCATCATATCACATGATCTTCATAGGGAGATAACGTTCGCTCACTTATGGAACTGCACTGTACTGTTTTAAAGGTCAAGACTGAACTTTGAAACTCAAACTTTTAAAAAGCGGGCAAACTCCATTTACTGATAAAGATCACGGCACCAAAACGGCAATTAAACGGACCTTGACAGCAGGTTATTTTGTCCACAAGCTGATTTACTGTCTGTGCTTTAATAGAAAACATTTTCTCATGTTGTAAAATGTGCTTCCACCTCGTACGAGCAGCGAAAGATCAATAGTTCAGCCGGTTTTTCAAGTGAAGCATTAAAGTTCCAGTGTGGGGGCGACTCCAGCTGAAAAGACACCTACAGTGTGTGATATGGATTCCACGCCAAGAGATAATAACACTAATTAAAAACCTGAATATGGATTCGGTTAATGCGCCCACCTCGTGCTCAGGCCTCACCTCTAGCAGAGTGTCGGAGCCGTACATGTCCCAGATCTTCCTCTTCCGAACATCGATGCCCTTTCCAGGATGCTGCAACACAAGACAGCATGACGGTCAGCCGCTAATCGCTACCAGCCACGTTCACACCCTGATTATCAAAAGCTGTGTGTCATTTCAATTACATCTGACCTAGTTTGTGATTAGCCGTTGAGGCGACATGTTACTGTAGATTTAATATTTTCACAGACATGAATCTCTTCACCTGGGCTCCAAACGGCCCCATGTCACTGATTTAGCTGTGAAGATTTGGCTGATTAAGAGATCTTTGCTGTGAGGGGAGGGGCCTGTGTTTGACAACAAGAGGTGGTTTATCTGGATTTGACATGGGTCCATTTTATAGCTTTTCATTTTAAATCTTTTATTTATTTTTTAAAAATTAATGAAATCAATTATAGTATAATGCGTCTTGTTTCATTATAATTGTTATTTAGCCAGTTAAGCTCTGGGATGACAGTGAGCTACAATGATGATTCAATTAGGCAATAAATAGTTAATGGAAAGACAAACCAACCTGCAACTGTTTTGGTTAACAATTCTAGCAATTGTTCATGCGAAAAAAGCCTAAAGAATGGATTATTAATGCTAGAGATTTCAAATATTTTTAAGTTAATCCGGCCTTCATCAACTGCAATCAGTTTCTATATGTTTTAAATAATTTTTTTCTGTATAATAATTTTCATAAACACACATTATGAAAAGACTGTTTGGTTGTTCAATCCCTGACTTGTGAGCCACATTTTAATGTACAAAAAAGAGACTTGCTGCTTTACGGTGATGTTGTAAACATGCATGTTAATGGTTCAAACATTCAGAAAGTGATCATCCACCTAACTCACCCCTTCGTTGGTCAGTATGTGGACCAGCAGGCCGTTTCCACAGCCCAGGTCCACAAACGACTGCCTGGCGGTCAGACCTCTCTCTGCTCGCTCCTCAGCCCACAGCACCTGCAGCGCAGTGACAGAGACTCAATATTGCTGTTTGTTCAGGGGAGCTTTCAATCATGTTGGCAAAACCCAATTTACATCTGCAGTGTGACACCCGCAGCTGCAGCTGACACCCTTTCACCTGCCTTCAGCATGACTTATCTGTTGATTTACTGGGTTAAAGCCATGTTTCACACTCAAATTGATTGGCCCAGCTTTGTCTGCATGACCTGACATGTGACAGGTAAAAATGAGTTTCACCTACATGTACATGTATAGGCTTTTTTTTTTGTATCTGATAGCAGTTGAACATATTTAAAGTAACAGCAACAAGACATATGAGGCATGTAGACTGTTCTTCGAGTCATATATCAATATTTAAGACCCAATTCAAGTGTCACTGATCAATCAACCGTTGACTTTGGTGTAAAAAAAAACAACCTTTGCAATCAGATTTTAACCTACAAGGAGATATGTAGCTATGGCAACATCCTCATAGACAAACTTCTCAGGATCTGTGACCTCAGGCCAAACCTAGACAGAAAAAAAAAAGAAATATCAGTAATAAATATGAATTTAAACCCTCTTTATTACAGAAATTGAACTATTGGAAGAGTTGAAACAGCTGAGCAGACTTTACTTTGACTATGGCCTTGTACTTCTCCTTCAGCTGCTGGTACATGAGGCTGTACTTCTCCACCGGCAGCAGAGACAAAGTGCTCCTGAACTCGCTGCTCTTGCACTCAGAGGCCCAGCGCACCAGTTTAGGCAGCAGATCAGAGGACAGCCAGGGCAGCTTCGGGTACACCACGCCATCAGAGAACCACACATCTGGAGCCAACGCATGCAGCTCCAGGGCCCTGTAGATACAGCCAGGGTCATCTAGATCTCGTTTTATGTGACAGTAATTTTTAAGTATACTTTTCTTTTAAACCAGAACAGAAATTGTATTGTATTTTAAGTTAGGTCCTTTTTTTGTGTTTTGATATACATAAAATGGTCAATTGCTCCAAAGTCCCAGTAGTCCAGATGTGCCAGGTCTGGACTGGTTTGTTGAAATTTTAAATTTCTCTGGAAATATGTGCTAATAGGGAACAGTACTGACAAGACAGGGGCTCCAAAAAAGTCCTGAATTATAACCTGGTTTTAAGAGGCTGTTTAAAGGCGTTCTTGTTTAAAAATCAAGTGTTGAGATCCTGAGTACATTAGTTTAGTGATTTGATGCTGCACACAGAGCTCAAATCAGCACACGGCAAAGATGGGCTCTGTAATGTTTTAACACAAAAAGAAACTGCACAAACACTTGAAGGAATCAGGAGTTAATAAAGACCCAGCGGCTAATCAATGCCACCTGCCAGCAGCTGATTCAGGTCTGATGTACCCGCAGGGTGTTTAATAATCCTTCTCTTTTCCATTCCCATCAAAACATGTTCAGTTTATCCACCCAACAGTTTTACTGTGTTTTCAATAAATCAAACCAAAACAACTAAAAGATTAAATGCAAAATTTTCCAAGATAACTCCAAAATCAATCAATAAATAAATACACACCTATACATGTTTTTGTCAGTATTGTTGATTTGTGATAATATTTGGTATTTGGATTTTCTCAGCTTGGCAGATTATGCACTCACCATTCCTCACAGTCCTGATGGAGGAGCTGAATCTGATAAATGTTGCCCTTCTTCAGAGACACCTGCCCTTGTAAATCCTCTTCAAATGGAAGAAAGGTCACTCGTTGTCTGCCAAAATCTTTAACAAACAGAGGCTGTTTTTTTAAAAAAAAGCGATTAAATGTGAACAGAGTTTGGTTGAGCCTTTAATTCAAGTCCTCTCTTACCTTTAAATATGACCTCTTTATGCAGGTTTGTCCCATAGCAGTTCACTTTGGGGATAATTGTTCTGACAGAAGAAGACCAGGGTTTGTCCTCCTCGTGCGTCAGTGCAGGTGAAACCCCGCAGGTCAGGAAGGACAAAACATCCTGAGAGATTTCAGGATCGTCCAGCAGGAACTCCAGTGCTTCTTTGCCCACATTTTCACTCTCTGTCTCCTTAACTCCGCAAAGACGCTTGTTTACAACGTGAGGTTTCTTTATCCACACGTCTACCGCCGACCAGAAGCCTTCGGGAAGAGTTTTACATTCTCCTGGGAACTTTAGGTCAAAGAGTTTTGGCATAATTGAGCATCAGACACGACTACAAGTACAACCCATGTGTTTACTAACCGGGAATCGACTTCCGGGGGCTTTAGTTACGGAGATAAAACAAACAGATACTTATGTATAAATCTTACTTGTAAATTTAGTGCTAATAAATTTCAAGAGTCACATTCTGTAATAAAATAAAAATGTTCAGATTTATTATCAACATAAGTCTACGAAAAAGAAGAATGTTGTCGCTATATGATGACGTTCCTCCTCCTGTCAACAGTTACTCGTCATTCCGGTAGAGGGCGGTGTTGCTCTCAAATTAAACAACAGCCAATTTGAAATAACATTGATCCTTTTTTGCGTTAAAACAAGTTTTAATTTCAAACCAATTAACAAACGTACAGTATCGCACCCTAGGTATTGATATTAAAATATAGCTATTTTCTCAGATGCTCCGTCAGTGATGCTTTGGTGGCTGCTACTCTAATAATTATGTTATTGACATAAAAGTGTTAATTATCAATTATTACGTCAGCTCGTGTTTCCTTTGTATAATATCAACTTTCAGAGTCATGCAGCATTATATCTCCTATAAATACAGTTACAAATTCATATACTACTTATACAAGCAAGTTTACAATGTATATTTATCTGCTTTCAGTACATATACTATCTATCTATCTGGAATATCAAGACTTTTAAATCGGTTTAGCAAGTCGATTAATATGTTACATGTATCTGCTGCTTTCAGCTTTGTTTGCTCTTCTTGATAATTCTATAATTGTTTTCTAAATTTCATTTTGGCATTAATTAAAGTGTAATTTGCAGGTTTAAGACCCCTTTCCTTATATCCTAATTTCCCTGTTTTTCTTTATTTAAATTTTTTTGTTCTTGTTTCCTAGTTTACTTTCCTTGTTCCTGAGTTTACTTTCCTTGTTTCCTAGTTTCTTTTTTTTCTTTTTCTAGTATACATTCCTTGTTTCCTAGTTCATTTACTTGTTTTCTATGTACCTTCCCTTGTTTCCTAGCTTTCCTTTTCCTGTTTATTTGTTTTCTTTCTTTCTTTCTTTCTTTCTTTTTAAGTCTTTGGGAATTAAAAGTTCCAAGATTTTAAATAGTATTAGGTTTCTCAGCATGTCCCTCTAATAACTAATAACTACCTTACAGGCCAAGCCTTAAAGTTTAATGGTTTAACTAATTTCCTTTATATCCAAAACCGTCTCATATCAGCTTTATGTTAAAATTAAAGCCACTAAGTCTTGTCACAGTCTCTTCTCTTAATGACATGGCAATTGACTCTTGACCTCTTTGGCAGATAATCTGAAAGATGAATCACTCTTTGTTCTGCTGTCATGCCTCATGTGATTTCTTTTTTATTCAGTTCCCAGTGTCCAAGGTTAGGATTTCTAACTGGTTTTTCTAAACACAGACTGTTTACATTTACAGAGTGGTTACCAATTCTTTTGTGTGAATAGATTCATTCTGCCTCCCTCTCTAAATCTATCATAACTCAGCATTTCCTCTGCTCAGTTCACACAACTAACATTCATCCAGCAGTGATTCTGGGCTCATGACCCCCCAAGTGCAACCATGTCTGTCCCTCAAACACTCGAAACAAGACAGCGAAAGGTTCCCACACTGTAAAATGACACTCAGGAACTTAAGCCTTAGAGATTTAAGACAGCATAAGAGTGTAAACATCCTCCACACACACGTCTTAAGTAGCAAAGTGGTTGAACAGGATGATGAGTGAATCACAGGTTGGATGCATAATTTTACACATTAAATTTACAAAGTTATGGACTCTCTATAATGGTCTATAAGTTTGGACACCCAATTAGAGTTAATAAACTCTCTAACTCTAATTAACTAACTTAGTTAAAACTTTAATTATTATTATTTATTTATTATTTATGTGGATTTGCACTTGCTGTATGGATGCTCCAAACATAATTTCGTTGTTCTTTGTGACAATGACAATAAATATTCTGATTCTGATTCTGAATTAGAGTTAATAAACTCAATTGCCAGTTCATAACACACAGAGAGAAGAAGAAATGCTTAAATAGCTTTAGCTTGCTGTATGTGGCTACAAATGATTGCTAATTTAATAAGTGCAAAGTGTAAAGTTACTTAGCTAAAACTGAATGCTTGTTCATGGTACACAGAAGTGCACCAAGCTAAAATTAAATGCTAGTAAAGGTGCACAAGTGTAACAAGTTTATGTGTAATCGTAGTTGACATACACCAAGTTGATCTAGCTTAAGTTCAATGCATGTAAGGGAACTTAAAAGAATATCCAGCTAAGGTTTAGAAATAGTTAGAGTAAAGCATGTGTAGCTAGCTTAAGCTAAATGCTATTTAGGGTCCAATTAGTGTGTCGAGCTAAAATTAAATGCCAGTTTATCGGGTATACCAGGCTATGACTGTTTTAACCTGGTGTCCAGATTAGCTTTAATTTTATTTTTACCAGCCTAATTTCACAACCCTGTCATAAATCCTTTTCTCACACTGTTTAATTCTGCTTTAGCGTTAATTCAACTTTGTGGTCATTGTGGATGATGTATTATGGTGTTTGCTGACTTGATTGCCCTTTTTTTGTTCATGAGATTCACATGAACTTGAAATACGTCAGTAAAAATCAAACAAAATTCAACAGAGCCACACGTGTGAGCCACCAGTCACCATAAAGTTTAATCATCTCCTTTGTAAAACAGTGTCAACAAAAACATTGCTTTTATTGCAGCACTAACATTGCCAGGTCTACCATATACACCTGAAAGTTGGTATAATTAAATGGGAATATTAAAGCAATTGAAAAAATCAATTCTCCTACGACCATATAGCCTAATTTGTTATTATTTGTTGTTTGCCTTAACTGATCAATGACATCAACATCTCATCGTGACTGGTATAAATTTTGGTAAATGCCCCATTAGTCATTGCTGAGGTACAAATTAATGCAATAGCAATATTACTAATAACTCCATTGACCCAGTTCTTGTGTGAGGACTCAGATGAAACTCAACATGAGCTATATGTCACATGATGAAATGCAAATGCTTTTCTGTCCATGCTCTTTCTACTCCATACCTGCTGTTGCAAAGCAAGTTTGACAGGGTTTTTACAATCTTCCCACGTGACTCAACATCTGAATGCAAACCAAGCAGCGCCGTGTAGGTCCTGCTCGCACTTTGCACTTCCTGGTACAGTATCCCTATAGTCACTCCTCCCTGCCTGCCTGAATTACCCAGCACACATGATAGATTTCATTAGAAAAGTCATTCAGAGGACTCTGTAAACAGGAGCTCCTTCTGTGATATTCTATCACATGCGCTTCCAACAAAACTGGATTGAGATAAAGTGACAAAGAGGTGATAAAAGTTCATTGATTAGTGATATACTGCAGGATTGTTTTATTTCCTTTCATCAATAATTCATAGGAATTCACATGAGGATTTTTTAGCTCCTGAAAACATGAGGCCATTTTTTTCTTTAGTATAAATTAATCCCACAACGAAGAGTTTAGCTGTAACAAAAGGTAATTTCCCCTCGGGGATCAATAAAGTATTTCTGATTCTGATTCTGATTCTGATTAAACAATACAAATAAGGACAAAACACGCGTGATGATCAGGTGATGAAGGAAAGCGTCAGAGTGAGTCCCAATTCATGCAAGTAATCCTCAACCAAACCGACAAGTATTAAGACAAAGACTTGTTATTTTAGGGATTTAATATGCAATTGATTCGTCATGGCTGCAATATAGGTGACCTATATTTTTTTTGATTCGTTCACATGACTTAGAGCTAAAGCCTACATTTTTGGTGGGTGACGGTTATCTCTCATGTTACGGTAATGACAGTAAGATAGTGTATGTTGAATATTTTAATGAGAAAATTGTATCAATATTCAATAATAGTGTATTAATACACATGAAAATGAACAGTAATCAGCTACTTGGGTAGGCTAATATATTATTGATATATTAACCTTGGTAGCCTACCTGGTTTTTCAAATGGTGATTTTCATTTTCACATGATTATTTTTATATTATTTCATGGTTACTCTTGTACATTTACTAAAGTGCTGTATTCTGCAGTGTTTTTGCCTGTGTTGGTCATTTTTTTCAATGTCACATTTGTGTTTTGCTAGCTCAGGTGAGAAAAGTCAGACGGGGGCGTGGCCAGCCGAGACGTTGAAAAGAGGTGGAGATAAGAGCAGCAAACACACAGGTAGATCACAAACACAGCTTACAGTGGATCACCGACACATACAACAGAGAAGATCGATTACATCTGAACTAATAACCTTTGATCAAACTCCTCAGATCGAGTTTGAGATATTTCAGCGTACTTTCGGAATTTTCAGCAGAGCTTTGGTTTTTGTGTAAAAGGCACGACGTCGGCTTCGCTGGAGCTTTCAACACCGAGATGGGTCCCTCGTCTCGGTTATGCGATTAAAGAACAGCTGTCATACACCGGACGACTGAAACATTTTGATTTACGGTAAGAAAACATGGCTTCTCTTTGCTTTGAGCGCGTTATTATGCAGTCTGGGCAAAAGTCTTATAGTCTGCTTTGATAATCAGGTTTCATTAATCAGGTTTATTAACGGGGAAAACCAGCACACACAACCTAAAAAACCTTGACGAAACTATAAATTAAATCATGTTAAAGTGATTTGACTGTAATGTTAAATACGAGTCAATTTACCGCATAATTAAGAATAAAAAGTTCTAATAGTGTCTTGTTTCTTTTTACATGAACTTAATTGAAGTATTGTACTTAATTGGGCCTGAAACTTAAAAGTGGACCACTTGCACTTTACTTAAGGTTAAATTCTATGCTTTTTTTATTCTACTTAAATACATTTCAAAAGGGAATATCGCACTTTTTACACTCAAATTCAATAGGCAGCTATTTATTTAATTTATATATTCAGGTTTCACACACAAAACGTGGTCATTTGAATAAAACTGAATGAAATCATGATAATAAACAAATAATGTAACAGAGATTAACATAACAGTGGCAAAGTTTGCTGATTAAAGAGCAGCCTACTCAGTTTTTAATCACTTTATTGATATTCTAAGTGAGTAATTTAAGTAAAATGTCTTAACACTTCCTCCACTGCTACTCTTAACTGTGCTCATATTGTCTGTACTTGAAAGAAACGCACTGCCTCCTGGGTAAATTTTTAAGAGAGACACACCCTTCACTTCTTTGATAACAAATGAGACCATTAGTAGGATCTTATATTATAGTTGTGACTGAAGTTTTGCTCTTTTCTTTGTCGGAGATGAATGAGTGAGCTCCTCAGGTGTGTGGTGGAGGGTTGTTCCTCAGGTGTGTGGTGGAGGATTGTGTCTTGTTTTGTTCTCGGGCTCAGGCGCAGGAAGCAGGCATCACCAAGTGTAAACAAACACTCTGCAGTAGAAGCTCAGCCTCCTGAATAGACAACAGTGGCCATTTGTATGTGCAAAGAATGATTGCTGAGATAAAAGGTCGGGCCAGTTTAACCAGTGACTGTTCAACTACATTAAGTTATCAACTACATAGTTTGACACTTGGTCACACACATGGCATCAGGCGGAGAGAATTTAAATTTAGTAGCCGTGCAGGTTAAAGATTCATCACTCTGTACACAGAGAGTGATCAGAGATCTCTTTGTTTACAGACATTGGTATGTGTGTGAGTGTGTGTGAGTGTCTTTTTCCTTTTTCCTTTTGTATTATTTTAAAAATCAGCCTATAGAGACTTTGCCTTTGTCTCTCACAACTTGGGTGCAGTTTAATTGGGAGTTGCCCCTGGAAATGATTGCAAGCCCAGGCTGGTATCCTATTGCACTTGCTTTGGTTTTTGCAGCATCTGTTAGCTGTGAGAAAATGCTGCTTGTTCAGTGTTAATGTTATTTTTTCTTCCCAGTGTTGCTGCAAAGGGAATGTTTGACTCATAACCTGTTGCTGGGCTTGGTGCGCTGATAAGCGAGCAATTTATGGCTGTCCAGCCCTTCAGTAACTGAAGCCAGCAAATGAGGAATTTGCTGTGTTTTTAAATTTCATTTTTAAGCAATAAGGAAGCTATGTAAACTTCTTCACTCTTGGCTCAGGTAACTGTAGTTGCTCTGAGCTACACTGTAACTTCTGGAGAAAGAGAGTTGATCATTAATGACTCAAAGATCAATCATCTACCTCTTGGAGTTGCATAGTGTTCTTAAAGTCAACATTTACGTTAAATTAAAAAGCCCTAATTGGCTCCATAATGGCTGATTTGAAGTCATGCAGCTGTCAACACGCAGCATAACTTCAGCAGTTACATAATGGCTGTATGAAGAGGATCCTGTCTGACTGGTGCCCCTGAACCACAGACAGGATCATGTTTCCGCCTCGCAGTTTTTCACATTGCTTCAGGACTCTTTGCCGAAACTTTACCTGAGAGTTTCAAAATGAGTCTCAGCCCAGTGAATAACACCGATACTGAAGCTACTTTGCATGAGTTGAGGAAAATAAAATTGCTTATGTCTGTTTTTGTTTCCTGTCCCCTCATCCTCCTGTTGATGTTTGTGTGCTTTTATTTCTACACTTTTTCTGTCATCTTTCACCATTTATCCTCATCTGATTCTACTGTTTGGGTTGCTAACTGCCTGTTTTTATGTCCAACATGAATTAAATTCATTATCTCTTTCTCAGAAGCAGCTGAAGAGTGTAATGTTCTGCCTTCGTTTTCCTCTAAAATATCCCTTTAGCAAATGTGATAATCAGACGGACGGTTCGTTGCCAGGATGAGATTCCTTCTCTTAGGACACAGACAAACAAGCCAAAGTTGGCACACGTCTAAAAGCTAAACAAACCTCCTCTGGCATCTTTCACCAAGAGCTTTTTGTTGGTCTCTACGGTAACCTAACACGGCCCGAGTGGGAGCGGAGTTACCGTTAAACAGGCTCTTTAACGAGATGAACTCAGAGCGCTGGTTCATTATCGTACTCAGATAGAAAATCATGCTTGAATGCTTAACTTCTATTCTGTTAATTCAGGTTTAATGACCAAGAATAAAAGGAAATTTGAGGAGATTTAAGAGAAAAGTGAACACAAAAAAACAGATGTTTCTTCACATACTTATTATGTTTAACCTTTGACCCCACAGGAAGGTGGGCAGGGTCATGGTGATGGACCAGGACACTCAGTGGCTGTACCAACTCCTGGCCGAGGTGCAGTTGGAGAAGTTCTACCTGCGCGTCAGAGATGGCCTCAACATCACCCGCATAGAGCACTTCACCTACGTCAAGGAGGCTGACCTGGAGCAGATAGGAATCAGCAAACCTGGTGAGCCTGCTCGTCTCCTTTGATCAGCCATGCTGAGCACAGATCAATACATATCCATCCCCTCCGGCAGGGAGGATGTCCCCTTTATCTCAGTAACTGATGCAAGACCAGGGAGCATTGTCTTCTGTTTACCCACAACAGTGTGCTTGTCTTGTAAAAGCTGTGGATTTACAGCATTAGTGGAGTAAAGGAACAGTTCACACACACGCACACACACACACACACACACACACACACACACACACACACACACACACACACACACACACACAC
>JAQMCX010000039.1:9708589-9747539 GCA_029814765.1 Acanthurus leucopareius
ACACACACACACACACACACACACACACACACACACACACACACACACACACGCACACATACACACACACACACACAATTCGGTCATTATCTTCTCAACCCCACACTGATGCAGCCATTTATTGAAGATTTAAGGCTTTTATAGGTTTGTGATTTTGAAATAAGTCAAATATGTCAAACTGGCTATAATTTTTTTTTTTTTTCCAGCTCAAAGAAGATTATGGGATGCTCTGAAACGCTACAAGACAAAGTCACGGATGCCAAAGGTCTGAAACTCATAGTAACATCAACTTTGAAGCAGAGTTTAAATGTGTTCTATTAAAATGCCATGTTCTATTCTAGTATTAACTTGTTTTCTTTTGTTTTAAAATGATTCATAAAGGCACCAGGAGGTCGAGGTCCAGACAGGGGGGAACAGTGGGGCGGCCCGGCTCAGGAGAACAGTGGCCGGGCTCTGCCCAGTCTGATCCAGGACAGTGAGCTGTATCTGGGAGAGAAGCTGGGCGCTGGGTCCTTTGGGGTGGTGAGGAAGGGAGAGTGGCACACACCGACCGGGAGAGTGGTGAGAGACCGTTTTTACGCTGTTTATCCTTCACTTTTAGATGCTCTTCATACCTCAGGTGGACAGTTTACCAACAGTAGCAGCCAAGCATACTAAGGCCAAAAAATGCATTTTTTTAAACAAGGAACTAAATAAAATACCGTATAACATTGGCCAAATTCATGAGAAAGCCTCAATAAGTAGGAATTTGTCAAAGACAGCTTTTTACAAAGTTTATAAAGTTTCTTATGATGCAGCATCTCAAAAAATTGCAATATTTTTAAGGGAGTCTGGTGGCAAAAAAGAAGTAGCTCTTATAGGCTATTATTTAAAGACAGGAGACAGCTTGAGGTACTAAATTTACTGCCAAATCTGAGTTCAAAGGAGACTAAATATCAGGCTTTCATCCATCAGGTGACCAGAAACAACATGTATGCAAATATTTCACTGTGACTGATACTGTTGTTTTGTGATTATTTGCTTCTCCTGCCACCAGAAAATGGCCAAAAACTCTGTTATTCCAGGCTTAAACTTTTATTTTATTTTTTATAATTATTTTCAAGGATTTTGTTCTCTTCAAACTTCATGCTGTCTATTTTAAAAGAGGATTGGGATTAACTCTGCCTTTCTCTTTTGTTCCACTCAGCTGCCTGTAGCAGTAAAGTCCCTGAGGAGCAGGCAGCAGGACACACTGACGGACTTCCTCCAGGAGGTGACCACCATGCAGTCACTGGACCACCCCAACATCATCCGACTTTATGGTGTGGTGCTCACACAGCCCCTCAAGATGGTAAGATGTTTTGCTCTTTTCATAGTTGAACAGGGATTAGTTAGTGATTATATACTAATCTGTTCAAACTAAGATGTTTCTCAGAGTTGAAGTTCACAATGATGCATTTCTCCTTCTTTTAGGTAACAGAACTGGCTCCCTTGGGCTCCCTGTACGACACCCTGCGCTCGCGTCAGTATGAGTACCCCCTGCTCCGCCTCTGGCTCTTTGCTAACCAGATCGCAGCGGGGATGGATTACCTGGAGACCAGGAGGTTCATCCACAGGGACCTGGCAGCGAGAAACGTGCTGCTGGCATCCAGAGAGATGGTGAAGATCGGAGACTTTGGCTTGATGAGAGGACTGAGCCAAGAGGTGGACCATTACGTCATGTCAGCGCACAGAAGGATCCCGTTCGCATGGTGAGGACTGCTGGGAAATTCAAAAGGTGGAGGAGGAAATAACATTTCTAATTGTTACTAATTACCGCTAACCATCCATCTACCTGTTCCACCTCCAGGTGTGCTCCGGAGAGCCTTCGCGTCGGCTCCTTTTCCCACTCCTCAGATGTCTGGATGTTCGGTGTCACCCTGTGGGAGATGTTTACCTACTGTGAGGAGCCCTGGTTCGGTCTCTCAGGCAGACAGGTACACACTTGTACAGCTACACGTTGACATTTAACGTCATGCTCAACATGTTTGTACTCACGCCAGTCAGCGTGCTTGTCTTCTCATTTTGGAATGTGTCCCCACCCTTATGCCGTTTGCTTTTGAGATCACACTCAGTGACTCATTGAGTTTAAATATCACTGACATTCACTCTCTTAAATACAGATTTTATGGCGTGTGGAGCGGGAGGGCGAGCGTCTGGAGAAACCACCGGATTGCCCGCAAGAGATGTATGCAATCATGAGGAAGTGCTGGGCCTGCAATCCAAGCGACAGGCCCAGCTTCGCCCAGCTCATCACAATGGTGGCAGAGGTGCGCAACATAATGCGAAGCTTTTAATGTCCCTGATAATAAAGTTAGAGGAGGGACTATTGATTTAAGCCCAGTTAGAAGAATATTTCACCTGAAATAATGAAAAAGTGCATGATTTTTAAAGAAATCTTGTGTAATTTTCTCTCATTTCTGTCTCTTTGCAGGCGAAGCCAATGGAGGTTCAAGCAACAAGAGACTTTGCTGAACCCAGGAAACTTGCACTTTCGGCCAGCGACCTTGTGACCGTCGTAGACCATGGGTGAGTGAGAGAAATCAGGGTGGGACTAAACGAGTAAAAGAATAACTTTAACCAACACAAAGGGCCTTTGTTGAGGGGAAACAGGGCTTTAAAAGGGTCTGCTCTTAAAGGTGCATTCCAGTGATCCAGCAGAGGCCTTTTTTTTGGCTTTGTTTGTTTGAACAAGTCTGGCAACTACGACACTGTCTTCAGTGTTTGCTTTACAGGATAAATACATGATGTGGATATTTGTTTTGTCAGTGTTTGTAGTTATTTTTTTCATTTCCTCTCAGACATTTGTAATGTGGACATGTATAGCAAAAAACAAATAAAAATGCACCTAAATCCATTTAGATAAACATAAAATAGATACTCTCCTTATTGCAAAATTAGCATTTATAGTCCATTGAAATTAATTAAGTCATTCATTGAAACCTCCAGTTGACCAGTTTAATAGTTTGAGTTGTTTTGTTGTTGTTTTTGACCTTACTTGGTCTGGTCTGTTTAATAGCTTATGGTGGCTAATGTTAGCAAATTAATTAGTTCGTTAAATAGCTAGTTAGTTAGCTAATTGAAAAGGAGGCTCTTCAGTTACTACTGACTTTATGACTCCCCCTGCTTGCACTCATAGCAAGAGTTAAAGTTAAAGATGTATAGTCTCCCTTTAATCAGTGGAAGCTCTTTGGTGTCTAACTCTTCTTCTTCTCTCTCTGCAGTCTGGAGCTTTGTGAGTGGAGGGGTCAGAATCAGAGGACCCTGTCGGTCGGCTGGTTTCCTGCGAGCCTTACGGCGCCATCACTCCCTCCTTCTGCCATCGCCGCACTTGCAAGCAGCTCCGGGTCGACCCCTGCCTCCTACATTTCACCACCGGTGAAGGGCAGCTTGCAACACACCGGGCACGGAGACGTCAAACCCGAGCGCTGCTGGGGGGCGCCGGAGAGCCTGGACGAGTGAGTCACACTCCTTTATTTACATCTGTGTTTTATTTAGGCTCTTTGATATATTTGATTGATATTGATTTGGCAGGTCACGTGTAAATAGAAAAATAAAAAGGTGATAGAGTGACACTTCAGTAGAAAGAATAAAATTTATCATTCAGTGTCTGAGCTAATCTCTGAGTAACAAAGCAGTCAGTGTGTGTCACACGAAGGCAAACTGCTATTAAGGTACACAAACAAGTGGCTTGAATTACATGCTGCTAATAATACACCGTCAAACTGAGAAAGCAGGACCAGAATGCAAAGTTCATTTCCTTTAGCTGCCTTTAACATTATTATCATGTTTTACTGTGGATGTCTCTTTTATTGCCTCGCGGCCTTGGTTTCCTAAATCATGGAGAAGACAGTCTATGCTTTCTCACTGAGTTTTATTGTAGAGATCAAACCGAGGTGCAGCCCTGAACTTTCGCCTGTTGTCGGTCGATGCTGCACGTGAGCTGAGGCTGTCAGGTGTGTTTGTGTGTTTAACTTGTTTGCTTTTCTGACCCATGCAGCAGTGGCAGCTGGAGGCCAAGCCCCGCCAGAGAGAAGATCAGCTCCAATCTGCAGAAAATGGCAGGTAGGAACTGAAAATAAAGCTGCAGAGTGTAGTGAGTAAAGCTACAAGGTGTACTTTAAATCATCTGGGGTTTTATATATTATAATGTTGTAGTTTTTATTATGAAATTCTGCTTTATTGTACTTTTTTCTCCTGTTTAAAAGGCTGCATTATAGTAAATTTTCTTAACATCTTGTGGCAATTAAATAAAACAGAACATCACATCTTTGTGACTAAATTATTTATTTATTTATTATTAGTTTATTTTATATTTTTATTTATTTATCAATTCATTATTTTACTAGTATTTTATGATTTATTTATTAATAATGCCATCCAACATGATTTCAAGTTCTACTTTGCACAAAAGAATCAATCTTCATATTCATTCATTCTCTCACATATTTGCTGATGTGCTCACAGTTGACCAGTCTGCCCCCTAGTGGCTATTTGGCATATTACAACAATGCTTATATGCTATCTGAACTAGGATCCTTTATTTAATCCTCCGTCTGCACAGTTTGCACTAAAAAAACCTCTCCTTGTCTTCAGGTATCTCCCGCAGCCTGGAGTCCGTTGTTAATGGACATCGGCCTCGCTCTCAAACAGTGGGGGTGATCAGAGTGGATCAGCAGGGCAGACTCCTTCCCCCTTTAGCGGCAGCCCATAGTGTGGTGATGCTGCAGGACCCCCGCCGATTCAGCGAGGCCAGCATCGTCCCACCTCCGCGACCGCCGCCCCCAAACCTGAAACGTTTTAACCAGAAATCCTCCCAGAGGAGGACTCCAGCCCCACACGTTCCCACGTGGCCCCCGCCGGCGGTCCCAGCCCCTGCTGTCCAAACACAGCCTCAACATCAACCCCAACCACAACAACAACAACAGCCCCAGCAGGGCGCCGCTGGCTCAAATCTGACTAAAATGGCCCACATCACCCGCTCAACCCCGCAGCTGGATGACCCCATAGACAGCAGAGAGAGAGAGCGAGAGAGAGAGCGAGGCAGAGATCATGTGCAGAGCAACAAAGACAATCTGATCTCACAGGTGAGAGACGGGATCATCGCTGTTTGCCTGTAAATCTGTCCTGTGGATGAAAATACAAACGTCATTGTTCTCCTGCTTTCAGGTGATGGAGGCAGTTCATGGAGTCACTATTGAAGAGGTGAATACGGCACTTCAACGCAGCGACTGGAACCCCATGCGAGCGGAGCAACAACTCAAGGTCAGGAAATCACTAAAATATCACAGGAAATGACACTCTGCCTGTTCGTTTCTGCTCGAGTGGATTGTATTAGAGTTTCAAAACTGTGAGACTTTGAAGCAGCTCATACAAGTGATTTGCATACAGACATTTAAGGCATCAAGACATAAATTAAAGAAGTAAAAATCACTATATGACTTTTGTGTAGCATTCAAAAATAAATAACATTAAAGCAAAAGGATACATGGTTAGCTGCTGGGCCTGTAATGAAACCTGATGTGTGCACTGCCTGTAATACAAACCTGAAGGCCACTGGGTGGTAGTAAGGGATTGTGGGAAATGGTTGGCGCTTCACCGGGACTTGAGGCAAATTTTTACACAGGTTAATCCAGTTGCAGAGTGCAGGCCAGTTGCTTGTGTATCATGTTAAAGCTTAACAAAGTGGTTCAGCAGGAGGTTGTCATGAATTTTATTTAAGTCCAACTTGAACCTTGAGCTCATTTTTTTAAAGGTTAATCCCGTTACAGTATTTGATTGTGGTGCAATGAACTCTGAAGCATGTTGCACTACTGCGTCCTCAGCAGGTGTTTTTGCATTTGAATGCTGATGTTAAACACCTGCTTTGAGGTGTGTACAGAGCTGAAGCTGTAATGGCCCAAATAACCTGTAGTTTTCTAACCTCAAGTATTGTTTGTCTCTCCTTTTGTCTGACCTGTTTTCCACAATTCCCTGAGGTGTTGGTGGATTTACGTGTTTTGATCGCCGCTTCTAATCCCCGTTCTCTCCTTTTTCTGTCTCCTGCAGTTGGAGCAGCTGTATTCGCTGAGCCTCTGCTCCAGAGACGACTGTCTGAGGATCCTGTCCAAGTACCAGTGGAACCTGCAGCTGGCCAGCAGATACCTGATCAAATGGTCGTGCGACGACAGAGCCGGGAGCGAGAGGGATCGACCTCTGACGAGCACAGAAAGACGCGCCTGAAGGAATTTTCTGGCTGATTTTAACTGCGCGAATTGACTTTTTGAGCAGCATCTTGCTTCATATTGACCCACCGACACTGGAAGTTGATCTGTGCAGCCCGATATGGGAACAAATGGGAGGATCAGTGTACATAACTGTATAAAACTGAAGATCATTGTATATAAAGAAGGAACAATATTTAAAAAAAAACTGACAAAAACAAAAAGACTACCACTGTTTTTTACATTTTTAACATGATACCACGCCACTTATGTTTTTTTCCTGCAAATAGTTTTTATATTGTAATTAATCTGTACATATGTTGTATCAGAAATGATTGTAATATTAAATAAAATTGATGATCTGTATAACATGTTGTTTTCTTTTAAGAGTCAATGGCTTCTCGTTCTGCTGGGACATCAGTGCAGTCACACACACCTCATTTCCATATTTGCTTAAACAAGATACTTGTCTTATGGGATGTGACTTAAGGAAATATAGACAGTGTGCATGGACATGATAACTGAATGCAGAGTTGTAGGTTAACTCGCACAACCAGACTTTAAGCCACCCAGTTGCCTGTTCCTGTATTGTAACTGCCGTGTAGTTAAGGATTATGGGATAACAACTACATTTTGAGTTATTTCCCGGTGACATTTAGGCGTGGATGGACATGTGCGGACATGTTTCCAGAAAATACTCTTCTTTTATTTCCCACGTTCCCAGGAGAGAGAGTTAAATATTCATCATGTGACCAAGCAACTGAGGTTTTTTTCTTCTTTTGTTGCATCGAAAGAAAGGCATAGATTTAATCTTTTTGTGAACAAGATGAAAGACACTGATGTTGACTCCATTAAAATATCTGTTGTAATTAGAGTTATCCAGTTACAAAAGCATAACAGAGTTTTGAAAGAACTGGATTTGGCTCATTGTGTGCAAGAGAATGAGAGAGTGGATTTTCCTCTGCAGCAAAGTTAATTTTTTCCAAGTGAAATCACATGTTCCACATTTGGACCTCAGGTTTGTGAGGGCCTTTCCCAAAAAACTTCCCTGGATAATCACCAGAGCAGCAGAATACAAGACAACAACACTTTAACAAAGGCTTCACATAGGATTTGTTTTAATTATGAACATGAGGGTATTTTTTGGATTCTGTAAAAATATAATTCACAAATACATGGTGCAACAGTTTCAAACAAATGGAACGGCAATGCATCAATATTTTTGATTGAATACAGAAAATTGATGTCAAAGATCCTGCAAGTTTAAGATGAGACTGAAAAAAATGTTTTAAAACAAAATTAACATAGAAACCACTGAACAAAGAATTGCATTGAATGAGCTGTACATTTATATTTATATATTATATATTATATAGAAAGACACAGTTGCTGTAGAGGACATTACAGCAACTAATGAAGGAGAGCTGCAGTCTGGATTAGAAAGCACTAGTGGCATTGGAGCCTCACAGGAGGCACATGTATGTAATCCCATGAGAATAATCAAAATGCAGAACTGAGAGTTGTATTCGATAGCAACAGGCAACATATGCAAACATTAACCTGCCAGGTTTGGGTTTTTTTTCATCATTTCCGAGCAAAACAGTTCAATGCTCTTAAACAGACTGAAAGCCACATTACTAGTTCACACGAGTGTCTCTTTCCCACACAAACTACAGAAAGGTCGTGTGTTATGTTCGTCAGCTGTGGGGTTTTTCAACAGCTCTGAGGTCAGATTAACATTAAGTAACCTCAACTTCTGCTTTTTTAAGCTCCACTTTCTTTCTGTTCCTCCTTCAGACTTTTCCTTCTTTTACTACATTCACTCACTCTTAGTAGTATCATTACACTGGCAAACATTTAAACACAGTGGTATCTTGAGAAATTGGAGGGCGAGGTTCGACCCTGGTGTCAGCCTCCATGGCAACCTGGGAAACCACAGAGGAAGCATGCGGGCGTTTACATCGTAGCCTGTGCAACAGTTTCGTTAGCTTGGCTACACAAGAAGCTCAGTGAGGAGGAGAGAGGCAGCTGCTGGAGGGAGGAGCGCAGCACTTTGGTAAATACTGTCAGCCCGTGTCCAAGCCTGTGTTTGAAACTTCAACATAAAAGACACTAGAAGTCCTCGCACTTCTCTTGCTAACACAGCAAGTCCTTCCCTGTTTATCTTAGTTAAATAATAGCTAAATAATGACACTCTGTCTACTGTGGTTAATAAAAGCTTTTGTTAATGGGATAAAATGTCTTTGCAAGGCTGCACTTTGGCACAGCAGTGCTTCGAGGTGATAGCTAATGTCAGAACTAACATGAACTAACTAGCTAACATGCTAATGTTGAGTAGGTGTAATATTTACCAGCTTGTATGCATGCTAACATTTTATATTTATTACTAAACACAAGGCACAGCTGAAGCTAAAGGGATTGTCGTTAGATATGCAGATATTTGGTCACAAAGTAACAGACAAACTGTCCTAAAGATTGATAGATAAATTGATAGATAGATAAAAGTTTAAGGATCACAAGATGGTACTGTTCATCCTCTGGGTACCATGAACACTGGTACTAAATTTCATGGAAATCCATCCAATAACTATCAAAATATTTCAGTCTAGACTGAGGTGGTGGATGAAGAGACTGACACTGCTTTCTGCTAGCTGTTGAAAAAAGCTAAAACAAACGAGGCAATGAATACAGCCTAAACATCCACAACAGTAGTGCACTTACACTATTTCTACTTCTATATAACACATGACTTAGGAGTATGATAAAGATAAATATACAGCAAAAACACAAGAAGTTAAATGCCAGTATAGCCAATAAGCACATTCAAGCATTCCTGTTTATATCCACTCATTTCTATGTGTGGGCACTGAAAGAGACATCGCAGGCAAGGATGACTTTCTTTGGCAGAGATTGAATCTCAGCTGGAGGTATGTTCACTCACTGAAAATAGACAAATATCTACAGACTGTATGGAAAGGAGGGTACATGAGCAGCCAGTATCTGAGTTACTGGGTTTGCATGGATTTGAAAAACAATCCTTGGCTGACATCTGGAATCAAGAGTTCATTGGCTCCTATGCATCTGTGTGTATAAAAGGATAGCAACGTATTGGCTGGATTAAAAAAGAAAATCGCGTGAGAGTAGGTGAACGGAGATCGCATAACTGGAGAAAGTCTTTGCTGTCATGCTGCTGTTTTTTCCTCTCTTATGAAAACACAGTGCTGCGCTGGTTGGCCTCTCCAACCTTCTCGAAGAACATGAAATCCTGCAAAGACACGATACGGAAGGAAATTCAGACAGAGGCATCTTGAAAAGTAGAACTAGCATCATTTAGAGAGCCAAAACTGAGAGGAAAAACTAAGAACATGGTCTTACAATGAGGAAGCAGGCTCCCAGCAGCACAGCTTTCATCTTCACATCCATGTCCAGGGGGAACTGGATGCCAAAGTTGTCCGTGTCCGTGAAGACTTCCTTCAACAGGCCGCTCCACTGCTTGCTGATGCGACCAATGGACTGGTCACTATCTTTGCCCTTCAGCTGCAGAGCCATGAGAACAATGTTATATATAGGAAATTTTATCAAATGCACTGATGTTACCATGTTACAGGTGAGACAGAGAGACACTAGTTTCCTCTGTGAAGAGCTGCAAGCTGTCCATCTATCAAGATGTTGAGGTTTTATTACTCTATAGAGGCAATAAAATCTGTCTTCTCTCTACCTCATTTATTAACATTTCACATCTTGTTTATTTGATTAACTCAGCTTGGTGACTTCCTGGACTTTTGCCATTGCCAGGAGGCTGCCAGCAAGGGCTCCAGATCGTCAAGGCTTCTGACTAAACAGTGTAATCATCGATGTGTTGTTGTTTTTATATCTTTAATTGTACATAAATTTACCAGACAAAGTACAAAATGTTAATAAAAGAGCTTGAAAGGGTATAAAAAAGTTTTTATTGTGTTTGGCCAAAGCCAAGCTAGCAGTAATCACCTGTTTCCAGTCTTTGTGCTAAGCTAAGTAATCGACTGCAGCTTAACTTTTTATGGACAAATATGAAAGTTGAGTCACCTTCTCACTTAAATCTTGTAAACAAAGAAAATATTTTTTTTTTCCCAAATGTCAACCTTCTCCCTCAGGGAAGTTTTTGCTCACTGAACCACATGTGGTTTACCAAGGGAATTGAGTTTCACCCACACACACAACAATCCGTCAGCCTCACCTCAAAGTTGACGTCCCCACAGCAGTTACAGGCAAAGCAGGGCCCCTCTAGTCTGAGCAGGGTCTCCTTGTTGGCTCCTTGGATGGAAAACCGTGGCAGGAAAGGGTGCCAGTCCTGTTTGACGTAGCCTACGGTGGTGCCCGGTGGTGCCTGGACCTCCAACTGTGGGTCACACACAAAATTACATAAATATACTATTTTAACACGAAATTTAAAAAATGTATCCCAGAGCTCTCCTAACCCTAACCCTAACCCTTCGCAAATGCAAATTAAACATCATGGGGTTTGCATGTCACACGTCACAGAGGACAGGAAGCGTGATAAGTGACTCTCTGAGAGCTCCACGGTTCACATAGCAAAGATAATACATCTCACACGGCTCCTGTTTGGCCGGTAAACAGAACTGCAGTATGTGGAAGAGGAGCAGCAGGTTCCAGTATGAACGCACTGTAGTCAGATTGCCAACAATTTCATTGAACAGAAACAGAGAGACAAAAGTCTCAGAGGTGGAGGGATCGCAGAGGATCGGAGGAGTTCAGTTTGGACAAACAATGGGCCATTTATATTCCTAACAAACCACTGCCTGAGCAAACAAGAGCACAAAGACAGTGTAGCACCACTTAGCAACACATCAGTAACACAAGGCGAAGGGGGAAAAGAAAGACAGAAGCGTCTACATATGAGTCACTGACAGCCATGATGCTGCAGATTTTAATGCTAACGAGCTTCTCCTCCCTAATGAAAGTGGCTAAATCAGTAAAAAGGCTGCTTTAGAGCTTCAGTATGTAGGATAAAGGGGAATCAAGTGATATACATCAGGTGAAATAAGAATCATGTGACTTTTATTGTCATATCTTGTCAAGTTCATGAAAACATTTTAAATAGGTTTACATGTTTAATACCGCTGTCATATAGTCCACAAGTCCAGTTTGAAGAGACGTGTGGAAACTAAAGGGCAGCCAGTGGTTTTATGTTCGATAGCTGAAATGCTTGGAAACTTAGATGAGGATGTGACATGTTTTTATGGCTGGTAATTACCTCATTTTCTTCCACTGACAATCAAGTTTGACCTGGAATAAAGGACTTTGCCTTTTCGATGTGTAAGTTAAGTAAGTGACTGTTGTGCTGAATTCAAAATAACAGACAAATCCTTTGAACATGTTTTTAAAAAGTTCATAAAAGGCTGCACGTTTGGCTCAACTGAGTCCAGATGTAATGAAAAAATACTGGATTACTCACTAAATACACAGAGACTTAAATATAGTTTAAAAGAGCCACAAGTAACATGGAGAAAGTTTTTTTGCCTCCAGCATGAGCCCATTGTTGGTCTCTCCATACTTCCTGACTTCCCTGACCTGTCAGTGGAATGAAGCCCTGAGTGCCAAAAAGGTGTGTCATAAATCAGCTAACCGCTGTACTTTTTAGGGAAATGTTACTCAAATAGTGATGCAAATTGTTCCGTGAAAACAGGAATAAACAGATCATTTTGCAGGAACTACTTTACGATGTGGATTGATGCCCAATTGTGATCAGTCAGAATTTGCAGAAATTAACAGTTCCATCTTCTCCTTTAGTCGCCTCTTCAGACCATCCATATGGTTAAACATTAAAGACATTATTAATGGTCAGCTTGGCAAACACAATATCACAACACATTAGAGCGATTATCTGTAACAGTGAGTGATAAGGGAGTGATTTGTTGCTGTGTTAACTAAAGGATTGGTGCAATATTGATCTTGGTGTGGTAAATCAATACAGTATGAGGTTATTAAAACTCACACAGACACACTCGCACACACAAACATACCTCTTGCAGACAGCAGGGACACCAGCAAGAAGCGCAGCGGAAAGGCCGTACAAGACGGATAACCTCCCTGTCCGTGTTGTCCTTGATCTTCATGTCGAAGCTGCGCAGCGAGCCGCAGCAGTTCCTCGTGCAGCAGTCGTTCTTCTCTTTGGCCTTGTAGATCTTTTGGCCTAGACTGTTTTTTATCTCGTACTGGTTGTTGGTCTCGAACCCGATGATTGCTGGGCGGGGTTAGAAGGAGAGGGGAGAAAGGAACCAAGTGGAAAATGTGAATAACAAAGTGTAGATAAGTGAAGACTATCAGGAACAGTTGTCATGTAATCATTAGGATTTATAGTGAGAGGTTTAAAGCTCAAGGCTGCACTGAATGTTGACAAACTGCTGCTTGTTACTTGCCTCTTGGCAGGCTCAGATAAATATGACCACAGAAACAAGACTTACCTTCTAGAAGCTCAACTTTTTGGTGAATCAGGATCTGGTCGATCTAAAACCACGAGAGAGAGCAATGTGACAAACCAGAATTTTCACTTGTTTGCAATGCAAAGAATTTTGATTAATCTACTGATAATCTTGATGTTGGCTAGGTTTTTTTTTTTTTTTTGGTGTTAGCACATGAAGAATAACTTGCTTGGGAGCCATAAAACTAAGACAATAACTGCTTATGCAAAGAACACATCTTAAGTCACTGTGCTTTGAGCAAACATAGTTTACATACTGAAAGACTGTGCTGACAGGAGTCAAACCACATTGATTTGGAAGAAGAAAATGGTCTAAAAAGTGCACAAAATAAAATCAGATTATAACTTTTTGCTTTATTAACAGACAATCCATTATATTGGCTCCAATTTTTTGCAAAGCTGTCAAATTAACTCTTTAATAGATCTGATTTCAGACCCAGACACATAGTAAAATAGAGGGTAAATATATCTAATATAAACTTTTCACAGAATTAAGTGCTGTTACTTAAATCCTTGTCTATAACTTGCGACATTTCTCTGACAAGGCAACTCATAAATCACTTACACACCAATTTACTCTTTTTACGTTAATCTTTATGATATAATAAACCATTGTAAGTTAGCTGAAGGTGCGGTGAATGAGTAATCCATCTTAGTTCCAGATAAAGAGACTTCAAGGAAAAATTCAAACTGGTGGAGCAGCATTCGAAAGCACCTGACATGGACTCACTCATGGACTCTGATCTCAAGGACATTAAAAAGACAAAGATATGTCTTCAGTTTGCTCTGTCTTACCTGTGTGAGGTACTCGAGCCCCGGAGGAACCCCGACGGCAACTGCAGCCGGAGCCATGGCCGGGGCCGGGGAGATCGCTCCAGGATGACCACCGTACTCCTGTCCTGGAACTGGACCAGGGCCCATCGGACCGGGCTGATACATGACAGGAGGAGGTTGGTCTTTACTGTAGTCCATGTTGAAGCCTGGTGGAGGGGCTTGACTGGGGTCTCCGTAGCCACCAGGAGCAGATGGATATGGGACTGCGGGGTAGCCGCCGGGCTGAGGCACGGGGTAAGGTGCCTGGTTGGGATAGCCTGGATAACCTGGAAAAAATGACAATTATATAAGTCCCAACGTCACCATCTTCTTGACCTGACTTAATTGTTTCTTTACAGAACAAACACAGATGACGATTACATTGAAAGCAATAAAGTCTAATTTTGACCCCATGACAAGGGAGCAATAAAAAAACTAGAGGAACCAAGAAATATTGATAAAACACAATTTTAAAAAAGCATATAACACTTAAAAGGAATTGAAAAAAATGTACAACAAAAAACTCAATAAAACATTATAACAAAAACATTTTATCTCAGAAATTGACATCAGATATCTCAGCCAAGTCTGAACTTCAACTCCTCACCTTCCAATAAGGTGTAAATAATAATGCAGAAAAAAAAGCCTTTAGGTCGTCATTGCACCACGGCGACTTGGACGGAGGAAACCCTGATCTGTGTGTTTCTGGCTGATAGCAGCTGCTCTTTGCTCTATATATGTGTGTGACAGAGTGTGTGTGTGTTTACTGTGGCTCATCCTACTTTTCTTGCTGGTACAGCAGAGCCAATAAGCTCCTTATTAGCCAAGCCACAATGCATCCTGAAAGCACTTATGGGAGGGAACAAATTGACAGCCAATCCTGTTGTAAGAAACAGTGTTAATGCTTTTCACTTCTGATGAATTTTCATTGTACGAGCCATCTATAAACAACACAATAACTTGATAACAGTATCTAATTAGAGATTAACTAGGTACATAAGAAGAAAAGTTCAATTACACGTAATAATCGACATTTGTTTTAGCTTGTATTACTGTTTGCAGCGCGCCAGCAAATTTAAAAAAAAGTGACAATAAAATAGTCAAACACTAAACATATGAGCCTCATTCAGTCACACAATCATGTTGTGTGACCTTTATTGTCTTATCTTGTCCAGTTCATAAAAACATATTGCCATGAAAGGGGCTCAATCAGTAAAAAGGCTGCTCTAGAGCTTCAGTATGTAGGTGACTTTTATTGTCATATCTTTTCAAGTTCATGAAAACATTTTGAACAGGTTTATGTGTTTAATACTGCTGTCATATAGTCCACAAGTACAGTTTGAAGAGACGTGTGGAAACTAAAGGGCAGCCAATGGTTTTATGTTTGATAGCTGAAATGCTTGGAAACTTAGATGAGGATGTGACATGTTTTTATGGCTGGTAATTACCTCATTTTCTTCCACTGACAATCAAGTTTGACCTGGAATAAAGGACTTTGCCTTTTCGATGTGTAAGTTAAGTAAGTGACTGTTGTTCCGAATTCAAAATAACAGACGTATCCTTTGAACATGTTTTTAAAAAGTTAATAAAAGGCTGCACATTTGGCTCAACTGAGTCCAGAAGCAATGAAGAAATACTGGATTACTCACTAAATACACAGAGACTTAAATATAGTTTAAAAAAGACACAAGTAACATGGAGGAAAGAACTCAATCTAAAGAGAGTGGTGCAACAGGGAAGTGCATGATGACGTCTATTTAATTAAGTGGAATGCAGACTGTCATGTGTTTTCTCACGAACAGATTTTTCCCAGAGAGGGCAGAAAAGACATTTTCACGAGATTCATACCACATATCAATTCCTCTTCTCTATTTCTCTCCAGTCAAAGGTGTCAACCTCATCTTTTATTTAAAATTGTTCAATCAAAACAAGCATCGGACTTCTAATATTCCTAATATTCTTGTGTAGATTACAGATGTTAAATGGATCTTTAAAATACTCACAAGAGGAAGTAGCCGTACTTCTCCTGCAGTATATTTTACCAAAAAGTGAACTGCACCTTTATGGGTGAAAATTTGTTTGCTTTTTCCAACTAACAGCCTCACAAAACCACTGTGTCACCATCTGGTTTTACTTTGGGCAAACAGACACAGAAGCTCCTGGTTTAAAATGTAAATTGTGCAAATAATATAACATTTTGCGTCTGATGACTGACCTTGCATCAGTATACCTTATGTGATTTTTAAGCTCACATATAATTTGCACAGAATTAAGGCGATACATCACTTCATTCACTGACACAGAATATTTCTGAATGACATATCTGAGAATCAATTAGTCCTTTAGCTTCTCCTGCTTTTTTCCAGGAATTTTAAACAACTATGACACTAATAACAGTGACCAAATGAAGATGGCCAGGAACATCGTTGGAAACATAAGTGATAATGTAAGTAGACAAAAACAAAATATGCAACACAAGTCTAGTTGTTTTTAGACATTTTAAGGTGGATATGTTACATATTATTCCTTTGACTGTACTCCAAACAAGATCTATATTTTTTGTGGGTGTGTTTTGTTACTTAGGTTCTTTTCTGATGACCTGCGGTATGTCACAACTTTTTTCACTTTGACAAGCATCCTAAAACTCTTCCTCATCGCCAGGCTTGCAGTTGGTTGATAAATACGTGTTTTTAAAGGTGACAGCGGTTTTTGTCTGTTGCGTGAAGTGGCTCTCTTCCTGTATAACACATCTCTCTACGTGTCACATGTTGTTGTACGCAGCTGAATGTAAAACTTTTTGAGTTTACTCAGACAGGAACGTGGTGTACAGATAAAATTTCATTGCGTCAATCACGTTAACCACCTCAAGTGTTGACTGAACACAGATCTGTCCGCATGCACAGGTATAATATATGACTCATAGCTGACCAAACTGGTTTTTGTTTGCATAGCAGGACAGTCCAACAAAAGCCTTCAGCCATTAAGATCATCAATTTAACCATTTCAATGACCATTTCAACCCTCGTCTATTCAAGGTTTTGAGCATTCCGAGAAAATTTAAAAAGTTAAATTAATGTCCTCACATCTTATAACTAACATGGACTGAAGTCAGAGAGCAACTGACTCCACTTTAGTCTCTAACAAGAGCCTAAAATCAACCAGAGGACCAGAGTAATGAACCTCTATGAACTTTTGAGGCTTGTTGTTGCTCCACCCCTTTTTACATTCCTTTCCCTACTTGCAGGAAACAAAACACAAAAATTTAAACCAGTGTGCTCGCAGAAAGACTTCCCTCACGTACACACACAGACTTGTCCGCACACAGGAGCCTTTCACCTCCTCAACTGCACTTTTCTATGCGGGGGAGGATGACGCTGGACCAACGGGCAAGAAACAGGAGTGTTTTACATGCAAGCATTCAGGGAATTTCTTTAAAATTGTGCCACCTCAGGGAGGATAACGTTTCTCAGGGGCTCTGCAGGACTTTGTGGGCAGGACAAGGTTTCGATTCAGTGTACAATGATGCTTAGTGGATAGAAAGTTTCAATGGAAACTTTGTGATGCAAGAGTCTAAACATTTCACAATGGCAGACGTATATGACACCATAAAAAAAAGGCAATGAGGAAGGCAGGAAAATGAACCGGAACAGCGATAAAGTCGTTATATTACTTTCTTATGACATAAGAAAACTTTTAATTAAAGCTCGTCATCGAATCTCAAACTAAACAAAACATTAAAATATGAAAGAAATCAAGTTGTTTTTGCATTTTCCTGGTTGCTGTGTGAGCCACTTACCAGGAGCAGACATGGTGAGGGGTTGTCTGGAAGTTTCCTGGGCACCGAGCAGAAAGGAGGTCACACTTCCCGGTCCACTCCCAGGGTCGCTATGGGAAACTGGAAATATGCGAGGGAAAGGGAAGGGGGCGTGATAGAAACCAGAACGAAGGGAGGGGGATTTTACAGAGACAGAGTGTGACAAAAGCAAAAACAGTTCAACATGGATCTCAATCAGTCTCATTCAGTCACACAGTCAAGTTGAGTGACCTCTATTGTCTCTAATCATGTGGTTTGTTTGTCATCACACCCCAAAAATTAACTATGTGTTTGCAACAGTCATAACAACGTCCAGTTTGACAAAACGTGTCACACAGTGGAAGGTAAGGGGCAGCCAAAAGTTATTTTATTACTGATGCAGCATGTTTGAGAGCTGAGATGCATGAAAACATGAGTGGGTGTGGCATATTTTTAGCAGATTGGGGAGGGGTGGTCATTAATTTTTCCACTGGATCCCACTCTGTCACTTCCTCTGCTGTTCCTCGAGCTTTTATCCGAGATGATTAGATAAAGACGAGTTCCTGATAAGACCAAAGTATTTAAATATCTCGCAGCCAGTTTGTGTTCATTTGTGTGGTAAAGCCTGATCTGATCTTTGCCGTGTAAAAAGAGAAAATCAAGTAAATAACCCAGAAACCTTACCTCTTTGGAAGCTGGTTTTCTCTCAGTCCCAACAAGAAAAGTAACAAAGGCAGTGGATGATATCAAACATAAATCAAGCCCGATCCACGGAGCTCAAGAGGCTTTTTACCGTCTTGTTCTCAACCTGTTCCTCGTTGCTGGGCTGTTGCTGTCACTCCTCCCTCTTATCATTGCATGTCTCCTCCTCCCTCGCGCTAAAAAAGACCTTTTTAAAGGCTTTAGTGTACTGCCAAATCCCACAGAGCCCGTTGTTAACCTTTTGATCGTCGTCCAAACTGTTTCGGTGTTTTCTTGTTGAGGTTAAGTGTTTTTAATCATTTTAGCATTGCATTGCATTAGAAGTCACGTGAGAACATGTATCATGGAAATGAAAACATGCTATTATCAGTGCATGCAGCTGCAGGAGGGAGGGGTTGGTTGTTAAACATGATGCTAGTGACGACCACTAGAGGGCGCCAATACTTGAGTAATGACGTACATACTCCATGACAGACGGTCATCTGTAAGAATCTATAACAATAATACAATAATGTATAAACTATGATTAAATAGAAAAATAAGAAGTATTCACGTTTTTTAAATAATGCAGTGTAAAATTAATGTAAATCCTGTAAAAATCTGCAGTCCTTTGGATTTTTTTTTTAAAGTATTATCAGCAAAATGTTCCAAAACTATAAAATGTAAAAATTAATACTTATTATTTGGAAAAAAAATGTTTAACTCTACAATCTGGAAGGCTATCATTATTTAGCTGCTGTCAAATAAGTGTAGTAAAAAACTGTATTCCCTCTCAAACCTGTTAAGGTTAATAGATGCATCTAGCAGCAAAAGATTTGAGTAAAAGTAACAGTTCAGCTTGAGTACCCCACAAATTTAAAAAAAAGTAACGTTACCTAAGTGTAGTAAGTTAAGTTATTGGTGGGCTTTTTTAGTTAAACAAAAAAAAAATCAGTTAATTTGGCCTAAAATTGACACATCTTAATCAAATTAACAAAATGAACCACCTGAATTTAATTGCTAGCCAAAAGGCTAAATTAGCTAACTCATATCCTGCTCACTTTTCATTATGCGACTTAAATCTGAAAAACTTTAACTTATACTGTGAAATAAAGTCCCTGGGGTTATATTAATGAATCTAAATGTCAAAAAGTATTTATATTACATTTCTAGTCAGTCAAGAAGTTGGTAATATTAGCCACAATGAAGAGACACAATATCTAATGTTAGCCGCTAATTAGCTTAGAAAACCTTGACATTTTTGTCTCAGAATTCGGTGAATTCATTAATTATTGGACTTACATTTTCTGGTGAGATACAGGAGTCCAGATGAATTTTAATTTTACTGTTGTTGTCAGCAGTCCGTTTAAATCAAAATGGTAAGTGTTAGGTGTTTTCTGACCATCTCAGCCTTTAACACTGTTGTCTGTCTGGAGTTATTCTGCCCCCTAGTGGCCGAAATATATCATCCACTTTAAAATAAATTAAAGCAATAAAAAGTTAATGTTAAAAAAAAAAATCATAACGAAAAATTAGGGAAAAATCAGTGTGGCCTATCTCATTGCTGTTAGAATATTTAATTATAGTCTCAATGAGCAAACTTCTTCTCTAACAATAGTTGATGCAAATGTTTAGGGTTTTTTAAATCCACTTATCTCTAATGCTTATGTTTTTTTCACAGAACACAACTGACAAAAAATTTCTAGACAAATTTAACTGAGAAAATGATTTCTGTTTAATTTATTAATTTACTATTTTCTAAAGTTGCTCAAATTTTCGGCAGGAGCCATCTCTGCTGAGTCTATATTTGGCAGCTGCCGCAGTGACTGGTACTTATAGGGCAGTGAACCAGGGCGGAGTATAAGAGAAGTCATTCAGGACACACACACAGGCACACACACACACACACACACAGGCACACACACACACACTGGGCACATCAAGCCATAAATCTGTGTCCACACACAGACGAAGATAGATTTATCACACACACACAAACTTCCATTTAAATTTCCAAACCATAGCTGTTGTAAAACTGTTTGTGGTTATGATACTGTACTTCACTGCAGTTTAATAACTTACTCTGATGCTTAGACATGACTTGAAATTCTAGTGTCCTTTTTTAAAAATACAAGTATTCTTTCTGCAAGTGTATCACAACATATGAGTCAGCTTCAATTTTTCTTATACAATGTGTAATTTTCTGACACCTTGTACTCAAATACTCTTATTTATACTAATAGTTAACTTTTCTTTCATTGTGTAAAAAGCGCAGGGTTAATTCAGTCAGCAAAATGGTTTGAAAATGTCTTTTCCCTTTCCTGCCAAGTGTTACATGTGAAATAAATACCTTTCTCATGCTCGCATTAAAATTAAGAAGCTACAGCAAATGCTCCGGGCCAAGAAATAGTCTGCCTGAGATCCCCCTGTTAAACCACAACTTGTTAAACAAGACATAGTGCTGTAATGAAAGAGCTTTGGAAGTGCTGGGGGGCATATGTTCACACCTTTGGAGAGGTTTTGCCTTTCATACAGACATGAGAGTTGTAGGCCTACTGCTCTTATCAGGAGAGCAAAGCTTGGAAGTTTTTTTTCCACATGTCAAACTTTTTATTTAAGAGTAATACAAACTTTTGAGTTCGACTAAAAACTGTGCATTCCCATCATACTTCAAATATTTTGATGATATTTGATAATGTAATAAGAGTGAATCTAATTTAAAATGACCCTTTGGTTTACCTGAATATGAGCGCAGTAACCAACCTCTGAGGACCAACAGAGTGTCCACATATGGAGGATTCTGTGCAGGTTTATTTCTTCGGGAGGACATTCGGTCTTCGATGTGCAATGAAAGAACACACACACACACACACACACACACACACACACACCCAGCCAGAGGCCTAATGAGGCCTGTCCCTGATAAGAGAGGTAATCAGTGCGGCCTATCTGGCTTCTGCCCTTGCTGCCACGCTGCCGGTCTTGCCTCAGTTTATTTATACACGCCTGATCTATCAGCACCAGCTCTATGTTTGGTGGGCCTCTGCGTCCCAAAATAGAAATAATTAGGACAGGGCGGGAAAAGAGGAAAAGTGAAAACGTGTCTGAATGTGCATACGCTCCGAGCGGAGCCCTCCACCCCGTCCTCAGACAATCTCTCCATCCATCCATCCCTTCACTGTCTCCTCTCTGTTTTGTTTTAGAGGCAGCAGGCAGGCGGAGGAGGAGGTGGTGGAGGAGGTGGAAAAGGAGGGGATGGAGACTGTTGTGTGTGGTCTGGATTGGGTGGCCATCCGCCGGTGAAGTCAGGCGAAGCAGAGTGATCAAATTTTCCAGATTACCACACACACTGATCTCTTGATACAATCTGATCTCTCTGTCTCTGCACTGCACTGCACTGCGGTCCTCCAAACCCAGATTTATTAAATTAATAGAGATATCAATATTCGATTACAGATTGGTTCAATTTTGATTGTTAATTAACTGTTTATCATCTTTGTTGTTTATTGAGAGTGAATGCCAAATACAGAGGTTGCTTGCTTTTCTTAGTTTGAGTTTCGGCTCTGATGCCTTTTGATAAAATTGTATAGATTTGTTAGTTGATCAAAAATCAAAAAAGTGTATCTTAAAGTTTATAGTGTAGCTGTTACAGTGAAGATTTAGTCTAGAAGATAGTTTTTTTTTTATTTAGGGGACAGGAAAACAAGTAAAGAACAAATTAAAGAAATTTACTATCAAATCAAAACAACAGATAGGATTTAATTTAATTGTATATAGATTACTTAGATTATTGAGTCATGTGATTTTTAATTATTGACCTGTAGATGTTTTTTTTTATTAAAACAAGTTAAAATCTGCCTGTTGTATCATTGAGATCAGTTAAAAAAATCTCTTGCAAGAGTTTTGAATGCTATGATATAAAAATTCAAAATGACACACTGAGAAAAAAACTTAAAATTATCTTAAAGCGCTGGAAGCTGTTTGTCTTGTTTGTAGAAAATAATATTTTGATCCCTTATTTAAAAAAAAACTGTTTTCTATCTTACTAATTGATTCTATAGATAGACGATGTAATAGATATAATAAAAAAAAGGGGGCTTTGTTTAAAGAAGTTAAAACTGCACTAATGCAGAATAACTATTTTAACCTATTTCTGATTTTAAAAAAACTTATTTAAAATGTTTTCAGGTAATATTCTAACTTTATTGAAAGAAAAAAACTTTAAGCAACTTCCTGCAATAGAAAAATTAAAAATTACACTTCATTTTATCAAATTATCAATTAGATATCACAGCAGATTTTTACCCATGTTTGGTGAAAAACTCAGTTATTGATAAAAGTTACTTGAGATGGTCATTTTATCAATTTTAGAGTTTTAATAATGTTTTCCAAATGAGTAATTTCATGAATAAAACAATATATATATTAAATTATTTTTAAAAAAACAGTTTAAGCTGAATTACTCATTACTCACTCAGGTGTGTTACTTTACATGAGCTTTTTCTGATCTCAACTGTGGACTGCAGTTGTTTGCAAGAATTGGTTTTTATATTTTAGTGGCAGTTTTGCGCACATCAACATATTATAAAGCAAATCAATATTAGTAAAAAAAAGGATCTTGTATCATGATATTGATTTTGAGCTCATGTAAGAGGATATTAACAACTTGTTAATGAGTTGAATTCAAGCTTAAATGCAGATGAAAGAAAACCAGCTGAAACCTGCTCAACAATGACCTTATCTCACTCTGATCTTCCCTCATATCGGCCGCAGAGAAAACGGAGGTGGGTGCGGGGTTGGGACCATGTGTGTGTGTGTACATGTATGTACGTGTGTCGAGGCGTGTTGTCAGCACTTCAGATCTCTTCAGAGTGCCTGTGGAGCTTTGACAGTAATGACACAATGCCAGGCGGCAGATGTAATTGGCATGTCTGGGGTCGCACAGTCACACACTGTGACTTAGCCTAAACAGCCCACAATGCCAGTCCCATAATAAAAACCCACCCTAGATGCATGTCTACAAATACCCTCTGCACTGGTCCACAGCTCAGAAGACGAAGAACTGCAGCCGTCATCATCCTTGAGTTCAGAACTTCACAGAGAAAACAGAAGATTTAAGGTGAGCATGCGGTTTTCTTTTTCATATTCAGTTTCTTTTGTGTTGCTTTTACTGACTCTGGCTATCTCACTCTGCTCAGATGCTTTGCTCCAGGTGTGTGCTACCTTTTCTGGCTCTTTACGTGATGCTGGAGGAGATATCTGCTGCGGTGTTGCCGAGCAGATTCAGAAACAAAAGGGTGAGTTTTTACACAGAAACTCTTCGTCAGCATCAAACACCTGCAGGTGTTTAATCTTGTTGAGGTTAATTTTATGATCTGGTTGTCGTCTTCAGGAGGTCAGCTGGCTGGACCAAGAGCTCTTCCCCCGCCCGCTCGACCGCTCAGACCAGAGGGACCTCTCTGTGGGTGACGCTGGAGAGACGGGAAGGGATGTGGACGGTCGCCCTTCTCATTCAGAGACCTTCCTCGCCCCGACAGAGCAGCACTTTCACCAGCGCAGGAACCAAAACCAGCACCAGTTCCACCATAAAGCAAATGAAAAAAGGTAATTGAACCTTTTATGGTGTCGTTTTAACAGCCTAAGACTGGTGTGACGTGAGAGATGCAGTAAAAAAGTTTTATAAAATCTGACTCCTGTCTGATCAACAATTCAAGATAACTGGAAATACATTTAACTCAATGTTTTATCAATATAATGAACTCTTCACTTTATTTATTTTAACTATGATCTTAATCAATATGATAAATTGTGTCCTGTGATTACAAATATATATATTTCTTTAATTTAGGTTAACATAACTAAGACTATTTCAAATTCTGGAAACTTGTGTATTTTGGTTCTTATAATAATAAGTGTAAAGTTTTAAGTCATCTTTAAAACGTGTGATAAAGAGTGTATGGATCGAGTGAAATGAATAAATTATATATTTTCAGTCACTGTGGATCACAGTATGAAATGTTGTTAACTTTTATTTTCTGATGTGTCTACAGGAGGAAGGTTGTTCCTCTTGACTCCATCGGGAGCTTTCAAATGTCTAGTTCCCGAAACCGTAAGGTGAGTTACAAGAGAACAATGCTGAGAAAAATTTCAATAGCAGACACGAATCTTCAGGTCTCAAGGTTTTAACTTGTATATATTGTCAATGTTTTCCACGACAATGGCTCATCTCTGTAGTCAATGCTCTTGTAATTTCTAAAACTTATTGGAGTGAGATGAAAATGTTCACATTTGTGTGTTTGTGTTGCAGGATGAACCTGAAGTCCACTGGAACGAATATTGGGACTGAAGGAAAACCACTAAGCTACTAAGCTCCTGATATTTTTCTCAATACTGACCCATGTGTGAAATTGTTATGATGTAGTCCTTATTTATATAACTCGCTGCCATACTAACAAGTGAGATGCCTGTTGACGCACACCCCCTAGTGGTGGAAGACAAGCAAGACCAACACTGCTGTGTGATATTGAATTAAATGTAAAATAATAACTGTTTCAAATATCTTTTTAAATGTGTAATATCAATACAAATGATTAAAGAATACCACCTCACCTTTTATGTTCCCAAAGACTTTTATTTTTCAAGCTACAATTAAAGAAAACAATATCAGACTGCAGAAAATATAGATTTTGCTTGGGTATTTTCTCTCTTCACTTTCACATATGTACAGTTGTCAAAGAACAGGATATGTACAAAGAGTTGAAGTTGTAGAGAGAGTGCAACTGCTACTGGAGACTTACCAAAACACTCCCACCAACAAAAGAAAAAAAAACAAAAAAAAAACTCATGGTAAAACCAAACAACATAAACAAATGCCACAACCTACGCGGCATCAACTTATTTTCTGTACACTACAACTTTGTTCTCGATGTGAGACAATCTTATGTCCATTCCCCGATGCAGGTGCATCTTTAATCCAGCTTCTCAGAAAGCTAAGAAATAAACAATTATATGGAACAGAAAAAAAACATATTTTACAACCATTCAAAAAAAACAAGCCTCAGAGCCACTTTGATATTGTAAAGCACTGCCAAACCATTCTTCTTACAGCAACACTGCCCCCTCGTATCAGAAGAGTTTTACACATGGAAAACAAAATAAAAACACACATGAAACAAAAACATCAAAATTGAACAGCTTTCAATGTAAATGTTGTTCATGGTAAATGGCTATCAATGATTAACAAGCCAGACAGGGAGAAACATTAAGCGCTCAATCAATGTACACAGCTACATGCTTAGTACAGTTTACATCAGCAGTCGGTCATTATAGTCCAGATACCACTAATAAATGCAGTAGAAACAGTATCTGGGTTAATATTTAAAAAGTGCACTGCCAAAAGATTTGTCTGTGTGCAATTTGAAGTGTAACAATTTAGATGCAATTTCAGATGCAAAACAGTAAATGTTACCGGATTGTATGAGTTCAAAGATCACTTATTCTAAAGGAGTGAGATCTCTACGTTTTTAGGTTCAGTGATCATCACTGACGACAAAACAACTAAAATTCAATAATTGCCGAAATGCAATCGAAAAATTAAAAGAAAAAGAGCTGCCCACTTTCTCACATGCTTCTAAACAAATAACAGGAGTGACATTTTCCATCTCTTCGACTATAAATTTTGTTAATGTGTAAAACATGCACTGATTTTATGTTGAGAGGAAACAGGTATCAAACTGAAAATGGTACTCCTTGAGACACTAAAAAGAAATTCTCACTGGTTTGTGGTTATCCTCAGGAAATAATTTACAAGTCAAAATACACCTTTAGTTAATAAGAGACTAAGTGTGAAACTTTATGTGCACATTACCAGCACAGTATACAACAATAAAGCCAATTAATAAAGGAACTAATTAGTAACAAATAAATGATTCTCCACTGTCACTGTTGCCTTCTATCCAGTTCTTCACAGTAGCCAAAGAAAAAGAAAATTAAAAAAAAAAAAAAAAAAAGGTGAGGGATAAATAAGAATGGTTGTGATTGTCAAAAGAAATCCTACAAAGTGACAATACAGTTGCCATCCAGTTGATAATATAGGCTGTTTTGGCTGTAGGCATCAAAAAAGCATGTCAGAGGACAGCAAAAACAGGGTGAGTGCTCTGCGTTCTTCCTGTCCTCTTCATCTCTAGGTGTCTTTTTTGTGTCCTGACCGCCGCATGTCCCTGCACTTATGGCAGTAGAAGATGTCGGGAACGTTGGATTTCTTGATCTTTGCACACGACAAGTGCACCCATATGCCGCACTGGTTACACTCGATCATTGGCCGTCCTGCAAATGGCTTCCCGCAGTAACAGGTGATCAAGTCCCATGAATCATCGCCTGTGTTGATAAAGAGAAGAGTTATAAGACATTATAGCAGATCTATTATAGCTGGGCTCTGCAGAGTTTGCTTATTATAGGTTTCAAGCATAGATGTCGTACCTGACTCCACCATAATGTCTTCATCAGCGATCCAGGTCTCACCCTCACTGGAGCTCATCTCTGCTTCCCTGATGGACTCGTCTGGCTGTATCTTCCCCAGACCCTGCATGTTTGGGGTGGAGCCCCCGTGCCCCGTCAGCTCCTCTCTGATGGGTCGTACCTCTGAATGTGTGTGTCGTGCCTCAGAGTCTGTCTCGCTGTGAGCAGCTGAGCTTTTGAGCTTCTTGGCTTTTGGCTGTTTTGAGTTTTTGCTGCGTTTAATGCGGGCTCTTTTCTCACCTTCACTACTGCCACTATCTGCCGCTGTCATGGCAGAACCCAGCGACAGTTTTTTCAGTTTTTTGTCCTTCTTGCGCTCTGCTTTAGTGCTGGCTTGGCTCTCATACAAGGAGTCTTTAAGGCGCATCTTGTCCAGCAGAGTGCTATCAGAGTGCATGCGGCGAATATTTTTGCCCTTGTTTGCTCGAGCTTTGCGGACAAATGTATGGATGGTGTGGATATCCGAGCTCCCATCTGCCCAAGCGTTGCCAGTGGAACTGCTGCCTCCAACACCTCCATCTGCCGACAACCCTGAGCTGTGTGCAGAGCTAGATGATGTTGGAGACCATGAACTTTCCTACAAGACAACAAAAAGAAAAAAAACAATGTTGAGGATTCTTCACAATTTGAACAAAGGGGCAATAATAGTCACTTCTGACATTAACAGTGACATTCATAGCAGCTTACCTCTTTTGGACTGGGGATGTAGCCAGCATATGCCAGGACAAAGCTGCAGAATTTGTTGAAGTCCTCTACAGTCCTCTTTTTCCTCTCTGGGGGCTAGAAAAGCACATGTCTTCATGTAAAAAAAGTTAAGCAAATCCAACAACAGACAGCTACTGATGTACTACACAGTATTTCAATAACATTACAAATTACTCACCAGAGGTTCCGTTTTGCACGTCAACAGTGAATCTGTTAAAAAGGAAAAAAAAAGAGGAACGATTTTTTAAGTTACAGGTAAAGTAGTGTTGGACAGCTCATGTTCATTCAAACACCTAATCATAAAATTGCACAGCACTGTGTTGCCTGAATGTGATGAGACACATGTGGACTAACGCTAGCATTAGCTTGCTAACACGGCTCAATAACTTAATCAGGGATATTAGTGATGACGAGCACGCTGGGCTTATTTAAGAGCCGTGTTTGCCTAGGTACGTTGAATTAACCACCGGAGTATAATAATAACCGTTAAGCGAAAAATAAGCAAGTGAGTCAACGGATATTAACGTGAGTTGTCTGCCGACAACCGCAACCGGTGTCACTTGGTTACTATCTGAACTTTATACAAAGTCTTGATATTTCGGCATCATCCACAAATAGTTGTTTATTGATTTAACATCGACGTCAAAAACAGTTGATTGTGTATTTAAAAGCATAGCTAATAAAGCTCAATTTGTTGGCTGCCAGGCTTTAAACTTGTCAATATGTATTGTCTTGATACAACCTGCTAACGTTAGCCGACGTTCATAAGAGAAGCTAACACAACACGTTCATTGCGAAAGGGCAGATGGGGTTTTGGCTAATGGGAGTTCCTTTATGTCCGATATATTTAATGTTTAAACGAGAATCATTCAAACTCGGCATTTCTTACGACTAAATTTGATTATCATAAGTATTAAGTTATGCAAGCAGTCAGCGAATCGATTGACCAGTCGCGCTAAGTTAGCTTTCTTGAAATGGAAGTGGGAAGCTCATTAGCCAAGTTAGCTTGGTGATATCAGGGTGCAAATTAAACTTAATATTGTTGTCAGTATTTGAATTTGAGCTCATATTAGACATTCTTGGATTAAAAGTAAACTAGTTTGACTCCTACTTAGGTGGTGGGGTAAGGTTAGCCATCCAGCTATTAGCGTTAAGCTAGATCGGCGCGTTTACGAACTAGCAGCTGCATTACTTAATACGTGAACATTATGTTAGCCACGATAATAGTATCGTTGACTAAATACAGAAAATTAACTTAAACTTCTGCTTAATCGTATTTGGACGAAATAAATTAAGTTGTTCTATAGCAACTCGTGTTGTTAATACAGCATACGCAACCAAACGTAACGTTAGCGTTTGGCATAACTTGCCTTAGGTATGTCATCTTAATTATCGGTTATACTTGACAAATTTGCACATAAAGTTACATTAGACAGCAAGCGTTTGTTTAATGCTAGCCATAGAAACTAGGGAAACTTACCTTGGTGTTCAGACATTATGTCAAGCATTGTCGCCTCACCGACAAGGCCTCGATCCAAGAAACAGAAGCACCAGGCGAGCTAGCCGGAGTTGCGGCCGTCGCGCTGTGCCTTCTCCCGGCGTGGCTGCACCTTACCGCCGGGCAACTTTAGCAGCAACAAGCCAAGGACGCTGAAGAGCGAAGAGACTGTTTTTAAAAGCACTCCACTGCGAGTAGATGCTGAATATCCCCTCGCTGGAGATCCGTTAGGGCAGCTAACGTTAACGTGCCAGAAGCAAACCGCCTCTGAACTGTCGCCACACTAACGTTATTAGCCCGACAAAATACTAATTCCTCTGTTGCTTAACGTTCTACAATTTTAGCCCCGTTTTTTCTTCGTCACTGCATTTACAGCAAAAACCTTCGCATTTGAAATATGGCAGCACTATAAAAACTCCTTATATCGAGCAGAACAATGATGAATGTAGGTCCATATTGGCAACTTCTCCAATGAAGTTTTTTCGTTTCTTCGCCGTATGCACTCTGTACGATTGGAGTTAAATCTTTCCGCACGGTCTTCTCCGTGCGCGGCAGAAACCCCTTGAGGCTGCCACCGCAATGTTTCCTGAGGGGTGTGCTGGGTAATGTAGTTTATTGTTCAGGCATTCACCCTTATAATAACACAGACTGTACATGCTGCCGAACTACATTTCCCACATAAGGTTTACATAAATTTGAAGGGAACTCTGGGATATGATGTTTTCGCAAGTGTACAACCCAAACAGGCTAGCTAGCGAAACATGCTTGGTTGAAATTCGGCAGAGAAAGCTTTATTTACTGTAAAATATTAGTCACTGCGACTCGAGGTGCTCACTTTCCTGAACATAAAGATATGTCGATTTACTGTCGTTAATATCTGGATTCTCCGGTTTTTATTTTGGAGTTCATGTAAAAAAATAGATGGTAATTTAGAAGTATGCTAACTAGCTGAAGCTACTTGGACCTGGTATAGTTACCATGTTGACTGAATTATTGCAAGGTTCTGATGCTGGAGGGTTTCTCATTATACAAGGTAAATGCTTTAGAATTTAATAATTTAAGTCTGAATTACAAACAGTAACATGACTGTTATGTGTGTGAAGCGAAACATACAATAAAATCATGTCATTTATGCTTGTATTGATAGATTCTGCTAGTTATTCTGGTCGACACCTCCTTAAAAGCTTCATTAATGCTGCATTGAACAGGTATTTCAAGAAATGTGTGAACAGTCAGTCATGTTTTTATATTAAGTTATGTGTTTTCCAAAGACAGTGTTTAAAAACTTGTCTGTGTTGTGAATGCAGGGAGGAAGATGTTTTTGTACTTGGCTTTGAGGTCAGTGAAGAAGAGCTGAAAGATGGTTTGACAGGATCCCCCGTTGAGAGGTAATTTAACAGTAGAGCTGAAAGATCAGTCCATCAACAGAAACAACCTACTTTGATAATGATTAATACTATAAGTAATTGATAAAGCCAGTTATAAGCTTTTCAAATTTTACAGTGTGAAACCTTTGTTGCTTTTCTCTGTTTCATCTTTGTAAATCTAATTTCTGGTGGTGAATAAAACATTTGAATCCTCTTGCATTGTGAACCCTTGTGGTTGGCGTTTTACACAATTTTGTGACACTTAAAAAACAGTAACTGCATAATGAAAATATTGATTCACTGCACTTCTTTTTATGGGGCAGTTTATTTACCTTTTTACCAAACTGACCATTGTTTATCTTTTTTTTTCCACTTCAGGCTACACTTTCTCAATGCTTATAGAGATCCGCTTGGCTGGACTGATAACCCAGCTTTTACAGTTAACCAGTTCTGTTTAAAGGAACTTACACAACTGGTCAAGCCAACATCACACACCAAACTACCTACCTTAGTGATTGACTCTCTTTCATGGATTTTGAGGCACCAAAGTGCTGCTGCTGTCTGCAAGACTCTTCAGCAACTTAGAAAAGGTAGAACATTTTCAGTGATGCTGAATAAAGTAATGTAAGAAATCCAGGCTGTAATGACCTTTTAAGAGAAGTCAAGTACCATCAAATATTAATTACAGGCTTCTTTTTTTGATTAAACAAATTATCTGGGCTGATTTATTTAATGGTAAAGCAGAATTTCATAACATGCAGTAATTTCACTATTAACGGTCTTTTTCTGTGTTTTCATTAGGGGGTGCTGTGAGAGCTATTATTGCTCTGCTCCATGCAGACATGCATCAGAGGGGTACCGTGGGAAGTGTATGCCACTTGGCGACTTCCGTCATCACTGTAGCACCTGGTATGAGGGCAGATGAAGCAGTAGCAAAGATAACAAAGCGCTCAAAATCGGGGAAAGTTATGCAAGATGTAAGCTGTCTCCTTGCAGATGCATTTTTATGTTCATACTCTGTTCAAAGTAATGAGTAACTTTATTTGTCCGTAGGAGGAGGCTTTTAGCTTCAAAGAGAATCTAACAGTCGTAGTTCAGAGTAGGCTCTGCCAGCTTGGACCCAAACAGAATGACCCTGAAGAACAGGAGGTGCTGTATTCTGCATGTTTAATACATTCACACTATATGCAGTAGAACAAAGATGGGGCTCTGATATGGCAAGACTGAAAGTGTAATAATTGTGTTTTTGTAGATGGACCCAACAGCTAATTTGACATTCAACCTTAGACTATCTGATACAGAGCGTGAGGCCAAGGAGAACCTCGCACTTCCCTTTGTCTTCAGCAAAGAGAAGTAAGGAACCTTTTCACAATTGTCACAGTTTTCAGTCATTTTTTTAGTCATTTTTTCCTGTACTTAAATAATTTCAGTTTTCATATTTTTTACAGATAACCTATAAATGCCGTATCCTTTATTTCTTACAGAAAAACAGCTTTGCTCCAATCAGGCCCAGGTTCAGGGCGTATTCTGTATGAGCCTGATGCCAACGACGACTTTGACCAGGAAGATCCTGATGATGATCTAGATGTGTAGTGTGAGGACAGTGGAGACACATGTTACCATGTTTCATGTTCCTGCCTTTTAAGACACTGAATTATTTAAGTAGTAAAATTCCTATGCCTTCCTGCAATATTACAGAGCTATAAAATAATGCAAAATATATCTGTCAACAAAACTGTGTTTATGAATCATTTTATCCAAGACTTTGTCATCATATGAGTGATGACATTCTTTTTTTCATTTTAAATAAAATTATATTTTTTACCCATGTATTTTTAATACCACACTTTGCTATATGTAGATTTGAAATTACTTGTCTCATTTCTTCCCCATTGCACTGGGTCCCTTTTAAAACAGTCACACAGCTGACTTTACACACAACTTTACCTCTGAATCTTTGCTTGAGTTTTGCTTTTTAATTGTAAAACACTTGGTATGCAGCGCTCCTCCAGAGCCTCTAAAATCCCTATAGTACTAATTAAAGAATCTAAAAGGGGAAAAAAAGTCATAAATAGACTTCTCTATGCCATACATATGATTTCAATAAACATAAATCTTATTCAATATGTATTATGTTGATAAACTTGTGTAACAGTTTCAGTTATTCTGTATTAATGATCCATTACATTTAAGCAATTGATTCGGCATAATTAATTTTTTCAACTGAACCATGCACAGTAAAATTTTAATACTGTATTTTTAACAACTCTAAATCACACCGAACTTTGTACACTGAACAAGACACTTTCAAAATAAGAGCATAACTGTATGTATATCCACTTGCTTTACCAGAAATCATGTTTATGTGAAACCATACCACGACCTATAAGGGAGGAGCTGAAATATTAGAACGAACCAAAAGTGATGGCAAAACTGGCTACTTTTGACAGAGTTTTATCAGACTAACTCATTCTTTTTCATCCACGTCTGTTTATTTTCTCCCTTCTACGTGGACGTGCTGCGCGCAACCACAGAATTCCTTGCGGAAGTGACGGAAAAGCGGCGATGGCGGCTCGCAGTTTCATTCCGGATTTCAACTGGACTACAAACCGATTTTAACCGGGCCGGTTTGACTTTTTGGAACTTTTGTAAAGCTGTCTCTCTTCGGACCCATCACCGACGGACGTCACGTTTAACTGGTGCTTGACAACGAGCTTCCCCACAGCTTTTTGGGGGTAATTTTGTCCTAGGTTCAAGGTGGTCACCCTGCCGAGCTAACGGTAGCTTGTTGGCCTCTAGCTAACGTTAGCTGGTGTACAGCTAGCTCCTGGGCTAGCTTGTCAACGAGCTGCGTGCTAAGGTCCATACAGCAGCAGTCGTCGCACAGCACCTCTTTTTTGACCACGTCTACGTTTGTCTTTCACAGTTACAATGAATATGCACTCTATTTAATGTTAATTGTGCCACAAGTGTGCAGAGCGAGGTACTCACACGTTTGCTTGGCCTCTTGTTAATTTGAATTGCTAGTTTGGCGGCTGTGGCTAAAGACGGATTTTGAATCACTAAAAAGCAAGTCCCCTCAGTAATTTTCCCAACAACTTAGGGGAGAGGAGTGCTGTCAACGGAAATTCAAACTGAATTGTTGTGCGGTCTCTCCGTGTTCATCAACATGCTGAAGACCCGGCAATGTTTACTTGGCATCCGCACTTTTCTCGGCGTAACGTCGAGAATATGGGGCTTCATCATGTACATCCTCAGGAAGCACCTACGAACGGTGAGAGTGGGTTTGAAAAGCATTTAGTAGTTTATTCTGATGTGTTTCTGTAAAAAGCAAGCAAAATATTTATGTTTTCATGGTTCCCATATGACTGAACATTATTTTTCAGATCACGTCCACGTATAGGGATGCTCAGTCGGCTATCATGGAGCTTGTTCACCTGTGTTTCTCAACTCTATTGGACTTTTTTGTTTTATTTCGTACGTCCAGAATTATAGTTTTCTTAACTAATTTGTATAGTATGTGATTCCGTGAATATATTCCACTGTTTGCATAGCCTTGACTTACCCTTTGGGCTCAATAATTAGTGATATATGTGGAGTCAGTGTCAGATTTATTGTTATATCATCCAGCATAAAAATGGTTTGAGGTATATTCATTGAACAGAATATATTAAGTAATGTAAACACATTTTTGATGAAAGAAGTACATAATGTGCCTCACAGGATGTAAATGAAGTAAACATTAATGAATTAAAAAAGATTTAGACAGATATTTTGTCTAATACTTTTAAACCAAAGGACATTCAAAATGATATTCAGTTAACAAAATGATACAGAAAAAAATGCAAATCATCGCATTTGTGAAGCTAAAACCATAGGGTGGTTTGTATATTGTCTTCGACAATTACTTGATTATGAAAATTGTTGCAGATTAGATAATGATTGGTGTGAATGAATGGTTCATTCAGCTACAGTGCACAGACGAACCTCCCACATCTAAATGCTAAATTTGAGGATCAGCCGGTACAAGCCTGCAGGTCACCTTCAATTGCTTACAAATGTCTCCACAATAAACATGGCATTTAGCACGACAGAAGCCACCTGCTTGTAACTTAGACACACACACAGGTGTTGTTCAGTCGTTAATAGACATGCATATGTGGTGTAATATGAGTGGACTTCGACTCTAGCTCCATATCAAGCGAACAAAGCTTGGAGGCCTGCCCCGTGTGTTGTAATCATCTTGCTGATTGAGGTTTGTCTGCAGTTTATTTTGTGGCAGTAACACTTGCAAGTTGTCAACAGGCCCTGAGAATGAGTAGTCCAGTCCATGTTATGGCTGAAGTGAGAGGGATTATGTCAGCACAGAGAGCGTACTGTTCTCTCTCCCTCCCTCCGTTTTTCTCATTTTCACTCACAGTTTAGCGCTGTTGTTTATTTTATGTGATGCACTGGAACAATGTCATGATCCCAGTTACTGCTTATGAAGCAGGCAGGGGAGCAGGGTTATCCTATAGGTGGCAATCAGGTAAACTCAGACAGATGCTTTGATGAAAAATACTTGAGGTGAGGTGTAAAGGTCTTGCCTTCTCAGTATATTTAAAACAAGAGAATTTTGAGGACACATCATGTTTATTTAACTATGACCATTTCACAAATTTGATAATCCCCTTGGGAACTCATTCTTTGGTCTGCAAATAAGATGGTAAGCTTAAGGCTGAGGTGTTTCCATCCATAAAGACCAAAAAGCATAAAGTGAGTAGTGACCCATTAAAAATTTGGATCAATAACGGCCCTATTGGATTATGAATGTTAGGAACAGGACATAATCCCATGCATGGTACTCTGTGTCAATGGATGAGAAGGATTGTTTATTAATCTAAACCAACAACAGTGTTGCGTAGTGGCTTTGCTTATTATCTCCTGCATTAGCGTGGAGTTAGTGATGAAACAATTCACTAATCAACAACAATTTCCCACCATGATTAGAACGAATCTGCAACAAATTTGATAATCATTAATTTTTTGTTTTGTTTTTATTTTATTTTTTCAGATTCAGCCTCTCAATTGTGGAAATCTGCAGATTTTTTTGTAGTTCTAAGTGATATTAAGCTTCACATCTTTGGGGTTTGCACTATTGGTTAGAAAAAAACAAGTAGTTTCAACAAGTCACCTCAGGCACATGAACCAAATAAGTAATCAAATGATCAAAAAAATAATCAACAGATCAATTTAATTATGAAAAAAAACTGTGAGTAACAATCCAAGTTTATTTGAGTCATTTGCAAAGTGCCCAGGTCAAAACAACACAGGAGGTCAGCTGCTTTTATCTTTTGTAAGATTTTTGAGTGTTGGCTGGTTTAAGAGAGCAATATTAATTGAAATCTTGGCTGTAGCCTTAGTATGGAGGCGGTTGACTTGGTCTAAGTTTTCAGGCCTGAGTGCAGTTGGGAGTGAGGTTCCTTCGTAGTGCCTAGCAGCTGCTGGCAACAATAGGCTTCCCCCAGGCTTGTTCTGCCAGGCAGAAGTAGGAGGGGACACAGAGGGAGACCAGGTCCAAGGCTTAGGTACCAAGCAGCCCAGACTCAGTCAAAGTCACCCTGCAAGTCTCTCTTTCTATGTGTGCCCCATGCTCCACTGACACCCACTGACAGCTGGGGGGGATAAAAATAGCCCTGTGAAGAAAAGTGCAGGGCCCCTGGGCAACAGCGGCACTGGAAAGGATCCTCTCTGTAGTCACTCTGACCAGAGCGGTGCAAGAAAGGTAGATAGGAGGAGTCAGAGGGAGGACACAGCTGAGTTCGTTTCAGTATGGTGTCCTCCTCTGTTCAAATACTCGGTCTATAATGTAAAATGAAGGAAACTAAGGAATGTATTGTCTAAAAGGGCTAATGTAGGTTTAAGGATTTCAAGACCTTAGAGGTTTTCTAAGACCCTCATTGAGAGATGAGCATCTGATCTAAATCATCCTTAGCTCAGCTGAGTTTCAACTGTGATGCTTTTTTCAAATTGGATTATGTATGGCAGCAATTAAGATGACGTAAAGCAGCTTTTCTTTATGCCTCGGCGGATTTCCCAAAGCACTAATACTAACCTCCTGTGTAAAATCCCTCTAATGTATTTTCTCTTACATGAAGATGGATATATTTGGTGTGCTTGAGGAAATTAAAAGATTGATTCAAACATTTAATTTTGTCTCAGAAATGAAGTTCTCCTTTTCTTATCTATAAACAGAGTCAAAAACATGCACAGACATGTGGTGTTGAAGCTCAGTATAGCATAAACGGTTTGTTGTTTAACATTATCCTGATCTGTCATGCATTGTCTTACTGTCTCATTTCTTGTTCATTTGCAGATAATCCAGTATCAAACGGTGCGATATGACACTTTGCCTCTGTCACCTATCTCCAAAAACAGACTCAGTGAGTACATGATTGTTTTCATGATATGACTGTTCAGGGACATTTCTGGGGCCCCAGAGTAAGGAAGTAAAGATTAAAAAAAAAAAATCCCTAAATGATCTTTAGGTGATGTGGAAATTTAAACCAGACGTTAAACCAGTCAGTCAAGTAGGATGTGATTGTGCAGAGAGGAAATGTCATTAGCAACATCAGCACACTTGTGCATGGAAACACAGCTTGACCCCTTTCTCAGGACCTTCTTCACCTCTGAGTAAATGAACATAATCACTATTTTTTTGACAAACTTGACAGGACTCCTGTTGTGTAAGAAAACTCAGACAAGCTATCAACTGGAATCTGTGGGTCCTAGGTGTATTTTATGTTTGGATGCTATCCACTACTAGCCAGTATTTTCTTTCTTTATTTTCTTTCAAATATGTCACAGACAACATCATGATTTTAAGTAAAAAGTCAGTCTGTTGCACAGCTATACATGTGCAGTGTGAAATGAAATACCTCTCAATAAAGCAAGTTAGATACCTCCCATCCACAGCTAATCAATAACTGTAAGTGCAAAATACGGAGAATAGTAGTACAATTACTGTATAATTTACAGGATATTTGATCTTGTAAATTTAAGTGTACATCAAAGCTTACTAAATAGGCCCCTTAAAGACCTTAGGGTTTCTCAAGACCTGTAACCCAGACTGCTTATTTGACAGACTGCCTTATTTGGTTTGGTTTTATGGTGTGCCACACGGGGAAACAGTCGTTTGAGTAATTTGAGTGAAAACAAAAGCATTTGAGTAAAACAGTGAAGTATGGTAGTATGTAAATGCCAGAATTCCCTCAACACGCTTTTGCATCATTTCCTGCCCTTACTCAGTGACAAGACGTGTTTGTGGTGTCAAAGTGGAGAGGAAATGCTAAATGTTACAGGCAGCACTTAAACTTGCATGGACCAGTGTGTGCACTCTGATCCAGCTTCCCCTCCGCCCGTAGAGAGCTCATATAAAAGCACACTCTTGACTTAGAGGAAGGATTGCATTTCAGTTCCACTCGACTCGCCTCTCACTGGCTACGGTGACCTCAGCTGGAGTTCCAGTCTCCAGTTAATGAGTGATCCCTCTACATTCAATTAGCTGTAAATGGATTCTATTTCTGCCGGTATTGACAACACTGTGGACAGAATTAAAGTCGCCGTCTCACCCGTGGTCTTAAAGTCTGTGTGTCTGTGGGTCACATTGCTCTCTTGAACCTCACTGAATAAGGTCAGCAGGACGGACTTTTAGGAGGAAGCATGAACATGTCCTCAAAGTTTCTGCAGCCCAAAAGAATCTGCATTCAAAGGCAGCCTTCTCCTGAATGTTACATACTTATGGACCCATGAATATCAATGGATTATATGATCTTATATAACTATTTTTTATCAAACGGATCCTCTGACGGACAGCCTTCATATGATTCTTGAACACACAGGTAGGTGGGTGTGTTGGAGGCTACACTTGCATTTAAGTATCGCTGCTCCTTGTTAACGATGCTGGAGCAGACAGGCTTAGCTTTTTTTTTCTTTTTTTTGCGAATGAAAAACTTCAGAAAAACACTTCAGTGAACTTGCATCCTTCGTCCGGTTTGTTGAAGCGATGAGCTCTTGCCAGCTCACTGCCGGTCTCGATCTCAGAGGACGTCTTTGACGTAACTATGCTCGCAATCACTACGATATTTCAAATTTTTTATTTAATTAAAAGGATTAGATTTCTCTTATCAAATCCTGCAATTCTTTTAGTATTGTCTGTGTTGTTGAAATCTTAGGGCCCTGCTATAAAATTATATGAGATAGTAGTATGACTGTGGTGGCTCCAATCTGGCACGGAGTTCTCTAATTGATGACATTGAGTCTGTTTATTTGCATTTAACTATATGGATTACAGTCCTGTGATAACCAGATTTCTTTAAGTGTACAAGGTTTCTGTCATCACAGTAAGAAGTTAGAGGCACACGATTCTCCAGCTGGATTTCTCCTTGGGAAAGCTAGTTTTTTTATCATGTATGCACAATGAGCATTTTACATCAATGAAGTTGTTATTTTTTTGCCTGACAAAGACATCAGACAGCGAAAGAATCGCAGCAGGCATAAAGGACCGATCATTCCACAGAGTGACGCATCTTTCTGTTTGTTTAAAATGAAAGAGCAATGGCTTCTCTTTTCACTGCTACACTTGAAATAAACAAGTCCTCGTTTCAAAAGAAGTTCAGAGGTAGGGGAGAAATCTTATGACTGACTTGCTGCATGTCCATGCAGATTTTGCAGTAACCATGTTACTACAGTGCACGTAAACATGTTATGCAGTTTCCTTTAAAAACTTTTTTCTAACCTCATTTTTTGTCTGCATCAATCAATCAATCAATCAATCAAACTTTATTTATATAGCACTTTTCATACAAGATAAAATGCAACTCAAAGTGCTTCACA
>JAQMCX010000039.1:9747639-9799861 GCA_029814765.1 Acanthurus leucopareius
ACTCACGCTCACACACACCTCCACACACTCCTACACTCACACACACAGTAAACAGACTGGTGACATGGCATATGGCATGCATGTCAATGTATTGAATTAAGTGTCTGAAATGTCCATATTTTCTGCTAAACTCCAGGTGCAGTAAAGAGGAAGATTCTGGTTCTGGACCTGGATGAGACGCTGATCCACTCTCACCACGACGGGGTCCTCAGACCAACAGTGAGACCTGGCACGCCGCCAGATTTCATCCTCAAAGTATGAGCCCTCAGACACGACTACGAGTCCCAACACATATGCATTAAAGCCTAAACAGATCCATCTACATGAACAGCGTTCCTCTGTTTTTTTTCCCCTGTGCAGGTCGTCATTGACAAGCACCCAGTCAGATTCTTCGTACATAAAAGGCCACATGTTGACTTCTTTTTAGAAGTGGTGAGTGTCAGTCTGTGACGGTCAACGTCACTGCTTTTGTTTGAATCCTGGAGGGAAACAGCAAACACTCTGTGTACTTGAAACATCATAGCTGCGGTCGTCTTTTATCGCATCTGTCATCCCTGCCATCACTCCTCTTTGTACTACTCTCTACCAGATGTCATAAATCTATGTTTGTTTTGTTTTGTAATCCTTGGTGACTTACTGTAACTTGTGTACTCATACTGCTGTGTGTTCTGCCCTCTGTGTGTACACAGGTAAGCCAGTGGTATGAGCTGGTGGTTTTTACAGCCAGTATGGAGATCTATGGCTCAGCGGTGGCAGACAAGCTGGACAACAACAGGAACATCCTGCAACGCAGATACTACAGACAGGTTCTGCCCCAAACCCTATTCATACAATATGCACTAAAGCTGATGCTGCTTCAGCTCTCTGGTTTTCACATTTTCTTCATACTTTCTTCTGTTTAATGTTGTTAGTGACCTTTGTGTTTTTGTTTCTTTTGCCAGCACTGTACATTGGATCTAGGTAGTTATATTAAAGACCTGTCTGTAGTACATCCTGACCTGTCCAGTATTGTCATCCTGGACAACTCGCCTGGTGCTTATCGCAGCCATCCAGGTAAGACTCAGAGTCTCTCGGCGTGCACCTGCTACACATGAGTCAGCCTCACTCTTTCTTTTGTCTGCCCCTTTATTTTGTTACACTCACACACACAGGATAGATACAATCTGACATGCAGTATTAATAGAAAGAACTCACAAATAACTGCAGAAACCTCAGTGGTTTTTGAACTTAAAGGCACATGTTGCAACCTCAGGCAGAAGCACACATGGCCAGAAAAAAAAAAGCATTTTAAATTGCGCAGAGCTTTATTTACTGTTTGTTTTCAGAGCACAAGCTTTGTCACAGTGTCAAACACAGGTGCAGCAAATCTTCTAATTAGCTGCTGGTTGCAGATATTAGAAGAGGAAAGCTTTGCAAAGCTTGGCAACGTTAATTAGTAGTTAGTTTCACCTGTGCTTTTCCTGCTTTACTCGATCATGTTTTTTTAATGTTTATTCATTTTAATTCTTTATTTCCTCGTTTTTTGTTTCATAATTTAATAAATTTAGGATTTTTTTTTTCAAAAGGTGTTATGAAAATTGTTTGCCAACTAATAACATCAAATCAAAATTTTTAATAAAGCAAAAGTAAACAGGATCCAGTTCTGGCTTCATATTTTGTTATGCAGTGTTGCACAGACTGCACATAGGTTACAAGAACAGTCATGTGAATTTTATGAGTCTCCTTTGTTTATTCAGAGGAGTTTGTGTACATTTTTGTTAGTCACTAAGTCATGGTCAAAAGGTTAGAAGTTTAGACTTTTTCTTTAAAGATTCTATATGTGAGACACTTAACTCGTAATGTAAAGATATAATGGACTCATGGCGCCTTGAGCCGAGAGTGGCGAATTATCTCGTGGTGCGTTCATGGGCCACTTTGTCTGTGTTCTGAGAATGCAAAGGGATGGGGGATGTTGCCGACTCACTCATTTGTGTTTGTCTGAGACGCTGTTGCTCTAGTGCCACATTTAGTTCCTGAAAGTCACACATCTATGAAAATTTTTCAATGTATTCAGACTCATTGCAGGTTGAGGTTTACAGTATATCCAGCCGCTTGTATTCTGTGTATTCATGTATTCATGTATTCATTCATCTTGACTGTATAAGATCAAACGAGATCTCATCCTACACCTCCACATTAACCTTGTGATGAGGCAGGAAGCAGACAAATAACCGAGTGGCTTGTTCTCACTACAAGGCTTGTATTGTAAATGCTGTAACAGTGCATTAAATGTGCAGCTGCTCTAATACTCAGGGGCCTCTTGAACAGAGCAGCACATAAAACAACATGTTCATCTCTCTGACGCGACTGACTGACTGTTTTTTGCCCTTTAGACAATGCAATACCCATCAAGTCCTGGTTCAGCGACCCTAGTGACACAGCACTTCTAAACTTGCTGCCTATGCTGGATGCACTAAGGTAAAAGGCATAACGAAGTTTACGAAAAGATCATAGACCATGCAAACACCTGTGCACTTTTCTGTATTCAAAATAGGAGCGTAGGAATTTTAGAGATGCAAACTAATTGCTGCAACTGCTGCGATGATTTTAGTTGATATCACCCGTCAAAGCCAAATTCACGAATAAATTTTGACTGGGCGTGGCAGCTTATTGACATTGTGAATGAGTCAGCATTTCCATAAATCTGTTGACAAATAAGTTGATTATAATATTGTCATATATCCAGTTCAAGGCAAATGTTTAAAGATGTCCTTTCAATCTCCTCTTCTGACTTGAAACTTACAGTGTCAGGTGGTTTCATTTATTTATTTATTTTTCTCTCTTAGGTTTACTGCTGATGTCCGCTCCGTCCTCAGTCGAAACCTCCACCAGCACCGGCTCTGGTGATTGGCTGAATGGAGAGGGGGCGGGGCTTGTTGAGCAGCCTCTTCCTCTCTGCTGGCTTCCATCCTTCCCTCCGTTCCCACACAGACGACCCACCAGCCCTCTCTGAGCCTCTCAGACATGTCCTGAGGAGATGAGAGTTGGGGTGAGCGCCTAACAGGGGATGAACAGTACGGGATCACCAGAGCCCAGAAACTAATGAGGAGGGAGGGGGAGCCACCTTTTTTTTTTTGTTGTTTTTCTGTTTTTTTTTTTCTTTTTGATTCTTTATTTGTATTTTTTTTTTTTTTTTCAAAAATAAAACGGAGCCTCTCTGCCTTATCGCTCCTGATACTGACTGTGTGAGTATGAGGGTAAGCTTGTGTACGTGAGTGGGAGTATGCTTGCTGAGTTCGTTAGTCCCTTTTTAAAACTTTTTTGACAATTGGGAGGGGGGGGAGGATCAGCAAAGCGACAAAGACAATTCTACATTATTATTTCTTCTTCTTCTTCTTCTTCTCCATCATCATAAGACATTGCACTTAAGCAAACAACTCATCAATTTACTGTCTTAACCTCTCGGAGCAACTGAGTAGGGGAAAATAGAAAACTGCCCCCTTTTTAGATCAATCTCATCCTCCAGTGGTGATTCATAAATTCCTGAGGTACGTGTTTTTGTTTCCCTGAACGAGAATGGATCAACTCCGATGGTGTAATTGATGGACTTTTGCTTGCAGCGTACCATCCACAGGCGATTTTCTGGACAAACAGCCGAGCAGCCTGAAGTATTTCCCCCCCCTGGTCTTTTTATTTTTTTCCAGCCATAAGCATCACTTTTTCCCCAAAGCTCCTCATGGGACTCTGTGATAAGACGACTGAAAAGTTCTGAAAAATAAAGAATGGCTTGTAAAGATATATGGACTGCTGTGCCGCCTTTCCATATCTGATTGTTTATCTATTATAATATACGATAATATGACTTCTGCATACCATGACATTTCGCTCTCCCCCTTTGCCATTTAATGCCATCCTGATTTCATCTAATAGAATTTGCACTTAAATTATCCCCCTTCTGTTTTTGTTGCAGTTGGTTTTGTATTTTATTCAAACTTGCAGCCTTCCCCTTTCAGTTTTTACCCGCTCTGCTTACTCAATGGGTTGAACTATTTGACCCCCCGTCTTTAAATGCCTTCTGAACAATGTCAGTCTTGTCAAGGCTCACAGCGGCTTCTTATTGGCTCTGTCTCCAGGTCTGTGTTACTAATAAAACACTTGTCAGTATCGACCAGTTACTATCTGGCTTGTTTTTTTATTTTAAAAAACTAAGATCAATTTTGCAGGGTGGGTTTTTTTTTTTTTTTTGGACTAAATCAATGTCTGCAGGAGTCATTTCCTTTTCTTTTGCCGGCATTCTGCTCCCACCATGTGGTGTGTTAGGAAACTACATTGGTCCTCTTTGTATTCCTACTCTTCTCAAGTCTAGCAGAATTTAATTTTGATCAAGCCCTTTTAAAAGAGTTCTCCTCAGCATCGAACTGGAAATGAAAGATTTTTGCTCTTTGTACAACCTCTTGGCCCACAAATGAAGACAAATTATGACATTTTTTTACTTGTTTATGAGCTGTATTGTGTTTATTGAATGGGACTGAATAGTTTCTAATTTTTTGTGTCCATATGATGATATGAAATCAACTGGTACACCTAGTTAAAACCAATGCATCAGCCCTGCAATAAATCCTCCTTTCATTATTAAAAGTTAAAATGAGAGTTTTGATTCAACTGAATGATCATTCAGGGGGCTGAAGTTTGTTGTGTTGTGACTTGTACTGCATTATACTGACAGGTTTCTGACCCTTTGTTTACTCTGCTCATATGTACAGGGTTCCCACAAGTCCATGACATTTTTGCGAATATCAGGGTAAAATCAGGGCCTTGAATGCTTTTGAAAAAAGAAATTTACAAACACAAACGGTGACCCCAAAACCTTATTTACTTAATAAATGTATCATGCACTATTCTGTATGCCAGACAAAATGTTCAAGACAAAATATTCTCCTTTTTATTTCAGCGGTGCCTTTTCTAATCACTGAATTTACAAGTTGTTTAAAAGGTCAAACTAAGTCACTGCTTTTGTTTGTGAGTAGTGGTTCCTCATAAATTTCCCAAAATAATACAAGGATTGTTTTAATAAAGAATTATGTGGAAATTTATTGCTATAAAAGGGGAATTTGTATTCTTACTTGGAAAAGTGGAAAACTACCCCAGAACTCCAAAGGTCGCTAAGGGCACCAGAGTCTGTCAATGTGGGTCAGTCAACTCAATTTTCCCTGAGGGCCACCGATCTAAATACTTGAATTAATCTCACCATGGGAAAAGTTAGGGAAATAGGTTGGGTATTCTTGCGCAGTGATGCTTAAGAATGATTGATTTTTTTTTTTTTGTTCTCTTTATTTTCCCCTGTAACAAGTTCTTGGGTCAAATAATGATCTCACTAATCACTTGTTACTATATTAATGGGGTAACAACAGAAATTGCAAAACTGCCTGCCAAGTGAGTCATTGAAAGTGCTTGAATTTTATTTATTTTAAATATCAATTCAATTTGAAGTCATTTTTGTATATTTTTTGTACTTGCAGAGACAAATAGGCTATGTTCCTTTGTTTCTGCAGCTGTGTCATCATTTCATGGGCATATTTTTTTTGATGTGCTGCGTCAGCGAAGACTAGAGACCACAGCCTGCCATCACTGTAACACACAGCACTAGTGAGAAACGTTCACACATCCAAACTTCGCTCTCTCTCTAATAGTCAGACTTAGACTATAGAGTTGAGTTGTTAAATTTGAGGGGATGGAACCAGGAGAAGCCCTTAAAAAATACTTAAACAGGTGTGGGAACTCTTAATATAAATAACAGCCACCTCTCTCTGTATATGATGCAGTACATTTGCTTTACACGAACTACTTGTATTTTAAGGCTTTATTAGTTTTAACTAGGTGTACCTAATAAACTGCGTATGTACCTGTTGTGGTCACTTTTTAAGGGAACTTGTGCAAATTCAGTAATTCTGTTTTTCCAGCCAACTTTGTCTTTGTAGCCTGTTAAAGCAGTGCTAATTGAAGTTGTTTGAAAAGTGCTCATTACTTTTTGGGCTGAATTTTGTCGTGGACTTTTCAGTTCTCTCAGTCACACAGGTGACAATCTCAGCTTAGTTATCGACGACTGCACATCTCCCGATCAGACAGTAGACTTCCTTATAAGCTGTTTTAGTTTCTCCCCTCAGTATTTAATTGTAGACATGTATTTCTTCAGCTTCTGTACAGGGGTGGACAGCTGTGCCATGGTGGAAACAATGTAGTTGTATATATATATTGGCTGTTGTTTCCTAACACCTCTACCTCCTCCTGATTATGGTTTGAAAGTAAAACCGAAAACTTGAAGCATCAACCTTTTTTCTATTGTTGTTCAAAGTAACTCTGTTCTTGTAAACGTTCCAACCAACTATGTGAAATTTCCTGACCCGTGCTGTGTTTGACAACAGTTCTTGGGAAACAGTTGCTTTTTCTCTTTTTTTTCTATCACTTGGTTCACTTTCCTTTTAGATCACACTCATGACTTTGTACGCATGAGGAATGTATAACCAAGCATGTTGCCTGGTGTGAATCCAGCAATCTCTGTTTAACAGCATTTTATCAGAGAGAAGTAGATGAAACAAGACAAAATGATTCAAAGTAGCGTGAAAACAAGTGCCACAACAATCATCAAAACTAGTGGAGTGAGAACATAAGGAGGAATATCTGTCCACAGGTTTGCACCTGGTGGAGGAATGAGGTGAAATCAGGGGACCGGGCAGCTGTGGCTGAGATGGGAAGAGTCAGGCAGGTTGTCACGCACTGACCAGCCTCTGATGAGGCTTTAAGGAGAGCTTGTCGATGGGGATCACGTCATGGTTTGCGGTGGAAGGGCTGGGCACTGCTATGGATTAGTCACTGCGGCTGAAGAGCTGTGCTGGGAGAAATAATTCGGCAGGGAAGAAGGATGGCAAGAAGCCCGAGGCCTCGGTGCTCTTGTAACATATGGGAGAGAAAAAGGAGGAGGAGGAGGAGGGAGTAAAGAAAACTATTATTTTATGTTAAATCATTAAAAAACTGGCATCTGTCATTTAGGATGTTTATCTGTCATAAGATCCGCAACAAGCCTAATGGTAAGACTCAAGTCTTACTGTAAGGCTTCAACCTAACATTGCAAAAACAAACTCATCATCAGATGACTCAACATGTTACATACTGTACTAGAGGAAAATACAGAAACCTGCAATCCCTTTAAACTAAGTTAGATGGAAGAGAAGTGATGATTCTGAGCATGTGCTGAAAACTTTACTATGATCAGAAGGGTTTGAGTTTACCAGATTAATGTCCGGAGGAACTCGGTTAATTGGAAAAAAACAAGTCACACCTATAATTACCAGATATAATTTCAGTTTGAGGAGAAAATGTTGCCTCAGGACAGTCTATTGTTCAAGAATGATGCGTAAACACACAAGGGACTTTTTTTAGAAGTACGCAATCTACAAAACAAACTACCATGAGACTATGAAGCACAGAGGGGAGTATAGATGTCACATGAGCGAGTATAATGAGTCATTGAGCTGTGGGTCACTTACACAACAAACAGGTTAGCAACTTTTTTTTTTTTGCCATCAGGGTTTCAAGAAGAGCACAGCACCTGAACAACAAACTGAAACCAAAATACTTACTTTATTGAGTAAACATTCTATACAAATATACTTATTTGGTCAGTGAGTAGTGGTTTCTCATAAATTCCCCATACTGGTATGATGATCATCTAAAAACCAGTTGAAGTTAAAGAAGTTTTTTTTTCAGATGTTAATTAAGATGTATGTAATTGTGGATACTTATTAATTTCCTTAAAAAGGGAATTTACATACCATTTGAATGGGAAACTACACCAGGACTCCAAGGGCCCATAAAGGCACCTTTGTGTTACTAGGGATCAATCAACTCATTTTGCACCAAGAACCACCTACATTAAATTAATCTGGCCATGATAAAAAGGTAAGGGAATGACCTGGACTGTTGGCTTCAAGTGCACAAAGAAAATACTGCATATGAGGGATTTTTTGCTCAGTGATACTTAACCATTATTTTTTTTCTCTTTATTTACCCCTAAAACGGCTCCTCAGTTAAAATAATGATCTCATTGCTCACTTGTTATTACTATGATGAGGCTACAGTCGGTATTGCGAAACTGCAAGCAAACTGAGTCATTATGAAGCTATGTGCTCGATTACTGAATATATTAGGCAGTAACTTAAAATATTAATTATTTTGCTCAGGATTTCTGGATGTATTTATGTCCAGATTGTATATAAAATTAACCCATGACGTTTTAAGTCAAAGTTGCAGTTTAATACCGCATGCTTTTGAGTTTCTTCCTTTTGTTAGCTGCTAACTGCTGGGCCTCGGTCATATGACAAGGACAGCTGCCTCGTCACTGCCCAGCCCTCGGTCTTTACGCGCAAGGGTTGATCAAAATAAAATAGTTCCACGGAAAACTGCATGATTGATGTAGAGCTATTTCAAAACCAAATAATTTCAAAAGAAGATATTTAACCCAGAAGGTACTTGTTATGACTTCACTATTAGTGCTAACGCTGTTCAGGACGGTGTAAAGTCTCTCCCGAGGAGTAGACACTCCGGTACGTCATGTTGTTATTGTATCCCTCCGCTGCAGTCGCACTAGGAAAACAGCTGTGGCAAGCTACAAGCTAGTTAGCATCGTTTGTTTTTGTCGTGTGTGGCAGCAATTTGAGCCGTTCCTTGGGCAAACCGCTCTCGAACAACCTCGGAGTGACCGACTTGTTGTCTGTCATCTCTTCTAACGATGAAGTTTCAGTACAAAGAGGAGCACCCTTTTGAGAAAAGGCGGTCCGAGGGCGAGAAAATAAGAAAGAAGTATCCGGACAGGGTACCAGTAAGTAGCTATCCTTAGCTTGGTAGCCAGATCTGTGTTGTTAGCAATTTGACGGGTAGCTAGCTCGCTAACGCTGAGTTGCAATAATAGCGCTGTTTGGCTAATTGTTTTTTATAAAAAAAGTGTACACACATACTATCTTGATTTTCTTATTATATTCAGTTTTTACTACACATTATTTTCTTGTTTTTTCACCACAGGTCACTGTCGCGTCAGTAAACTGCCGAACAGCTAGCTAATAAAGCTAACGTTAGAGGTTAAGGATTGCGTTCACACTCTATAGGCCAGTTAGCGATAGCTTCGTGTCATCCCTCCGTATGTAATTTTATTCAAAGCAAATCATGTTAATTCATAATAAAATAGATCGTTTGTCACCGACTCATATTACGCTTCAGTTATTTACAATGACTGTGGTGGTAACGTCAGTGAAAGTCTGAAATCGGTAGACACAGTATTTATGGTCGGAACGGGGAGCTGGGTGTAGTTTTAGGTTGTATGTTGAAACGCTAATAGCAGCGCACCTTAAAATAGTTTCCTTGTGTCAACAAACAGGACACTTGTTTACGTCGGTCTGACTCTTAGATAGATTGTATAGTCACCAGCATTTGGCCTTTTGCCACTTTGACAAGACCTAACATGACTGACTGGTTCAAAACTGTCACTTAGACTGAATTATGTGGGTTTTCTTAAGTATATGAGGAGCTTTATTTGTTTGTCTTTAATATAGCAGTGAGATCCTGCTGCTTTTTGTGTTGCTCTTCTCAGTTATAGATTTTGATCAACTTTATGTACTATCACCACAATCAATTTATTTCCTTTCTGATAGGTTTGCTAATTATTTCTCAGTGAATCAGAATGTAATGAAATTGTTAGCACGGCCAATTACAAGGCCAAATAACCCAATTTTACTTAATTGGTCCTTTTTGGATTGGTGAATAGTCAAAACTCAACAATGTTCATTTTACTGTCATCGCAGACTAAGAAAATCTAACGATCATCACATTAGTAAGCTGGAACACCTGTATTTTTGCTTAAAACTAGTCCAATTTTTTTAAGCTCTGCTGTAAGTTCCAATGCTTGGTGTGTAGAGTAGTATGAGGATTTTATTTTAGTTCCGTTTTTAAGATCGACAGAAAGAAACTTTAAAGTAGTTTTAATTAATTTGCTCCGCTAAGTCTTTTCTGGTGAATCATAGGTCTGGACTGTTAATACATAAACATTATTTCTAGCTTATCTACCACAAAATTCTGTCTTAATTCTTCAAAACAGGGGAATTTGAATGAAATACCACATCTGGTTTAAATATGTTTTAGTTCTTGTTTGGCAGACAGGTTAGTGTAGTCTCACATCCCTATTCTGAGAAAAGTGAGAATCCTTTTAATTGATGTACCTCTTATTTGACACACACCCCTTCTGTTTTATGGAAAATTTACTAGAATCATTTGCATATGATGCGGTGCACAGTGATTCATGTTTTTCTTTTCCTTTTTTTAGGTAATTGTGGAGAAAGCCCCCAAAGCCAGAATAGGAGATCTGGACAAGAAAAAATATCTTGTCCCCTCCGACCTGACAGGTAAACATTACAATATGCTCTTAATTCTTTGACAATGCTCAAAGATGCCAGTATGTTCAAGCAGAATTCAAAAATGATGGTAATTGTTTTTTTTTACTTTCTATCAGTGGGCCAGTTTTACTTCCTCATCCGGAAAAGAATCCACTTGCGAGCTGAGGATGCTCTCTTCTTCTTTGTAAACAATGTCATTCCACCCACCTCAGCTACCATGGGACTGTTGTACCAGGTAGTCATTTTCTACCTCACTGACCTGCTCTCACACTGTCTCTACCAGTGCAATGTGATGTTTTTTCTACTTATAAAGTGAGCGTCTTCTACTGCATTTTTAATGTCACACTGACATCTTTTTTTCTGTTCCGTTCTCAGGAGCATCATGAAGAGGACTTTTTCCTCTACATTGCCTACAGTGATGAGAGTGTGTATGGGAGCAGCCAAAGGGAAATCTGATCCCAGTACCATCCCTCTCCAACCACTACCCACCTTTCTGAGACCTCCACCAATCATTCATTTAAATATTAAATCCAGCTCAGCAGCCTAGAGTTCCCAGAGTAAATATGTCAAATGCACTTTCACCCCCCATACATTACACTTCTCCCATCCATCTTTGTCTTTATTCTGCAGTCTGAATTGTATTTGCCTCCATTTTTCTTTTCAGTAGCGACTTGGGTTAAGTGGTCTTGTGGCCAGTTATTTTTTTTTAGTTTCATAATTGATCATACTTTACTGAAATTACTGAGAAAGAATAACAAATGTTAGAACTAGGCTGTAATTATAGTTACTTCAGATTAAGGGAAGAGAGCATAGTATGTGGGTTCAAAATCAATTCTTATTGACAATGAAGATAGTAGTTGTCTGCTTTTTTTGGCTATAAGGAGGACAACATATATTCTGATTTTATGGTAGGACATTTATGGCATTGACCAGTTAAAAGTAGGTGATTTTCTGTCTTCGGCAGAGTAAAGGATAACTGTTTTGCAGCAGTTCTTTTCCTTAAAAAAAAAAAAGAGGTGGCTGGGTCATTTTTCAAAAATTACCAGGTACTGGAATCTGTGAAGAGGAAACTTGTGTGCTGCCCAACATCTGACTTTATCATGGAGTATAATAAAATTCAGACTTAACATTCATCCTCTGCTTTCAGTGGTAAGACTATTATGTTGACTGCTACTATGATTATTGTTGTTATTATTGTTTAATTTTAGATTGCTTAATTTCAAAAGGTATTGTAAAGCTGAGTGCAATTTTCTCTTTTTTTTAAGTTTGTCTCCTTTTTTTAAAAAAAAAAAAAAGATTTGAACTCTGTATACAGCTGCATTACTGGCTCTTTTTCTCCACTCATGACCATACATGATAAAATGTGATGAAAAGTTATCTATGTTTCTTGTCTTTATTGAATATCTTGGGTCTTATTTGTTGGTGCTATCTCTTTGTTCCACTTGTCAGAGGTTAACCTTTGCTCAAACTGCAAAGTTGTTTTCTAGACTTCTGCTTGACCTGATAGATCATACATTTTGCAGTCATTACGAAAGTGATTTCAAGTCCATTTTATTTGCTGCCCCAAATTGCATAAAATGCAGTGTCCTAAGTTGGTGATATAGTTCAGCCTCTGTTCCTGTAAATGCGTGGGTTGCCTTATAGCAGTTTCTGTGGCTGCCACTATAATGTCTTTTTCCAAGCTATGCCAGGACAGTTTTATTTTTCTGTGTCTTCTGTGAAAGGCTGATAGAACTAAACAAAAGGTCACTTCTTCCTGTCAGCTTATGTCAAGCATTACAAAAACAATTTATGGAATGCAAAGACGAGCAGCAGTTGAGGTTAAAAAAAAACAAAGACACAAAATAAATGCTCATACTGTAAGGAAAAGGCAACAAAGGTAGGTCCATCAGTGGTAAAATAAAAATTGGCTTTAAACAAATGAGACAATTTTTAAGATTTTGACATCAGTAAAAATATTTCTGTGATAAAATTACAAGGCTTTGAAAAATAGGGACGTCTGATAGACAACTTGTACATAATTAACCATTCAACTGATTGACTTGATAAGTTCTGTGTTTGAAAAAAGTAATGATTAATAGGGGAGGACATTTTCAATAAAACATTTACTTTGGTGTGTTATGTCTGAAAAGATTATTACAACATCTCCATGATCTCCCCAGACAAATATTAATAACGATAAACTATGATTCCCACAATGCAGTTCGGAGGAAGCCGCCAATGGCACCGGAAGCTCAACATTATCACCCGGGCTGAAAACCTCTCCGTCTGTTTATATTTTGATCAGAAGTTTGGATTTTAGCTCGGTAAACTGCTTCCGACACACTCAAGTCACCTCAAATTGAAAACCGCAAGACGGTTTGGTTCTTATTAAACGACCCACAAAGCAACAAAAGTAAGCTTTAATTGTTTATATCATAGTAGACCATAGTAAAGTAACCAACTAAGAAATATGCCTACAATGCAACGTAACGTTTGAGCTAATAGCTAGTCGGCTCCAGTTATCGTAGATGTTGGGCATCTTAAAACATTATATTTTTGCTTCTTGTTTGTATTCTCAAGATCCACACATTTTCACCATTAATTAAACCGCACCCATTGATGTTATAACGAGGCGTAAACTAGTAAGCATAGGTAACAGTTAACCGCAGCTAAAGCTAACGGTGCTAATTGTGCTGTTAGCCGAGTAGCTGCTAGGCCTTGAACTGTTACACCTGTGGTATTTTAACTGTTCACGCTACAAGTGATGTATAGACAATTCAATCGTTAGCTGTACATCGTTAATGCATTTTTCCCCTAACTGTGACATTTGATAAAAAATTATATCCACGTCAGCTGGCACCTCCACTGCCCGTCACCATGCCCGCTCTGCTGGAGAGACCCAAGCTGTCCAACGCGATGGCCAGAGCGCTCCACAAACACATCATGAGGGAGAGAGAGCGCAAGAGACAAGGTGCGCACTTTTTCTTTGTTCCGTCTGTTCGGAAACTTGCTAAGTATATTATATTTATAATAATATTTTCTAATTTGCTTCCCCTTGGTGTTGATATTGCCACTTGCTTTTTAAGTAAATGATTTTAATTCTTACCAACCCCTTTTAAAAAACATTAACATATTTTTTCAGAGGAGGAAGAGGTGGACAAAATGATGGAGCAGAAGATGAAAGAGGAGGAAGAGAGGAAGAGGACAAAGGAAATAGAGGAGAGGATGTCTTTGGAGGAAACCAAAGAACAGGTTGGAAAAGTGATCAAATCACAAACTGTTAAGTATTTAACATTTTTATTGTAATCTGTGCTTCAAACCTTTCTTTACTATGATTTCTGACCCCAAACTAAACTTCAGGTAATGAAGATGGGGGAAAAACTTCAGGGACTCCAAGAAGAGAAACACCAGCTCTTCTTACAGCTCAAGAAAGTACTTCATGAAGAAGAAAAAAGACGCAGGAAGGAGCAAAGGTAGTAAGGATGCCACCTCTTTCGTTCTCTAATTCAGTGCATACAGTTATGAGAGAATCTTGTTCGTGGTGAGGAAAATTTATTTAAGTATCTTTGATTACCAGTTGCATATCTGTCCCTCCTGTCTTTTATCAGTGATATCACAACACTGACATCAGCCAGCTATCAATCCAGCCTTTCCGTGCATGGGCAGCACCTCCTCAGCATTCAAGGTAAGGGAACTTTAAAGTATTATATGTATTTGCTAACTTTACCAAGAGTGTTTGGAAAATTTTCTTTCTGCTTTTGACATCAGTAGTATTATTGAACTGGTCCTTTTCTTTGCCTCTCAGGCAGTCCAGTCAGCCATAGTCGACCTGGTGCACTGCTCGGAGAACGAAGTAAACAGCTGTTTCCAGCTGCTGTGATTCCAGTAAGTCAAGATGTGTATAACAAAACAAAAAAAACAAAAAAAAAAACTTATAAAATATGAGTATCTTATCAAAGGAATTTATTGGATCTGGATTTTTCTGATATCCCTAGTCTCAATGAATGTCCTTTCAGAGAAGTACATTTAGACTTCACGTTATTAACCCCTCCTGCTTCTCTTTTAGGCACGTCACTATCAGACACCAGGGTTCAGCTCAGGCTCAGCAGAGCACGGGCAGTTCAGCGGGGGGCAGGGGGTCCATGAACCCTATGGGGTGGCTCAGGCGCAGCATCCCTCCACTTATGCCCCTGGACCATCTGTACCTGTCAGTTTCGCAAGCAGCTCTCAGATCAGAGGTAAAAAACATATCTGTTAAAGTGGCAACGATTGTCTGTAAACAAAGGAAACATGCAGTTACGTGCTCATGGAGAAAAACTTCATGTTAATTTTTATATAAGTATGAAAAAGAAGTTTTCTCCTCAGGTCCTATAATTTGGATATGAATTCCCTAGTTGAATAGTGTGTTATTCAGACTTACATTGACCTTCATGCTTGGTTTGACCTGCTTTTACCAATAAATCTGAACCACATTAAAGTGTGTTGTGGTTGTATTAAGACAAAGTTGCCTTTGTTCTCCCGCAGGTGCATCTGCGTTCCAGGCCATGCCCTACCTCCCCCACCAGCAGCCTGGCTACCCTGTCCACAGTCACTTCACCTCCCAGCCTGGTCAGTTCCTCTGTTTTCATCCACCTTTTTTCCAATTTCTGTTTCATTGCTTAAGCCCTCCTATGATTATTAATAGTAATCCAGTAACCCACATGTTGGCTGTGTACCAAATGCCAGTTATCATCGTTATAGGTAATTATTGTCTCTGTATCCTGTGCAGGATACATTCCTGGAGCAGGAATACCCCTCCAGAAGCAGCTGGAACATGCCAACCAACAGTCAGGCTTCACTGATGCAGTAAGAACTTTTCAAATTGAGATGCTTTGACATCTTCTTGCTGAATACCCATAAACTAGAACGGAAATGTATTGACTTTAAGTATCATCGGAGAATTAAATATCAGCAAGTTAGTCATATATATGAGCTTTATTTTACAATCTTTATAAGACACTAAATAAACAGTTTTAAATGCTGGATGATATACCCTAAAAAGAGACATTATGTAAAAACTGCCCCCCTGTTTTTTAAGTCATTACTTGCTCATCTGATTGCAGTTTTTTTGTCCTGTTTTGGTTGATTCTCTCATAGGGTGCTTTAAGGCCTATGCATCCACCAGCCATGCATCCCTCTGCTCCAGGACTGCTGCCCACACCCTCAATGGCAGTGCAGATTCCCACCGCAAAGGTGAATTCCCAATACACAAACGCACACATCACTCTATTTATGAACACTGTTCACCGATTTACCGAAGCACAAAAATGTAGAGAAGACTGTTCTGTTCTGAAAGGAGTTTTTCAAAACGGTGTGCATCTCTTCAGCGGTGCAAGCAATACATCAATATAGCCATTCCTGCGGCGCCCCCTTAAGTCTCAATTAAGGAAGAATGGCATACTTGTAATTCTTAATTTTCCTCCCTCTAATTGTTTTTATTTCTGATATGTAATGACCATTTCAGCCTCACAGAGCTGCTGCCATAGTTCCCATGACATTTCCCCGGCTGTGTGATCATAAAAATTGAGCTACGGTTTTAATATTTGGAGGAGTGATACAGGATTCTGTGAAATTGCCTCCTTCTGCGTCAGATGCTCCTCCGATTTTGATAAAACTTAAAAATGATTTAATCTTTGCGTGTTCACAGCTCATGTCACAGTAGTCAATCTGATCTGGTTATGAGATTAAAATCTCTCCTTCTATCATATGTAACTCTAAACTGTCACCATCCTCGCTTTTTCACTATGTACACTGTTAAATAAAGGTATTCAAAATGTCACAAGACAGTATTGTTTTAGTCATATTTTCCCATGTTTCTGTCACCAGTCCCCGTTCCAGAGCTCTCCCCAGGGTGCTCCTCGCCACGGTTTTCTCCCCCACAGCCAGAGCGGGCAGAGGTTCTACCACCACGGCAAGTAACTCAAAGCCACCTTAGATGTCGCTGAGATTTTACACCTTCACTCAAGATTCTGAAGAACCTTTTGGAAGAGGAACGGATCTTCTTCCTTAATCCAACTCATTAGGCTGGATTATGCCATATGATTTGTTGTATTTTCTGTATATCCTGTTTTGAGCTTTGTTTTGACTTCAGTGTTTTAGCAGCAGTCCTCATGCTTAAATGCTTCTGATTTTTTTTTTTTTTCTACACAACTTCAAATGACGTTAAGTTGTAAAATAGATTATTATTTTACCTGCACTGTAAAGCCATTCAGGAGGTGCTCATGTGCACTACAATGTCAATATCATGTATAGATCAAGACTGCATGAACCAGAGCTTATTCTTTGTATACTAACATTCAGAAATACGACACCAGTGGAGGATCAAGTGTCTCTGCTGTGACTTTGCTCACTCGAAAATAGCCAAAATCAAAGTAGAGATAAATATTCAGCATCACTTAATAGTTGAATTTAGTAAATGTGGATCAAATCAATGAGGTCACACTGCAACTGAGAACACTACTGAGAGTGAAACACATTGATTTAATTGAAAGATTGTGTGGCTGACTCATGGTTAATAACTTTTAACCCATTAGGGTTAGTTACCAAAAAATATGTCAAGCTCATCATTTTTTTTTTTTTATAAAGTTATTAAGGAAATCCAGTGTTCAATGTTGTCCTCTTCTACAACACAAATAAGGTTTGAGCCTCTGTTGTTTTCAAAGCTTTTACATCGCTGAATAAACGATAAGCAAACGGCACGTGCAACAGTTTGTGTCATCTTTATTTTATTTTATTTTATTTTGGTTTTTTTTTGGGAAGGGGGAGGGGTGGGCATAAAGACATTCGGCACAGTTTGGACTTTCTGTATGAATACATAGTAAGGATACCAAACTGCCACAACTTCTCTTGTCTCTTTAATCGAGAGAATGCCAAATAATACTCGCTCAGTTCTCCAAACAGCTCTGTGTGGACGCCCACTCTGAGGGCCCCTGCAGAGGATGACGTTGAATTGAGGTTTGGCTCGGGGACTTCTTAACAGATGAGAATTTGTGTTCTTGGAGCAGGCTTTTGTTTCCTTTTGACACTTGTTAAGTTAAGTCCTCGAGACAAAAAGAAACTGAACCTTGGTGTGCCATGTTGGTAACCTTTGTTTAATAAACAAGTTTCAAGGTGATAAATGTCAACAGAACGATGCAGATCTAGAGTTGAAGCCCTTCATAAAACAGGGGAACATATATATATAAAAAAAAAAACTAAGCAGTTGTAACATTATCACCACCTTTCTTTCCCCTGATTGTAGGTATCCACTGAATCTGTAGACCTACTCAGTCCTCAGTGAGAGACCCTCCTCCATGACATCTTTTATATTTTTTTACACCTTTATGTTCACAACTCATATGTGGCTTTATTTTCTGTGAATGTACAATAGAGAATGTTATTTACTTTTTTTGACATTTCCAATCACTTATTAAAGTTATTTCTAATTTTAACCCAAAGGAGGGTCAGAAAACAGAGTGAGGGAGAAGAGAGTATGAAAAACAAAGACGAAAAAAGAAAGAAAAAAGAGGGAGAATAGCATTGACGAGGCAATATTCCCTCCTTTTCCCCAGGTCCAGTGCATCTTGTTTCCCCTGAAACAGAATTACAAGGAGGAGGAATGAGAAGAAAGAGTAAAGGAAAGCCAAGGGAGGAAGATCGATGCTTAAGGACAAAACGTAAACACAAGAGAAATATATTTTATCGAGAGGATGTCGTAACCAGCCTCTGCGGAGGAATCATTGCATAACCACCAGCTCTTAACTTTTACGGAAACTATGATCAAGTCCACAGTCTGCAGGTGAAAAAAAGTGCTAGAAAGAAAGTGCATAAAACAAGTCTGACCCGACGATTAAGAACAATGCTACAGGCTGTTTCTTAGAAGAAGAAGGGGATACAGGAGGCGTCATACTCCAAAAAATACAATACGAACCCTAGGTTTTCAGTTATATCTGGTAGTGCTACTTAAAAATGATACACATGCTCATAATAGTGTTAACATGAAACCATAAGTACATTAAGGGGTAGGCAAATCTGCAGTGGCACATACTTCAAATTTTGAATACACCTACTATTGTCAATTAGAAATCTTCCAATTTCAACTGACCACTACCATCCAGTTTAAAACAAATATACGTACATTAAAAAAAAAAAACAAAACAGTTAGGCAATGCAAAAAAAAAAATATGGAAAACATGAATATTTTCAGTAACATGGATATGCATAATTGTAAATAACATTCAATTGTTTCTTTTTTTTTTTTCTTCTTCTGTATAATGCGGAAGGTATAAGCTAAACATCAAACCTCTGCAACAGCCTTAACTCTTGTTGACTGGAGTTGCCTTCCCCTTGGTCCACTGATGAGCAATAAACTGTACATGTACATGACATCACACACACTTGCACTGGCATGGCACATGCTGGTGGCCTGTGGTGTAACACCCAAACACACATACGTACAGTAATTTTACAGGACACACACACACACACACACACATACGCGCACACACATACGCGCACGCACACACACACACACTCCTCTTCAGGCAGGCTTGGGTCAGGTTGTAGTTGGGGGGGCAGCTGCATGGCGTTACAGCTGTAGCTCTGTATTTACCTGCAGTGGCTTATTTACCCAAGGCTTTGATGCCAATTGCAGCTTCTTCTTCCATTGCATTTAGAACGGTGATCTGAAAGAGTTCAGAGAAGTTGGATGGTTAGAAGGAGATGAAGTTAGAAGACAGTTTTTTAAAATAAAATTAATGGGAGCTTAATTTAGTTTGTTTATTCGATTTCTGTTCAATATCTGCTTCAATGCTTTGATCCAAAGGTGTTTAACTACAGATAATGGGCCTAATCAAACCAATAAGACGATTTCAGAACTTGTTTTTTCCAGTATGATATTTTCTAAGTCTTTAATGTTGAAAGTAATAAAACGCCACTTTTTTTAACTCAAAGAAAAGTGGACCTGGAGCACAAGTGACTAATGTGACTGCTTCCTGCCACATCTATGAAAAGAAAACTACCGTTCTCCAGGAATTACTCAATGAAACGTAAAGCAGTTTCATGCTGGTCACAAGGGATAAAAAGGAAAAGACAAATTCAGCTCTGGTGTGTAAACAGTTGAAATTATTTTTTTTTTCTTTTTTTAATCAATTCAAAATTAATATCATAGGCTTTGGACAGTTGGTCAGATGAACCAAGTAATTTAACTGTGTAACCTCAAGCTCTTGAAACTTTTCTATCATTTTCCTGTCACCATTGTCATAGTTTTTTCACAGTTTCTAGAAAAAGTGTTAGGTAATTCTAAGTGTAAGCATAACAGTTCTCACTGTTGTGTATTTCTTAAAGTGCTTGTGTTTCATGATGCTCTCCTGCACACCACGTGTCAGTAGGATCGAGTGTTTGGTGAGGTGACACTACTGACCAGAATCTCCTCTCCAGCTTCGTGCTTGCTCTCTATCTCTTTGCCCAGGTCTCCCTCGGGAATCTTCAGGTCCTCTCTCACCTCCCCGCTGTCCTGGAGCAGGGACAGGTAGCCATCTTGGATCCCAATCAGCTTGGAGACGGAACACAACAGAGACGAGTTAGATGATGGGAGTATTTTGATACATGCACACTTATCTTTTTCTTCTTGTCCCTTATAGCATTGAATCTGAATGATTAAATACACAAAATTCCTGAATACATTAGTGTATTGGAGAACTAGGAGTGAATGGTGTCAGCTCGACAGGCAATCACATCATTTTTCTTGTTCATTTGGCGAGCTACAGGCATTCCACTGCTTTAATACAATCTGTCTGATCAGTAGTTTTAGCACTTGATAGATTTCATAAAGGGGAAGCACGCCTACTTGGGCAATTCACATATGAAAATTATTTGTATTGTTAGCTATGAATAACACGGTGAGATTAAATAACAGACATACAAAAGCTGGACTATTAGCTCCATTGTCTAATTTCTGCCAGAATTTCACCAGTTAGTCTCTAACTGGGTCCGTCTTGTGGCTTGTAAGCCAGTATACATTGCATTCACCTGGACGTTTTCACTGATAGCAGCAGTCTATGTTTGAAGAGGAACATTCGAGAGAGCTGTGAGACTGAAGCGGTCTCAAAACAGACGCTGCTCTTACTGCTCACATTTGCAGTGGCTCAGTTCTGTTAATCAAAATAATGCTTCGCTTCTTTTTCCTCTAACACTGTGACATGAGAAATGTCTCCTCTGGTTAACGCCACTTGCCACGCAGTTTTGGTTTTGAAGACTTCACAATTTAACTTGCAACTGTTAAGTTCACTGCTTGAAATAAACAGATCTTATCAGTTATCAACGGTGGGTTTCGGTCAACTGGTTTAGATTTTCTTCAGAAATGAAACACTATAAATCAGCTAACCTTTTCTTTCCGGGACTGATTGATTTTAACAGTCATTTACAGATTAACACAGTACAATTGTAGAAACATTACCAGCATTTTTATCTGGCATTCATACCTCACGCTTATCTTTATTTTATTGCGTGTTCATGTCTGCAAAGCCGCTCTCAAAATCAAACTCTTGGTTAACTAATAATCACGAGGCTTTTGCACATAATCATCCAACTGCCTATTGTCCCCCTGCAGTCATTTAGAGTTATCTCTGCTTATTAAGAAGCAAAATGTATTATTATTACTGTGGTATCTGAGACACGACTGTTCATTCAACTGGTTCTTCATTTTTTTTCTCACACTGAGAGGAGGCACACCTTTTTGTTATTATCACTCGGTCATTTGTGTGTATGTAGCAGTGGTGCTTTTATGATGTACAAGATAAAAAGCAAGTGTAACAGCAGCCATGACTCCTAGAAGATCTCTTCAGTCTTCCAGCTATCTCTCACCTGGTAATCCATTCTCTTGATGTTGGGGACATCCATATTGTGGGTGGAAGGACAGATGTCTTCATACTTCTTACCAGTGAAGATGTCAATGCCAACCAGGTGAACCTGCACGAGCACAAAACAAACAGACACGATGAACAATCAGCTTGCTGACTGAAGAGTGTCTGTAAAGAAAACTGCTACATACATTAGGTATATTTAATCAATCAGTATCTATAATAGTGATGTTGGTTCATGAAAGAGTCGGTCCTGTCAGCCACTTCCTTTAAGTGAACAATGCAAGATGGCTCTAGTCTGAGAGCTGCTCTCTTCATTTCTATAACATATTTGTAAAATAAAATCCATGAATGTCTCAATTGGAAATAACATGTTAGACACAAGCACAGTGAGACCTTTGTCCTTTTAAAAAAAGGTTAGCTGGTACTCAGTGAGTTTGCCAAATGTATCACGTTCGAACATCGCTGACAATACAAACACTTTTCTAAATGCAGACTGCGTTTTATGAGGTGGAAACAGGAACCCAACAGAGACACATTGTTGATTTGTACAGACTGAAAGTGTCCATTAATGTGCATTAATATTAATGACTGTGACAGCACACTTTCCCAGAGATGGATGGGTATGAACAGGGAAAATTCACAGACACTCTAGCTCTGTCTGAGTTCTCCATCACAGGTAATTGAAGTCCATACAAAAAAAAAAAAAAATTTTTACATTTTACTTATTTGTCTAAATCTTGCAATTGTTTCCTGCAAACATTTCAATTAGCTTCATTAGTATATTTTTTCTTGCTTAATTTTCGACATCAGCATCTCAGGGTTTACTGACCTTAGCGTGGCCATGCTTGCCAGTCTTGGAGGTGGACATCTCAACGATCTTGCAGGGTCGGCCTTTCAGCACAACAAAGCCATTCTTGCGCAGGGCAGAGCACTGCATGGGGTAGGTGGAGGACGCCCCGGCATCACCTGTCTGGAAGTCGAGCTCTGCATCTGCCATGCCTGCTGTGGACGTCAACACACAGAATGCATGCAGACATTTATAATAACTTCATGAGTGATTCAGGAAAAAAATACACCACTTAAAGCAAAGTGGTGCACTGATTTAATATCGTGGTATAAGACCAGATGTTCTTGAGAATGACAAATGATTTAATTTTCACAACTTTTCCGATTGTTCTGAGATAAGTGAGAACTTTATAGGTTCACTAACACAACATTATCACAACATACCAGTTTGGCTTCAATTTTAAGCCTTTGGGTAGTTTTTTTTATCATTATCTTTTTGCTGAATCCTTAAATGTTCACCGGGACTGATACTGGGTTAGTCATTTTCAGGTCAGGCCCAACTTTATTGTGAAACACACACTGGACCTAAACTTGGATTTATACGCTATAAAGTATAATATAATAGGAAAAGTATTGTTTATGTAAGGTAGTCAATGAACACAGAGAAGCAACAAGTGCTCTCTGGTGAATTTATCTTATCAGATCAGGCAGTAAATGAAGGAACTGGCCAGTGATGCAAAGTAAAGCTTGTGTGTGTGGAGGAAAACACACTTTCATTCAATGCAGTTATGCTTAGCAGACCAGACTGGGCTAAATAAAGCAACAGAAACATGGCACCTGTTAGCCAAAACCAAGTTCTGTCCTACTGTAAAAAAAATATAATATTTTTTAAATTTATTCATCTAATGACACTTGTATTCATTAACGCTCATGGTAAACTGTATGTAGTTAGCTAAGTTAACCCAACTCGGTAAGTAACGTGCATGTTAGCCGTGATGACCCGGTGGTGCAGCCTGCCACGAGTACAATGTAACGGACAGTTAAGTACAAAAAGTTTAGTATCAAAGTTAACTGAGAATATTTCAATAACAAAAAGCATATGCCCCAAAGCAAAGCTCATAAAAGATGAAAGACTGAAGTAATGAATTTTACTGCTCAATTAGGGTGGCTTTTAACTGGGTAAAACGTTAAACCAGGGCTGCTAATCCGCGCTAATAACCCATAAATCAAATTTCAAGCAAGCGTCAGCGAGCGTGACTTGAAACTAACTTTATGTGTCGTATTTTGCATGTAAAAATTAAAAAAAAAACAGGACAGAAATGAAGCGGTAGGGTCACACCCGGGAGGCAGTGTCAGGTACAGTTTGTCCGCAGTGTCGAAAAGACGGGGCAGACTGCGGCCTAGTGCGCACTGAACGCACCACGGCCTGCCGTCAGTAACGTACAGCAACGGTCGGTGTCCCCGCATCCACGCGCGCTGCACTGCACTCAGGCCGAGGCCCTTTTTGATGGAGGCAAGACAAAGATGACAACCTTTTAACCCTAAAACCAGTCTAAAACATTAATGTCGACCTCCCTGTGAAGAACCGTGATTATTTAATTCCCGTGTTTGCCGTTAACACGCCCACATTTGTTGGAATTGCTTGAATTTTGGCCCTCTTGTGTACAGTAATGACTAAGCTAATACTCGTGATGGCTTCGGCGTGCACCGGGAGACTAACGGTAAATCAGTTAGTTTAATCACGTTGTGTGCGGAGTTAGAGCCGGTGACAGGTGAGTGAAAGCAACGAAAAAGTGAGTCTAATTTTCTAATTCAGCCAAGACTAAAGAGGTTGGCGAATTTAAAACGAAGAAAAAGGCAAACAAGTCATCGAGTATTTTCTTTTTTTTTTTCCTTCCATTTTAGCTAACAAGTCAGAATGAAGCTCCGGGTTAGCTTCATTTGCTAGTGGCTCTCTGCAAAAACAGGCCCTTCTTATTACTTCATGGGGGCGTTTAAAGGGAATATATCATCATAACACGGATTCAGACAGACATGTGCATTGGATAACAGCAACTCATCTGCTCAGGCGCAAACAAGCTCCGTCCATTGGATGTTTTGATAAGGAACTTACCCTAGTGATTTCCTCTCTTGTGTGTGTGTGTTTTTTTTTTTATCAGCCTTTCTCCCGTTAATTCCTCCCCCTCTTTGACTCCCTGTATCCGCGCTAACGAGTCGTCTGGCCGGGGTCTGTCTCCTCCTCCTTGCAGACTCGTTTGCGATGTCGCTCCCTTTTTCTTTAGCTATCAGCTATCTGTATTATTCCTCTTTCATTCCTGTTTCTGCTTTGACTCTCTCTTCCTTCTGGTCAGCGGTCCAGATTGCAGGTTACCTCGCACAGAGGCACACAACCGTGAAAGTCAGCCGCCGGGCCGAAGGAATCGAACCCTGAACCACGCTGTGTCTGTGCGGTCTGTATCCTACACTCCACCTTCTCTGTCTCTGCCTCATCCAGCGGCTCCTCACTGCTGACAGAACATTAAAAATAAAACCCACGACTTCCCGTTGGAACTGTCACAATAAAATCCCATCACTTGTAATATTCGTTATTACAGTGCTGTTAAATGATCATGACAATCTTTCACAGACTATACTCTTGCTTTCATCGACGTTAGGCTCTAACATAATTACAAAAACATCATCTGTTTTAAAAAAAAAATAAATCAAAGTCCACTCAGCCTTTGGAGCTTTTACTTGCCTCTTGTGCTTTTCACCAAAGGATGAGTTTAGCACAGCTTGAATGGAGATAGATATTGCCAGATGTTGATTCAGAATATGTTTCTGTATTTCTCTTCTGGAAGGTAGATCTTACGCTGAATGTCAGATATATAATAGAGTGTAACTGCAATACACTGCATTTAATTTATTCTAGACTGTAAATAATTTCACTGGATTTCAAAATATATAATAAGATGTAACTGCAATACAGTGCATACAATCTTTTCTAGAATATAAATGTCACTCTCCTTCTTAACCCCGTAGTTTTGGTTGTGTAGTAAATCGTTAGCTTATTTCAGTTAGGTAAGCAGGTTTTGAGTGCTTGTACTCTGTTGTATGTTTGTGCCAAATTAATAAGAACCTTTTAAAGCTTTTAATAAATGTTTATTTAAAACATCTTTTTATAAACGTAGTCAAAATAGGTAAAATTGCTGATTAATTGGGTATATATTTTGACATATTTGTTTAAAAGTAGAGATGCAACATAAGACATTAAGAGGAGATATGATAGATATAATTTGGACAAATCAGTGTAAGATCAAGATATCTCTTTAGAAGACAGGTGCTCTGCCATGACTTATTTAATTAATAAACATTTATTTGATTTATCATGCTTATAATCACTATAATATGAAAGATAATTCAAACTTTTGTGTCTTTTCCATAACTGACACAAGCACACACTTTTACATTGAAAGGGAACTTTCATCTTTTCCGCTCTTCTCGTGACTAGATTCACGTGGCTTGATGCTGCTTTTATCCGAATGATCATGAAACAAACCTCGGCAATTTGGCAAATCCTGCGCATGCGCAGCTTCTCATTCCAGTGCAGCATGGAAACTCAGCACTTCACTTCCCATTGTGCATTTTACATAACTAAATAAACTCCACGACAAATCTATGTGTTGATCAATCAATGTATTTTACAGATATTTCACACGTTTCTGTAATGACAAAAACATATAGTATACTATACCTGCTAAAAGTTTTAAAAAATGTACTGCTATAGTCCAGATGCCCCTTAGTCCAAAGATGCTACAGGCTAGTTTACCTGCATAAAGTAAAAAATTCTCATCTACATGGAGTGTACTAAAGATAAAAGGCATAGATCAGGCTATGTGCAGGACTTTTGATTTCTAAATAAAATTGTAATAAACTTTTGTTGGTTTGATTTTGGTATCTCTTCTACAATGACTTCCTGCGTCTTTTCAATCCACAGTGTCAGTGCTGCCATTCTCTCAGTGTTCTAGTCTGCCGAGTGTAGTTCCCTCTGCTACAAATAATTAAACCTCTAATTAGAGCTCTTTCAGTCCAGAGTTTCCGCGCAGAGCAAAGGGTTTCATTGAACTTGGCAGTTCTTAGAGCTGCTGGGTTAAATTTAGTTCTGTGAAACTGGAGTCCTATGACCTATGTGCTGAGGGCTTTAGTTAAAGGCATATTACCATAACCCTAAAATGAACATTTAGTTATTGCTGGCTTAATCCACCGTCAAATAAAACTTAGCTGAAGTTCACATAGGACCAGTTAACCCACAGCAAACTGGTCCTCAGAGCTCAGCCCTCAGGAGTTAACTTGGCTAAATATCTACAAGACACAGTAATCAATATATCTCTCACTTTTGCAAACAACTCTTCCAGCAATTACTTACAAGTTAAACTAAAGGATAAACTATTCTGTTAGTGCAAAACAGAATCTCTTTTTTTATATATATTTACCAATATTTTTTTCAATAGTGAAAGCTTAGTTCATGATATATAATACAAAAATGAAAATTTGTCCAAATTCTTACCTAAATCATCCCAATCAACATCATTGAAAAAGTGCATCATGTTGAAGGTTGGATCAAGTGTTTCCTTTTCACTTCAGCCAACAGCAGCATTTGGCATGAACCCATTCAACAAGTTAAGACAAACCCAGTGCTCTTGTCCATCATGGTCTGAACATGCTGAACAAAAAGGTAATAACAATAATTTGTATATGGTATCTCTAACAGTTTGTATTTTATACAAAAAAGTGCAATAACTCTACCAATAATGAACTACTTTTCCTAAACAAATTAATTTATGGATCCATTATTTAAAGAAATTAACAAAACATCGTTTATGCATAGCCTTACTCTTGTTGGATGAAAGTTTTTGTGTGGGTCAAATTATTATTATTTTGTAACCTCATTATTTAAACACTGCTCCATTTGTTTAATTTAAAGAGAAATATATTTTCTCATTCCTTTATCACATACATTATGTATAAAGTGTAGGAAAATATCATGCCCTAGGATGCCACATACAATCATATTTTAATGTGACTTTGATAGGCTTTGATATGAGTTGAGGAAATTAAATATAATGTCTTAATAATGTCATAGACTAACAGGGGATCATATCATAATATTTCTTTAAAGAAGGATGTCATTATATATGGTCTAATTATGTTTCCTTGTCAAATGAAGCGTAGCATATGATTTTGCTCTTGAGGAGCCATGTTAATGTGTATTTTTCAGTCAAAGAGAAGCGTCTTTAAACAATGTAAGCCCATTTCACACAAACCCACATCCTGCTGTAATGATCACTGACTGCACTGTAATAACTTGCAGTCAATGATCATCACAAAAAAATCATTTTTTCACAAAAATCAGCAATGAAATGAAGGAGTCTATAAATATAAAACCACATTATCAATATAATGAGAGTTAAAAGTAAGAGTGAGAAATGTCTGTAAATGCTGATCTATTATTTCAAGAATAGAATCACTTTTTACTAGCAGGTCATTGTGATCAGTGTCATGAAAAAGAAACAGTGGAGTAGCCTTTGCGGTAAAAACATGCAAAATCGCACTGTATGGTAAAAAAGAAAGAAACAAACAAACAAACAGGACAAGAGGAGGCCAATGTGAAATGTTGGTCAGAGTATAGAGACTGTGTGGTGGGCAAATCATGCCATTTTTTGTCACTGGACATCGAGGCAGATTATATCCACAGGGAGGCAGTAATGCTAAGTCAAGGAAGCCAAACGCCGCAAATCCTCAAAGAAGAAGAAGAAGTAGAAGAAGAAAAGTTTCGGGAAGATCAGGAGGGAGGGGAATCTGGAGTGAAATTGTAGTAAGCCGACAGCGAGCATGACCGACGCCGAGGCGCAGAGCGCTCAACCACCGGCACCTGTGGAGGAGAAGCCACAGCCTGAGAGGAAAGTAATAGGTGAGTGTCGAAAGTGATACTGAAACAAATCTGTGCGTTTTGTCCATCAGGTATCCTTAAAATAACAAATTTAGTTTAAATTCTTGTAGGTTTTATGGAATCATTATTGAAATAAACACCTTCTTGTTGCCTTATAAAGTTGATCTGCGTTGCGCTCATTAACCAAAATATAAATCTTTTTTATTTGTAAAACTTTTTTTAAAAAACAACTCATATGTTAATTTCAGCATGGTATCATTGAGCTAAATCAACAAAAAAGTTCAATCTATAACTTTTGTCTTTGTTTCGTTTTTTGAGAAACACGTGCCCTGAGTTTCACACATGGCTTCTTTGGAAAGCAATTATTCATGCGGATGAAGACAAACATTTATTGTGGCGCTGAGTATTAGGGAAGAGATTTCACTGGCAGAGGAGTTTCACAGTTAAACAAAATATATGACACAAGAAAACGGCAGGTACTCCCTCTTTTTCCTCTGATTTATTTTGTTTAGCTTCCTTTTTTATTTCTGTCATTATTATAACTAAATTAAGCGATATTATCAGTGTTTAATGGCATGTTAACAGTGGGAACACATGGCCCTAATTCACTCTTTATCAGCTGGCGCGCGCTCCGGGCGCGACGTGTGCGCGCGCGCTCACAGGTGCAAATCATTATATTGAGACGCTAACGTGTCAATTAAACGCGTTTAGGTCATTTTAAAGAGAACCCGCTCGCCGCTTGTTGAAATGAGGGAGAAGTCGGGGTTTGTCTCGTGTTTATGACCTTTTATAGAATAAGAAACGTGTTTTTTTGGGGGTTTTTTTTGTTCAGCAGACCTTACTCATGACCTGTAGTGCTGACCTGGTTTCAAAGTCTTTAATGTTAATGATTGACACACGGAGCCTCAATTTCTAGCTGTAAGCGAGGCCGCCATTGCTACAAGTTAAGATAACTGCATTACGTGTTCTCTTAATGACTGTAAAACAATGTATTTTATGCGGAATGTTCCCGGGATACTCATACTCATGTGCTACCTGTTATTGTAGCCACCTTGGTTCAAGGCACAGTGAAATGGTTCAATGTGCGAAATGGATATGGCTTTATAAACAGGTACTGTTTTTTTTGTTACATCACTGCAATTTGAGTGAATCATAAAGTTTCTTTTAAACATTTAATCAGTTTCAAGATAATAATCACGTTTTATTACTCACAGGAATGATACCAAAGAGGATGTGTTTGTTCATCAGGTGAGTCAAAGGGGTTTTTCCTTGAATTAATTCTGTTGTGGTTTAATGGATGTGTTGTTTAAAGTTTAAATCTGTCCTCTCAGACGGCCATCAAGAAGAACAATCCTAGGAAATTCCTCCGCAGTGTTGGAGACGGAGAGGTTGTAGAGTTTGATGTGATTGAAGCAGCCAAGGTAAAAATCTGGGAATCTGTTCACAACTACATAAAGAGTTTAAAGTGTAATTCCTTCAATTATTCTCATTCCCATCCTGCTTTGGTGTCCCACAGGGCTCAGAAGCAGCCAATGTAACGGGTCCAGGTGGCATCCCGGTCAAAGGCAGCCGCTACGCACCCAACAAACGCCGCTTCCGTCGACGGTTCTTCCCCCGCAGCCCTCGGCCTGGTGACGTGGGCAGACCAGCTGATGGCCAAGACCCCTCCGTGGAGGGCGAGGGTGATGGGGACAACGATGGGACGAGGCCTCAGCAGCGACGCCGTAGGCCCCGCAGACCCAGGCAGGAGGTGCAAAATGTAAGCTAAAATAGACAGAGTTGTTGCAAGGGAGGCAACAACCTAAAGAGTTCAAACAGAAGTGAAAACAGAGGGCTGTTACAGGTGTAGCAGTCGATTCTTATGCTTAAACTTCTTCTTAGCCTTGATTTACAGGAGATGGAGTGGATTAAGGTTTGAGATGGGGAGGAAGGTTTCAGGAAGTAAAGTTGCAGCAAAACGCTGTTAGAACAACTTCTGAAATAAAATTAATCAGGAAAGTGAACACTGGAAGCCTTTTTTGACTTTTGAGGCTTTAAAGTTTTTAAATGTTCCAAGAAGCTCTTGAAAGCATAAGACTTACGTATTTATTCATTCACGGCTCTCACGCTGCAACCAAGTCAGAGTTTTTGTCTGTTTTAATCTCTTTCAGGGAGAGGCTGGAGAGGAGAAGAACAACATAGAAGACGGAGGCCAAACGCAGCGACCGCAGCGCAGATTCTGGCGCCCATACCGAAGGTGACCTGACTCCCCGCCTATATCTTTTATGTTTTTCTTCTTTTGAATTACACTCATTTACATTTAATATTCTCTGTCCTGGGATTCAAAGACCGTTCCGCCGTCGCCCACCTCATGATCAGTCTGCAGACGGCCAGCAGGCTGCATCAAATGAGGGCCAAGAGCAAGGCGAGATGCAGCAGAAGGAGACATCTGAGGGCCCCCAGACCAATGGAGAAACCGCAGAGGGCCAGAAACAACGCCGCCAGACTAGACGCCGCAGGCAAAGGAACTCAGAGTCCTCTACTTCTAAAGTGAGTGTGACCAGCGCATCAATGAACTGCCTTGACATTAAACAGCAAATATTGACGCATTTTTACTTTGACATATTTCAGAACGATACAGAGAAGTCTGCATCAGAGCCTGGCACCCCACCTCAGACCTCAAAACCATCCGACCTTAAATCCACATCAAAATCACCAAAAGCCTCTCCCAAAGCCTCTCCAAAAACACCAAGATCACCTGAGGTAAGTTGACAAAACTGCCATTTTCTACCAGTTCCCTGATTTTCTGTGATCACCAGTGCTCAATGTGTTGACAGGAGTTTTAACTTTCTCCCCTCCCCTCAAAGGAGGCAGCTGCTACAACAGTCCCAGCACCAGCAGAGTGACCCTAGAGAGAGGACAGTCACGCGACCCTTGGCTTGAGGTGGGACCCCGCACTAGAGTGGTCAGATCTGGGTCAGGCAGGGTGGGAGATGTGGGGGTGTTGGGTTGCACTTCTAGTGCTTCAGGTGCCACGTCGGTTATGTTTTACAGAGGTCAAGATGACGGACACTAACAGGCTGTTAAGTGAGTTTTCCTGTTAATGGATTTAAGGTGGAATGATGGCATTTGACGGGTAGTGAGATTCATCCACTTATGTTTGGAGTGTTTTTGTTTAATGCAGGTATTTGAGTGAAGAAACCTGGATTTCAGACTTATATAATTCTTGTTGCAGGATCAGATGTGTCCTTTTGTCTTTTGTGTGCGTTTTAATGTCCTTGTTTCTTTACTGTCTCCCTCTTTCAATCCCTCTCTTGTGCTTCTTCTTTTCCCTCTCTTTGTCTTTGTTTTCGTAGGTCCTTGGGTGGAGGACTGGACCTATTTCAGAACACATGCACTGCTCTCCCCTCCCTGCACTCCCCCATCCTCCAACCCCCAACCCGTCTCACTGTCATCCCTCATGCCCCCTCCTCTCTCATCTTGTCTCTTGTGTTGTCCTGTCTAGACTCTTGGGTTTGGAGAGGTTGGAGGTAGAAAAAGGGGATGCAGGTGGGTGGTGGGTGCTTATTTAGAAATTGGAAATACATCTTTAAAAAGAGAAGATTCTTATGTCAAAGAATGAACAATCTGCTTGGTAGCCCAGTTATTCGAACCCCCCTTTAAAAACTATTTTTCTTTAATTGCCCAGATGGGTTATGTGAAGTAGTTAATAGAGGAACCAGCCTTGATTTTTATTTAACTGTTTTAATTTGGTTGAAGGGGAGGAAAAACCAAGCAGATGCGAGGTTGGTGGTGCATCATGGGAGTCAGTTAAGTTCTGTTACCACCTCAATCAGTCCTTTAAAACATACTGCTCCCTTTGTCTCCTTGAATTAAGATAGATTAAAAAGAAACTTATTTTTTGTTTTGTTTTACTTATTTGCTTGTGCTTTTCTTTGGAGGGGATTATGTGCAATGTCAGTACTTAAAATGCTAATTAATAAATCATTTTTGCAAACCTCAGGATTCAGTCTATATTTCTTGATCTTCAATGGCTGGGGTGAACAACTTGAACCTGCTTTTGATTTTTTTTCATTTGCTTTTACACTTAGTTATGGACCTATTAGGCTCTTAAATACCAATTTGTAGCACTGATTAGAAATTAAAGGAGGCCTTCAGGGTTGTTTTCAGTAACATTATTTACAATACTTGCATCCTTTAGTCACAACATGACCACAGCATCAATATTCACTCTTTACAAATTACAGGTCCTCTCTGAACAACATCAATACAAATCCTCTGAAGGTAGTGATACACACCATTATAGAGTGGACAGCAAACAGCACACATAACAGATGACAGGAAAACTACACAAACATGATGCTTGTGTGATTTAAAAAAAAAAAAATCATAAGAGCAGCCCATTTGATTGCACGTTTTCCTCTAGTGTATCAGGCTTCTGCTGACAAACCCACACAGCTACTGGAGTGCATAAAGAACTGAAACTTTAGACCCTCATACCCATAATATCAACAACCAAATAACACACTATATGTACACATGAGGTACTAAAATAGATTTTGTCTCTTTAAAAATAGCGTTTCTGCAGGTTGTGCAATGAGTTTCCTCATCAGAAAAATACTTTGATAGCACTTTGCTAGAGCTAATGCTGAGAACACACCGTGAACAGTTATTGGTTTGAGCTGGTTGTAGCTCAGTGTCTTCTACATTGATCCATTTGGTACTGATTTAAATAAAAATGACGTTTCTACAAGTCTCTTCTCTTAGATTAGTAAAAGTCAGTAATCCAAAATGCTAAAGGCTGTCAAAAACCCAAGCAGGTGTACTGAACACTCCCTAAATTTCAACGGAAATTGTCTGAAAAAAAAAGATAAACAAGATTAGAAGAGGATTACTTGGGGTTTCTCCGTCCTTCCACTCAGTATGAAGACATATTTGCTTCATGCCCAGCCCAAGCTACTGTATAATGTGAAGGGCTTTCAGGATTTAACCCTCCTTCAAATCAGTCAAACCCCTTAAAACTGTATCAGATGTCAGATATTTAATGACCTTCATACGATGATCCTGCATTTGAAGTTTAGTGGTAAAAATCTGAATGCCACACACTAGTTTTTTACTTCAATATGTCAGTTAAATATGTTTCACTCAGTTGTACAAAATAGGCAAGCATACAGGCACTTAACTCTATGTGTTATTTTTTTGTTTTTGTTTTTGTTGTTTTGGTTTTTTTTACCTCCAGACTTTGAAAACTTTGGATGTCATTGTAGATAAAGTGCAGGAATCCCAAAGTCTCTTCACCTTCGTCTGTCAATATTGCAACAGCATTGCCATGGAATAAAATCATACCACACTGGTAGTCAATGCCTCATCAGTCCAAACACGTTGTTCTCATGCGCATCTTATTCCTTGAAACTGCAGTAGTCAACCGTTAATCCACAGGTTTTTTAGCCTTTTGTCAAGGCTCAATTCATAACCGTTTACCTCCATATTGCAGTTGCACCAGCAAAAGCCGACCTTAAACCTCTGGCACCACAATCTATATAAATACAAAAAATGACCTCAATATACACCTCAGATAATAAAAGTTTCAAGTCAGGCCCACATACACAGTTTATCCAAAGCTGTACTTAGTTCCATATCTCTTCAGGCAGGGACTCTTCAGTTGTTGCTCTCCTCCCCCAAGTAGTCCAGCTCCGTGCAAGGCTTGTCCAGGTCCATGTCCATGTCCATATCCATCATTCCTCCTGCGGAGTGCTGGTGGAAGTTTGCTGCAATCTGGTCGAAGGTCTTGCCTCGTGTCTCTGGCACCCGGAAGAATGTGAAGATGAGGAAGAAGAGGAGGAGTACTGCAAAGATCAGGAAGACGTATGGCCCACAAAGATCCTGGAGAAGGATGGAATCGGATAAAGCAACATGAGTAGCAGAACTTGAAGGTTTGCAGAAAATGTTAGAGCTTTCCCTGGAAGAAAAACACTTTACATACGTGTTTTTGCATAGAACATCAGAACTTGAGCTGAAGGAGGTAAAATACTCACAGCAACGTATTGGAAGCACATGCCGATGATGAAGTTGGCAGTCCAGTTGGAAAAGCCAGCCACAGCCATGGCAGCCGGCCTTGGACCCTGAGAGAAAAGCTCAGCCACAAAGAACCAGGGGATGGGACCCGGACCGATCTCAAAGAAAGCCACGAAGCCGAAGATGGACAGCATGCTGATGTAGCTCATCCATGGAACAGTTTCCTATCAGGTGGGATGGAAAAAAAGGTTTGAGAGATTAGGTTTGTAGAGGAAATATGCATAACACAGAGCACTTGCATCTTTGAGAGACTGACCAGCAAAGCGAGAGCCATGGTCATGATGACGGCACAGATGCACATCCCACCGAGTCCGAGCATGTGGAGCGTCCGTCGGCCCATCCTCTCTATCAGGAAGAGCTGTTAATTGGAAGAAAATGTGGAAAAACAGAGGTTGTTATCCTTAATAGGTGATTGGAGCTAATACTCACATATTCTACTTTACCTGGTAAAATTTGCTTTTCACCTATTTTCTTTTAAAACTAATTTTTTATTAAAAATAATAATTGGATTTATTGTCAAAATCAGATTAATAGTCTTTAGCCATGCTAGCAGCACCATGAGGTTGAGCACAGTATGCTTTGCTAACATTATGACAGTTTGCTAACAATGACATCAACAAGCTAACGTTTAGCTTGTGCAATGTGCAATGTTTACCATAATCAGTGTCTTAACTTAGGGTGGAAGCATGCTAATATTTGCTAATTAGCACCACCAAATAGCAACTACAGACAATTGAAATGTCATTAATGTTACTATTTGGACTATTTGAAATATAAAACCTCTACCTGATGATGGAACCAGAAAAAACATCAGGTAATTACAAAAGTGATTACAACTGATCTTGATGAAGACGTCAACTGAAGCTACTCCAGTTAGCAAAGCTACAAATCCCATTTTGACCCATGAAATGACTTTGAAACATCTTGACCTGCCAAACAAAACTTGGCCCATTTGGATGAGAGGTGGGCAAAAGAAAAAGGTACAACCGGCCTGAAATGTTATCTTATTTGCTCTGATAACAATGTTTAACAGAAGTAGAGACACACTTTGGTAGATCGCAGTACTGCTGTTATTATCTAACAAAATTTTCAAAAAGACGGAACATTTTACGGTCATGTTTGTTTACAAGGAAGGAAAAGGAGCATAAGAAAAGGTCAAGATGAAGGCCTTGTTTGATTTGGTTACTGACCGAGACCACGGTGAAGGCACAGTTCACTATGCCTGCTCCTATGGTGGCATAGACTGGACTCTGGACTCCTGCCTTCATGAAGATACTGGTGGAGTAGTAGAAAATCTGTCCAGAGGGATAAACAGATTAAGATTATGTCAGTATTATAATAAACTGACTCACTGCTTTTAATATGATCCTTTTTGGGATCTTGGACACTTACACAGTGATGCAACAATGTAAGCAATAATGTAATTTTGACTAAAACAAGTTAAAAACAGAAAACCTCCTGACTTACAGCATTGATCCCAGACAGCTGCTGGGAGAGCTGCAGCAGGATGGAAATGATGATTGGCTGGCGGTAGAGCGGCGAGCGAAACAGCTCCAGGATGGACACCTTCCTCTCCATGTCCATCTTCCTCTTCTCCTCCTTCATCTCTGCCAGCATGTCGCCCACCTCCAGCCGACCTGTCAACCTCCTCAGGCCTGAAAAGAGTGAGAGTTGTGAAGTGTGTAAATTATATTAGATTATTTATAGGAAAACCTGTTTGAGTTCAGTGCCTTTAGGGTGAGGACACTGTAACTGCTGATGTTGTTTTATGCCAAAATGATCATACTTTCATCACATATTCTGGCTTTGGATTTAAACTCACAATAGTAAATCACAAAATAAAATCATTTAAAAGGGGATGGAACTAATAAAAAACTTTATAGGACTCTTCTGTTCCTGATTAAAAAAAAAGAAACTTGTTCCAAAATCATATCAAAACCAATGTAGAGTATCACCTCTCTTGGCCAAATGCTCCTGGCATCTGACAATGTAGAGGAAACGGGGGCTCTCGGGGCAGAAAGGCAGAAATGCCATCTGAAACACTGTCGGCACAACAGTCAAACCCAACAGAACTGGCCACAACTCCTCACTGCCCAGTAACACATCCAGACCCAGGATCTGCAAAGGGTGAAGGATCCAATGTCAAGTAAAAAAACCCATTTAGTTTTTACAAACTAGCCACACATTTGAAGATTCAGTCCCTTTTTGATATCATACCTGTGCTATGAGAATACCAGTGACTATAGCCAGTTGGTGCAGCGTGCCCAGTGCCCCTCGCAGGCTGGTAGGAGCTATCTCACCTATATACATCGGAGTCAAGCCTGATGCTAATCCTATACAGAGGAACAGTAGGATACAAACTCATAAATATCAAAAAAGTTGTGGAGGAGACAGCAAGACAGCTAAAAACAGTGGCAAGGCGATCATTTATACAGAAGCGATTTTCAGATATGATCCTGTGGATTTTAAAAAAACGTAACAGTGAAGTGCTCACCACAGTAGGCACCGATGATAAAACGTCCAAGGATCATCATTTCAAAGGAGCTGCAGAGTTTGGACAAGCCCATCAGACTCCCACCGATGAAGGCAAACAAGTTATTTATGAGCATGGCTTTCCTCCTGTTAAAAATTAGAAAAAAACCCCACACTGATAAGTATCTTTGTAATCACTCACTTCTCATAAGATACATATTCTCACTATAAGATCCCACGTCATATCTTCTACATTTGATCTACTTCTTTTAGGAAAGTTATCAACAGCTTTCATTTTAGCGTTAAACTCTGCTAAGAGTGAATTGACTCATTTACCAGGTTACTGAAACACTGTTATTGGCCTGTCTCCTTCAAATTAGATCGGATGGGCTCTTCTTGTGGAAAGCCAGTGATATTTTGGCCTCCAGGGGGCAGTGTCGTACAGAAATGTCGAAGGCTTCAGTTAGTTCTTTAATGCCTGACTGAAATTATAGGGCTAAGTTTTTCTTAAATAACTTTAAAACCTTAATAAGACACATTGACTGTAGACCAGTTATTCTATTTTATTTCTAGTTATTCTATTTATGAATTATTTCACTTATGTCAAAAAATTTCCACATGTTTAACCGTGCTTTCCCGATCAGAGCATGTGCACTATGGCATAAGCATGGATGTGGTTCAACATTAAATCATCTTGTAGGAACAACGTCCTCATCAGCTCAACTCTGAAGGTAAAGAGCAGAGACAAGTTCCCTCTTCAGCAGATGAGTGGGAGGGCTTCGTGTCACGCTACGTCCTTCTGCACGGTGAAGGTCAAATATCCAAGTGATGTAACAAAAAGCTTTTTTTAGGAAGACCTTGTCCTGAGTGCACCCCAGCTGAACGCTACCACCCTCAACCCTCGATCCTGCACGCACTCCCCTCTTGACCCAGTGCTGAGAGCCCTGTTAAGATCCACTTTCAGTCACTGGAAGCTGTGGGCTGCACTCCAGTTTGCATCCTTGCTCAGGTTACATGGGGAAACTGGGTCGACCAGGAACATCCTGGCAGAGTTTTCCCTTTAATGACAAGAGACTGGACGCTGGGACCAGCAGAAGGTCCATGCAGAGGTGAAAAGGAGACACTGTGGCATCATCCCTCTTCATGTTAGCCAATGAAATCTGCAATTTCCTTTCATTGTTAAAACCTATGATTGGATGTGTTCAGGATGAAACATACAGTTCTGCATGCTGTTTCTACCATAAGACCAGTGGTTCCTGATGTCTTCTCAGCTTGTGACCCTTGTCTTCCTGCAACCCATTTTAAATGGTTGCACATCTCTGACGTATGACTTATCAAACCTCTGGCTGTTTGGTGGTAATTTTAGTTCAGCAGTGAGGAAGACAAACTGTTTCTTCACCAGGCAGTAAAGTGTGCAGATGTATATAAATTATTAGATGTGATTGATAAGTGTGGGTTCTAGGGTAGAGCAGATGAGTTAAACAGCTCTCATTACATGCGTGTGCAGTTCAACTGTTTGTGTGATAATGTAAAAAAATTTGAAATGAAAAAATTTTGTATTTTTTCTGTCTCGGGTAATTGCATATTGAAAGTAACTGTGAGAGAAAATGAGCAGCCTTTGTGAAATTGTCCAAGAACGCAGATTTGAACTTGTACAACATCCTTCCTATTCTAATCATTTGAAACCACCATCGTACTATCTTGTCCCAAAGGAGAAAGGAGCTCTGTGGTTGCCATTTTGAAAGTGATACAGAGAAGGATTCATATGCCTCACAACTGCTCGATGAAGTGTGTAAATGCAGGACGGCGACCAGGTTTTTTAAAATGCTCTCCTTCTACCTCAGGACATGAATTTATCAATCACAGCTTTTAGTCTTGAACGCAACAGCACACAGGCAATCAATAAAACCATCTAAATTAGAACATGTTGCATCTTACCTGCCCAGCCACTCAGAGACGAAGCCCACACAGAAGGAGGACAACATGCCACCGATGGAGAAGATGGCCACAGACAGGGACCAGAGGGTGGTGAGGGTCCCTGCAGGGATGGGCTCTCCATACCGCTCCACCCATGTCAAGTTATAGTTCTCCTCAATCATCTGCACAGAGTTTAAAGGAGAGGGCACAAGGTTAAGCAGCAGACTGAACCAGGATAGATGTCTTGCAATTCCTTACGAGGGAAAATACACAAAAGATAAATGATCAAGTTTGTGTTTTTGTTACAGTTAAGGTGAACAACACAGCCGGTCACCCTGATGAGTGGAATTCAAAACTAGCCTTCGTAAAAGTACAAGGATACAGTACAAGTACAGAACAATATTATTTAAAAAAATATGGTCTGACACCTTCCAAGGACTCCATGATTGCACCTTTTTTCATTATAAGAAGCATTACTAATACTCATCAAAATGTGTCAGTAAAACAGTCTTTAATGTGAATTATTAAAAGCTTGTGTTGAGTGTTTGGTCAGTTTTTTTAGGCATGGGTCTCCTAGTTCACAAAGCATTTTTTTAATGGGAAACATGCTCATATTTCAACCCTGTTCATATTTAGGGGCCAAACCAGGGTCAGTCAGTTTTACTATTGGCTCCTGAGTTTGAACTACAATCATATAACTGTAAGTAAAAACAGGGAAATTCATAAAAAGGAAGCATGGAACAAAAAAAAAGAAGTACAGGTGATGAACTAAACACTGAGGGTTCAACAGAGTACAGCACAGCAATTTATTCTCCATATTGTAAACAACAAACACTCAAAAGCTTTCTTAAAGTACAACTCCATTACAGTTGCCAACAATACCGTCTCAAAACACAGCAGCTCAGCTTCTGTTCTGGCTTTAGTGTCTCTGTGAACTACGTCAGCTGTGTCGCCTTTGTCATCAAGGGTCAAGGGTCATTGACAGATGCCTGAATACCAGCAGCCAAGTCAGAAACATCTCACTGAACTCGAAACCTCTTTGTCCAAACATCTCTTTGACTGTGAATGTGCTGCAGAGGTGTTTTGTGACACATTCATATATGGAATTAATAGATGTGTTATTAGCTGCTGCTGCTGCCATGCATTTCCTTATAGACGTGCATATTCCGGTCTTGATATATCCAACAACTTTGGCAGTCACATGGTGGTCACGTGGTGGAGTACATTTCTTACATGCAGTGCCCCAAGTGTGCCCTCATTTTGGAACATCAGATGTTGCTGTAATATGAGCCGCAACATGTTTTATGGTCGGAGCAATTCAGGTTTACAAAAATCACGTGCCTCTATTTATAAATACTGTACCAGTGCATCGGGTGTATGTATTGGAAGATTCCATATGCGCATGCAGGATCGGGATGCCTTCTTAATATGACAGGAAACTCATCCCTTAACCCCACCTTCCTCATTAAAAAGACGGAAATATCCTCTTGTTCCCATTACAGCGCACTATTTAAGTCTTGGGCTGACTCCCTTGTGTTTGTCCTCTTTGCATCAGCTGATGTCGCAGCTTCGTGCCTCGGTTTGTTTCCATCTTTAAGGTTTATTTATCAAACACTACAGTCACCGTTTGAGGAGGCACGAAAGGGTGTTGTGGTGTCAAACAGAGGACCTTGTAAAGTCTGGACAGTAATTAGTTCAGTTGACACCTGGAGTAAAATGTCACTGTCTTGAATCAGCTGGACAGCATGAACATGTTTCTGATCTTTAGTGTAAGTTACTAGTTCATTAAGAGCCCCCTCCTTGTGACTGATGCTTCATTTTTTTACCTTCTGAGGTGCATTGATGACACCGATGTTGTACCCAAACTGCAGGGATCCCAGGACAGCAGTGAAGACTGAGAGAGCAAAGGTTCCCGTCACTGTCTGCAGCGGAAACACAGAGGAAAACATGCACAGAGGTAAACTAAGCGTTGAAAAAAAACGATGCTGAGGCATTTTTAGCTCAGCTTTACCAACATCGACTATAAATAACTGTGACAATAATGAGAGATAGTCTCTTCAGAACAGTTTGTGACTTCATAGGTTACTTTACTGTTCATGCCTGAACTTTAACTTCCCTCCAGTTTCCCATCAGCCCATGGGCACCTGTTTCTGCAGTGACAGACGAGACGACCTTGGAGAGATTCCCTCCAGCAAAGTGTGTTTACGTCTCATAGCTCCATTCATACTGTACTAGTAACTGGCAGATTACTCACCGAGCAGCTCCAAGCTTAAGAATCAACTTTATGACAGAAAATGTGTGAATTTTCAGTGATTGTACATGCACGATGAAACCTTTAAGACCTGCTGCATGAAGAAACAACAACATACCCATCACGGTTTCCTGAAAAGTTTGTGATGTGATTCAAATTTCCGATCTTTGCATTAGATTGCACTGTGTATTGTATCACATTCTGTTCTATTGTAAATTACGGATCAAAGTGTGAGTCTGACTGGAGCTTGAGTTTGTATTGTGCATAGCTGCCGTGCAACTGCAGCTGTGTCTTGACCTTGTTCCTGTGAGTGTTTAGATAAGTTCTGTTTAGTATTCATGAACAGAACATAAGGGTGTGTGTGTGTGTGTGTGTGTGTGCATGCATAGGTGTCACGTGTCTAAAGCAGCCAGTTATGCTCTATTAAATTTCATTTCAATTGCATTTCCTCAAAAAAAATCCATAAATAGTTTAATGATTTACTTTTCACTTGTCCAGAATGAAGCTAACCTGCTTTCATTTACTGTAAGATATAATAGAGAGTTATTCCTTAGTATCAGTATTGTTTGAGTTTCCATGCTTAAGGGGTTTAATTCACACCGAATGGTGTAAAACTTCTGGTTTAAAGTTTCCACATCCCTGGAACATTAACCTGTCCGTCACACAGTCTGTTCCCTTTGATTGGTGATGGAGCAGCTTCAGGAGCTGCTCACTTCATTTCATCACAGATAACAGACAACTTTGTCTTGTCTCAAAATTTTGGAGGGATCAAACCATCAGAGGAGTGATCTACTTGTCCATCTGACCTAGATATGCTTTCCAAAGAAGAACTGGAGGGAGAAAACAATACACACATTGTTTATGAGGGTGGTAAGAAGGAACCGGTCAAACGGTTGGTGCCCATAAAAAAAAGTGCATGATACCAAGCTCTGACCTGTAAATGCAGGTATTTGACTGGTCAAGGTCACTGCTCAGGACTAAATAAGGGCCACAGCTCTGTGAGATCAGGGCTCCCTACTGAAAGTGACACATTTTTGTGAATACCAGTTGTTGAAAATGCATGATTGTTTATTATTTTTATTTGCAAATTGTTTGTTATTCCAGACTCTAATAAAAGGACACGATGAACAATTGCTTTACATATTTTTAAGACACATAATGACACAATCTGAGAGCTGGAAGGTAAATAGGAAATTAGTTTCAAATAACTTTTATATCATGGTACGTTTTTACTAGAGTAATCAATGAATTTGTGTTAACTTATTGAATTATAAGAGGAAAACAGCAATTCGCAGAGCAAAGCATGCATCCCCTCTAACGCACGGCGAAGATAAAACCTTGCGTAAAATCTCTCCAAATTATAATACGCACGGAACAGAGAAATGCGCACGGATTCAGACAGAAAATAACAGTTTTTTCGATCATACCCAACAACTTTTCACATGAATTATGCCTTGTCAGGAGCTTTTAAGTGTGGAAAAAACTTTTTAAAAGTGCTGAAGCGAAAATTACCTCCCCTCCGAGCTGCTGAAACCCGGCCGGCATGATTTTGGCAGCTCCAAGCAGTCGATGACAGATGCGTCTGGTGCCAAATGAAGACACGTGAAACTCCCCCAAAAGGACAAAAATCCCCGACTTAAACGAGTTACACTTTTAGCGCCTAAAAAGCGCAGAAAACAGTTATATCCAAGGGAGCAACCCAAAGTGATCAATGCGGTGCGTCCTGTGCCGCAGGCTGTCGTCTCGTTTTTGAACTTTGTGTTGTGTCCGTCCAGCTGGGATAGAGTGACACATGCACACCCACAAGCACGCCTCTCTGCGTAACGGGGGGTGGGGTGGGGTTTGGTGTAAGGGTAGGGGGTGGGTGTGGGGGTGGGGTGGTGGGGGCGAGACTACTCCAGTCCTGAAGATCAGCCCAGTGGGCCTCTGGCTGATCTTGAAGTCCCGCAGCAGAGGTCGAGACGCACGCATTTATTGGCTGGAGTGAGAGAGAGCTTGCGTAAGGAAAGATGAAACACCTGTGCAACAGAAAACTGGGGTGATCTTAACAGACACGGGGAGTCTGGATTTTTTTTAAGGGCACAGGCAATGACACAAAGTGAGAGAGCTGTGATTTTATTTCAAAATTCCTCCTTAAACAGTTCTTTTTTTCTATAATCTGTAGTATTACTTATATCTGTAGTACATCTGTCAGTATTTCTGAGGGCCAGATTTAGTCTTAGGGCCCACTTTTATGAGTTTTTATTACATAATGTCCACTGACCTAATAATGTGCAAAAATTGGGACTTGACCTACAAATCTGTGATGATTTGTCTCTCGGGACTGAAATGCTGGGGTTTACATGGTTGCACAGGTGTTGGACCTCGGACGAACCCGAGCCAGAGTCCAACACGCCACCAGCCGTGACTCGACATTTCTCATGGACAGCAAAGAGGGGCTCGTCTTTGACGCCTGGCTGCCATTGTCTGTCTTTCCAACAGCCATAAATCCCTTTCTATTTCAGATCACATGCCAAAGGGGTCATACACCAGAGCTCACCCTGTTCCACAGTTCCACAAACCCCCTCCTTCCTCCACTGCATACAACAAAGCTTAACCCTCCTCCAACAGGCAACAGGTGGGCCCTAAAATTGGGTTGTGCCTCATCAGTTGCAAGTGTAGGTGTGGTTAGGGGAAGTCTGGCGATGGAGGCACGGTGTGTCCAAGGCGGGGATTAGGGGGTGTGCGGTGGGAGGGTTGTACTGGGCGGGAAAGGTGCTCATACGGGTCTGCCAAAGAGGTCGGTGGAAAAATATCTGCTCTAGATCTCTCAATCGAATAATTAAAGCCCTCCCCTTACAGACGCACCCACACCTCACGCCACTCTCACTCTCTTTGGAGTTTGCCGCCTTTGCCTTTTCCTTTTCCTTTTCCTTTTCCTGCCTTCATATGCACACTTAGACAGAGCGGAAGAACCTGACACCCCATCCAAAGCGAGGGGCCCGGGCACAGTTATGTGGGTGACTCAGACTAAATGTAGAGAAACGTTATACCATCAGAACAGTGGCGCTGAGCCCCTACCAGCACATTTTAAGGCTTCATTTGCGCAACCAGGGAACGACAGAGATGATAGTTTTACATTTCCAGAAAGTATCACATGAATTCATACAGAGAGAGCCAAGACCAATGATAGAACTACAAGTATAGACTTGAAGTTAATAGTGTAGGTAAGCTGAAATGCAAAACCTTCCTCCATGCGTTAAGTATTTTCAACCAAAAACAGTTGTTCAGCACTGCGTCACAGTGCAAAATGTCACCCGTGTTGTCCCTAAACTGGAGATCTCAGCAAGTGTGTGTTTTACTGTTATCTGAAACAAAAAGTCACACCACCACACAAAAGAACGGGCACGCGCACACACACAAACACACACACACGCGTCATGACATGGAGGAACACTATTTACGTGGGCTGTTTCTCTACATCACTTGGGTGAGCCATAGAGGTCAGTCACATGGTGTGTGTGTGTGTGCGCGTGTATGTTTAGTGGGGTCAGCTGGTTCAAAATCATGTTACAGTAAACTGAGTCACATGTAGGATGGCAGGTGTTGTACTGTATGGTTGATGTCAGTGTGTGACAGGCAACACAACACCAAACTGAATTTGAAAAATGATAAATTTATGTGTTAAATAACCTCAGACACGAACCTCTTTACTAGGGACAATTCCACCGATGTCATGCGTGTGTATTGAGTTATACTTTAAAGGATCATACATATGGGTCTATCAACGAGCTAGGAAAATTAAAGTAACATTAAGTGACATGATTTATGGAAAAAGTGTCTTAAATTGTACAAACTGAGTAGCAGCTATGACTTACCAATCGTGATTTACAAATTTAAAAAGAAAAAGATGTGCCAAGAGCCTGAATAGCTTCATAAAAGGCTGTCGTATAGGTCTTGATGGTTGTGAGCTTCATCAATCTTCTTATTTGACACTAAGCAAGAGGGCAAAAAAGTGACGTTATATTTAAGACTATTTAAGTTAACACTGCAGAGCTGCAAAAACTAACAAACTAAGTACTTGGTCCTTTAATAACCAGACATTGTTCATTGGTTTATTAATTGTTACATGTTGGTTTCCTTTTCATGTATATACAGAGCACTAAATACAGAAAACTCCTCATAAACCCCACTAATAAAGACTTAAAGGCTTAAAAGCATTTACTAAGCTAATATTTTAGATTGGCCAAATACACAGACAAATTATGCAGTAAATAACACAGGCCACTGTGACAGCACTGCAGACTGTGCATGCAGCTCAGGCCCATCTGAACCTGGGTTTCCTTTCCTTTGTCAACAGCAAACATCTGCAGCATACCATCCAACAAAGCTCCATGTAGCAACACAATTTATAACCACTAGATTACAATAAAACAGAAAGATAATGCAGGAATATTGCCCAGCTCCATAAAGGTCAGCTAGCTTATTTTACACAAAATTGTTCTACAAAATTAAAATAAAATGTGAAGTGTTAATTGTTGTACATGCATGAAGCTCTCTGCTGTAAACCTGACTGTATCCCTGTGGCATTAAAGCATTCAAAACGCACAAACTTGACTTGTGCACTACTAGAAAATATCAAGTTACACAATAAAATCTGATCAGATCAACATTCTGCTGCAACAATCATCAGATTAAATTATGCAAATGAGATTTTTCTCTCTTTGCCCTGGTTCTGCACCGTTCTGTCAGACCTCACTATTGTATCTATATACAGTGCCACTGAGATCAAGTTTATAATGGACTCACTGGCACCGACAGCACATTCACTCAAAGGTCAAACAGCTCCAAAGTGGCAATGATAACTGCCATGCACCCAGTCGGAGGAGAACCAACATTCGGTGTGTAGTCTGTGGATCTGACTCTTGCCAGGTCAGAAAAAGACGCCAGCAGCGTTGCATAAGTTGTCCGGCGGGGCTGCGAACACCTGAGTGAGGTGCTGCTCGAGTTTCTCTGCTCTGGTCCTGAATGGTGTTGAAGCTTATCTAATCAGGGTAGGGGCATTTGAAGGGTGATGAGAGGCAAAGTCATTCTGCCTGCAAGAGCAGATTATGATATCATTCACAGCATAAAAGTGCAAAACTAAACGATTTAAACTATAGAATTAAACACAATTTATAGAATAAAAGTAGGAATGTTCAAAACGGTATCAGAGGGAACTCTAACTGACAGCAGTCAAGTAAGATGGTGACCTTTCCTCATCCACAGACGCTGCTTCAAAGTTGACCTCTGACCTCCCTAGAGTGAGACAGAAGCAAGGGCTCAATGTGGGTTCACCACTCAAAGATAAACATCAACACAAATCGCTGTTGTCAACTGGAAACCTTTGCCAGCAATATAGGATGTACAACTAAAACTGACCCTATAGATTTTTTTTTTAATTATGTAATTATGGGTAAAACATTAAAACTAGAGATGAAATGCCTTCTGAGCAATAATAGTTTTATTAGGAACCAGTTAAAGGCCGTATCTTTTATATATTTCAAGATAAAATGAGATTGTAAAGGGCAAAATTTACACAAGTGTTCGTGTGTTTCTGTTTTGAGAGCATATTTTATGTGAATGTGCGCAGTTATCACTCATTAAGTGCAAAAAGTGATTGATGCTTAGGTATTGCACCTCAAAATAATGTCAGGATACTTTCAGTCACTTGGAATGAGTAGTAGCCACTTCAGACAAACAGAGAACAAAATCATGATGAACCTAACCATGATACTGTCATAACTGCAAAGTACATACCTAGTTTAAATAAATTTTCCTTAACGATGCAGTTGTACGGTGTCCTGTGAGGACTCAGAGCTCAATGCATGAGAGTCGTTTTTTTTTCTTTGGCACCTGATAGTTTCTTATGTATTAAGAGGATTTTTTGAGTTATGTTTTAACCTTAAATAGTAGCAGTCATCAAAAAATGATGAGTGTCCGGTTATGTCGAAATCACTCTCATGCCAGTGACCGAAAAATCAGTCAGCAGTTCCTCATTAAGTCGACGTGTTGCCTTCAGGAGCTCAGCAAAGGCATAAGCCTGTAGTTATTGTTGTTCATCCTGCTACTGATCAATTTAGTTTATGTCAAGTCAGTACAACTCGATCTTACGAATAACGCAACACCAAAATTCAAGCTTTATGGCCCTTCATACAACGACAAAATAAATGGGAAAAATGCAATATAAATATTTGAAGTGGACAGGTATTTGTTTCAATTGTAAGTTCGGTATAAATAGTTGACCTGTCCTTATTTATGGGCTTTACTGTCGAAGCTCAACGTCAAAATTGATTTACTTTAGCAGTCAAACTCAATATAAAGTGTTTTGTTCTTAAAATAAAAAAATTAAAAGCCACGTCTAAATAAATTGCCCCTATGAGGCTCTTAGGGTCGCTCTCAGGTTATAATGTTTCCAACGGTAATGAAATGCAACAGCAACATGTTGCGATGTTGCATTTACGCGCGTCAGGAGAAAGGAACGCTGTGATTGGACGGCTGAACGAACTTCAAAACCTCCCCTCCCCCCTCTTCCTTTTGTGGGAATCCCCAACAACGTGCTCCTCTTTTGGCCCAAAATATTTTGACTTTTCGGTTGCCTCAATACAGCACTTGAAAGCTCGGCACTGACTCATCGCTTTCGAACAGCAGCAGCGGGACGTCCAAGGTAGCTATACGGTCATATACGTCTCATTTGTTGAAACACGAGAATCCAACCCCTTCACTCTCGTTAAAGAAAGTTTTGCGGCAGTTTCGCTAACGTTACTCGGTCGGATTCCAAAACGTAGGGCTAACGTAATTAGCTAAATATGCTAACATAAATCTCGATAGCCAACTAAAAATGCTTCTGCGCTTTAAATCTGAGTCGAACCATTGTTACATTGTCGAAGTTATTCACTTCCATACACATTTTTTGTTGATATTAAGATGAAAATTTCGAATAGTCGTGAAAATGCCGACTCATCAGCCAAACTAGCTAGCTTCATTCAGTTTTTGCAGGCCTCTCACTAAAATGGACGATGGCTAACGCTAGCAGGATGAAAAACTTTTTTTTGTTGTTTTGAGAGGCTGCTTGTGAAATTAGCTGTTTGATTTTCATTTAAAAACTGTGAAACGAGACAGTTTGTAATGCCATATGTACTGTAAATTTGTTACGCATGCTAACATTGTCAAGTAACGTCAATGCTTCATAGAGATAAACCCCCTTATTTTTAACTTACTAAACCCGCATTTCCTGTGTAGCAGCATCTTCAAACGATAATCGACAAATTATTACGGCCATTTTCTGTCAAGAAGTCTGATATTTTTATGTTGATATTCTTTTTGTTGTCATTTCATTTCATTGTATAGATCAAATAAGTGTTTTTAGATGTTGGATATTAAATCAAATCAGTTTGAAATCATTAACGTTATTTCAGGCTCTTGGGCATTGAAGCTGTTATTATAACTGTTATTGTTCTATTAAGCCATTCATCAATGCTCTCTGTTCCCTATTTTTTCTGTTTTATGGATTAAACTATTGATCTGTGAATACTACAATGCTGGCAAATGAATTGTTAAAAAAAAATGACAGTTGCCAGACATGACAGTCTAAATTACTCAAATAATTTAGTTTATCTTCGGTAAATAGATCTTTGCTAGATTGATAATTGTATAAATCAAGATAATACATACTTCATTGGTCTAATAGAAAATCTTTTCATCTGTTGATCCCTACAGCGCGGGCATCGTGGCCTCTTCCTCATTTCTCTTTCCTAAAAGGAGGGAAATTTGATGATGGAAGAGCAAGGTTTTGAAAGCCTGCCGCTGAGCCAGGACTCCTTCAGAGAGCTGTGGGAGACTGTGTAAGTTTTTTAACAGAGGATATTGTTTTAAAAAGATTTTCTTTTTACCACAGGAATAAAGTTTTAAAGTTTGTGGCTCTTTGTTTTTACAGAGCGACTCCCTCCATCTTCACTATTCCTCATCGGTCTGACTTTTTTACGGAGGGTCAGGAGGGGACTGCTGCAGATGGTGTGCCTCCTGAAACATGGAGGGAGGACGGGCAAATAGACATGATGGTAAGCACACCTGCCCATGCCCTAAATAAAAAATAAATGACATAAATAAATTGACTTGCTGTATGGAAAAAAGCCTTGTAAACTATTAGACTCCCTTGTTTCTTTTCTTTTACAGCTTATTGGTGATCAAATACTGAACGAAGGTTTTGATGAGAAACTGTTTGCACTGCCACTGGAGACGTCCACTAGAGATAGTGTAACCCCCCCATCCTCCACCGTCCCAGTTACAACCGACTACCCAGGAGACTATGACTTCCAGCTTCGCTTTCAGCAGTCTGGAACAGCCAAGTCTGTGACTTCGACCGTAAGTTATCACAAGCAGTACCTTTTTATTGAGATCTCATAATTTTAAACTGGCTGTTTCACACAATTTTTTAGTGGTATGTGTACCATATAACTTGTTTTAAATCTGTTTCAATTAATGTGTGACAAATTACTACTTAACAAAATTCCAACAGAATTACACAGAATTTAAATGCCAGGCTCCAAAATTTGCTTCAGCTTACCCTGCAACCAGCCACGGCAAAGAGCAGACTTTGGGGCTTGAGCTCCATCTGGAGAACAAAAGGGATTTTCACAGCTACACAGGCTAGAAGCAGCGTCCACTGTTAACTGATTTTCTTCAATCTTTAGTCACATTTATATATTCAGAAATTCTGCTCCGATTGCATATTTTTCTGTTTCACCAAATTATATTGAATTTAACTACACGTCTTAAATTTTGACATTTGGAAACTAAAAGGTTGTACTTGAACAAATTTGCCCAGTGGTCTCTTAAGTTTTTATCACCCACAAAATTATTTTAAATGTGTAAAACATTGAAAAAATTGTGAATTAACTGCTAAAAGATCTTACCTTTGTCTAGTGTTAAAAGTCCATTCTTTCAAATCACTCTTGTTGGCGTTCATGTGGAATCTTATTCATTCTGACAATTCGCTAAATTTTAAGGTCTAGTGTCAGTTACTGCTCTTGAGGAGCCAATCGTATTAATATGTCACTGGTGACTCACTCAGCAGTGCTCTGCAATTGGCCAGTTTAGCTGAGGTTAGGTTGTTCTGCCCTAAAACTCCCGCCCCCACCAATAGTGCTCTGGTCTGGGGGAGAGGTGCAGTCTGATGGTAAAGCACAGCTCTGACATGACGGGGCATGTTCCTGCCCTGTCTTCCTCTAGCACAGAAAGAGTTAAAAATGGACGAAAGCAAGGTAAAAAATTGTCTGTTGACGTTTTCAATCTAGCTTCACCATTTTGGAAAACTTATTAAGTAGTTTGCCATCGGTTCTTTAGAGAAGAAAGAGTACTTGGACCTTTTTTAATTTTTTGAAGGAAAGTGTTTGAGTTTGATTCTTTATTTAATGCTATAATATATATAAAAGATCTCAGACCAGCGCTTGGCATTGAAGTCCTCACATGAATGCACAGCTCTGCTTCCAACAGATAACAGTATGTATGACTTTCTCCCTGTGCTTTCTCAGTATTCAGAGATTCTCAACAAGTTGTACTGCCAGCTGGCAAAGACCAGCCCGATCGAGGTGCTAGTGAGCAAGGAGCCTCCTGTGGGTGCTGTCATCAGGGCCACAGCAGTTTACAAGAAGACTGAACATGTGGCCGAAGTGGTCCGCAGATGTCCCCATCACCAGACTGAGGATTGTAAGGAAAATATTTCATTCAAAAATTCTGCGTAGTTTGTCTTTGTTAGAAGAATGTAATTGTGAACATAATAGACCTGAAGTGATGGTAATTCTTTTCTTGTCTTTTTTTCTATTCAGTGGCGGAGCACCGCAGTCACCTGATCAGAGTGGAGGGCAGCCAGAGAGCCCAGTATTTTGAAGACCCGCACACTAAGAGGCAGAGTGTGACTGTCCCATACGAGCCACCACAGGTACAAGTGCCCCATTGGGTCTGTCTGAGGGGGGAAATACTCCTTCAGCAGCAGTTATTTTTGCTCATTCACATTTCCTAATGTGTGACCTTCAAGCATTTTCTAAGTGAGCCTATGGGACCATTCAGGGATATGTCTCCCAAATCGGAAAATTGGCTTATCAATCAATAAGCCGTTTTAGAAATAGAAATCCTTAGTGATACATTTACTAATTTGCACAACTATGATCTCATAACTGTGGTGCAATTCATGGAAGTAGCTCTGATGCTTACAAAGAATAAAAACACATCCTCTGAATGTCAACATGAAACAGTCTTAACATTTTTGTTTATTTAGACTGTTTTTCTTGGTTTTGTAGCATTCCAACAGCACTGAACAACATTTGTGATGCTTTTCCTGTTTCAGTTGGGCTCCGAGATGACCACCATCCTGCTGAGCTTCATGTGCAACAGTTCCTGCATGGGGGGCATGAACCGCAGACCTATCCTCACCATCCTCACCCTTGAGAATCCAGAGTAAGTCTTGCTCCTCTTTTACCAGATGTTTTTGGGCAGTGTGAGTCCTTATGTATCCTCTGGGTGTAGAGAAAAGAACTAAATAGAGGACAATATATGGACCAGTATGTGATTGTTGTCCCAGATAATTTGTGTAGCCCAGGAAAGCATTTTGACTCTTACTTCTGGCCCTCTTCCTAGTGGACGTGTTTTAGGCCGAAGGTGCTTTGAGGTGCGTGTCTGCGCATGTCCAGGCAGGGACCGCAAAACTGAGGAGGTTAACCACGCCAAGACAGAGAATGGCACCAAACAAATTAAAAAACGAAGTAAGTTATAATATCATTACATTAGATTTCAGTTTCAGCCTCTGCTTGCTGTTTCCTCACTAACCTCACTTTTGTTTGCTCAGAGACCACCCCAGCTCCTGATACGACCTCTCTGAAGAAGGCCAAGTCTGCCTCCAGTGCAGAGGAGGAGGACAAGGACAAGGAGGTGTTCATTCTTCATGTAAGTAATGATGCATACTGTTTAAAAAGCTTGATATTTTTACAAAATTTCCTGAAAATTTGCTGTTTGATTAATTTTTTCTTCGCTCCTTACTCAGGTTCGTGGTCGTGAGCGTTATGAAATGCTGAAGAAAATCAACGATGGTCTGGAGTTGCTGGACAAAGAAGGGTGAGAAGTACTTCCTGTAAATTTGCATCAAAATGGTTGCACTCACTGTCAGTGGACTTAACTTCGTATATAATATTTTAAGATTATCTCACCATAATTCATACATTCAGCCTTTCTCTCTTTCATTACTTAGGCTGTTGTCAAGAGTTGTAACAGAAATGATAATGAACCTGTGTTGTGATCTTTAACTGGTTTTTAGCACCAAATCCACTTGTGTGACCTGTAGTCACCTGCCACTAGAGGTCACTGTGTGTAATATTTATCAAAACTTGCTTTACAGGCAGGTCAGCTGAGGTTAAGATAGCATTTATATTCATATTAGTGGTGGAACTCGATTAAAATTTTTAATCGCGTTAATTATAGGGTCTGTAATTAATTAATCGAAATTAATCGCATTTTAATCGAA
>JAQMCX010000039.1:9799961-9846617 GCA_029814765.1 Acanthurus leucopareius
TGGAAAGGAAACAATTAATCGCGTTAAAATCTTTATAATTAATTGATCGAAATTAACGCGTTAAAGTCCCGGCCCTAATTCATATATATACACGTGTGTGTCAGAGTATCTCAGAACGTGAATATTTTTCATCATGTAAACTGAATATAAAATATTTGGACAAGTGAGCTAATCACCTCGGATAAACGATGTTATGGTTTGTCATGCTTCCTCTTCACAGCAAAACAAAGACCAAAGTGTCGGTGAAACAGGAGAAAGCTCTGCCATCCAGCGGGAAGAGACTCCTGCAGAGAGGAGAGAGGAGCGACAGCGACTAAGAAGCTGATTGCTTGTGATCATGAGAGCAAATGACGAATCTCTCTCCCTCCAAGCCATCATGTTTATATCAGGTTTTTATCTAACATTAAAACCCCGAACCAAATCCTGCCTCAGAAGACCAGAAAACTTGATCCAGTAACTGTACTGCCTGACCGTTTACTGTACAGTGACTTTCCTGTTTTTCACAAATGTAAATGAATAAAGGTTCAAAAGATTCAACAGAGGAGAGCAGTTCATACTGTAAACAGGTTTGCCTCCTCCCCAATGCTGTCATTATATTAAAAGGTTCTGTTAAAATGCTTTTTGAGATCTTAGAATTAAAATCAGGATATCTTGGGACTCTTGGGAAATTGAGAGAGACATTTTATCAGTGTTATTCTTAGTGATGATTTTTATTCGAGTTTAAATAATTCCAATTTTTTATGTTAATGTATCCACCGTTGTCTTTATGATACATTAAGGCCTTTACACAACGGATTCACAGTGAATAAATGACTGGGAAGGCAGACAAATTATTTGCAGGAAAGAAAAAAAGAAAAATGCATCCGGTGTGTAAAGGCCTTTAATTGTTGCCCTTTTTAGATTTTTTTTTCAGCATTTAAATGGAATTTGTTTACTACGTCATTGTTTTCTATGTCAGAATAGAAATCATAATCTCACATTGTGTTAGAATAGTTAAAGTCAGTCAAATTATTTAGTCACTGCTAAGACAAGATATTTTTGCAAATGATCACGATGTCAAATCAAGTCACTGCCATTGTTGTTGTTGTTTTTTTTGTTAAGTCAGGCTTATAAAGCTTGAATGGAGATTTGCCTCCATGAAATTGCTGATTGCTGTACCGGTTTCATCCAGTCTAACTCTGCTTGTGGGTCTCTGCATGGGAAGATCAATCAGCCTAATTGTTAAATTCCAGCTCATATTTAATATGATATGCAAACAAATATAAGTGTGTTAAGAACTCTTGGAACAATTATAAGGCCAGATTTAAGGTTACACAAGCTGAACTGAATGTAACGTAGTCAGTGGGGCTTTTTGTTTACCCCATTTTTTTTTTAATGTTTTCTAAAATTAATTGTTAAACTTTTCTTTCTTTCTTTTTTTAACACAAATAGCTGTACATGGATTTTATTCCGTTGTATTTCCATGGATCTGTATGTTGTTGCTGGGGTTTTTTTTGGAATTGTGATGATTCTTCCTGCAGGGAACATTTATTGTCATATTTTTGTTGAAAATTAACAGTAGATTTGGTAGATGAGGGGCTGGCTGGATCACCCCAAGAGCTAATTACCTTGGACAGATGGTTAGAGACATAGAAAAAGAAAAGTGAAACTAATTTTGATAACACAATACACTGCAAATTAGATTTTGTTTCCGTTTTGACCCCCAGCCACGGACCACGCACGTTACTTAACCAGCACTTCAGTTTAATGTGACCATTAATGTAAAAAAAAAATTAAACCACTTGTTTTTTCGCGCTGCCACAGAAGTATACGTAAAGGAATTTCTTTGTTTTATTTCTGTCATGATAGATTATTTGGGAACTTAGTTTTATATAAGAGGTATATTTTTCACTGTCATTCCTTTTTTCATGGCTTATTTTATACTAATTTGCATTTTTGTTATATAAAGCTTGAAACCAAAATAAATGCATAATGTTAAACTGTGTCCTTGTATTCTGTAAACAGCACACAGAAATGCACTCAGTCTCCTACTGGCTGATTGCACTTTTATTTATAACATCACTTCCTTGTTTTCATATTAATACTTTGCATGACTGGATGGTGGATGCAAAACAAGGAAAATGTAAAGGTGTTCTTGTCTGAAATGAATAGATGCCTGTGTCGCCAGTCAAATATCAGGTTTATCACCTGTATGTGGGTGGAGCAGGTGTTTTTGTACATTGAGGTCATGAGAGGATCTTCAGGGTAACGAGTGAGACATTCAGTATTAGGTTCAGTTAATTTAGTTTTGACGTGTTTTGTTTGGTTCTTGCTTTTCTTGATTTCTACTTTACAGGAGCTGTCGTTTAGTGAAACTTCCACTGGAATCAAAAAATGGGAAAGTCATCTCACATGGAAAAAGTCTGTATTTTAATTTCTTGGGGTGAGTTATTTTATCAGTCATTTTCTCACTGTTATTGACCTGTAACATGAATGCAGCTGTTTTATTTTTTAGCAAAACTGGATTTTGGTCAGTTAGAAAAGTAAACAAGCAACTTGTGTTTCGTGCTGTTTTTCTATATTTGAAGACTAGTAACGAAAATAATTCAAGTAGATCTGATCTCATTGCATCTATTCATTAAGTGGTCCAATCTGTGAACCTCATCATGTGGCTCTCATTTTCATGTAAGATAACGTGAAGTAAAGTATAAAAAAGTACTGTGGCACTAAAAACCGAGCCAGCGGTCAGCCTTTGCTGTAATGTCACTGAGCTTTATAATTAAATTACCAAAGAAGTTGTTGGCTCTAGTTTACCTCCTCGTTGGCCCAGGTGCTGATTTGTTTAATCTGGTTGTTGCATCCGTAATCGAAACCTGTGATCTTTGTTCTCCGCTCTATATAATCTCCTCAGTTGTGATGCTGATGTGCTGCACGGCTGAGCGAGAATATTTCCCTCAGTCGAGGATTCTCACCTGGGGTGAAGCGAGAAATCACTGCCAGGTACAACACGAGCTCCTGTTTTACACACAAAAAGCTATTTTCACAAGGTCTCTCTGAGAAATACAGCTGCACTGTGCTACAGCACCGAAGAGGCCGTAAATTTAAATCAGTGAGGTGTTTTATTGCATTAAATTATACAGTTATCAAATCAAAACTAGCCCAATAAACCATTTTGGTTTCAGAATGGTTGAGGAACGTTCAATGGACCCCTGCAGAAAATGTTCCCTGAGGTTTGTCTGATAGTCTGTCCTAAATACATGAATAAACTTTCAAAAAACTTCAGGGCACGTTCCCTAAAGGTTGCCTGTTTGCTGAGAACTTTGTCCAGAGATAGTAATTAGAAAATCATCATCAAATCTCCTTGAGTTGAAGCATTATTGTTAAGGACTGACTGTAGCCTTTCATGTCCCGTCAGGTCTGTTTTAAAGATCTGGTGACATTGACTCCTGAAAACATCCAGACCATTGCCCAGAACCTCACCTTGGACTACTGGATTGGCCTGCGAAAGAACTTCTCCACCAGCGTACAAAACATGTCGTGGAGCAGCTGGGCCAATGGGGACCCCCTCACCTTCCAGAACTGGTACCCCGGCCGGCCTGTGTCAAAATCGTCCCTCTTGAAAAGAGACTGCTGCAGCTGCTCCTGCACATGCCCGGCGAGACCAACCTCCATCACGTTCCCAGGAAGCACCACCCTGAAGAATAAAAGTTCAACCACATCACCGATATGGACAAATTCAAATGGGGCAAGTTCTAGTGATGAGACAGACACCCCAACATCCGTCACAAGTGAGCCCATGAATACCATGGACACAGGATCTACAAACACCGACGGGGCAAGTTCTAGTTATGAGACAAACAGCCCAACATTCGTCACAAGTGCAAGTACGCCCAAGACGACGAGTCCTCCGCCGACAAAAGCAGAATGTGTGCGATCACCCATGCTGAGGCCAAAGGTCCTCCACCCTGATGAGATCTATGTTGAAGATGCCTGCGTGGCCATGCTCAGCTTTGGGCTTTGGGTAGAAAAACACTGCTCAGAGCTTCTACCTTTCATATGCTATGAAGGTATGACTCGTTTAAAGCCTCTTTGTTTTTACCTTTGTGATTTTAAAAACACACATACCGTAAGACGCACCATGGTTTATCAAGAAGCACACATCTCATCTCCGCACCCTTTCTCCTCATCTGCTGCTTGTTTCCAGATCGTTTCTACGGCCAAGCCGATGCGACCAACGTGACTCATAGTAGCGCCAACATCTCATGGCTTCCCGGACCTGGAGACATCGATTATTACCGTTTAGAGCTCAAAGGCAGCAAAGAGCTGATAGAAAATGTAACAGATTTGACCTATGACCTTGTTAACCTGACAGCAGGCACCTTCTACTCCGTCCAGGTGTTTCCTGTCAGGTGTGACAGAGATCTTAACCCGCAGAACATCACCTTCTATACAAGTGAGTTTTTAGAAGATATTTCAATTCTGTTTTCAATACTTGCGCCGACTAAGTTAAAAACTCATTTCTGTTTATCAAAATTACATTTTTATGAAATTAAAAATCCCTTCATTGCCCTCATTGGCTTTGATATTACTGTATTTCTTCGCCCTCGTGTTGTATGCTCGGATCTTTTTAGAGGACATTAATCACCACTTTTCACAACAAAAAAAGGTCCTGTTGTGTTGTACAAAGCTGAATTAATGATGAACACTTTTTTTTATAATCCAGGTTTCACACAGATTATTTTAAAGCCATGTCTGTGTCCTTCTTTTCCTCCAGAACCTAACAAAGTCACAAACCTTATAAAAACCAATGTGACAGAAACATCTGTCTCTCTGGTCTGGAACAAACCAGCCGGAAATGTGGATTTCTACCTTGTTGAGGTCCACGGTTTGCAGCCGTACAGAGAGCTTCAAAGCTTTCCAAGTCACACAGAGAGCGCCGAGGTGCTCGCTTTAACACCCGGAAACCTTTACACATTCACCGTGTTCTCAAGAGTTCAGGACAAATCCAACAAGAGTGAAGAATCTCACATCACGGCGTACACAAGTGAGTCTATGACACATACAGTGTTGCTCTAAAATGGACTGATGTAAGTTGCTGAAGCACTTTTCCTTACAGACTTTTATATTTCATGTGTATAAACATATGTAATCAGTGTCTGTGTCAGTAAGCTGAGTGATGTCGCATCTGTTTCCTATAAATGTTTCTGTTTCTCTCTCAGGACCTGGGAAAGTGTCTGACCTGGAGGCTAATAACACCCAAAACGTACTGATGCTTCATTGGATGCGACCTGAGGGAAACTCCACAGGTTTCAGAGTGAAGGCTGTGAACGGAAGTGATCAGTATGTATTTGAAGATAGTTTACATGTTCAAAGATAGCAGGATGAATCCTACTGACTCTGCTGATCCCGTAACTCCTCCTTTAGCCCTTTAGCCCGATGATGAGAACAACTTTCAGATGGATCGTCACCTGCAATTGAAATAACTTTGGTGTTCCTTCAGTTTTTTCATCTAGCGCCCCCATTTGGTCTTTTTGTATATATGTATATATATATTTGCTAACAAAAACCTGCAGAACCGATGACATTCCCATCAGCTGTAGCTTCACTTTGTTTGATGCAAATCAACAAATGCTCGCACGCTAACAAGCTTACCTCGAATGGTAATGACACCACAACAAAATCAGTCAGATGGGCTGTAACCAAGCCAAGAGTTTAACCATTATCCTAACTACTAAAGTGTTGGTGTCGTTCCCTCTTCCACATGCAAAAGCCTCCAGCAGGTTAAGTTGAACCAGGGAGTCTGTGTGGAAACATGGATGATAACTTCATGTTGTTCTTTTGCTTCTCTTTCCCAAATAAGTCTGTCAAACTCAGGGTTTGTTTTAAACCTGTGCCGTCATCTGACTGCTTATTATTCTTACCCCGTCTTATTTTAGCAATGTTGCTGTACAGGAATCAGAAAAATGTCCCAAACTGAGACGGCTGATAATTGCCTCCATCCAGACATTTTCAATCAAGTAACTTTCCTTATTCTTTCTCTTCCTCGCAGCGTTTTGTCAAACACAGTGGTGAATCAAACAGAAGCGACAGTGACGGGGCTGACAGAGGGCACGCGGATAACCATCAGCGTGACAGCACTTGTCAATGACACTGAGGAGGGGGATGAAGTGACCATTGTCAGCTACACAGGTGACGCTAGGCTGCAGTTTTTTCAGTTGACTAATAATCCATGAAGCAAAAACTCTGTCCTGAAAGGTGTGTCGAATTTCACCATTCTGACTCTGTGACTCCCACGCAGCTCCTGGACCAGTTTCAAACCTTGTTTTGACCACAGACCATAGGTCCCTCAACGCCTCCTGGAATCCTCCAGAGAGTAATTACTCATTTTTCACCATCCAACTCATGCTGGACGACAACTTTGTGGAAATATCCAACCTCACTGAACAAAGGAGGAGCTTTAAAGACCTGAAGGTTGCAGCCAACTACACAGTGATTGTCACTGCTGTTTATGAAGGTCTCCCGGGCCCGTCGGTGAACCGCTCCAAATTCACTTGTGAGTCTCTTTAGACACTGTGGTTAGCATAGTAAAGGTGTGTTGACACTCCAGCAGACTCTCTATTTGCTGCTTCTTTGTCAGAAATGCAGCTGGTGTGTCTGAACAAACTCGTGTTGTTTTAACAAAGAAGCCCGTCGATAAACAGCCTCCTTCTCCGAGGCTGTTTGTGGCTAACACTTCCTGTTGTGTTTCTCCATTATTCAAAACTGATGTGCTGCAAAAAATTCCTGAAATTTTTTCCCGTCGTATATTAAACTTGTCTAGATTAATTTCAACAGTAGCCCATGTCATGGCAATGTGGTTTCTTGTAACTGATTCATGTTCAAAATCCCCACATGGTTCTCCAACTATATGCTTTTAATGTGAGGCAGCAAAAGGAAAATGGTTGAGGTGCATTGAGCAACACTGTGTGAAGATAATTGTAACGCTGTCAGTGGAAGGCAGTGCTGCTAACAATGAAGCCACCACACAGAGAGAGAGTTGAAAAATCCTCAGACTGCAAGATTATCTGCTACATCAATGTCTAACATTCTCTCACCTCCTTTTTTTTTTTTAAAGTGCCTTCACCGCCCACTAATGTCCAAGTCAGTTCCTTCGATGAAGAACAAATCACGTTCACGTGGCGGGCCCCTAACAACTCAGCCACAGTCACATACTCTGTGGACATCACCTCCAGCTTCTGGGGCTACAGCTTCAAACACAGTGTGAATAACGACACCACCTACACTTTCAAAGGCTTGAGGTCAGGGACCAAGTACGATATCCATGTGCGCACAGAGGCGGATGGAAAGTTCAGTGTCCCAATAAAAGTGTCACAGTCGACAGGTGAGACACTCAGACCTGAAACACCATACATGTGTTTTGCATGCTGTAGCCCGCTAACAACAAACTGTGTCTGATTTACTGTCATATTTGTTTCTAGTGAATTCAAGGCAGATATGCTTTTTAAAAATTTTATAGGCAGCTGTTTGAAAGCATTGAGTTTAAGAGCCATGAAGCTGGGAATGAAACCAAGAAAACAATCATTGAAAGTCAATATACTGTGTGTAAATACGTGGTGTCTTTGGAAACGAAGCAAAACAAAACTATTTTGCAAACAGCGTCTGACCGCAGTGGACGTTATTCATTCCACCTCGTGCAAATTTCACAGCCTGGATGGATGAATGAATGAGTGTGTGCTTCCTCGTTCTGGCTTCCTCTTCACACAGTCTCTGTTTGTCTCTCAGATGCAGACAAAAGGGAGATCAGCCTGTCCATGCTGTGCTCCTCAGCACAAGTTCTCCTCTGTGATAAAGACACATCAAAAACAAATGTGTTTAATCAGGTATGTCGATCACCACACGCACATGAACAAATCCAGGGTTTGAAGGGTTAAACCCAAGCAAACAACGCTAACGTTACTCCACGTAAAAATGACGTCTTTACTGAAACAGAACACATAAACGGGACGTGTGTAGCACTTGTTTGGAGTTAACGACTCAGTTTTGTGATGAATACAGCTGTTTTTAAAACTGCATTTCCATTAACATTCTCATATATTTCTGTGTGCTTCGTCACAGCTGCAGGCACAATTTAACAACTTGTTTGAGGACAATATTTTCTGGAGACTGGAGCAGCAGGAAAGAGAAAACTAAGGAGCAGAGTTTATCCTGTTTTTGGTGAAGGCATTTCCTGTATTGGGTTTCTGGAAACGTGCCAATGTTAGAAACTTTTTTGTTCAATTTAAAAAAAAAAGTGTCTGTCTCTGTACAGATCTGTCTGGAAGATGTTTTAAGACACTTAAAATAACAATTGTAGTCTTTGATCGGCAAAAAACAGCAGCTGTAACAGACCAAGTAAAGACACTGTTGTAAAATAAATGCAAAAGATGGTTTTAATTTGGTGTTTGCTAATATTAAACCTAGTAATAATTCTTTTAACGTGCAATAACTGGCGTATACTTAAAATTTTAACATTATATGATATTGTTTTTGTTTATTTTTATTTTTTCTTATTTATTTGGATGTTGTTTTGTAAGGCATGTATGACCCATTTCCTAATGAAAAAGGAAAAGCCCAAAAAGTTTAGTCGTGATAACATTAAACATCACGGTGAGTCAAAGATTTGAGTAACCAGGTCAAAATTTTTAAAATGTCCAAATTTCATACAGTTAGTCCAAAAACAAAAATGTCACTGTAAATATTAAATTTCACTTAGTACATAAAAATAACAAGATGATAAAATTAACTCACCACAAGCATTTTAGTTTTTATTATGTTTAACTTTTCATTCTTTTTTCTCTTTTCATTCTCTCTGTAAGAGCTTTCACGCGTGTGACTGATACTGTAACTTAATAAATCGACTAAAAACGGACGAATGCTTTTGTAATGATGCAGTATCTTCAGAGATCACTTCTTCAGAAAATACTAAACAAATTTTTCATGTTGCAACGCTCAATAAAAGTTCCCTGCTACACAACACAGTGACTTGGAGATTATTTGAATATTATTACATGGGAAAAAAAAGTTTGTGCACGGCGGAAACACATTTCACTTGTAAATTTAAAAAATGTTTAACTGAGGTACCTGAGGTAAAATTATAGTGGTGAACTCCTCACAATGACGTTCAAAACACTTTGCACATTCACCAAACAAGAGGAGGACTTTCGATAGATAGATAGATAGATAGATAGATAGATAGATAGATAGATAGATAGATAGATAGATAGATAGATAGATAGTCAGCTATGAGAAATAATAAAACACTCCTTCCTTTTCAAAGTTACAGTAGTTTCAAGGATCCAAAAATGTTCATTTCTGCACTTTTTATCAACTACAAACTTAATCACAGACCAAAGTGAGGATCACCTTGACCTGGTGTCTTTGTTTGATGATGAGAAGATAATCAATAGATAAGCAGCTGATAGATCAGGTCAGGTCAGTGGATGAACACACATGCACAGCCACAAAGCTGTTATGTACGTCTGCATGTTTAACACCTCCAGGGTCGCAGATGCAGATGCTGTAATAAATAGTTACAGTGCACACGCGCTCTGCATACGTGCTCTGTTGGTACGCTGCAGCTTCCTCTGTTAAACTTTATTTTTAAGCACCGTCATTAAAGAGAAGGAACAGGAGTGGCCACATTCGGTTCTGGCTGAATGCACGAGTGGTCTGATAAAAGTGAACAAGCATCTAAAACAGTCGAAGTAAAAGGACAAGACGCATTAAGGAGCAGCATGGATCTGAGAAACCAGGAGGAAACTGCAGGTTAGTGACCCAGAGCATCTTCTTCCACAGCCAGTGTAAATAAACTGTATTTTTATGCAATGTGTTTGACCAAAATTCAACTTTAGAGCTTTAAAAAACATGTTCTCCATGAGTAAAGATTTAAAAAATACCACAGGAGATTGTTATCCAAGTATTTAGTCCTTCACAGTGTCACTTTCTTGCTGTGCTGCATGTGGCTGAACAACAGCAAACAAAGCTGCAAGTCCAAGTTCACTCTTCAGTTTTTAAGAAAGTAAATATTGTTTTATAAAAATATTGTTTCATGATTGTTGATTGTCTTTTTTTTTTTAATCATCACACATGCAGGACGTCAAACCTGCCACCTCACAGTTCCTGTGGTTGTTGCCATGACAACAGTGTCCCTGGCCATAGGACTTTTTTTGTGTTTGATGCTATTTGGTGAGTAACCACATAAAATAATAAATATAAGACGATAGGCTTTACGTAAGATTATTTTTCATATAAAGTAGTATATTTTCACATTAAAAAGGCCTTTTAAACAGCATTTATTTGAACTTTAAGGACTTTGATTTTATCCTTGCATGAAAACTCACAAACGTTGACGTTCTGTCTAAACATTTTATTCGCCTCTTCTGTTTTATTTTTACTTCCATTACTGATTTCCTTTTCAGATGATTTAGGTTCCTGTTATTTTCGAGCTGCAGACTCAGGGGCTCAAAGATGAAGCCAACGCCAGAGTGCAAAGAGGCTGCAGTTCCTCAAACGGCCACATTCATGCTCAGAAATAAACATGATTACAGCCTGGTTCAAAACACGATTTTAGTCTCTATAACTGGATTCTCTGTGTATGACATCAAACCATATAACGGCTGGAGTTATACATGAGTAAATGCACGGCAGCTGTGACTGTCTACGCCTGTTTGTCAGGTGTTTCCTCCTCTGCTCCATCTTTTCATCTTATGATGGTCTTTTCCTGTGTGATAAACAACAAGATGGCAGAGATAATGACACTTCACTGCAAAACAGCTCTTCACAAACCATTAGGGTGTGACGGTGTTTCCATATTATATTCATTATACACGCTCCGGGTATTCTTAATGCTAGTTCACTGTCACACTGTAATTTCTCATTGGGGCACTTGAAGAAACAGAGCCATCATTAATGAATGCTATGAATAACACCATCGTTTTTACAAAAGGTCTAAGCCCAGATCTTCCTGAGCAGAACTCTATTTAACCAGAAAAAGTAAAAACAACAGTTGGTGGATGTTGGAAAGATGTTTTCAGATTAGTATCACCAACAAAAAGCACTTAAAACATCAAAATTCAAAGTTTTCACTGTGCAAATGGCCCCTGTCAGAGTGATCAGTGATGTAGACTTCAAATCACATGAAGTTATTCCATTAACATTCATCATCTGTCCCATGAACAGCAGCACCAGATGTGGACCGAACCCCCAAAACATCCGAAACAGAGCTGAGGGAGCAGCTGCAGCAGTGCCAGATGGAGCGCCGTGATGTGAAGCTGATGCTGCACTCTGTCACTGAAGGTCATTCACATTCTCTCCTCTGATGCAAACATCGCACATCCTGCAAATGTGACATCTCAGACAGTCTGTGTGCTGTCCTGCTCTGTGCAGACTCCAGGTGCAGCTTGTGTCCACACAGCTGGTTGTGGTGGAGGAGTCGCTGCTACTTCTTCTCAGTGGGACTGCAGGAAAACCTTCGGTGGAATGAGAGCGCCGAGTTCTGCCGGCGACACAACAGCAGCCTGGCTGTGATCGCAGACTCTGCAGAGATGGTAACTTTGACTGAACATAATGTGGAGGGAAGCACATGATCCTCTACTTTTACACACTGTGCAAACACTCCACTACAAGCAAAGAGAACATTTCAACATGTAACTTCCTCTATCACATGACACAGAATTGCAAAAGTTACAGAGTGGACGGGAATAGTAATGGAGTGATAAAATTTCATTGTGGCAAAGACGCAGCATTTTTATTTTCTCCACAGGAATTCATCCAAGGAGTGATGAGGAAGTTCCCTCAGTTTCCCTTCCTGTGGGTGGGACTGACGGACGCAGAGCAGGAAGGTCATTGGCTGTGGTGGGACGGGTCGGACATCCAGCACTACATGCCGTAAGCTCAGATCCACCGGTTCTTATTCAAATGTTGAACATGAGAGTTAAAAGGTGATGATGTGAGAGACAAATGTGAGAAATAAAAATATTCCATAGAAACACTGTCCTCTAAATGAAAAAGTTTCATTCAAATCAATTTTTTTTTTAATGTAATTTGATACTTATTGCTAAAACGCAGGCTGACGGTGGAGTGGGACGCTGATCACAGGGACTGTGCAGACCTGAGGGGGGGTGGGAGTCTCTTCGCTGTCAGCTGTGAGGCATTCGGACCCTGGATTTGTAAAAAAGACTCCTGACAGGCAGAACTCACATCTACTCACGTTTTATTTCTTCATGTGCTGCAAAAAGTCTGACATGTTTCACCTTTTTTACATGAAAAATTTGGATATTGTTCAAGCTACACTTGATCAGTCTCTCTATTTTTTGAAGGATACAGAAGCTTTTGTAAGAAGTAAGTTAAGTTGTAAGTTCCCAAAGACTTATAGCTTCAGATTTGTGAGGATCCATGTGAAAATCTTATAATTCTGTTACACTGTGAGTTTATATGCAAGTGGAATATTTTTATGTGCGTAGATGAAGAATGTGTCCATTCGTCCATGTCCACAGATAAATGTGAATGATTTAACACATAACTACAATGCAAAGTATTTGTTTTGAATTTGTTTGCAATTAAATGATAAAATATTTAAATATGTTGTCATTTATTGAGTCACATCAGTCAGACCTGTTTTGATCGTTGAACTTTTTTATGATCTCTGAGACGACAACACAAACTTTTTACAGAACTCGTGACACACAAAATCCTTTTGACTTCGTCAGCAGCTGCACGTTTACCATCAGGGCAAAACTACCTGTTTTTTCTTTATTTCTTTACTCATCTTTTGGTGTTTGGAGGTCTTACTGTCACTTTAAATACATTTATTAAAAGGTTTTTACTGTGAATCTGATATTATTTAGTATTCAGTAGAGGCTAAGGCTGACAGATGGAGACTCTTAAAATTAATTTAATTTATGAAATACCTTAATTACTGTTTTGATGTTATTCTTAAAACCACCAAAACTGTGTTAAGTATCTCAAAATATAATAAATAGAAACAAAAGCTGGAGTATCTCTTTGTCTAAACATAAACTATTACCCACAATTTGCCACATATATCCATTTTTTTAGACCTATGTAACATTTAATGTCTTGTACAACTGCATATTTTTGCATTAACACACGTAGTAATTAATATGTTTTTAATGAGAATTAATATATCATCTCAAGCATTTAACCATCTTTTGTAAACACCAGGAAAAAAGTAAACTGGGGAACAAAAAATTAAAAATAAAAATAAATAAATCACACCACTTTCTCTAAAAGGAAAACTTTCAGGTTTATTTTTGAAATGCAGGCAAGTCTGTGACACTAAAACAAATGTAAAAAAAAAAAAATTAAAACTCATTTATCTAAAGTTTATATCTCTTCATATCTTTATAATCTCACCAGAAGAAACTTGCATATATAAAAGTGGCATCACATCTCTGATTCTACCAAATCCAAAACAAGCTACAGCTGCTCGGTCAGCTCGGTACCTTACAAATATGTACAAGTTAACACGTATAAAAAAAAAGAGATGTGTCTTGTATCAGACGCTGTCTGTTTGTCAGATGTGCAGCTTCTTCTCCAGTGCATGAAATGTTCAGTTCCAGTTCTTGAAGAACTGCTTGAAGATGATGGTCTCCTTCCCCTGTGGCAGGATCTCCACCTGCAGGGCATCAAAGAAGCATCAGCAAACGTTCACGTGGTGATAACTGACATCTGCACGTGATCATTTAAAACCAGAACATGAACGAGGCCAGACTCTGTGAGCAGTACCTGAGTTTTCATCCTTGGGTAGTTCATTTGGTCGATGAACTTGTCCGCCATCTGAAGGGCCACCTGCCTCTCCTCAGTGTTTGCTCCGTTACCTGACAGTCAAACGATCCAAAAACATTCATATTTGCCCCTTTAAGAGATTAAGATTATCATTAATTCTGCTCAAAAAGATCATCGTTAAGTTGTTTGTAGATGCTTGTTAGCTGAAAGTTTTTCTTTCTGATGTCCACAAGAGGAAAAAACTACAGGAGATATTCAAGTATTAGAGTGAAAAAAATATATACATGTGCAAATGCATGAACATTAAAACAGGGTTAAGAGCTTCATACAGAATAAAAATAAAAGTGAGAAATTATTTTGTAACACATTCAACAGTCTGCAGGAGTTTATGATCACAGTGTTCAGCCTTCTGACCAGAGACCGAAAAGAGGTATTTTTAGATATTTTAATTTCCATATTTTAATTATTCAGTCATCCAATAAATTGTATTTGTTTTCGTAAAGTTGTAAATGCTGTTTCAAAGCCAGCAATGCTGAGGCATTTATTTATTTATTACTATGTTCTTTTTCTTGCTCTTTTCATGTTTTTTACTGATAATGTGAATTGTAAAGCAAGATTAAATTAAAAATACAAATAGCATGTGATTCATAATGAATAGTGAAATCATATGTGGGCAGTACCGGACTGTGCAGTAACTACAAACAATGCTGTCGTTCCTCAAGAAATGCTTGACCATTATTTTTCACAACACTCATTAAAATTTGATCCAATTAGATACTGAATATCACCAGCATGTAACAACTATCACTTTCCTCGGTTTGTGTTTCAGGCGGGATGAGTTTGCTGGTTCAGGGTCAAGCAGCATTTCCTCACCTTTCCACACAAAGATCTTTCCATTGGCGCCGTTGTCCAGGATGAAGCAGTCATCTCGGATCAGCAGCTCCTTACCAAACGGGCTCTTGTCCGACACCTTGGTCATCGTCATGGAACCGGTGGCATCAGACACCTGTATGGGGTAAATATCCCAGTTTTTTTGGTTTATTTGTTAAAAAAAATCAGGTATAAATAGTTGTTTGGATGGCCTGTGTTGCTCTCAAAGCTCTGTAGATGGAGTGACCTTGTAGAGGGAGGCGGAGTTGGAGGCGTCTGCTTTGCTGTCCTCTTCTGGCGTGCTCTCTGCCAGTGCCGGCATCTGTCCCAGGACCTGCTCAGAGACAAAACAGGAAGCTCAGAAAACAAAAACACCACAGGATTTACCCTCATTGATTCTAAATTTTTGCAGGCATGCACTAACCTAGATTTTTTGTGCTCATTCAGTTTCTTGCTGAGGGTGAGATTATGACTAAAAGGCTAATTGTCAAGCCACAGAGAGCAGATATTAGCTTAGCTTAGCATAAAACCTGGAAACAGGGGCAAACAGCCAGCCTTTCTCTGCCCAAATGTGACAAAATCCACTTACCAGCACCTTTAAAGCTTAATTGTTAACAGTTTACATCTTGCTTGTGCAATCTGCTTCACATTTAGAAAACATATATCATATAGGTTACAGTTTTCTTATCAAACTCTGAGCAGGAAAGTCTTTAAGTGCATTATTAAAAATGTAAAATTGTTCCTTTAACATTATTCATATTTCCTATGCATAAATTATTTTTCTCTTTGTCCATTTCAATGTCTTTTTATGTTTTCTGGAAAAAAAAGTTTCACTTAGGAGATTCAGTGCAGTTTACTGAAACATACAATGTAATGAAAGGTTGTATTTACCTTGAGCATCTCCTCTGGCTCCTCCCCCTCACTGATGTCAACAATCCGGGCTTTCCCGTGTCTGTCCGTGTCACGAATCAGTGTGGCGATCTCGCGTACCTTCTGCTTCTCGAAGATGTTGGCCTGCGACCCGATCCATGACACGATGGTCTGAAGGGGCGAAGAAACACCTCAGGTCACTGAAGTCTCATTCATCTCATCCTGTTTGCAGTTTTTTTTTTTAAAAAAGGCTAAAATATTCACCTCTCCAAGATCGAGGATGAAGCAGTCTCCTTTGTTGAAGCTGCTCCAGGACAGCTCCACCTCCTTGGCACGGATGTTGCGTTTTCCCTTAATCTGGTACAACCTGTGCACCGTCCCGGAGTCCTGAGGCCTTCTGAAGCCCGACTCCACTCCACCCTCCTGCCAGAGAGATGGGATGCTCATTTTTAGACTCATTTTGTGTTGATCTTTTAATGCTTTATGTTAGTTGTCCTGCTGGAGATTTCAGCTTTTACATCCTGGTTTGGTTTTAACAAGTCTGACTTTGCAGTTGGGCGAAATGTGGAATCACTGCAATTTGTCACAAAAGCAATAATAATCAACAAACAGGATTTATCCAGGGATTAAAAGGAGGCTGAAATCAGCTCTGCCCCCTCCCCACCTTGTAGCTGACCCCTCTGGGGAAGAGAACCATGAACTCCGGGGTCTCGTAGCCCTGAACGTGCCTGTGCTGGACGGGCTCACCGCCCAGGAAGTTGTCCAGCTGGGTGGCCAGCATGGCGCACGCCACCTGCTCATCCCGGGACGACTTCTCACCTGCAGCACAGAGAGGATGAAAAATCAAGTTTAATAAAAAAAGAGTTCAAAAAGACGAACGAAGCAGACAAATGGGACAAAGAATAAGAAAATAAGACCAAAGAGTTTATAGGGACAAAGAGACGAGAGGTGAACGGTGGACGCACAAAAAGACAACAGTGGGGTCATGGGTTGTAAACAAGAGGGGGAGGGTTCAGAGATCCCTCTCCGAGCTGTGACAATCAGCTTAGTGTTACCTAAGCACCGGATACACGCTGGAAACAACGGCCACGTTTGAGTGCTGTAACAGCCCTCCTGCATTTTTAACGAGCCCCTCGCTCAAAAACTATCCCGGTTTCCCTTCTTTCCCTCTCATCATCCCTCTCCATCCAGCCTCTCCTCACACAATGATGCAGCAGGGCAGCGCCGTGTCTCATGTGTCATCACCGTTAGTGGTGGTGGGGGGGGGTTATTAGCTTTTCAGCTGCAGCACAGGGCCAGGAGGAGGTGTGTAGTAAGCCCCCAGGACAATGGTTAGCGGAGTAAAATAGAAACGGGAGAAGTATCTGTTTTCTTTTAGTCAGAACTGCACATCTGAGTGTAAAGATGACACGACAGTTTCCAGAATACAGTGTGGTGTCGTTTTGCTTTGCATGTTGTCGTCCGCATGCGTCTGTCAGCACACTGACCTTATCTTTTTCCCATCTTTGACCCCTTTGTTGTGCTTGGATGTTGTTCTTTTTCCACATTGATCACCAAGTCATATTCAGGTATTTTTACTTTGGTACAAATAGTGATTCAGGTGTGAAAACTGATCCTGATTCAGCCTGATATTTAAACTGAACTGACATTTTATTTAACCTCCTTTCTCAGTTTGACACCATATTTATATGAGATGTTTTGTTTTTAATGTTTGTTTTCTTTTACCATAACCAGTCAAAAGAGAACAACATATCCGTCCTGCTAAACTAATTTTTAGTAGAAATAAGAAAATAGTGCTATAAAGACCAACACTTTTTTTTTTAATCAGGTTGCAAACATGTTTTTCTGCTTTAAAGTGGAATGTTAATGCGCCTCTATGAGGACTGTTGGAGCCTCAAGTGGCCGTTTGAGGAACTGCAGTTTCTGGCACTTTGTGTTAGCTTCACTTTTTTTATTCTGAGAGGTTGGTCCTCAGATTTTTGACTTGCAAAGAACTTTTCCTATTACTTACAGTTTTTGCTAGTTTTCTGTAGACATCTTTTTTTTCTTTTCTGGCCCTGCTGTATGAAGAGGATGTCCCAGTTTTAATCTCTCCTCCTGAGCTCTGATTGGCTGGTTCCTTTCATCACAAAGTGAGCAGACTGGACTGAACATCAGACCCATTTGAATAACTACAAAACAAATGGGATGCAAGTCAGTCTGGAAATGATCTATCCTCTCCTTTGACTGTGTTTCAAATAGAAGTCATTATTGCTTTTCACCCTACTAAATAATTCACATTGATTTGATTAAATATTAGAGGTCTGACATTACTGATTGTTTTTTTCATTGATTAAAATGCAGTTGCTGTAAATTTAATTCATTCTCAGACACACTGGAAGACTGCTGAGTGAACAAAATGCTTTGGTCTTGAGTCAGATTGCGTAACTGAATGCTACATTGTGCCGTTGTTTCCCAAGGAGTTTCATGCTGCAACACATTTAATGTGACTGCTCTCTTGTTTAAAGGGGAGACTGTGATTAAATCAACTCCTGATATCATTAAAGAGATCCCTTCTCACACATCAGGCAACATTTTTCTTCAGTCTCTCACCTATCCACATGTGGAGGTCGGCTCCCTGGTCACCACGGTTGTCCAGCACCAGGTAGGAGTCCCCGTTGTAAAAGGCTCCTATCGTGGAGGGATCCAGCAGGACTGCCTTCATCTTCTCCACCCTCCACACCCGGAGGCCCGGCTCCCGGGTCTCTGGACCGAACTGACCTGGTGCTGCCTTGAAGGGGAGCATACTGCAAGAAGAAGAGTGAAGAAACAGACCAGTGAGACAAAATAGGAAAATAAAAGATATAGGCAGACTCTGAAAAAAGGGAAGGGAAAGCACACGAGAATAAACCTGAAATATGTTGAAGTTTTTTTAACAGGATCATCAGTCATTTTGCGTCATACTCAGACGCAAAATTACACAAATCTTTTTTTTACACAAATCTTTCGCAGAAGGAGAGGAAGTAGGCTCAAAAAACAGGAAGTGTGTAGAAGAAGTTGTGTCACTGTCTCCATGTGGGAATGGATGCCCTGCTTTGGTTGGAGTAAAGAGAAGTAAGAGATGAAAGAAGAACCCACAAGGTGCCAGCTACATAAAGGAAGTGCCCTCTAAGTCACGAACAGAAGAGACTTGACCAGTTTTTTTGACTTTCTTCCTGAAAAGAGAGAATTTTAAGATGCATTCAAATGCAAACACTAGAACTCATCGCAGAGGCCTCCAAACCACAAATGCTTTCAGAGAGACACAATGGAGGATGCGGTTGACGTGATGAGCGCTATTACACTTAGACTTACACATAATGAAGGGTTGTGTTGCTGCCTGACGACCTCGACTACATTACATCACTGTCAGGCAACACAACACCGAGCAGGACTCGCTAACACAACGTTAGCGTCGGCGCACAAAGCCGGGCGTGGCTATATGCAAGTTAGATCAAGTCACAGGTAAAAAATGAGCCAGCTGAGTCACTCTAATGTAAAGCTCTGACTGACTGTTTGTTTTCCCATCATGCTTTGCAAGAAAGAGAAAAAATATCAGCGGTTTTGTTAATGTTAGTTAGTGTGTCACCCAACCACACCTCTGTCTCTTCCTGTCTTTTCGTGCCTCGCTGTGTTCCAGTTTGTGTCACTGAGACCAAATGAGGTTTGTGCTGCGACCACACTGCAAAACATTTAAATACATTCACTGTTCACTGTTTGGCCCCTCTATGAAAAAACCATATATGAAGAACAGGAAGATGGTAAAACTGTAAGAAAAAGAGGAAACCACGTATGTTAAGTTGACCACATACGACCAACTGCAACCAGAAGGAAACATCCAAACCTAAAGTTCACACTGATGTAAATGGAATTGAGAAAATATGTTCAAAAAGCTCCTTAACAGCAAATGAAGTTCAGCTTTAAAATGACCAGAATGTTTAAATGAACATCACAACTTTTCTGAATGTAGAATTGATCGCAGAGTTTTGGTCTCCACAAGTTTAAGCCGAGTGTCCTTAATGAACTGGCTGCTTTTTAGCTTTTTAATGAGACACAATACAAAACTAAAGATTTAATGTACAGTGATATGAAATAAGTGAAGTTATCAAATGCACAATTAACAAAGATTGAATCAGTGGTTTTTTAAACATATTGCCTCACATAAATCATGAAACATGAACCCAATTTTTAGTAATTGAAATAAAAACCTTTATTCAGCCTTCACTTGTGAGCGTTTTGCTTGAGTTTCAAACAGTCACCACATCTCAGGGTCTTTCTCAGCAGATAGAAATTACTCAGTTACATTAATGACATAATAAAGTAGAGTTATTGTGTAATTTAAGTGTTTCTTGCTGTTCTTAGGTGACTTTGGTGTGATGATCTGGGCTGCATCAAATGAGGAAGACAGTGAAATGCAGCTGAAAGCCTCAGAAAACCATGTAAGTCGGATTGAGTTTTGATTCATGTTTTAATTTTAAGTTCTGTTTTTAGGATAAAGAACGAGCTTCACTGCTAAAATGATCGTTGTCTGACAAAGAAAATCCAACTTAATTCGAGATTCTCTTGCTGGATTTTTTTCCTCCAGAGCTTTCAGCTCTCAAACATGAGCTTCCTCAGCAGAGTGACACAGCTCAGCTCATCATATGACCTAAATAACAGGACAAAACTCAAGTTTGCTCAATTGTTGGGTAACTTGGGTCACAGGATTAACTAAACTAACTCTACCTACTGAGGAAGATCATGAAACGCGGTTAAAACACTTGCAAATCCAAGTAAGAGGCCATTAAGTTAATATTATACTTTGTCTTTTGTTTCACAGTCAAGATTGAAATTTTCCCTAATTTTCAGTTTGAATATTCAATATTTGTCTAAAAGATAGAATATTTAATTATGAGATATCTGTTGTAATATCATAGTGTTTTATATTTGCAGCTTCAAGTCTCTGCAGATAATCAGAAGGCTTTTCCTGAATGATAACGTGCAAACATTTAAAACCTTATCAGGCTCATGTTTAAGTTGAGGTTTCCTCTCCTCTGATTCCTCTGATAAGAAAAAGCTCTGCAGCCTCATAAAGGATGTTACATTTACAGATTAAAGCTGCATTGCATAAACATACATCAACATAATGTGTTGAGGAAACGCTACATTCTCCTATAAGTCGTTTATGTTTCATTTAGCTGCCAGTCAGGCGCCAAAAGGCAACCATGACTGATGAAAGAGGACTGAAAAACAAACAATCAGCACGATTACAGCATATAAAATCAAGCGAGGACACGGATCCAACATGTAAAAAACTGCGGCTGACTCTGTTATATCATCTGTTAAAAAAAATCCCTTAATAAGCCGCAAAAAAAAACTGAGACTATTAGCGCTGATCGGCACTGTGATCTGTCAAACAGGATGTCAGCGGCAGCTCTGCCCCTTTCTGTTTGAGGGGTGACACATGGTTTTGTGCTTAAAATACGATTCAAACTCTGCATCATTGTGATCAGTAAACTGATGCGAAACAAAACCGGATAGGGGAGGGTGTCACTGCAGCAGATGATGGTAGAAAAAAATTCAAAAAGTGGAGGAGGCAAGGGAGCGAGGAGGAAGAGAGAGGGCCAGAGGCAGCTCATGCAGGGGCCCCGGGTTAAAGTTACAGTGCTTGGACAGCCACTCCAAGAGTAAATAAGGAGGCAGAGAAAAAAGCCCGATCCACTTAACTGTATGATCTCCTCTGGTACCTCCGACATGCTGTCTGACTCCGACTCCATTCTCCGTGTCCACTGGAGTGTGTGTGTGGGTGTGTGGGTGTGTGTGTGTATGTGTGTGTGAGAGAGAGAGGTTGTAAGGTATCGAGAGGTCCGCTGAGGAGGAGTGCTTGCACTCACCTGGCCTGGTTAGCTTATATGTGGGAGGTAACAGGAGCCGGCGTGATGAAAGCCTACCTGCGCCTGAGGATAGGACGCTGTGTGGGGGGGAGAGGAGAGTCGGGTTCCTGGTTCCTGGCTAAAGCTAAACACCAAGTGGGTGATTACTGGGAGAGCAAAGTGCTCTCCTCCATCTATCCACTCTTTCCCTCTTTCTCTCCTGACTCCAGCTCCTTCCCCTCCTCCATTATTCTCTCCATATGCAGCCTCTTTTTTGTTAAAAAGGCAACGAAAAAAGTTAAAGACATGAGTTTTCACTGTTTCTGTTCTCCACTAGAAGCATATCCAGGAATTATAAACCTGAGGAAGCAAAACAAAACCCCTTCCTCTTTTCTTTCAGCCTCACACCGCCTTCCTCATGCATTATAAGCAATAAAACTTATGAACTCTAAATACACTTCATCTGCAGTGGGGGGTGTTTAGCGATGAAATAAACAAATCCAGTGATCCCACACTTCTATAAAAATGTCATCAATTAAGTTTTTTTGTTTTCTTTTATTTTGAAAGTGAGACCTCCAGAGGCAAAAAAACATACTGTACAATGAGCCCAGTCTCATATAGAAACTCATTTGCCATATCAAAGCAGTTTTAATAACATCATGCGCTTGCATTAAGGTGGTATTGGTTGGATGAAACTGTTCAGCTTGCAAAGATTTGAGAGTGAGATAAACATAGTGATAACCTACACATTTCATCCTTTAAAACCAATTTTGTTAGGCAATTTATAGGCCGCCTTAAATTTGGCAGCTCTCTGTAGTCAGTAATAATCCTAAAATTAGTTGCATATTAGCCAATCAGTGGAAAGATGTGGGTATAATATCCTAAATGTGAGATCTTCTCATTGTCCTCTCATTTTCCACCCTTAAGCCAGTTATTCACTGCATGAGCGGGAGACATTAAGGATATAATTTTAAAAAGAGCACTGATTTAAAATTACATTTAATCCCGTTGATCTCTATAATCCAATTCTGGGCGTTTTCAGCAGACGAAGCAGAGAAAGAAAAGAAGCAAATAACTCCTGATGTCAGCGAGGGGAAGGACGTTAACAGATAGAAATCTGCCCTTTTGGCCGCGGTGACTGGTGCGGTCAGTCGTGTGTGGTTAAACGGAGGAGACATGGAGATGGAAAGAGGGAAGGGGGGGACGGAGTGGACGGAGGGGGGTTCAGATGGAGACACAGGGTCAGAGATAGGCTACAGGGGTCACTGACTCCATCAGCCATTCATGCGCCGATAACCAGACAGAAATATGAGAGCAGACAATAAGCAGGCGGGTCGGAGCAGCAGGCGTGGAGAGATCTGAGAGCAACACCGAGTGTATACAGTGTGTGTGAGAGTGTGTGTGTGTGTGTGTGTATGGCTCGCTGCATTGTATGTTTATGAGATAAGGAAGCTGAAATCAAGACAGAGTGAAGCAGACAGGGAGAAATATGAGAGCAGACAATAAAGAGGAAGGAGAAGTGTGTGATTTCTCATATGAAATGTGAAATAACACTTTTACAGCTGTTGGGAAAAATGTGTTTTCAACCTGTTCGACACTTTCCTGAACCAACTCACAAGATCTGAGGCTGTTACCTCTTTAAAACCCCACCCTAACTTCAAGGAAGTAAAGAAATAGCGGCGGATAAACCAAGATGAAGTGTAGGAAGCGAGACACACACAGGCTGGGGAAGGGAAATAAAAGTTTAAGGTTTTTTCCGACAGACAAAAACAGAATAAATGCAGAGTTTGAATGGAAACATGGATGTTAGAGAGACTTCACTGACAGTCCGACGCTGAAGAATCACTGTCTCATTGTGAGATTCCTCGGCTGATTTCAGGAGGAGGAATGTCATGAGCAAACGGAGCAACAGAGAGTGTGGGAGGGAGAAAGGTTGTGTTGGAAAGACGAAGAAAAGGGAAAATAAAAGTGAAGTTCTGAGAGAGAAGAGAACAAATCAGACTCTGCAGCCAAATGTGCAGAAGAAAGTTAAGTTGTGTTAAAAAATAAAACACTTACCTGGGAGATAAAGTTGGGTGGTGCAACAAAACGTGTCTGAGCAGAGAGTGAAGAGAGAAGCAATCATGCGAGGAGCAACAAGTCGCTAAACACACAACTTCTTTCTCTCTCTCTCTCTCTCTCTTTCATACACACACACACATACGCACACACTCATATAGGAGATATTTCCTGCCTGTGTGTGTGCAGTCTTAGCCCAGCCCCTCTGCCTCAGCTGCACATCTGCAGCAGAGGCAGAGAGTGCGGCAACTTGATTGAATCAGGAGTTGAAATGCAAACAAGGCCACCTGGACAAAACCACTGTGAGTGTGATAAAACTGATCCGACAGATGTTTTTTAAACTCACATTTCTTTAAAAAATACAAAAGTTTGATGATACAGAAACACAAAAATACAAGAAAAAAGCTCATTCATTCCAGCTTTCCTTTAGCTCTCTACGATAGTGAAGCGTAATTAAGTACATTTACTGTACTCAAGTATAGTTTTGCACTTAACATGTATATTTCCACTTTGTAATACTTATAACTCTAATGCATGTATCTGACAGCTGCAGTTACCTGTTATTAACCCTAAAAGTTCATTAAACACAGTGAAGAGTTAAATCAGTGGTTCCAAAGCTTTTTTTGCTTGTGACATTTAAAATGAAAGTCAGTGTCTAGTTCCTCCTGACATGACTTGAATATTTTTAGGATTTGTTGGCAGTTTCACCTTAAACATTTCCCCTCTTAACTTCTCACATGGTTTCATTTAAATAGATATCACAACGATCGCAGGTCAGTCAGAAAGCAAAGCTAAAATAAGAGTCTCAAAAGTGAGAATCTTTCCTCTCACATTCATCTTTTCATGACTCCTCAGATTTAACTAACTTAAAGTAGCTTAAAACAGCTCCAACCCAACAGTAAACTCACAGCTCACATGCTAATGCATTAATATTAAAAAGCAAACAGAATCACATGTGAGTCACAGGGGACATTTTAATGCAGAATAATAACTCTGATGCTTTAAATATGTTCTAGCTAATATTTCTGCATATTTACATGAGTATAATCTTGAATATTGGACTTTTACTTATAACAGAGTATTTTATGTTACTGTATTTGTACTTTTACTTGTGTGAAAGATCTGATTACAAAGCTAGCAGCACTAACTCGCACCCATTCATATACAGTCTCCTTATATGACTTTATGAAGCCTGAACTCTCCCTTTGATAAGCACCCTCTCATTTATGACGCAATGTTGGAGTCTCCACATTTCAATATCACCACGGCGACTGAGCCAAACAGTCAGCAGTCATGTGTGCGCGAGTAGGAGGAAGAGTCCAGGTTCAGATCATTATATGACATGCTGGCTCACACAGGCCTCGCTGTGTGAAGTCACACTGTAAACTGTAATTCATTTTTTCCACAGCTGGAGGCCACTGTGCTTGAGGATCAACTTAAAAAACAGGACTGTGGTTGTATTCATGGCGAGCAAACAGGAGGAGTGACTGTAAATGATCCACAACCTGTAATTTGACTAAACTTTGGTGAAGACTCGTGCTTTAAAAGGCCTAAAAACAGCTTTGATGTGTGTAAAATGGTTTTTTATTAATATACAAGAAATAACTTAAGTGGAATGTGGCTGAATTCAGAAAACGTAATGATAACGTTAGCCCAATGTTATGGGAATGTTCCCTTGAAAAAAACAAAAAGATAACATTAGCCGAATGTTTTTCCCAGAAAACGTAATGATAACATTATCTTTTTGTTTTCTGGGAACATTCCCATAACATTGGTCTAAAAGGCTTTGTAACCCTGAATTTAGCATCATATTGTGAATTTCGTGTTCATAACTGTCTAAGCCTTATGTAAGAGTTTAAAGTATTTAGTTTAACACTGACTTTAATTAAGAATTAGTGTCTGGGGTTTAAATGCACTAAGTACCACTGAGTCAACTGGATATAATCAGATAAGCAGAAGTTTTAAGTTGGGTGGAAAATGAATTTACGGAAAAAATCACTAACAAACCTAAAAAAATGAATTAAATAGACAGATTTAAACTAGGTAATTAGCATGATTTTACAAATTTCAGTTTAGTATTTTAACTTGACAGAGCAGTTGTGACAGACAGACCATTTTACTTGATATTAAAACAGTAATGACTGTTTCTTTAAAGCTGTATTTAACCCTTTACCCTGTTGGTGAGTCAGTCATTGTCAACTCATGTTCTGCAAATAGACATTATTTAAACACTCAAAGTCCCATGGCAAATATGTCAGCTAGGATTTTGTGAAACTCTATGTAACAATAACCTCAAGACATCTATATCTGATGGTGCAGCTATGAATCAAGACCTTTAGCACTTTACTCATGGAAAGATCCCAAAGCATCAATGAGAAGCTTGAATAAACAAAACACTGTGTATATAACACTGTTGCATGGTGAGAAATAAGATAAGTTTTCAACTATGAAGCTGTTAAAGGAAAAAACAGGAAAAATTAATATCAAAAGGTTACTGATTAGCCTACATTTGTCAGTGTAGCAGTCTTCCCTGTCTCTTTGAAGGTCCAAACTTTTCAATGTCTGTGGAGGACGCTCTCCATCTAGTGGCCAGAGAAGGCACTGCAGAGATAATGTGCCACCTGCTAAGAAGTGGAGATGACAGCTCCAACAATAAAACAACTCCACAGTGTATAATTAAGGCATGAAAGTATGTGCTGTTTTTGAAAATAAAGGATTTTAAGTCTTTGATTAAAACCACTTTAACAGTGTCAAACAAATCTGCAATCTTCACACAATGTGCTCTCATACAAACTGCTTTTAATAATGATATGAAGGCCTCTATTGTTCAATTTTACTGTAATACCAAATCAAAAGTTACCTCAACTTGATGAAGGTTGGCTGAAGTGATCTCTTAAAATAGGAGATTCCTCATGTTTCAAACTTAACAGTTTCTGATTAAGGGTTTTACCGGATACCTGTTTTTATTCTTTGTTAATAAGTAATGGAGTTCGATGCCTTGTTAGCTCTCTTTTAGAGGAGACAGCAGCTCTTTGGTCACATGGTTTCCTGGCACAGGTGCGTTGCATAAGGAATCAAGTGATTGTTTGCCTCCTCAATAAATCAGCACTGTCATGTTTGACTGCTTTTTACTATCATTGTATACAGAAGGTAAGCCATTAACAGTGTTATAAACTGCAGCTGTGTTTAAAAAGTCCAGTTTTTAATGATAAGAGAAGCCTGTTTATGTGTTGCCAACAAAGAGGTGACAAAGAAGTAGCCCATGCTCTCATATAAGCCAAACTAGCATTAAAAAAATGCAGCAACACTAAGTTACGGATGAAAATCTTGCATTACAATGGATTTCTAAAAGTAGGTAAGTATTTTTTGCAAAATTTTTAGGTGTCAAAAGGTAGCTGTTAAGACAAAAAAAATTTTAAAATTAAGGTAATTGTATTATAAAATAGTATTTTACACATGTAGCATTTGTAGCATGTTGTAGCCGGTCACCATGGGGCCAATTTGACCCGTTTTATACACTGAGAGGCATTATATTGTCATGAATCATACTTTTTATAAAAAATGTCATACATGAGCTGAGTGACATTAAAGAGACAGAGGCAGATGTATAGTAAAATTTTTATTCATTTTTTCCAAGTCAAAAAACAAACAGAACAAAGATACAGAGAACAAGATAATGAATCAATTTCTATACAGTGGCAATTTCAAGTTAAACCTTCTCTTGCCCAGACATGTGAAGTCTTTCCTCAGTTTTACAACCCTGTCTCGCCCTCGGGCGCACACCAACTGCACACGCATACACGCATTCATACAACCTGGGAGTCCTGATGCTCTGAATTGACTGGACAGCACACAGTTAAGACAACAGGATTAGATGCAAGCATAGTGGACAAAAATATCACAATGTCTGGGGCTTAGGTCCACCACAATATTTACTAAGTGCAATTACCAAACCTGCTTTATCTCAAAGGCCAGAAAGATGCAGTCCCTTCAATTCAAGACCATCTTGGAAGTGATGTATCACAAAAATCTGACTTTTGAAACATAAACATAACCTATAAGATCACTGGTTGTATTTTGTCTTCTCAGGACTCCCAGCCAGAACCAATACATCCCCCCCTCCCTCCCCATGATTCCCCTCATCACAGGTACATACACTGGTAGAAAAAAAAAAAAAAGGAAACACTGATTTCAGAAATGAGGATCACTTGTGGATGAAGAGGGAGGAGGGAGGGGACCCAGATAGTCATTAAATTCAGAAACCGCATCGAATGAGCGAATGGAATGAAGAGGGAGAGGAAAAACTTGTTTCCATTGTCATTGGAAGTACAGACAGTCATTTAACACAGTCAAACTAGATTGAGTCATGAGAGAAAGCACCCATATTCAAAAAGAAGATCACACTAATGTAGTGGGTAAGGTATTTTTTTTTTTAGAGAGATGTCCAAAAGTGCTCTTATTTGGATGATCTCTGCTTGAAAGAAAATAAAATGTTCCATGTTGTTGAACAAAAAAAAGCCAACTGGAGGCCAAAAGTTTCCCTCTGGCATCCCGAGAAGTGAGAACGCTAAACTTTTTGCCCTTGTAAATTTAACTGAAGCAACGTCACGACCTGCTGGCAGCATGCAACATTTCGTACAACTGTTAGTGAAAAGAGTGGGGAGGGGCAAAAAATAAAAAGCACTCCCCTCCGTCCCCTGCCCCTTCATCCACAGTATATGAACATGAGCCTCCTGCAAACAGGTTTACAAAGTCACCAAAAGCAAACTAGAGAAAAGCCAAAAAAAAAAATTAAAATTCTTATTTTTCTTCTATTTTATATTCACACAGAATAGTAGTTAACTTTATTTCTTAAATAAATTGAACAGTCCAAATAATCCTGTGTACACGTCAGCTATCGAAAAAATGGGACGAAGATTAGAAAGAAGTTGGAGGATTTGAAAATAATTCAACCTAAAGCTTGATTAAAATGTATTAACATGTGCTACTCATGCGAACAATGACAAAAGCAGCAACGCCAAACTAGTATGCCTCATCCACATGTGCCCCATTTCTTCCAAGATTCAAAATTAAAGACAGAATAATTATTCTATTAGTCTTTTTCATATAAATCTTTAAATTCCCAGGGTCATGGGAAGGGTATTATCTGGAAAAGTGTTTTTTTTTTTGTAGTTACTTCTGATTCACAAGTCTCCAAAATTGTGGAGGGCAAGAGGATGCTGGTGGGTGTTTTCATGACATCTTTCAGGTTTGTCTTTGGGGTGTGGAGGAGGAAGAGGGGAGGGCGATGGGTGCATACACCTATGTAGTCAATGATGTTCAGAGGGAAATTTCTTTTCCCCTGCAAGCCAGTTTCTCTCTCCTATCATGCATTTCTGCTGATCATCCAAATTTGCTCACTGGGCAATCTGTTTATCAAACATCTAAAGCTCCATCTTAGATACATAAAATGCCCCCAAAACTGGCAGCAACTGTAGTTTTACAAAAGCAGATGGTGAAATACGCAGTAAACATAGTTTAAACCTTACTTCCTTGATTTACTTTAGAACTTATGCATTAGTGATGAATACAATCCTTCTCAAAAGGCTTTTGGCAATATGTACGCTTTGCACAACTGTACACCCAACACTTAGAGAAAGAGAGAGAGAGACTGGATGCAGTACACTATAAAGCTAAAAAGGACATTTACTCCCCATTATGTGTTCACAACATCTTCCTCTCCTTCTAATTCCCTCTTGGGATTTGCAGTTTTGCTCCAACACCCCATGTGAAAATTAAAAAAAACTATTTCAAAAGGCAGCCTTTTTTTCCTTCAGGCGAAGCAGTTCAAGTCTTTCACATAATAGTTTTAATAATTTCTTGTGGTAAAGGGGGCCCTCAGGTGGTCATTGACTGGAGCCTCACAGAGGTCCCCAAAGGAGAGATTTCTCCCAAGAAAAACAATCACTAGTGGGACCCCCGTGGCAATAAAGCACCGCCACCTTCAGCTGGTTTAAAGTTGCTGTCCTTCAGGTGTCCACCATGAGGTGACGGTGTCTCTTCAGCTGCCTCCCCTTCTCATCCGCAGCTCAGTTGTTCTCCTCGTCACTGTCGTCGGGGCTGATGGCTGGGCTGTAGGTAGGGGAGGTGGGGCTGTATCCAGGGGAGGTGGGGGAGTACGTAGAGCCTTTGGGACTAGTTGGCGAGTACGTAGGGGATGTGGGTGAGTACTTCGGTGAAGTTGGGGAGTAAGTGGGGGAGGTAGGGGAGTACTTGGGGCTGGTGGGGGTGTACGTGGGAGAGGTGGGGGAGTACGTAGGAGAGGTGGGGCTGTATTTTGGAGTTGTTGGGGAGTAGGTGGGAGAAGTCGGCGAGTATTTCGGTGACGTTGGGGAGTACTTTGGAGAAGTGGGGGAGTATTTCGGGGAGGTGGGAGTGTACTCCGGGGAGCTGGGGCTGTATGAGGGGGAAGTTGGGGTGTATTTTGGGGAGGTGGGAGAGTAAGAGGGGGAGCTGGGGCTGTATGACGGAGAGCTGGGTGTGTAGGTGGGCGACTGCGGGGTGTAACGTGGACTGGAGGGCGAGTAGGATGGAGAGGTGGGAGAGTAGGACGGGGAGGTCGGGGAGTAATTTGGGCTGGTCGGGGTGTAGTTGGGGGAGGTTGGAGAGTAGGAGGGTGATGTAGGGGAATAGGAGGGAGAGGTTGGGGAGTAACTGGGCGAAGTGGGTGTGTAGTTCGGCGACGTTGGGCTGTAGCTTGGGCTGGTCGGTGAGTAGGAGGGAGAGGTGGGGGAATAAGATGGGGAGGTTGGAGAGTAAGATGGAGATGTAGGAGAATAAGAGGGGGAGGTCGGCGAGTAAGAAGGTGAGGTGGGTGAGTAGCTGGGTGATGTTGGGCTGTAGCTTGGTGAAGTTGGGCTGTAGCTTGGTGAAGTGGGAGAGTAAGAGGGGGATGTTGGGGAGTAGGATGGGGAGGTAGGGGAGTACGAAGGAGACGTTGGGCTGTAGCTTGGTGAGGTTGGAGAATAGGAGGGGGAAGTTGGGGAGTAACTTGGTGAGGTGGGTGAGTAGGAAGGGGATGTTGGACTGTAGTTCGGGCTGGTGGGGGAGTAAGATGGGGAAGTTGGAGAGTAGGAGGGTGATGTTGGGGAGTAGCCAGGGCTCTGTGGGGTATAGCCTCCAGGGGAGCGAGGCTCGTAGGCTGGGGAGGTGGGTGAGTAATTGGGTGACATGGCTCCACCTGAGGAGGAGAAACAGAAAAACTTACATGGAGAGGGAAAAACTTAAGGGGTGCCTCAGGGATCAATTCCCATACCACTATTATTCCCTGTAGAAATCTGTTGTCCAATCAACACTCCAAAATGCAAAGACATATAATCTACATAAGATAAGCAGTACATTTTTATCAATAAGAAGCTGAAAAGATTTTTTTTTGTGTGTATAAAAGTTTCCTTCTAACTCAAAAAAACAATAGTCTAATCTTGTAATCAGTATTAGAAGAAATATACTTATTTTTTAAAACTTGTTTTGTTATTCACTGGAACCTTTTCCCCCTAAACTTCAACAAAATGTGTCAAAATTACCAAAAAAAAATGTTTCAACCTTTTTCCTCTATACTCTACATATTATTTTTTGTAAATATTTTGTAAAGCAATTACGGTATAATTGCTGAAGAGCTATTTTTCTCTCTTCTTGCACATTATTTTAGCATTTTTTTTGTTAATGTCAATCTGAACAGAGAGATAAAAGTCAAAATGCAAAAAGCTACATCTAAATTTTTTATTACATCTTAAAAAAAAAATCCTAAAAGGAAATTTCTGCAATGTCTAACCTGGAGATGGGATGTAGGGGCTGGCCGGTCCTGGAGATCCTGGAGACCCAGGAGTGGGAGACCAAGCTGGAGAGTAGCCTGGAGAGAAGCCACTTGCATCTGATGCTGCACTGGGAGAGAAACCTGCTGCTCCAGGTGTCATGCCGCTTCCTAAGGGCAAAAAAAAAGGAAGAACTTAGTAAATGACACACAAAAAAAGAGCCAAAAGAAGATAGCACAGGCAAAACAAACAGCAGACACTTACCAACACTGGGTGACCAGGCACCATAGGCTGGCGTTGCTCCTGTGTTCCATGGGGTCATGGCAGGTGACATACCACTCATGGGACTCGGCACCGTTCCGAAGAACATGCCAGTGGCTGCAAATAGAGAACATAAGTATCATATCCCTTGCACTATATTTACTATATAAACAATTCTGCTACATATCCAATGAACATCGCTGCACTTACGTCCAGCCACGCTGATGCCAGGTATGTTTGTTGGGATCTCCATGCCATATTTACACTTCTCAGCATCCAGAAGCAGGTCAAAGCATCCTGTACCTGCTGGAGCGAGCTGACCAAGCATGATGTTCTCTGACACGCCTTTCATGGGGTCACTCTCACCGTGAGAGGACGCCTCCATCAGAACATCCACCTGGAGGGGGAAATACAATAAATAGAAACACAGTTATTAATGGCAACAGGACTGGAGACGTTCTGTTGTTAGTTTAGACTGTAACTATTTAGTCAGAGTATTGCCTCACCGTCTCCTCAAAGGAACACTTCATGAGCGGTCCTGTGTCTTGACGGTTGATGCCGTGACGTGTGATGGCCATCAAGTGGCCACGGCACGTCATGGTGTCACAGAGCAGAGCCAAGTGACGGTAGTTGACGTAGGAACCGTCAAAGGAGATGACATGGTACAACTCCCTCTCCAAAGCCTTTCGCACTGCCTCAATTCCGAGCACCTACGCAAAAGAGACGGTGGAGGGAGAAAATTAATATCTTTAAAAATCTACTGTAATTTTACTGTTGAGAAAAAATACATTCTTATGCTTTCTTACTGTAAAGATCTCCACGATGTCGTTGGAGGTGGTCCTGACGGGATCTACGTCCTTCTCGCTGAGGACCCTCATGAGGCTCACTCCGTCTGTCTCAAGGATCCACTCCTGCAGGGCCTTGAACTCACCGTCCTCAGTGATGATGATCTTCTTCTTATTATCAGTCTGGGGCAAGTGCATGTACACCTGGAGGAGAAGAGTGTGACCTTTGACTTATTGCCACAGGCGGGTGTTTGCTTTTGCTACTGAAGATGAGTTCTTATGAGACCAGCAGTGGTCTTGCAGTAGAAACAGACTGTGAGTGAATACTAATAATGGTGTGTGTGTGTGTGTGTGTGTGCTCACTCTGTTACCTTGCTGATCTGCTCGATGCCTTGCAGGGTCATGTCTGTCAGCATGTTGGACTCGATGCACCTCAAGAACACATCATCATCCATTTTGTCCACCACCTCCTCATCCTTGTAGAGGAAGATACAATTATTAATGATTAATGTGGAAATTGACAACAATGTGTTTGTTATTATTGAATTTTAGATCAACGCTCACCTCTTGGAACTTGTTCTCATCGCTGTTCATGATTCTGATTCGCAGGACGAGCTTTTCCGCATTGTCGTCGTTGAAGATACAGTTCAGATCATCTCCAAAACCTTGCATAAAATTTAAAGGAGTGTTTAGAGAAAAAAGCTCCTTGTGTCTGTTAAACTCTGAATAAGAGTAAGTTCACACAACTAACCTGCATTGATCTTCTCTGCAATCTGCTCCATAGTCAGCTTGCGGTCAGTCATGTGTTTGCGGTCGAGCTCGATACGCAGCAGCCACGGTGAAATGCGGGTCACATCAAAGTCGGGCATCTCATAGTAGACGTTCACCCACTCCTGGTCCTCAGCCACCACTGTGTTCTGAGGGTTGGGGTCGTAGTAGATGGCAGTGTTGGCCGTCACCTTTGTTTTTAAAGAAAAAGAGAGAGAATTTTTAGTCACAATTTCTAAATTAGAATGAAAAACTCTGGTGAATTAGGAGGAACTGTCATCTTTTTCCCTCTCACCTTTCTCAGCGTGGTGTGCTCCAGCCTACAGAGGATGTCTTTGGCCCTCTCGGCGTCACGTGCTGCCTGACCCAGCAGGAAGACAGTCAGCGAGGGGGTTTTGGGCCTCTTGGAGATGTTGATCAACTCCTTTAGACGAGGCACACCCAGTGTTACGTTCTTGGCTGACACACCGGCGTAGTGGAAAGTGTTCAGGGTCATCTGGGTGGCTGGCTCTCCCAGTGACTGAGCAGCCAGGGCGCCAACCATCTCACCTGGGTGGGCCTGGAAACAGACAAATGTAATAGAATTAAATATCTTAAAAGTTAAATGTTTAACAGTCTAGTAGACGCCCGACGGCTCTTACACAACTGATAAATTAACAACCAACACAATGAACTTACAATGGACTGGTTAAATTTGGTCTCAATCTCTCCAAGCAGCCAGTCGAAAGCCTCAGTGGAAAGGCGGAACTCCTCCGTCATGCGTTTGGAGCACAACGTGGAGCGAAGGTGGATGTTGAAGAGCAGAGTGGCGTTCTGCTGGGCCTGTCTGCTCAGGGGGTCGTCGCCATTCACAATCACCAGCTTCTTACTCAGCTCATGAACACCTGCAAATCAAAAATGCACACACGGAGAAATTATTGCGATTCTACATCTATGCTTTTTTTCCACATGGTTCAAAAGATCCTGTAAGTAATATTAGTGAATAAACTGCCCGTGTGGCAACTCGGACGTATGAGTTTTCACTGTTATTTTTACACCGAAAGTTTGAAAGGGGTTTTGGTTTTGAGCTTACCCTCAACAACCCTCAGAGGATTGAGGTCTGTTGGAGTTCGAGTGTTGATGCGGAAGATCTTCTGAGCGTTCCAAATCATTCTGGCCAAGTTGCATGGCAGCACCACCTGCAGATGAGGAGGAACACTTCAGCATGTGAGTATTTTTTTATTTCACTTGGCAAACCAGGAGGCTATTAAAGAGTGCTGTGTATTCAAATGAGCCCACGCACCTTACTGTCCCCAGTGGGGAAAATAGCTCGGAGGATCTCCCTGTCCTCCTTCATCTTATCAAACTCCCTCTCCAAGGAACTCTGCACATGGGCATTGGTCAGCACGTCTTTAACAACGTCCTCCTGCAGCATTCGCCTCAGTGCTCTCTCATTGGTGCAATCAAACTTAAACCTAGACAGATCAGACCAAAGAAAAAAGAAGTCTTAGTGTTTTTGCAAGACAGGCTTCACACTTAAATAAAAAATATAAAACACATTGCTCTAACTCTGAGCGTATACATGGGTTGGTGACTTACTTCTTCTCAAAGGCTTTGTGTGAGGGTTTGAGCGTTGCCACGTTTTGGAACTCGACATTCTCTCCGGCCAGGCCGTCCTCACCGTATCGCAGCTGGACCACCTGGTTGATGGAGTTACGCACGGTGCCGTCGTACTTCACCATCACAGACTCCATGGACTTGATCAGTCGGCGCTGGATGTAACCTAATGGGTTTAAACGGATTAACTAGTTAGAAACCAACACTCTTTTATTGTTTGTCAGTTCATTTAAATGCTCTTTGTGTCTGTGTTACCAGTCTCAGCAGTCTTGACAGCCGTGTCGATCAGACCCTCTCTGCCTCCCATGGCGTGGAAGAAGAACTCTGTTGGTGTCAGACCGGCCAGGTAGGAGTTCTCCACGAAGCCTCTGCTCTCAGGACCGTAGTCATCCTTAATGAAGTGAGGCAGCGTGCGGTGTTTGAAGCCGAAGGGGATTCGTTTACCCTCCACGTTCTGTTGCCCCACCACAGCAATAACCTGGATAAGTAGCAAAGAAATGAAAATGTCAGATGATGTGAATGAAACCTATCATTCATTCAAGGTAGTTATATTTGGGTCTTTTCTTTTACCTGTGAGATGTTAATCTTCGATCCCTTCGAACCAGCCACCACCATGGACTTGAAGTTGTTGTACTCAGATAGAGACTTCTGGGCTGAGGATCCTGTTTTGTCACGAGCGTCGTTCAAGATGCGATTCACCTGGTTCTCAAAGGTCTGCCTCAGCGTGTTACCGGGGGTCGGCTCCAGCTCGTTGTTGTGGGCTTTCTCGATGACCTGACAGACAAAAGACAAAGGGAGAGGGTGACTTTTCTGAAAGTTATTTATGTTAAAACAGCCAAATTAAATTACTTCTGCTGGTTTTAAAGGTGATGGTGTCTATGAAAAAAAAGTTTGTGCTCACTTCTATCACATCCTGTTTGGCTTTCTTGATGGTATTCTGGATGTCCAAGTAGGTCTTTGCATCAGCAATGGAGTCACCAATACCAATGGAATGACCTGAAAATGTGCAGATTCGTAAATTTTGAGATTAAACAACAGCAAAAAGTATTAAATTTATTTTGAAATTTTTTTGTTGTTTTCTGTTGCTTCTCATTGATGGTCACTCAAGCACAGCGTTATAGTCAGATCAATTTATCGTTTTCTCACCCTCAATAAGCAGCCAGTTGTTGACCACAGTCTGGATGTTGGAGTAGAAAAGTCTGGTGATGTCGTGGCCCATCTCAAGGTAGGAGATGTGGACAAGAGAGCCGGCAGAGGTTCCCAGAGATTTCTTACACAGGATGCCCATGATCAACTCACCGTTCTCCACGATGACCTACAGGAACAAGAAGAATGTGAGGTCACTATCACTGATATTAATTTTCATTCTGTAACTGACAGAAAATTAATCAGGGTTTTGTACCTTGGTGTCTCCAGGTGAGATGTGTTTGTAGGGGCCGCTGTCTTCATCGTCAGGATGGGTGCTGTGCGTGCGGATCACATTAATGTGTCCAGGAATGATCAGACTGAAGATCTGCTTGCCTGTCCATAGAGGGCGGGGCTTGAGGATCGCCGGCTGAGGCACTTTGCCGTCCCACGTGGAGAGGAACATGAGGAGGTTCATCACTTCACCCTGTGGTGGAGAACGCAGTGTTAAGACCAACTCAGACCAGAAAAAAAAGTTACTACTGGGAATGTAGTAGGAATCTCCTTACTCTCTCTAAGAAGACATCTCTCTTGGTGAACTTGCGGACAGCTGTGAGTGTGTCCTGCACGATACCCATGACGGGCCTGTTGGACTGTGGTGTGACGATCATACGAGGCACCATGGCCAACTCCTGGATCTCTGCCCTCGTCTCAAGGGACTGAGGCAGGTGAAGGTTCATTTCATCCCCGTCAAAGTCAGCGTTGTATGGGGTGGTGACACTGGAGGGGGACAGGGGAAAGCATGTTAGAACAGCTACACGCCAAAAATGACTCATTTACTTAAGAGCTTATATAACATTCTCAAGAAATGGATTGAAAATCCCCTAAAATTATGACTTGAACATTGCCTGTAAACCATATCAAACACTAAAAATACTGTAGGCTTAGTGATAAGACATACGATGTTTAAAAAATAAATTCTGCCAATTTCAAAATAAACACAAGTACAGATGCCCAACAGATCCGGTCCACATTTAGCACCTGAGATTGAGTCGAAATGTGGACCACGGCAGAATTCGGACCCTGTGCCCCATCATGGACATTTTGTGCAGCGTCGGCTGTCGGTTGAAGATGACGATGTCACCGTCACACATGTGTCTTTCCACCTAAACAGAGGAGGAAAGTCAGTTTTAATAAGCAAAAATATATTTTTAATGATCATATGTACTGTCTCTGCTTATAATTATTCTATTCTTGCCTTGTAGCCAATCTGCAGGTGAAGGTCACTTGGTTTGGGGTGGAATCGCAGGTCAATTCTGTCTCCATTGTCCCGGATGATGTACTTGGCTCCTGGGTACTGACTGTTGCCTCTTCGTACCAGCTCTTGTAATCTATGTTGATCATCAAGATCAATTAGCTGACAAAATATTTCCTACAGGCTTACATACATTACATATATTTAAGTTAGCTAACTTCTCCACAGTACCTGTCAATATTAAAAGGTGTCACAATTTCTGGGAAGGTCATGTTTGCAGCGATTGACCGTGGAACGCCCACTTGGTCGATTTGCAGGTTGGGGTCTGGGGTGATGACAGTTCGGGCAGAGAAGTCCACACGCTTGCCCATGAGGTTACCTCGGACTCGCCCCTCCTTCCCCTTTAGACGCTGTTTTATGGATTTGAGAGGACGGCCAGACTTTTGCATTGCCTGTGAAACAAAATTTGTTATAAAATCAGCAAAACAAAAAACAAATAAATAACTACAGAAAACTAGCTAATTAATAAAACTGGGGGAGTGAATAAATACCCTTGGCAGGCCTGGCAACTCATTGTCCACCATTGTGGCTACATGGAACTGAAGCAGTTTGACATCTTCAGCTATGACGTGAGCTGCTGCACCACTCTGCTCATTTCTTCTCAGCTGATTGTTGATTTTGACAATGTCAGCAAGCTTGTGGGTCAAGTCATCCTATAAAACAAGGGGTTAATTGAGGATTTTTGGTCATCATCATGAAAACATGAAGTACAAAGACACAACCGAAGACTCAGTCTGGAATCGTTTTACTTCACCTGGTTGCGAGCAGAGCCCTGCATGACCACAGCAGGTCTGACGGCCAGTGGAGGTACAGGCAACACAGTCACAATCATCCATTCTGGCCGGGCGAACTTGGGGTCCATGCCCAAGATGATGTCCTCTTCATCTGCGATCCGCTTAAAGATCTCGTGCACACGCTCAGGACTCAGCAGGATTTTCTTCTCCTGTGAATCCTCATTAACGTGCTTCCACTCGGCATACAGTTCCAGGCCAGAGCGTCTGATGCGTGGCTGGTAGCGCCCACAGCCACCGTGGCCCTAAAGGGGTCACACAATAGGAAGTGATGGTGTTAGATGGAGATGGTTAGGTGTTAGAAAGAAAAAAAGTAAAGTTTGCTGTGAGTGTTGAGAGCGATGCCATTAGCTGTGACACAAAGAATTCACCCAAATACCTTCTCCTTGGTAATGTCCTCCTCAGTCTCTTGCTGCTCCATTCCAAATTTGTTGTCCATCTCCTCCCCTCCTTCACAGATATTTTTCCCCTTGCACAGCTCGTATACATGGGTCAAGCGCTTCCTGGGCTGCCCTTTAGATTTTACCAGGATGTCTTTGATCTTTGGATTGTTCTAGAAGTAAAAGAAATGAAAGCAAGTTATGACAAAATTTTGCAAAATTTATGAACAAAACTAAAACGACACTTTTAGGATAAAATATCAGTGTATATTTGTTACTATATACTGTCACATGCCAAGAATACTTACTGAATCCACTAGTAGCTTAGAGCAGAAGAAACAGACACATCGAAGGACCTTCATTATCTTTGTTATAAAGCCGACGTGGAAAACCGGCTTTGCCAGTTCTATGTGACCAAAGTGGCCTGGACATTCTGTCATGTTGCCTGAGGAAATAAAAGCCATGTATTAAATTTTAAGTAATAACATCAGTTAGCAACAGCAGTCAACTGGTCATTAATATTTTGGTATGAAAACTTGACATTACACTGTACCTGCACACGTCTGACATCGTCCAGTTCGTTCTATGACCCCTTGTCTTGGGTCCATAAGGCCACCAAGTTTAGGACGTCCTCCCTCTGTTGTTTCGGGGTATTTGATTCCCCCTTCTGTGACTGACATCCGTTTCTGGGGGAAATACACCATGCCTTTTAGTCAATACTACAAAAACCAGCAGCTGATCCTCTGCCATTAGTGCTAAAATATAAATAGTAAAAACTCTGCATCTATGTCAGTCATATATATTTTCCACAAGAGAAACAAAATCTAAACTATTTTATGAACTATCATGTGCAATTCAGTGATAATACATTACTTAAATTGATAAACAGTTTGTCTAAGTTTCACTGTGTTTGACTAAAATACAATTCTGTAAGAAATATAATACTGAAATACAAGATTTTATGCTCAATTGCATGAATACAAAGAACCTTATATTGGTTAATCCTGAAAATTCCCAACACAAATCCAGAGTTAAAAAAAACATACATATCTGACTTTGTGAAAGTACCCTTTTATTAATTCATTGTGACAAAAGAGCTATGCGTACAATGTAGTGAAAAAACCAACAAGCCTAGTCTAACGGAAAGCGACAAAATAACCAGAATTTCAACTCACTGATGGGTCTGCAGTGTAAATTGCGTGAATAAAAAGGGGGTTTAATTGATGTGATAGCATGGATCCTTTTTGAGAATGTTGTGCTTTCAGTTTTTAAAACTTCCTTCTACATGCTAGTTAGCACAAGCTCCACCAGCCTGACACAGCTAGCTAGGCTAGGCTAACAGCAAGCATTTTTAGTTGTAAACAGAACCATGTCTTTGCCACATATGTAAAACTACAAGCGAGTTACAGATATATGACAATGTGATGTGTAATCTGTCCGACAATTAATAAAATACCCAACTCCCCCAAAAAGAAAACCTACAAGCTCATCTGGGCTGATGATGCCGAACTGAACTCTCTTGATCGTGCGCAATGGGCATGCGCTGTCGCCGGAGGGCGGTCCGTGCATCCTGTCTATTCAAAGAGACGCGTCCTTCCTCGGCACGCCGCTTTGTGAGCAGGAACAGCCTTTAAAAAGTCACCACGACTCTGGTCAGGCCGCCAACGGTGACCGGAAAGTCTCCGAAGGCGATATCCCAGGGACCTCTGCTGTCGGTTGACTTTATTGTTGAATTATTACTGTTTTGGTTCAAAGTAAGATGGCTACCGACTGTTCCCTTCCCTTTTCCTGATCTACACTCTGGAGCGCTCTCAGCGCTTCTGAACATGAAACGGTTCTACGCTTGGTTTTATAGACTGAGTGCATACTACGGGGTTGCACACTCAAAAAGACAGGGACTGCCTCTGTGGAAGGTGGGACATGGATCTCTGTAGTAAAACGCTCATTGGCCATTCAAGACAGTTACATGAATAATTAAGTTTATCACACGTATGGCCAATCGGAGAACGCGTTCATATTTTTAACGAATCAGAATCAAAGGCGGGCATTGATTTAATCTAAATTCTCCCCGATTGGCTTAATTAGAGCGGAGGAGGTGGTACGTTGTATATTTTACATGGAAAGTATTAATATGTATGTTAAGTCCTCTGGATTGGTCCTCTTATCTTGTTAATATTTATTAGTACACGGATATGTCCAATGGCTCTGAAGAAAAGAACATTCTCAGAATAATTTAAACAAAACCCGCCCTTCTTCCGATATTTGCCGATGGTGGCCGATGTGAATTTCTTCCCTCAGAGCAAAAATAAAAAAAATCTCTGTTCCCCCGTTCGTCTCGCTCTAGAGCAGCCTGGGCTCTAAGAAAAGAGGCTCAGGGCTAAGGCCTGTTATCACCTTTGGTTAAACAGGGGAAAATAGTCGAAATACATGATCATTTTAAAGTGGAAACACTGTATAATGGATTATTTTCGAGGTACTTCAGAAATACATTGACTTTTTGGTTCGTCGTCTTCGGCATTTTTGGATCTTTGGGACTTTTTTGCAAGCCTCGGACTCGCCTACAAGTGATGGCCGGCCAGTGAATAGGATTTTCAGCACGACCTGTAGGAAAGTCTTGGGGAAGCCTGAATTGTTGATTTAAGCTTGTTTTTCGATTGTGTATGACCATTTTTTCTATCCAAATGTTCTTTACGCCTTATGTATTCAATTGTACTTTTCAGTTGTTCTGTGCTTTGTAATATTTTGGCCAAAATGTAAAATATTGCCACAGGCCACGTCTTGAAAGCAGTCTCAAATACCGTGGTTTTGGCGGTTAAGTAACACCACTTCACTGTTCATTTTCTCGATAACTAACTCGAAATAGTTAAAGTGCTATTATTAAGGGTTATTTTAAAGTGAGGTGATTATTACTAGTAATACCTGTGTTCAGATTTCGCTCTTTTATCGCATTACAGTTGGCGATTTTGTTAGCTCAACGTCGAACGTTAACGTAACTTCGTTGACAACGACGATATCTTCCTTGTCGTTGGAGTTACTTTACATTTTCTCTACATTTATTTTGCTCAGGTTATGTTTCTTAATTGCAACATAGAGACTGTTTATGTAGTATGACTCTCAGAAGATGTCCCTGCGAAGGGAAAAATAGCCCGATGATTTAGCTTTGTAACTAATGTAACGGGCCAACTAGCTTCTTCCTAGCTTACCAATAATGTTAGCTTAGTAAATCTCCTGATTTGCTAGCCGATGTTTGTCTTAGTTGTGATTTTAGAAGGTAGTATACGGGTGTAGGTTACAGTTGAAATTGTTAGTTATTGTGTTGTAACTCTACCTTGACTAGTGAGATTTAAGTCCTTTATAACATGGCTAAACGGTATTAGCGCCCAACATGGCGGTGTTTAACGATATGCTTCTTGTTGTGAACGAGAAAGATGGAGTCTGGAATATTCTTGTTGGCTAACTTGACTGGCAATTTAGCTACGCATTTTCTAAAAATGTCTAACCCATTAACAGATGAAGTAACGGCTTTGAGGGTGTTTTATCGTAGTAGTTTTAACGTGATAGTAAATAAAGTTTTGAAACTACTTAGAAGTTTCGTAGGCAGTATTTCGATAGTCTTTGCTCTTCGTTGAAGCCATTTTGCTAGCAAACTACGTGCCTATTAGTCTGTTACAGGAAGGATAATCTTGCTGTTCAGGCACAAAGCTGTTTTGATGGCTGTTTAACAGTAAATGTCACAATGGAGACATTCCACACCTTTACCCAGTCTATTGATTACTTAAAGTTTAGGTGTTTTAGTTTGAGCATTAATCTTGTCTTTATGTGCTAGGAAATGTCATTAGCTTGTTACACAATAGAATTATCCGGTTAGCTCTCATTAGTTGTGCTCAGGGGAAAAGACCAAGTAACGTTTGACTGGTGTTGAGCTAAATGTCCGATGGCAGAACGGTACACTGTGTTAGTGTGTGAGCCCTTTGAGAGCCTTTAGTCTCTATTGTCTCATTCAAGTAGTGTTGTGGTGTTTTTCTAAGGTGCTGAAATATGTTTCTGATGACACTCTGTGTATTCAATACTTCACGGATTAAAGTGATTGAAAGCAAAAGCAAGGCGTCTGTTTTTCAACCTTAAAACATCTCAGTGCCATGATTGCATATTTGCAGTCGGTGGAGTGTTTATTACATGCAGTGACTTTGGAACAGTGCCCATAATATCATCACATTGTTATAATTTTTTACTGCATCTTCTTTAAATAAAGACACTTACTCAACATGCTGGACTCTGGAATTGTTTTGTTCTTTGGTAAATCGTATTATTTCATCTAACATAAAGCACGTTTGACAGCTAAATGTTTACCTGCTGCTGCCAGCATGAACATGCCTCTTTGCTATCATCTCTCTTTGGCAGTTTCAGCAGAGGAAGGTGTAATTCAAGACCTGAAACAAGGATATAGTCCACATCTGCAGTGTCCTTAAGTTAAACCATATTATGTTTTATTCTAATAAACCAAAATACCTCCCGCATTACACTTCTGAAATGTAAAGAAGAATCTGACAGTAAATCACTTTGTTCACCATGTGCCATGCCATACCATGACTATACAAAGGATTCTTTATTGACCAGCCGGCTCCCTCCTCTGGCTCATATTGAGAATGATCAGTGTTGCAAAGATATTGCACAACCACATTTTCAGTGCGGAAGTGGGTCCCTGAAGACAGTCAAACGGGCTCCCTCTACTGCTCCGAGGAGGGTAGTGCACAGAGACCTGATGGTGTAAGAGCTGAAGTTTGGCAAGAGTTCATCCCCATATATATATATATATATATATTTTATAGATATAAGACTGGATTGATGTAGCAGTGTTTTCAAAGACTCTCAACGAAATAATAATGTGACATCAGAAGGGATTCCCCCCCAATTGTCTTACAGTATGTGAGCTTTATATTGATCATTTTATTGCTACTGTAAACTTTATTGAATTTAATACTGTTTTGAAAGTAGCATATACTGCTCCTGCTCAGATCACTGCAGGCGTTAAATTACTGGTAAATGCCCTTCAATTATTTATAATCTTTTAATAACTAAATGTTTGTAATTTTGTAATCAACACACATGATCCCCACAACGCTTTGATTGGGGGACTCTACACCTCTTAATAAAGTCTACATGTAGTACTTAACAAATATAGACTTTTTAAGTGCAAAACGTATTTAATTTTTTTTTTTAATGGATTTATAATTGCTGAAACTTTCTTCTTGACCAGGCACAACTGTAGAATGTCTTTTAATGTGTTTGTAAATCATTAATGAAATTATATACGAGAAATAACACTAACTGTGCCATTCTTCATATTATATTTTTACTTTTGAAACTTTTAAATGGATCATTCTTCTTAATAGTGTTAAGCGTCTGGTATCTATTTTCTCTACTACCATTTAACTTGAACACACTAAAAGCCTTATGTTTGCAAAAGCTGGAAAACCCTTGAAATAATCCTTGATTTGCTATTTTGAGGCTCTGGATGTGTTTGAGTGCAGTTTAGTCATGGAATTTTTCAAATTCAATCCCAGGAGTTTTCAAAAACACACCTGTGTCAGAAATGAGATTTGCCCTCATGTACCTTCTAATTTGTTTATATGTGTGTAAATTTTCAGATTTTTAAGTTATATCTTTTGAAATACACTCGATTCTGATTTTAGCTGGTATTTAAAAATCCCTAAAACAGTCTTAAATCCAAGCTTATGAAGTTTGCACGTACCCTGGTAACATCAGGTCTAAGTGAGGAATATTTGATGTGTTGATGGGTTTGTATTTGCTGCATGATCTGTGTAAGGGGGGGGGGGGGCTACAGGTTGTTGACTGATTGTTCTTGTATAGCATAGATAGACATAGTTCAGTGTAGCAAGTAATATTAAGCAATAACATTTGGTTCCTGCCTTTGCAGTCTGTATGTGTTCATGTGTACATGTAGAAGCACTCTCTTGTGGAAGGACTGAGGATTCATGTATAGGGGGAGCTCTTGTCTGATGTTGTCAGAGCCCGACATTGGTAGGGAGTCGGGAAAGGGGGGGAGCTTTGTAGCACAATAAAGAGAGGGGGGGGCGTTTGGAGCAGATGCAATGCATGGTGGGAGGAGCAGGCTTTCATTTTTTTTTAAAATCTGATTTACAATCAAAAAGCCTAAATTATGACTGCCCCAGAGTCACTCTAGAGCAACAACCTCATTAGATGTTCTCACCAGAGGTTCACTTTACCCCAAAAAAAAAAAAGTTAACCAAATAAAAAAGTGGACGCCGTGTTCTCTGGTTCAATTCAGTTCCTCTTCGTACTGATGACTCCAAAAACCTCAAAGTTACAGCAGCATGTCCTGCAGGCTGTGATGCTGTTCTTTGAGAAAGAAAAAAAACCCACCATTAAACAGAAATGTGATGGTCTTCAGTGAAATTTACGAATCAGAGTTTGGCCACTGATTGCTATAAAAAAAAAAAAAAGTAATTCTGACTTAAGTATCCCCTTGAATTACAACATCAAAAATAGACAAAAAAAAAATGTTGTAAAGTCTAGTCATGATGGTTTCGTCTGCTACTCTCGCCTTCAAAACAAGGCTCTATTATACACACAAAGAAATAGAGTGCTTATAAGCCGTATTTCCCCTTAAGATATGCATCAGGATGTTGTCTTGTAATAAAAAATTGGTGACGCAGAGTCGGAGGCATGCTCTCTCGGAGAGCCCTTTGGAACAGCCCGGCCCATTTCTGTCCACCAGAGAATGTCCTGTTCTTAGGGTGTTTGTTTTGGCTCACGTCAGCCGCTGCCAAGTGTCTTCATCTTTCTTTTTATCCTTCCTTTTTTATCATCCACACACACACCCTTTTCAGACTTTTCCAAAATTCTCGTCTCCTCTCTCTTTTACAACAGGATTCTTTGTGGGCAGCTCATTTGTAGAGAACAGACGGTAGCAGGAATGTTAAGTCAGCTAGTATTTAACTCAAAGGATACAGCGCAGTTTTTGCAGGAGATCTCCGTTTTGTTAAGGTTCTTTCAGTCTTCTTCCTGGAACTATCTGGGTGCTAAATTAATTGCTCTTGATCCCACCTCGCGTTGCAATCGGCTTAGTGCTAATCTAGGGTTCTTGCAGTGCAGCCAAGTCTCGCCTGGGTAATGTTACCGCACCGAGCTGTCCACTGCTCTCTTCTCCCAAGGTTTTGACCTCCGGCACAGTCCTTCAGGCTCGCCTTCGCCTCACACCATATTTTTCACTGTCAATCTCCTATTACTCATTGTTAACCATGTGGGGAAGAGTGATTATATATATATATATTTTTTTTTTTTTTTTTCATTGTGAACTTAGCCTACCTCTTTTTCTCTGTACAGTCCACCCTTGTAAGTCACATGACCGCTTTTCCTCCCTCACAGGACACTCTTCTGAACTGTCTGAACCTCCCACTAAAACTCAAACCTTCTTCACATTTCCTCTGACGCCCTCCTCTCATCTTCCACTCCTCGCTGCCTTTTCTTCATCCCTCCATCTCTCTTGTGCACATTTACGCCTGAGAGGTGGCCACATGCCGCCTGCAGTGGCTCTCTCCTGGCACTACCCCCCCCTCACCCTGCCTCTTTTACCCTTTTCTTACTTTTTTGTGTGTGTGTGTGTGTGTGTGTGTGTTTAGTTTCTCCGCTGTGCTGCTGTTTTGTTTCCCCTGGCATGATGCCATTGCCTCTGACCATCTGCCTCACTTTCTTTTTTTTCTCTCTCTCTCTCTTCCCTTTTTTTTTACTCCTCTCTTTCATGTTTTTCGTCAGATGTAAGTGCAACTATTAGTGGTTTAGTATTTTATTTTTAATCACAGGATAGATTTACCTCACGTCGTCGTCGTCGTTGCCTAAAAAAAAACAAAAAAAAAACCTCTTTGTACCTTTTTTTTTTTTGTTCTTGCTTCCCTTTTGCTAAACTTTCTCAGCTCCCCGTCTTTCCGGGAGGCTGTGTTTGAAGTGTCTGCGTGCTATTTAAAGAGGCGTGCAGAAAAGCAGGCTTGTTTACAGTGCCCTCAAAATACAGGCTGTCTAGAAACAGGAAGTATGATCGCCCTGAAGCACAGCGGCACACAGCGTCAGCCAACACGCAGCCACTTCCTCCTCCTCCTCCTCCTCCTCCTCATGGCTGAACAGAGGCTCCAGCAAAACAACCCTCACGCTTATCAGAGAATTATGCACCCCCCCTCCCCTCCGCTCCGCCGCCCGTCCTCCTGAATGGCGCACACATACACACACACACACACAGCAGGCTTTTTCACCCCTCCACCGTGTCCTATCTCGCTCTCTCTCCCCATTCTCTTGTGCCCACAGCGGGGGGGGGGGGGGGGGGGGGGGGGGGGGGGGGGGGGGGGGGGGGGGGGGGGGGGGGGGGGGGGGGGGGGGG
>JAQMCX010000039.1:9854508-9889888 GCA_029814765.1 Acanthurus leucopareius
TCACTTGCTGGAAAAAAAGAGCAAAAACACTAAGAATCGTGTGTCAGAAAAACTGGAGTGAGAGGAGAGAGAGAGAGAGAGAGAGAGCGAGAGAGAGAGAGCGAGAGAGCAAGAAAGGGGGAGTGAGCGAGAGAGAGAGAGCAAGCAAGTTCGAGTGTGAGAATCGCTCCTGCCCTCTGTCTTCACACACTGCTGCCTGCATGTGTGTATATATGTGTGTGTGTGTGTGTGAGTGTGAGTGTGTGCGCACCGCCTCTCCCTGTGCTCGCTCTCTCCCTCTCTCTCTCTCTCTCTCTCTCTCTCTCTCTCTCTCTCTCTCTCACTCACACACACTCAGACGTGCGCATACACAGACCAAGGGGGAGAGAAAGAGAGAGAGAGGGAGAGAGAGGGAGTGTGAGGGGAGAGAACACATCGCAGCAGAGATGCAGCAGGAGGTTTTCCGAGGTACGTTCTCTTGTATGCTTGCCTTCCTGAGAGACAGCCAGAGAGAAAAAGAGGAAGAGAGGCTGAATTCTGTTGTTTTCCTGCTTGTTTTTCTGCTTCACTCCGCTGCTGTGGCGGTGGTTTGCTCCGCGCGTGAAGAGGAGGAAAAGGTTTTTATTTTACTGTGCGTGTGTTGGGGCGTGAGTGCTGGTGGGTGTGCGCATTTATGCAGTGTGTGTGCATTTGTGGAAGCGTATCTATGTGTGTTTGCGTGTGTGCGTGTGTGTGTGTGTGTACGTATGTGTGTGTGTCTGTACTGGGTCTGTCTGTGTATGTGTGTGTGTGCGTGTGCCAGTAACAGGCCCTGTCTCCCTCATCCTCCCCTCTGTTGCTGGCGCACCACGCAGTTCTTTTTCAAGAGCGATGACTCGTTTTGAGATTGTGATGAAACTTTTAATTTATCGAAGCCTCTTGCGTCTCCGTGATTCAGCGCAGACTTGGCGTTGTGTGTGGGGGGGGGGTTGGTGGGGGGCGGCGGGACGAGGGGGGGGGGGTGAGCGTTCAGCACACGTCAGAACAGATGTAAGCTTTATTGTTGGGGTTTTTTTTTTTTGTTTTTTTTTTTAAAAAACATGGTGGGCCAGTCTGGAACGCCATGCTCATCAACTTACTGCTAACATCAGAGGAAGTGTTTTGTTTTTTTTTTGGGGAGAAAAAAAAAAAACTTGCATGTAGGCGACGGTAAACATCTCTAGTTCAGCGACTGGTTCTGTCTCGTGTTTCGGTTATGGGCCGCCCAGTTTGTCCTCCATTTTACCAGTGTGTTGTTGTGCTGGAGGTTGTCTCTCGTAGAGCAGCAGAGGGCATATTGATGTCACCGGCCCCGTCGTGGTGTGGCTGCCCTGAGCCTTACTTTTCTTTCTTTCTTTCTTTCTTTTTTTTTTTTTTCCAAAACAACAGAGCATCTGCCGCCAACTACTCCACATTCCTGGTTTTCATGGAAGCCAAACCAAGCCCCTGTGCTCACTGTATGGAATATATGATACACACACTGCCACCGGGGGTAGGGGTCATAGGTCAGACAATAGGAAGTGCAGTTTCTTGCTGCTGCCGTGGTGTCACACAGACGATGTTGTCATGGCCGTGGCAGCCTTTTAATTTTGGTAATTTGTGTTTTGGTCACACATGAGATAAATCGTGGCTGCTGTGTTTGTCTGCGGGGGCCTTCTTCTTTCTGCCCTCGGCGTTACGGCGCTTACATGCAAGCCTTGCGGACTGCTGAGTTGCTTAGATTTGTTTGATTATGCTTTTTTTTTTCTTTTTTCTTTTTTTTTTTCTGAAATGCCACAAACATAAAGGATGTGGACGCGTTCAGGAAACTGGTGCAGCACTCCGTCTTCTCTAACCAGACATAATCTTGCAGTTCTCGGTGACTGTTTTCGACGTGCCGCTCTGTCTCGGCCTCACCACCACTCAAATGTTCCTTGGTTGTTTCAGACTGAGAACTCCAACGGGGCTTTCACACCCTCCGACCCCCCTCCACAGGGACTGCGTGTGAAATTGAAAATGATTTTGGGGAAATTACCTCAAAAAGGTCACCAGTGTAGTGTTACTGCTCTCCAGGGGTACTTTTTTTGGCCTTACAGTTTCCTAATGCCTCCCATGATTCTGTTGCAGCGAGCAGAATTATAGGAATTACGTGCTGGGCTGGGAGCTAACAGAGCGTGGAGAGTATGGCGTTTTAGACATGGGCAGGTTCGCTGGTGCATGGAGCAGCATGCGAAAACACCACCATACGACAGTTTACACGTGGGGAGGGTGGGGGTAGACGAGGGGGCATGCAGTCAGTCATGCTGAGGGGGATCTGAAAGACAAGGAAACCATGAAATGTGAACATAGGAGGGTGATGTTTGAAGTTACCCCTAGCTCCCCCGCTCACTCCACCGCAACCACCTCCACTCAACCACTCCCCGACCCATACCAACTTCCCCTTACCTCCCTCCCTCTCTCCTTCCATCCCATCTAGCTGGTTCCACCGCGCTCTCTTGGCCGGGGGGTTGTGGAGAGTTCAGTAGCTGTTCTTGCTAACGATGCCCCCCTACCCACCCCCATCCCCTCCCCTCCAACCACCCACCCACACAGACCCCTCATATTCGCACACATACACCCTTCTCTTCACAGACCAACTGCTGCTCCGTTAGTCGGGCCCCTCTGGCTGCCCCTCACTGGGGAGAAAGCCCAACCGACACCTTCCTCTTTCCACATGCTCCTCGCCGCTGGTTCACCGGCTGGAACACCGAGGCCCCCCACATTCTGCCTCGCAGGCACTCCCCTTAACCCCTCTCACACACACACACACACACACAAAATGATGGCACATCGCGGTTAAAGATGTACAAGTTACAGGATAAGTCTGTATTATTAGTAATAATAATAACATTGCACTCACAGCAGCTTAATTGCTGAGGTCTTTGAATGCAACAGCAGCTCAGTCAGTGCAAAAAAAAATTGTCGTTTCTGCAAACCACAGGTTAAGTTTGTACGTTTCAAGTGTGATATATCGGTGTAATAATGACACTTTGAAAAAATGTGGTTCATTTAAGCAGAGTTTTCTCTTCAGGAGGTGGTGGGTGATGGTGTGGTGGCCTGACACCTGGGTGAGACAGCTGCCAACGGTTAGGCCGGCAAAATCGAATGTTTTTGGGGAGGGGACATTAGTGGCAACAAAGCGGACAGTTTTACAGAAACATCTGACCTTATCCAGACATTTTTCTTGCAACAAAACCAGGCATTTTTTAATGAAACGTCTGGATCTTTTCCTGAAGTGTTTGTGGCTGAATAACCGTGTATTTTGAGCCAAAATGTGATCTTTTCCTAACTCTAACCAAGTTGTTTTTGATTCTTAACCAAATAAATGAAAAGTTTTAAAGTAAAAGACACAAAGAAAGCAAAGTTTTTAACGTATTTCTAAGAATCCTAAATGTATTAAGCAATTATTTATTATAATTCTGGCCATCAGATTGAAAATAGAAATGGGAATAAGAAATATGCAAAACACGGAGCAGCTTTTTGGTTTCACTTTGACCTGCGGTGCTTTAGACTTCTGTATACTCCGCCAAGTTACCGTAGTTTGTGCAAACTCAGGTTTTCTGTGCAATTAGAATTTTTTTTAACATTGCAGATGAGCTCATTGTCATTTTTCTCTGATAAAGTTATTTAAATCATCACAAGCACCCTAAATTTTACTCTTTTTATATCTCATTAATTACATTAGCGAGCACAGTGATGGCCGTAGCTGCTAAAATAAGACTCAATTTGTAATCAACTGGAATTGTCCTTTAATAGTCGGACTACTGAAAAGCTTCAATAAATTTTAATTAGCTTTCAGTACAAATGTTAGCTGTTTACATTCATATTAAAACATGAAAGTTAATTAAGTGGCACTAAAACAGTGTTTAAAATGTTAATTGTTATGATAAGACTTTTAATCCTCAGCCGTTAAATGTTTTGGACCAAACAGCTTCAAACAGTTCATTTCAGAGCCAAATGAAGCTTCAGTTTGCGTGCACTTTTTCTCTTTGAAGTGCATGATATCACGATACGTATGGTTAGATTTTTGAGGAAATTCCTTTTAAGATGGAAGAAAAAAAGGAAAACAAAACAAACAGACACTGAATCCTAACGGTTATTTGTCTGTCGGCACAAGTACTAGTTTCAGTGTGGAATAAACAGATTGCTCAACGGCTGCTTCAAGGCCTTGAGTGAGCGCAGCAGCCAAACTTCTCTGCCGTCCTGCCTTATGTTATGCAAAGGCCACATGAACAGTGATGCTCCTAGTGACTGTTTAAAGTCACTAGATGATCAACCAATGACTTCCAAGGTCATACAGTCATTCGTGTCTTTCAGATGCTGGGTGGGGGGGCAAAGTAGCTCAGAGTCAAATAGTAAAACTTTTGCTGTTTTGATCTGGAAAAATTCAAGCAGGCAGAATGTTAGAATTATTCATCCAAACAGCACTTTTAAACTATTAGTATGAGTTCACTGGTTTTAAAAATTGAACTGTGCAGAGAGGGAAAAAGATCTGCAAGTTTCGGCTTTTTCTAATGATTTAACAGCTCGAGAGGACAGAATTCCCAGAATCAAAAGCCAACAGTGTTTACTTTGCCTCACAATTGTCATTCGATATGGAATACAAATTGAATCAGCGTGTGGTTTAAAGTATGCCTCTGTTCTCTGAGAGCGTCCGTCGCTGTATGAGAGCAGGCGCGTTTTGGTATTATGTGTTTTTATGTTTACGTGAAACTAGTTAGTAATTTTGTCTTGCACCGGCTGAGAACCTGTCCGTGCTATGCGGTTTTTTGTAGTGCCACAAGCATAAATAGATGAACACTTCATAAGCTCACCAACATGTTTGTTTGCGCAGAACATCCTGTTGCAGAGAGGTGTGGGAACAGGGTTGCTGTTTATTTTGATTTTGCTTTAGGGTCCTTTTCACATTCATGGTCACATTTTGTTTGTGTGTCTCTAAGTTGCACAGAGAGAGACGTATGTATGTTTATGTGTGTATCCACTTAACTGCACAAATAAGACATGCATGTCCTATACATTTGGGCACACATTTCTGTGCGTATGAGTAAATCCGGTGCGTTTAAAGCGTGTAAAAGGCTGCCTGTCACAGTCAGACGGCATGTCGTGCAGACTCTGCTTGTGCAGCGGCTGCGTGCGTCACAGGGAGATAAAGAAAAATAGCGAGGGGGCGTCATACGCATTTTCCTGTCCGCCGTGCAAGCATCAGATGAGATGGTAAAATTTTTAGCCTTAGCGGCGTCTCTCAGTGTGTCCGCCCACTTGTAGCAGGCTGCCGCTTTCCATAAGGGATTTCCTGCACCACATCTATCGCTCAGCAAATGTGAGTGACAGTGACGGCCTGTTTCAATACAGGGGGAGCAAAATATGGCAGGCCTGGCGAGACAATACTGTGCATCTCTTTTCTTTTCTTTTTTTTTGAACATAGCTCATCTTGAATAGGCATGAGCTGGTTTGTTGTGCTTGTACAACAAAAAGTATAGGCCACTGCCTGCACTAAGTACGTCATTAATAAGCACTTTTGTTTTTCCTTTATCGCCCGCGCGTCATTCTACCTGTGTCCTCTGTCTCGTTGCCGTGCTGCTCTCAGATCCACCTTTTGGTTTTGAATGTCATTTACAAGTGGGCCCGTCCGTGTCGAACTACTTTGTTTATGCCTGTATTTCTCGCCTGTAGTCATGTATGAGTGTGCGCACACGCACGCATGTTTGCCTGAGTGTACGTGTGCGATCATATCTTGAAGTTTATCTGTGTGTTTCTTGTTTTTTTTAGTGTGTGTTGGTGTTTGCCTGGGCTCCTGTCCGTCTGACAGTGCAGTGTGTCTGGCTGTTCCTGTTTCAACCCCCCCCCCCCTCGCTCTCTCTCTCTCTCTCTCACTCTCTCTCTCTCTCTCTGTCTTTTGCTCTCTCGCTAACACTCACTCTCGTTCTCTCTCCCTTTTTCTATCACCCTTTCACTCTCTCTCATCCTCACCCTCTCTCTCTCTCTCTCTCTCTCCCTCCTCTTCCCTCTGCAATAACAGTGCTGACCTAGTTTCTGCCTGTTCAGGGCTGCCTGTGGAATTTTACAGCGGCCTGCCTTCCTGGCTGCTTTGCTGCTTGAAAACGCAGGCAGAAAAGCATGACTGAGGATTTTTCTTCTTGTCGCATCATTATGGCCTTATAATGTCTCTGTTCTTCTTCCCCCCTTCTGCCGACCTAAACATATGGACGCGTTTTAAATAAGTAATAACAGCAAATTGCCTCTCACGCGTGAAATCTGTAGCTATCTTACGTATGGAAAGATTGCAGGTGGACTGCATCCACCACCATGGCAGTTGAATTAGAATGGAAATGAGAATAGCCTGTCGCTCATCTCCTACAGCTTAACTGAGATCGTACCGGATGCAGAGGGCGGAAAAACACCCCTTCTCTGTGCACATGCATGCAATCTCCCTCCCCTCTCTTCTTCCCCTCTTTCCTTCCCTCCTGCCTTTGCCTTCACAAATAAATGGTTAGAGTCATGCCTGGCAAATACTAGCCACTGCCAGGAACGGCTAACAAGGCTCTTGCTCAAATAGCAAAAAGAGTGAGACTATTTTTATGTGTGCTAGGGCCATGGATCTAAGTCAACACTATTCCGAATCTTGATTAAATCTGAACGGCTTCCAATTAGGCATAGGGAATGTTGTGTCACAGCCGAGAGAGATGGATCTCTGGAATGCCTCTCTGAAGGCTTGGTTGTGGCACGCTGAAATCTAAACCAGCACTGCCGCAGATTCATTCCTTCCCCCTACACTCTCCCTCCTTTCGCTCACCATTCCTGGCTGAGCTGTAGTTCAGCATTGCTGGGGCATTTAGTTTTCTTTTCCGTTTCTCCAAAATGTTCCACGAGCATCAGCTGCTACGGCATTAGCTTCGGGTTGTAGTGTTAATTCCTTTGCTTATGTCGATTTAAATGAATGTGTCTTATGTTTACTTTAGGATGCTTTCAATGCTGATACAATCTCTCTGATTTTGTCTTTCAGATTTCGGGGGCTGGTCATGGTGTCCGGTGAGAAGGTGTGGGACCCCCTACATGCGGGCCTTATTCAGTCACGTCTGAGTGAACAGCACCTGGCTGCTGGGCTACCTCCCCTCTGCAACCTCACACACAGCGACACCACGTGCCGCCGGAGTCAGCGGTCGTCACCTTTGTCTTCCCCGCAACTGTCATTAGCGGCTGTAGACACCCTCCACCCAGTTCGGGCCTCCCCTCAGTCGCACCTGCCTGTCAATTTCTGCAGCTCGAGAAAGATCAAAGAGCTACACAAACCGGTCCGCTGTCTTGGAGTGGCCTCTCAGACTGAAGAAGAGGAGGAGGAAGGGGAGGCTGAGCAGTTGGAGATGAAGGGTAAAAAGCATGGAGGCCGGGGAGAGGCCATGATGGAGGACAGGCTGGAGGACATGGCTGATGGACCTAAAAATGCAAAAATCACCCTAAGCTTCCCACTCAGTGCCGGACCCCTTCCTGCCACTCTGACATCTCCAAGCCAATGTCGTAGCTCCTCCTCCTCCTCGCCTTCCCCCCACCGACGGCGGCCCTCCTCCAAAAGCTCAGATGAGGGGTCGTTGTGGAAACTGGACGCTACCATGGACGTAAAGCACAGACCTTTTAAGCCCCCGAGGCACGACAGCTCTCCGTCCTCTTCGCCGTCCTCCTCCTCATCTCCAATGACTGTTCATGCGCTTATCAGGAAGGATATAAAATCCCCGCCTCCTCTCAAGTGCTCCAAACTCAACTCAGAGACTCAGTTTCACAGGTCACCCCAAAGATCCTCCACGGGGTCTTTAGGGGGCAGTTTCGGCGGTGATGGGTGGGATGAGAGGCACAGGTTAGCCAACGGGACGGCCTCGCCTTCTCAAACTGCCCAGATCCTCTTCAGTCTGGGCACATCAGCCTATCAGAGAGGTGGGGACGCAGAGAGGAGAGAGAAAATAACAGGACGACCGGCTGGGAAAGTGGGGAGCCCTCACGGACCAAGTCTTCACCCACCCACCCTCCACCTCCCTCCCCCCTTACCACCACCTCCTCCTCTCCCATCTGAGGGTCTCACCGCACCCCCTCACTCATCCTCCTATTCACCTACGGACAGCCTGAAGCCCGAGCTGATTTGCGGAGTGTGCCATCGGCTTTTCAGCTCGGCCTCCTCCTTAACGGTCCACATGCGGCTGCATCGTGGCAGCCGCGCCCTCAGTTGCCGATACTGTGGCAAAGTCTTCATCCACAGCAAGAGACTGCATACCCATGAGGCCTCCTGCAGGGTGCCAAGCCTACCATCCAACAGCCTGGGCCCTCCTTCTCTCACTGTGCAGCCAAAGGAGGAGCCGCTGGAGGAGGGCGAGGTGAGAGTGGAGGGGGGAGTGATTGTGGGAGAAACAGACATCAGCAAGGCGCGGCCAGGGAAGAAAGCACGGAGCCTCCTGGCACGTATCCAAGGTGATGATGCAGCAGCCACAGAGCTACTAGAGGGTGATGAGAACCATTTTGTAAAGGTGGTAGATGGCAATGTCATTTACTTCTGCTCTGTGTGTGAGCGCTCCTACATGACTTTATCCAGCCTGAAGCGTCACTCTAATGTACACTCATGGCGCCGCAGATATCCGTGCCATTACTGCGACAAGGTCTTCGCCCTGGCTGAGTACCGCACAAAGCACGAGGTGTGGCACACGGGAGAGCGCCGCTACCAGTGCATCTTCTGTTGGGATGCCTTCGCCACCTATTACAATCTCAAAACACACCAGAAGGCCATTCACGGGATCAACCCCAGTCTCATCTCCAGTGAAAAGACAGCTAATGGGGGTTACAAGCAGAAAGCCAATGCCCTGAAGCTCTACCGCCTCCTCCCCATGCGCTCCCAAAAGAGACCCTACAAGACCTACAGTGACAGTTTGCATAATGGCTTGTTACTGCCACCAAGTGAGACACCTTCCCTCTCCCTGCCCGGCCTGGGCTGTGCTCTAGGCCCTGGGGACCTACAAAGTCTCATAAGTGGGGCCCACCCTCAGAGTGTAAAGCCTGACCCAGATGCCTTCCCAGATGGCTTCCCTGTTTCTGTGGCCACTGAGCAGCACAGGGATCTCTCAGCACTAACACCCCTCCCCCAAACGGACATGCCCCAAGGTAGAAAACATGACAGCGAAGCCCTGGAGTTAGAGCAAGGGAGAGTGAGTGGCAGCTTCAAAATGTCTAGTAGCAGTAAAACCAAAATTCCCAAGGCTGGTAGAGGCGCAGAAACAAGCATGCCTTCTGTGATAACATATGGCCATACGAAACCTTCTGTCATAGTTCATGGAACAGCGGTGTCATCCTCTGTCATTGTTCATAGCAACCAGGTCACCTCCGGCAGTGAAAAAAGCCCACTGAACAGTCCATCCCCTGAAACCAGCAGCAGTCAGACTTCACACAAGGGCAGTCCTAGACTAATCAAAAAGCAAAGCAATAGCTCCGATAGCCATAGAAAGAGGTCAAGAGACAGTTCAGACACCACAGACGAGGGCTCAAGAGGTAGACAGGATGCAGAGACAGGCAAATTGTTTCACAAATCGCGCAAGTCCCACAGCAGAAGTGACATTTCTAACTCAAAGCAGCTGTCAGCATCTGTAGGGTCACAGGTCAAAGAGGCAGGGCCGCTCTGCCAGATCACCGTACGTATCGGTGAAGAAGCAATAGTAAAGCGCAGCATCTCAGAAACAGACCTTAGGAGAGACAAGAGCCTTTCTCCCCCAAAAACCAAACGGAGTGAAACATCGTCTGTGCGGGAAGCCAAAGAACCGCGCCATTCTCACTCCCACCATCATCACCATAAACACCGCCTCCAGCGGAGAGCTAGTCTGGAAGCAGAGGGTGATAAAGATGGAGGAGAACATGAGGAGGAGGAGGAAGAGGAGGAAGAGGAGGAGGAGGAGGAAGTTAGGAAAAAGAGCTCAAAATCCCCTGATGAAGTGAGGGAGTACTACTTCCGTCAGGCGGTGCGTGAGCAGGAGAGTGACCACGACACGGAGGATAACTTATGGCGGCCTTATTACTCCTACAAGCCTAAGAGAAAGGCCCAAGCACACCTACAGAGAGTCAAGAGCTGGCAGAGAAAGCTGAAATTCAAGCGCTCTATCCGGCTGAAGAGGAGGGCAGAGAGGCTCAAGAACCTGGTGAATAAAGAAGCAGATAAATCACAAGATGAGGAAGAGGATAGGAAGACTGAGAAACCGGAAAAACTATCAAAAGTTAACAGAGACAAGGGGCAGAGGAAAGTAAAAGATTATCTCTCTGCTCCATTAAAAGAGAAAAACAAAGAAACGGAAGAACAAGTAAAGGAGGCCCGTCATGAAGTTTCCACTCATCCTCTGCACTCTCCAAAGCCTCCTCTGTCTACCTCAGTGGCTTCTTTGGGAATAAAGAGGCGGCCTTGGACTAACGGGAACGCAGCAGAGTGTGGTACATGTGGCCGCTGGTTCTCGAGCCCAAGGAAACGAGACAAACATGAGCTGAGCCATCTGCTGGAGTTTGTATGCCTCTTCTGCCGTGCCACTTTCCCCTCGAGGGATAAGTTGGAAGACCACCAGAGAGCCCAGCATCCCAAGCCTACTGAGGCAACCTCTGCACCCCATAAAGTGGCACTTGGCGAACAGGTTGAAGGGGTCGGGGTTAAACCGGTGCCAGAGATCGCAAAGTATGAAGAAGAAAAAGGGGGACAAGTTGGCCTTGTGGGGAGTAACTCTAGTCCAAGTCGCCTAAGCAGAAGAGCGTTATCGCGACACACCTGTCCACAGTGTCATAAGGTGTGCAAGACCTCCTCGGCACTAACTCGTCATATCCGACGCCATGAGTTAAGCAGCTCCCCGGAGAGAGAGAGGGAAGAGAAAGACTCAGAGCCAAAAACAGCGGAAACAGTTGTCAACACTGTTAGCAGAGACCTAGAGACTGAAAAAGGACAGACTCCCAGTGCTCTCTCTGTTTCAGTTATCAGCTATTCAACACCAGACCCGCCTAGCAGCAGCGACTGTTTGGCATCGCAGCAGCACGAAGACCATCTCAGTGAACTGACAGATGAGCATCAGATGTCAGAATCCAATGACAAACCTGAACTGACAGAGATAACACATCCAGCTCCAGAGAGAGAGCCCAGCCCACAAATCGCAGACCCTCCATCAGAAAGGCCGGTCAATCTTACGCCCACCAAGCATGAATTCACACCTGCCACACCCTCCACTCTTCAGAGCGTGCTGGTCATGAATGGATCTGAATGTCTGGATTACCGCACCCCCAGCAAAAAGAACCTAGACAGCCAGATCCACAAAATACCCAGCCCTGTGAACATCGTGGCATCCACCAACACCTCTCCCAATATGCCCATGACGTCACAGACCAGAATAACCACTGCTGCTCCTCCTGTTTCCATGACAACAGCTCTCATCTCTGAGGGGGGATTCATGAAACGGGATGGGGTCATTATGGACAGAGAGAGGATGGGTGGGAGTGGTTTATATCTGCATGCAGGTTACGAGGAAGCACCTCTGGTCCAAGATCTCAGAGTTCAATCCCTGTCCAGGAGTCCCTCCCCCAACGAAGCACAAGACCTGACCATGTCCTCTATTTTAGCACGAGAGAGAGAGATAGAGAGGCAAAGAGGGAAAGAGAGGGAGCTGGAGAGACAGAGAGAAAGGGAGAAGGACAAAGAATTGGTGAAAGAGAGAGAAAAAGAGATAGACAGGGTCCAGCAAATGAGTAGAGTTGCACATGCCCCGGAGGAGCAGATTTCTCTGTTGGTCCCTAAAGAGGAGCCCTTGAGCCCTGTGCCGTCCCCTCAGCATATCCACACTCAAACCACTATGAATGGACCCTCCTCACACAGGCACACTCCCAAGTCCCCCTGTCGTTCCCCCTCCACTATTGGACTGTTAGCTCAAGCCAACCGCCAGGTTCACTCTAGTTCACAAGGACTCGACAGGCTCACACTGCCGACCGGAGCAGCTGGGGCCGGTGACCGCCCTTCTGCCCACGCTTTGCTTCTCCCCCGAGCCCCCCAACCACCTGAGCCAGAGCACCAGGACACTGCTTCTTCTAGAGATTCACAGCAGGGGGACGCCACCCCAGTGGGATACCCTGCCCAGAGTTATCCCTTACCCCTCATTGTGCCGGACGGCTACCGCTCTGGTAAAAAGCAGGAGGAAAACCTGCTAATGTCCTCCTATCCTGCCGGAGCTCTTCCCTTTGGCCCACTGGGGAAAATGATGGTCCCTGGTGGTGGGGACCTAGCTAAGCTGCCATTTTATCCAGACCCTTACCAGCTGCTCTATGGACCCCAGCTGCTGGCCTACCCTTATAACCTGGCGGCTCTTCCTGTGGCTCTTAACATGATGGCGCCTGCAGGGGACAAGGTGGAGCCCCTGCCTTTCCTCCCTGCCATCTTCAACTACGCAGCCACTGCTGGACCCTACATGGGCACAACCCCTCACCCCCTTGTGGCAAATCCCAGTCTGTACAGCAGCAGCAGCGGCAGCGGCAAGAAGCACCGAGACAGCAGCGGCAGCAAACCGTAGGACGCAGAAGCACTATAAGGAATATATTTCAATGGGGACGGCCTGGCCTGTTTAGGATGGGAGCGGAAGGGGTGCGTGCTCACTGGGTCACTGAGTACACTCGCACAGTGCCCTTGCCACTCTTTTATTCAGTAGAGATCAGAGCTAGGCATTAAATCAGGAGAAGGTTGAAGGGAGAAGGAGCGAAGAAACGGGGGGAGAAGCTGATATTCGAGCACCTTATCATTGCTCCCCCTCTCTTCACTCTTGCTCACCTTCCTCCACGTCTCTCCTGTCTTGCTGTAGTGTGTCGTAGTTCTAGAGCTTGATTAATCTTCCTCTCTGACTCATTATATTATCTATAAGTACAAGAACTGCTAACAGGGTGTGTGTTGTGTGAAAAAAATTAGTTCAGTCTGCTTCCCTTTATAGTCAACGCATAACGAGGATAAACGCTCTTCAGGGAAGGCTTGTGTGGGCAAGAGTAAGGGATGAGACAGAAAAGTCCTTACTTAACACAGATAGAGGTGGCGCTTGTGTTTCTTTGTATGAGCGAGTGAGAATGCAGGTGTATTCTAATGTTAAACTGTCCATGAGAGTTATATATGAGCATGTACGTGCACATGTATGTAAGAGGTTGTGCATGCAGAGATGGGCTTAAGCAGGTATTACTGCGCATGTGTGAAAGTGTGTGTGTGTATGATTGCGTGCGAGTGTGTGCATTTGTGAGTGATGAAGTACGTGCGCGAATGGCTAGATCATTCCGTGTGAGACGCACACAGCATTCCTACTTTAGGAATACAGCATTCCTATTCTAGGAAGAGCTACTGTAGGTCAATGTGTAGAAGTGCATTTAGAAGTGATTCCTCATTTTAAAATCATTAAGAAGTCGATGCTATGGCTGGACGCAAGTCTATGACAATGACAGATCATCTGAGCTTCTAATGTCTCAACTGACCTGGCGACTTTGTGGCCAGATGACACTGTAGGATCTGTATAGCATTCACCATAGTTTATACCTTATGTGCACAAAATAGAAAAGTAGTGGTCACTTAAAGAGGACACTTGTAGCTGCTTTGGATATGTAGCTGGCCACTGGGTAAGAATAAAAAGGCTGGTAGACCATTGCACTTCCGTTTTTTCATCTCATTTCCTTCACGTTATAAAAAAATAAAATAAAGGAAAAAGCATAAAAACCAGTCAGCCTTCATCTTGCGTATCAAAGAGGAAAAAGGCTCCATTTCCTATGCCAGAAATAAGAAAGCGATAGCAAGGAAGGAAACAGAAAAAAATGGATTCAGGGTATTGAGTTATTTTTGGATAGGAAAAAGAAATATATGGGCACAAAACTGTTGGACTTTGAGTCAGAAAGCCCCACAGAAATGACTTTAGGGACAAAAAACGTTGTCCTGCTCCCCAGTTGAGGGGAGATTGGAAATAGCTTGAACTATTTCCCCTCCTGCCCCTGTGTCATTTTACCAAGAGGTAGGAAAAGGCTGAGTATAGCAGCCAAAGTGGTGGCCGAAACTCCCCCAGGTGCCCTCCTGGGGCCTTTTTTTTTTTTTTTGTTATGTGTAATGTTATCTCTATATGTTTGTTCTGTTAAACTATGTTGTTGTTTATGTTGTTTAGCCCTCTTACCAGATGGAAATGGCTTCAGTGAAAAGGGGGAGTAAACTTTAAAAATATGAATGTAAATTTAGTCATGAGGTTAATGAAGTACAGCTGCATTAATGGTAGAGTTGGTTTCAGTTCCTTTTTTTGTTTCTGTTTTGACACAATAACCTGTTAAAGAACCGTATAACGTCTGGTATGCATATATACAGTAGTCCTAGGAACATGTCAGTAAACTTGGGTTCTGTATCCACAAAGCATGAGCAACACTTGCTTCCTAACCGTTTATATCCTCAGCAAATCTGGCATTGTGCGCACAGCTTTCGTTTTCCGATTCCTTTATATTTTCTGGCCTCTCAATCTTCCATATCTGTTAATATTTTTTAATTCATTATAGACTGCAGTTTGGAAATATTCCACAAAACTAGCTGCATCTTTTACGTCTCACAGTCACTTTTTTTTTTAGGAGCTGTTTAATTCTCCCTCTTCCCTCAAGCATACACTCACTCACGCACTGCACCTCCTCTGGATGAAGTACAAATGTTTTTCGCCGTGTGTGCATGTGTGTGCGTGATGGTACCGGGGCGCCTTTAGGTTCAGCCAGGAGTGTTACAACACAGCGTGACCAACTGCAGGGGCGCACAAGAATCCCCTTGGGTGTGGTTACAAGCCTTTTTTTGCGTGTAGGCGTACGTGTTTCGTGTACGAGGAGCGAGTGACTGCGTGAACATGAAAACCAAAATACTGTAAATCTGCCGAAGCAGCATACTGCTCTGGCAGTGTATGGGCCACCTGTTATGTTTTTGTTCTCTGACACTTTTTTTTTTTCTGTGGGTTAGTTTCAGTGTAAAAAAGCCTTGCTGTCTCCAATACACTATCTCAAGCCATTCCTGTAGATGGACATATTTGTGTTTTTGGACCATTTCTTATGCCATAGTTCGCCATCACGGTAATCATACAGACCAAAAGCATGCAAAATCGACGTATTGTAGTGACTGGACTGGAATCTGGTGGTAATATACAACTATTTACTGTATGTTTTAGTTTAAATGAATGTGCCTCTGCTTTGATATTTAAATATCTCTAGTAAGATGTGGATCTGCCAGATTTCAACTGTTAAGGTGCCTTGTTATGGCATAAGAAATTTGAATAGTAAACGGAACATTTTCTTGAAGAATGATGGTATAATTTGGAGATAGATTTCATGGCTTTGTTTGCTATGAAGCTGTTCATAGATGTAGGGGTGTGGCTAAACTGTTTTGGTATCGTGTACATGTCTAGGGTAATACTGTGCCATATAGAGCCCACAAAATATGTTAATGTTATTTTTAAGAGATGTTTTAATGTTGCCTGATGACTTTGTCTTTAGATTTGATACAAAGGCTTGTAGCCACAGCTCTCCCAAAGTCTGTAGTCTCCTTTTTCCGACGTTCTTATTGTTCTCTCTCTCCCCTCGTTTCCGTCTCCCTTTCTTTCTCTTTGCTGCAATCAACAAAATAAAGTATTAACCTGATGACCCAATGAAATCAGCTCCAGTCTGGTCTCATGTTTTTTTTTCTTTTAAATGATGTCTATTGATCTGTACAAGTTGATGTAGAGTCCTTAATACGAACCATGTGTGTAAAGTTGGATCCTCCATGTGAATTCTCTGGAAATGTGCATTTAACTTTTTGGGAAATTAGTAAAAGCAGAACAAATTGTGCACATCTTTTGTTCTTATTTTAAGCATATGGTTCATTATTTGATACTGCTACAGTTTCCTTTTATCACTCTGTTTCCACTGATGAATGTTTTTGGCATCCTTAGTTATTATTTCATGGTTTGTTTTTTTTTAATGTAACCGCACACTCATGATTTCTCTATAATAATAATACATTATGTCCGAAAAGTTTGTTCCACATATGTGAACCAGTTGCTGATCACGGGTCCCCGTTGGCAGAGTCAGGTGCTGATTTCTTACCATCCTTGAACGAGCACTTTCCCACTAGTGACACTCAGTGGTTTGAAAAGAAACAGTCGACTTGGTGACTCACTTGTCTCTCTTCACTCCCACAGCATGATCTCAGATAAAAAATTCTGCTGACATAATTGAAAGAGAATGACAGAATTTTAAAAAATGAAATACATTTCTTGGAATAGTTATCATGAAATGTCAAAAGTGAAATCAGGTGCGTTCATGCCCCTTTGGGGTGGTTGTGAGTTAAAGTTAAAAGAGTTTTTTGGCATAGTAAAGCACTGAATAAATTGACCTCAATAGGCTTTTATACAAGCAGACATATTGGCTTGTCATAGAAGGTAAAACACAGATGTTATCAATAACAGTAATAATGACTTTGCTCTATTTAAGTGTCCTAATAAAATTGGCCAGAATACTGAAAGTTATGGGTTTTTTTTATACAAATCTGGATATTTTTCAAAACATAGATTTTTCCATGCATTTTGACCTTTCGTCCAAATACAACTGCGGTTTTTAATCAGTGGAAACATCTATTGGAAACTAGAAACAGGATGAAGATCATAATGAGTGTTGATGTCCAAACTGAGAAAACATACTTTTTTGGCCTGTGAAGACAGAGTGGGTGACTTTATCTCTGTTGTTTGACGTCAAACTGTGCGCAATATAGTGTTGTTGTTAACCAAACTAACAGGACTTTTTCCATGTTTACACGTAAATGTAAAGTTGTTGTTTCACCACAAGCAGGAACAGAGATTACTACGTATTCCAAAACCTCGACAGCAGAGACCTACGCCACCAACCTCACAGGTTTTTAGACAAGAACTGGTCAAACCTCTGATAATAGTAATATCTTTTGTTCCAGGCCTCTGATTGGCTAAAATAGCTTTAGGGTCTTTTTAGTCAATCGTCGTGTAGATACAAAACACTTTTTAAATTAAACCAGTGTGTTTGCGGACTATTTCTTACCCAGCTGGATGGAATGCAGCCATTGTTAATGTTACTGTTTACATCTGAGCTTTTCCTACTGTGACATCGATGTGTCTGCTGTGAAAATCTGCACACTCAGTGACAGTAATAATGTTTTGTTTTGTTAGAGTTTTTCAATTCACATTAACTTCAAATGCTCAACAAATGAATAACAGGTTGTTTACTGATGGTTCATTTCTGAGTGTGTTGCACTTTTCCCAGTATTTCCCAGTTATCACAGCCTTCCTGGAAGGAGACTATCACAGGAATGCAGCCAACAAAGAAAAAGAGAGAGAGAGAGAGAGAGAGAAAAAAGCGAGTTTTGTGACTGAAGCACAGTTCACTTTTCATTTCTCTATCGCTCCCCAGTCACCCTACAACACGCACATCAACTGAGTCATAGCCAGGGGTAGTAAATCAAGGTTCCTGTGCAATGGGTAAACACACATCAGTGGTCTGGCTAAGGTCACTCACCCGGCCTGCAGTCGTGTCCACTTTACGTAAATCCTCACATTAGACAAGAGATCTGCAGACTGATGGAAATGCACACTTTAATTAAACAAATTATGTTTTCCCAATTTGAAGCTGTTGATATTTTAACAGCCGTAAACTGATATCCTTTTCTGCGTTTAACTGCATGATTTAGCCCCTGTTAACCTCTGTTTGCCCACTGCCCACTCTGTGTTTGATCCTCCCACATTTTTCACAAAGATCCAGTTAGTCATAACCACTCGGCCATGGAGCACTCCCTCTTAGGGATCGATAACCTGTGCTGAATATGGCATATTTGCCCTCTGGACCCCAGGACAGTGTGCCAGCAAACACCTCCGCTTCATGTACAGTTGCATGGCCTCTCTGCTCCTCCTCCTCCCACTAATGATACATCAGGTTGGTGTGGAGTCTGCAGACCACCCAAGGGCTCAGGAGACTACGCACTGAAAGGCCTGGCTGCTTGAGTGCACAGAAGGATGGCCATGTTTTGGAAACCGATGGCAGGCGGACTGCTGCTCATTTTTAGCCTCACCCTGCTGTGGTGGGGAGCTGAGGGGCAGGGGAACGGCCGGGATAAGGTATGTTCACATCAGACCCCACAGCTATAATGCTCAGAATGAAAAGTGCTCTTAAGTGTGTGTGTGTGTGTGTTAAAAAAAATAACACATTTAAAAAGAATGGAAATCCCATAAATGTTGTGTATAAATGAGCTTTGTGTGTTTGTAGCCTTAATGAATCCTTCTGGAGGCCTGTAATGTGTTTTAACTATTGTTTTTGCTCACTGTAAAATCAGATAACGGTCACACAGTCCAGATGAAGATAAAAAAACATCCATCACTGAGCCTCTTTGACAATTTTAAAAGATTATAATGATGCATTAATTCTTTTTTTTTTTTTTTGCATAATTCTATGTTTTATAGGTTTTTGAAGGATTAAGAATGGATAAAATGTACAAAAAGCTTAAAGGAGGAAAATCATTAATCAGCTCTCAGATTCCAGCTGAGGAGGGATATCATGGCATATCTAATAATAATTTGTTTAGACTGAGAACTTTGCCCAGTTTGTGGGAGGACAAATACACCACCGGCTTTTTTTTTTTAATCTCACTGAATGAGTTTTTTCCCCAGTAGGCTTCGTGATAGCTATTTTATACTTACACATATACAATAGCTAAACACTTTAAAGTGCTCTTATCAATGACTCTACATTGATTTTGCACTTCATTGCCACTTAAGAATTTCAGTGAGCACAAATTCCTGCATGAAATTAGTTTAAAGTTTAATCAATTATTAAATAAAATTTCCCACTCACTTTAATATGACTTTGACCTCTGACCGATCAAGATATTTTATATGAATATACAAAAGCAGGGTGTGATGTATATTATGTACCATGTAAAAGAAGGAGCTGAAGCAAACAATTTAGTCTCATGTGAGTAACTCATGAACACTGTGTCTTCCAGAAACAAGTTTCAGGCAGGGCTACCTTCTACCTCGGCCAGGATAGAGACATCTGGAGGCCGCTGATCCACACAGCAGTCAACCTCAGTGAAATCAGCAGGTGTGTCAGCAGCAGCGAACCACTGCACCGTGAAGGCTTCACATCAATACTCATTGAAAGTCTATGCCTAAGGAAGCAACAAAGGCTCTTGCATATCTGAGAAATCCTGGGTTTTTATATGTGGTGCACACAGGGTACCGAGTTGGAAATTCTGGATCCAGTGAAGGAAAACTGATCCCCTTTATTTTCAGTGACTGAAATATTAAGTAACTTTTTCTCATATTGTCTTTCTCAAATCTTAGGACCTTATAACTTTTATTGCTCTTTCCCTCAATAGTTATACACCATAAATATATACATATGTGCATCATCATGTCCTATATTTATTTTTACTTCTCTGTTAGTGGCACTGGTCTTGGCAAAGAAGAACCTTAAAGATTTAAAAAGAAAACTTTAATTAGTAATAAAAAAACTAGGAGGATTTCTTTCTTTTTCTTCTTTGTACTTGCATTCCCTTATACATAAGACTATTATGGTGTTTTTTGTGTCTCTGCAGTGTCAAATCATCCTTTCAGTTACGGACATTTGACCCTGAAGGTGCCATTTTCTATGGAGACACCAAAAATGGGGCAGACTGGTTTGTTTTGTCCCTAAAAGACGGCATCCCTCTGATGCAAATTAGCAAAGGAGACATACTCATCAGCGTGGAAGGCGGAACCAAACTGAATGACGGAAAATGGCACACAGTGAGTTTCCAGTGGAGTTCAATTTTTTTTTTTTTTTTTTGAACCAAGTTAAAATTTCTTGAATAATACATAATAACACAATACATAATAATCCTGATACAAGATCTAGAATCGTAAAAAAAGTGAAATTCACAATAATTTTGAAGATTAAAGGCACAACATCAGATTATAAATTGTTTTTGGACATGTGTTTAGTTGTAATTGTGATGTAGGAACTGTTAATCTGACTTTTTCTTGTCCTCCTGGGGCCACCAAGCTGGAGGTCAGCAACCATGGGAAGTTTGTGGTTCTAGAGATGGACGGATCCGATAGGCTGGCAGTGGGAATGAAGTCCAATCTGGCAGAGGAGGTCATTTATGGTCAACTACGACTGGCCCTTGGTGGGGCCCTGATCGACAAGGACAGGATGATTGTTCAGGTACAGTGTGCTAATCCACTCTTGGATGCATCCTACTCTCATTTATCTCATTATTAGACTCCGTGAGTCACAGAAATCTGAAATTTTCCACCACTTTGCACTTCAGCTTCACTCTTCTGCTGGAAAAACCTCTCATACATGACTAGTGTCAACATTTCATCAGCTATCTTCAATAATGAAAGCAGACATACTTGCATTAAATGGCAGTTTATTTTGTTTTTGTATCCAAAAGATGTAATAGCACTTTCAGGGGGGTACTGGGGGTTGTATTTCTTCGCTTAAACCCCCGCAACAAAAAATAGATGGTTGCTTTCTTTGCTGTAGTTCGAGCCGCAGATGGACGGCTGTGTGCGGGAAGGCAACTGGCTGAACCTCAGCGTCCCCTGGGAGACAGAGGCGGAGGCTCTCTGGCCCTGCTATCAAAACATACAACCTGGCAGCTACTTCCCTGGCACCGGATTTGCCTTTTTCAACACCTCAGGTGGGAACATTTTGCTTGATTTTACAAGATATGAGCAAGTGCCAGCACATTATAGTTTTCCAACAGGCCTGGATCATGTGTTGCAGAAAAAATTGTATCTCTTCATCTATATTTTGCTGTAATCAAATGTAACCAGTAAATCAACAATAATGTTTTATTAATCAAGCTATTCTTACGTCCTCTGCAGTTTTCGCGTTTGATTCAGTTCATGGGGTCAAGGTTGAATTGTGGGGAGATTCAGCAAAGATGAATGGAACCATTCTGAGCATTAAGGCTCCTGGGAAAGAGCCAACGTTCACTTTAGTGGCCAATAATAACACAAAGGTATGCATGGAAATCAGGAACGAGCCAAACTGAATTTGCTAACAATTCCTCGCATAGTGGAAGTAAAGATGTTTTCATAGCTTTGTGAACTACATCATGCACGCACGCAAACTCACATATTTAGTCAGAGACTGGAGATCGCTATAAATCCATCCACAGTTATGTGAAGTTATTTCTTCTGTCTTCCTTGTGACTTTGCAGGAGGTCACACTCACTATCGGTGAACAACAATTCACTATGGCAGACACATTCAAGAACCTGGAGATAACTTTTAAGACAGATTTACTGCAACTGCGTAAAGATGAAGATGAATTCAACACCCTTACGTTATCTGTGAGTCCAGTGAGCGGCGCTGGTTATTTGACCCCATGGACGGAGGGTCGTCTTGCCGTTGGAGGTCTTCTAGGTGAGAATAAACAGCAATGAAGTTTCTTCATATTGTCTGCAATGTCTAAATATCTCACTGTCCACATAGGGAATTTGAATTTTGGCTTTATAGAACAAAAACCCACATTAAAAAGTAATTAAAAAAAGCAAAAAGAAAACAACAAGTTGCAATAGAATAAAATGCACGGACTGGGCCTAGTGGAGCATGAAGGTGAAGTGGGATACAGGCTCACACATGTTTTCTTCTCTCTTTCCCTTTTCAGGTGAGGCTGAGGACGATGTTGGTTCCCAGTTCTTGACAGGTTGTCTAGAGAAGATCCAGGTCCAAGGGAAGGATTTGGACCTGGATTTAGCTGTCAAACACATGTCAATCTCCTCTCATAGCTGCCCTGCATAGACCACAGAGGCATGCACACACAATATGTGGACTAGAAGATGACATAAAAAAATACGATGTATGTAAAGTACAAAATTGTCAGTAACCTCTATGAAGTAAAAATAATACTTCTAATACGAGTAATTACGATTAATAAATAAAATAACAAATAAAATAATAAAATAATACTTAAAACCATAAATGTTCTAACTGTACTGCCAATTTTTCCATGTAGGATTTGTACCTTTAACCTTTAAAATGTGGAGAATTTATAATGAAATATTGTTTTGCAGTAAATATCTCTAAATAACTCCATTTATCAGAATGTGCTAACTAATTTAGGGAATGTGAGTATTGTTGTGACCTTGACGTGCAACTGTACATTTCTTAATAAAATGATTGTCCTTAATGTGGTTGTTTATTATTGTTGTTTTTACAAATCCAGGACAAATAAAGGCCAATAGTGCTTTGAGGAGATTTAAATATTGATCAAAGACAGGCCTTGAAGTGAGGTATGAATGAGGCAGATTTAACATGTGGATTTTGCTCCCTCTAGTGGATTGTTATGATTATGTATCTTGAACCATCCGAATGGGAAACACTTGATTCATCTACAAAAATATGACAAAAATATTGCTTATTATGCAAGAAAATAAAACTAGCAAATACTAAATCACATCACCAAAATGTCTGAGTTTTTTCTCTTTATTAAATCTCATTCAGTTGGAATACTACATATCACAATCAGATTAATCCTAAACATAGTTCACTGTTTTTTCACATCAAATATTTAGAAATGCTTTAGATGTATTCCAGTGAATTTAGAGTTAGAGTTAGAGTATGTGTTATGTATTTAAAATTATGGTATGCTGAAGAGAATAAGGCTTGTTTTCTACCTTAACTGTTCGCAATTTGAGCAGAAAGGTTTAAGGTTTTCTTTGAATAATACATCCTAACACCGATAAATAAGTAAATATAAAAAATCCACAAGAAAAAAATGCCTTTCATGATATTAATTTACATGAAGTATGGGTGAAATCAGAAACATATAATGAAAAAAAATGTGTTAGGACTTCTTGTCCTCTATACGCTAGAGGGATTTTGCGACTAGGATGTTTCTTCCACTTTATGATTTGGGGCATGAACAAAATGCTCAATTAATGAAATTAAAAAGGTTGTAATTATGTTATTACAGAAATGGGTGCGGTTTAATAGTGTCGATGACGTATTTTTGTAGGCCAACCAAGGAAGAGCAGCATCGTTGTGGTTCCCTTTAGAAAAACACAATAGGTTTTTCCTTTGAAACATGGATTATTGTTCACGCTCTTTTTCCCCAAATTATCATACCTGTGTAATTTAAAGTGTTAATGTAATCACCAGAGCTAAAAAAAAGGCTAACGTTGGGCTGGAAATAAACTACACTGCACTTTCGTGACCTCACCGCCCCCACAACTAAGCCTCCAAGTACTTCACTATACTTAACCATATAACGTTAACTCCGGAGAGTGTGAGTGGAATATTTTATAAGAGCTTTAGTATGAATACAATAAGACTGGGAAGGGGACTGATGGAAACATTAGCACAACCTCGGTAAGCTAAATTAGCTACTTGTTAGCGACCGGTTTTAATAAGACATGTAAAAAACTTTAAAAAAAAAAAAACTCCAGTCGGGTATTTACCAATGTGTTTTTAAAAAAAGGGTCGTGTTAGGTACTGACTTCATTTCAGGCATTTGATCAGAGACTGTACCAGAAATTATACCAGAAATCTGAACTGACTGAGTGAATTACACGTTAGATTTCCTACAGCCCTCAAGCGGATCGATTGCAGACATTTACCGGCTGACAGGACGTTTCTGTCGTAAAACCCAAGTGTCGTGAATACTGGCCGCCCACCGAAGATGGCGGCGGAGCTGCATCCGCGGAGCGGAAAGCTGATCGGCCTGTCCAACTCGAACCGAACCGCCCGGCGAAACCAGCCAGTCCAGGAGTTCAACCATGGACTGGTGCTCAGTAAGGAGCCGCTGAGGGACCGGGATGTCTTCACCGTCCGCATTGACAAGAAGGTAAACAACAACAGGCCCGCCGCTGCTGCCTCTCCTCAGCGGGGGTGAGAGCAGCGGGAGTGCTGGAGCAGCGCTGGTGGGACGGGCCGGTGGTCTGTCTCTGTCCGCAGTGATGGACTTCTCGCGTACTGGGCGGTTCACACTGTTTGACAGGGAGCACGGTTGATGCAATCGTTCAGTGACGGATTGCAGACAGTCAGATATTCACCAGGGTCAGATTGATTTATTGAACACATTCCTATGTGCAGATATATTAAACTCATCAGTAAGCTAACGAATGTTTATGTTGCCTTGGTACCGTCAGTTAGCCATGCTAATGAGCCGTTAGCAGTAGCAAGCGGTGTGAGCACAGGCTAGCCGGGGTTAGCTTTTCTAGAAGGTCCAATATGGAGGACTGTCGAGTATTGATAACAACATGTTGTTTTTTGTCGCACTACTGAAGCCCCAATAAGCCGGTTTACGTAGTTTTGTTCAGTTTCGGTTTGAAAGATTCGGTGACAGACATAGCTTGGGTGCCTGTCAGTTTCTCTGCCTGCATGTCTCGATGGCTAATAATACTGCAGTGCTCATAGCAGTGACTCAAAAGCTATGTGAGAGCCTGAATAGACACAATGCATACAGTTAGGTGCTGGTGTCTGTTACTATTCTGACTGTCTTTAATAGTATCCAGAATTAGAGGACCTCTGTTCGAGTCATCCTTAGAGCTGACACACTTGATCCAAGCACAAAGCATATTGAGGCCTTACCAGCTCTGCTAATGTTATGCATGAGGAGTTCAGATTTACTACTAAGCGTTTAGCTAACTAATCACTTGTATCTGTAAAAAAAATCGTCTTTTCCAGTAACAGAGAAAGTAACATCAACAACGTAAAGGGAACCAATTTGAGTGTATACTCTTGCTCTATTTTCTTTATATACATATTGTCCTTTTATTTATCCAGATCCTTGTTTTTAAAATTCTGTTTTTATTCATTAATTTCTCTAATTTTATAGGAAGGGTCTTTTGTTCCTCAGTGAAATTGTTATATTTTACACCTTATATATATATACACCCTTTACTGTGGGGCAGCTTGCTCACTTTTTATTCTATTTCTTCTGTTATCAAACCATGATACAGTATTATCTTGATGTACCTAAGAGGACTCATTGCAAATTAGTTAATGTTAAACATATATTCCTCTACATATATTGATCTTTAACTCTTCTGCCCAGTTTGAAGTTTTGTATTTAATCTGACAGGAATGATGAAAGAATAAGCTGAATTCCTCCACTTATATTTCCATCATTGCCTTGAATTTGCAGCTTTCATATGATGTCAGCACAAATGCTAATCTGTGGTTTGTGTGCCATGTCCCCCTGTGACTCAGGTCTCTCTCATTTCATATCAATGTTTACTTTCTGACGTATCTGCTTCGGAGTGCTTTTTCTCCTGTAATGGCATACGCAGTCTGCAACCTTACTGGGTTTCAAACATCATGGCAATCCTGTAGCCTGTGCCAACGCCAACAGGGCCACCAAGGCTTCCCCTTAAATGACAGTGCAGTGTAGCCACAGGCATTGTTATTCTGAAAATCTACCATAATGACACAACGTTTTATATGAGCAAGTAAAGATGAAAGTGCTTCAGTAGCATCTACTATTTGTGAAAGATAATCTGTCTCATAAACAGCATCATGCTCTGTCATGACACATTGCTTGGGTAAAAATCAATGCTTTCCCATCAAGGAGCAGCACGCATATTGCCATGACTGCCCATTCTTGTTTGCTGACACTGGCTAAACTACATCACATGTTGAAGTTTCGTTGGACAGTTACCACACCGGGCACTGTCAGCAGTTTAGGGTTTGTATTTCAAAAAAAGATCCAATTTTACACATTTTACATACTGTGCCTAGTAGTTGGGAATGTTGATTTTGACTTGGAGGTGCCTCAGACTGTAGCCCATTAAGGACTGAAGCCATTAGCCCATTTAATCGATAAGTTAATCACTACAAAATTAAATGGCAACTATTTTGGTTGTAGATTAATCATCCTAATTAATTTTTAAAGCAGAATTGTCAGTCTGTAGTTCCAGTCTTTCAGTGTGAGGAAGTTTTAATCCTACAAGTAAACTGAGTCATTTTTGGGACTCGTGATTGGAAGAAACTAATTTGGGATTAACATTTTTCACTCTTTTATAGGTTAAACTCTTAATCTGTAAACGAAGAAATAATAAATAGATTAATCTATGATAAAAAAAATAATCATTAGTTGCAGCACTATAGTATAACCCTTAAATGTTATTGATAACTATTACTACTATTATTTTACTCCCACTTTTAAAGTGACATTCTGGAATATCAGTAAATTAAGTGTTTTAAAAAGTACAACTGCTTTCATATTTTTAATAAGACTCTCAATGTTACTTGAAATGGTCTACATCATGTCAGTCTTTGAAATGGTTGCTAAACTTGACTTTTAAATTGTTAATTAATTGAACAGTTGTGTTCACCTCTCCCCTCTGCAGAGTGTAGAAGTAATATTTGTGTGTTTGTGCATGTGTGGTGTGTGAGGTGAGAAGCTTCTCCCTCTCTGTGTAGTATAAGCAGTAAATTTCAGTCCCTGCTTTTTACACAATTAATTTTTCATTCTTTTCAAAAGCTGTCTAAAGGGTCCGACTCGGCATGTATGGTTGTATCTTGTAGTTATTGCTTTTTTGAAAAGAGAGAGAGAGAGAGGGAAAGAGAGAGAGAGACTGAAAGGCAGACACCCACAGGCTCGCTGTTACATAAGTGAATGAGCAGGGGAAGGAGATGTCTGTCTCCTCCACACAGCGACCCGGTCAGGCTGAGTTACCTCTAAATCTGTTAACCCAGATACCCGTGCTTTCGTAGCACACTGCCTTACATAGTTTCTGCCACACAGCTGAGGAGGTACACCAAGGGAGCAGACAGAAGAGAGGAGGCAAAAAGGAGGCATATTTTTTTTTTAAAATGATATTGATCTCAGAGGAGTTTTTCTTTTTGTTTTTCTCTTCGGCTCGGAAGTAAGCTGCAGAAAAACATCCCAGGAGCTGGTGGGACTTCAATGTTACCCTCAAGGTCACTTCATCTGGGTGGATTTTTGCCAACTCGCACTGGAGTCCTGTGGAGTTACAGAGTGAAAAAGGGGGATAAGGAGAGTAGCTGATGATTCATCTTAAAGTGTCAGAGTACTTTTGACTCCAGTCTTTTTTTTTCTTCAGAAACATACGCCTTTTTTTCTTTTTTTTTTTTTCTTGGATGTCGTTCTCTGAGGGGGCAGCAGGTGGAGTGCAGCGAGCCAGGAGATCACTCCTCAGCGGGATGACGTGGGCTCATGCCCCTGTCTGACGGCAAGCATCTGCTGTGCGAAGAGTGTCTTTAAGCAGGACTCTGAATCACCAGCAGCTGCAGCCCCTCTCACTGCTGCACTCCGTCATCGTCATCATGGAGGCAACGCCACAGAAAAAAATAGATTTCAACCCTGGAGATCAATAAAGTATCATATTATTGTGAGCTTTTGTGTTTCTAAGAAGAAATGGATATCTTAGTCTGTGCATTATGGGATGCATTTCCAATGTCATGCAAAGACAAAAGGAGTTTTGCACCGAAACAGTTGTCTTGTGTTTCCTTGAATCTTCTGTGGAAGGCAGAATGATGGAGGTGAAGCTTGTTTGCTTGTTTGTTGTGTGCACATCTCTGTTTTTTAATGAAAGTGTTTATTGTTTTATCACAGTGGAAAGAAGAAAGCATGAGAGGAGAGAGAGGAGGCAGCTCATGGAGTTGAGGATTAATAATCCATTCCACTTTTAGTTGGTTAACACAATAATCCCTCCCAATTTAGGAGATGTCACATTTATAAAAGTAGGAAAAGAAAACATGGAATATATCTGCAAACAAGATTAAAGCTTCAAAAACTTTATTAAGCAAGAAGAAAATGTTTCAAACGCAGTCTCCTGATGTCATGTCAGCTGAGTAAACAGGAGATGTACAACACTTGCACTACGACCCCCCCCCCCAGTTTATTTATTGTGGGACTAGTTGACCACGATGTCAGTGAGATTCTCTTTGGTCTGTTCTCTCACATTGCATCTGGGCTAATTTTAGCACAGGATGTGCACTCAACTACATTTGTGCATCTGCGTGTCTTTGACATCTCATCTTGGATGTGGGATGCTGGTGCTACAGTAGTGTATGATGGTAGGACATGCCATGTGTTGGTTCTTTAAGGGGAGAACCAGTATTGAGAAATTAATTTTTGACCCTTAGTTAAAGTCATTTTTTCACACAATCTTTTTTTGCACTACCATACATACAAATATAGGCGCTTTGTGCTAATGCATAGCTTAGTTTGCTGTGTGTTGAAACTGTCCTGTTTCATTTTCAAAGAAACTCTCCCTGAGCTACGTTCTTCACTGACAGAGTGACTAAAAATAACGTGATGGATCATACGACAAGGCTTACTTTGTTTTCCATAGATATCTACCTGCAGTTTTTAGCACAGTGCTTCACTCTTTAAACATCACAGCTTAGACGCTGTGCAGAGTCTCAGAGTAACAGCTGCTGTCAACTGTTTTTACTGCTACTACTTTCTCTTTCTCAATCTGTTATTGTGGTTGCCAGGTTCTCTAAAATTCACATCATCGTGAACAAGGCTCTCTGGAGGAAAAGATTTTTTTATTTCAAGAGGACCTAAATATAGGATACAAAAAAAAACTAATATGAAAAACAAAATTTATAAGTAAAATATTGAACAATGGTTAATATTCATCAAAAATATAAGAAACAAACAGCTGATGATGTTATTATTTTCTAAATCTTTCCTGTTTACCCTCAGGTGAACTCCTGGAGTGGCTCCATCGAGATCGGCGTGACGGCACTGGACCCTGCTGCGCTGGACTTCCCCAGCAGCGCCACAGGCCTTAAGGGCGGCTCCTGGATCGTGTCAGGCTGCTCGGTGCTACGCGATGGCCGCTCGGTCCTGGAGGAGTACGGCCGCGACCTCGACCAGCTAGCGGAGGGGGACAGGGTCGGCATTCAGCGCAGCTCTCGCGGTGAGCTCCACCTGTGGGTCAACGGACAGGACTGCGGCGCAGCCGCGAGTGGCTTGCCGCCCAAGCTCTGGGCAGTGGTTGACCTGTACGGCAAGTGCACTCAAGTGACGGTGGTTAGCTGTGAGCCGCCGCCGCCCTCCACGGAGAAAGAGACAATAGAGCGGGAGGAGGAGGTGGAGGTGGAGGAGGATGAGGAGGAAGAGGTGGTTGTGTGCGGGGTGCGGGAGGACGAGGGGATCACGGCACTGATGAATGTGGCAGCAATGAATGGAATGATGAATGGAGATGAAGGTAGGCTGTCTTTTAATCAACATGGACCTTTTTTTCCAAGCTTTTTTAAGGTATCTGATGTTCTCACCCTTTGCACCCCCGTCACTCTTCTCTCCATCAGTGCCTGAGCTGAGCTGCAGTCACAGCCGACCCGACAAGTTCCCCAACAACCTGGAGCCTGACACAGGTAGTAAAACTCTCCTCAGGTCAGTTGATGGATGTTTTGTGACGTGACCAGCATTGACATCTTCATCTTCTTCTCCTTCTCCAGTTCTAACGGAGCACCAGCTCTTTGACGTCTTCAACAACGCAATAGTATCTTTTTATCGCTCTGCGGATGAAGGTGGAGGGGAAGATGGTGGCGGTGGAGGAGGAGGAGCGGGAGGCAGCGGCGCAGCAGGGGGTGGAAATTCAGGAAGTGACTCCTCCTCCAGAAATGACAGAGGGAGCAGCAGCAGCAGTGCCGTCAACAGCGACAGCGGGATAGGAACAGCAGGAGGTGGAGGAGGAGCCAGCGGTCCCGGAGAAAGTGGAAATACTAATAACAGTCCTTCAGGAAATGGAGGGGTGGGGTCAGGAGTCGTGACAGGTGGGATGACCACCAACGACGCGCTGCTCTTCCACGAGAAATGTGGCACATTGATCAAACTGAGCAACAACAACAAGACGGCAGAGCGGAGGAGACCGCTGGACGAGTTCAACAATGGCGTGGTGATGACCAACCGGCCGCTCCGACACAACGAGATGTTTGAGGTGTTTACAACCACAACTAAGTGCTGAGATGTTTAGAGAACAAACTGGGTCATACTGAAACAAGAAAATATCAAAGTGTAGCTGGCCATTAACCTTCGTAGTGATGATTTGTCAATGCATTTCTCTCAGAAGTAGTTATGTTAAGAAGAGGCGGAACCTGAAAATATTTTACATATTTGCATTAAAATAAATTGAAAGGAATGTCCAAAACCTTTCAGTATTTGAACAGAGTTCCCAAGAATGTTGTTGGCCAAGGCAAAGACAAATGATTATAAATAAGCATTCTTTATGTCCAGAGGTCAGGTTGTATTCATCACTTTTGAAGCAGAATAAAGAAGATCTTTTATTTTTAGCTGATAAATGTTTAAAAAAAAAGCCAATACCAGAAACATTTTACAGTTTTTTTCTGTGATGCTTTCAGATCCGCATTGATAAGCTAGTGGACAAGTGGTCGGGCTCAATAGAGATCGGCGTGACCACACACAATCCCAACAACCTGGACTATCCCGCAACTATGACCAATCTGCGCTCAGGTAACACACACACACACACACACACACACACACACACAGTAGGCTTCAAACTACCGAACAAGAGGAGTTGATCAGTGTTATTGACATTAACTGGTTGTTTGTATCAGGTACAATCATGATGAGTGGCTGCGGGATACTGACCAACGGGAAAGGAACCCGCAGGGAATACTGTGAATTCAGCCTCGATGAACTTCAGGTTTGTGATGACGCATGCACACATTTTATTCCGCGACGTGCCGTGCAAGTGTGTCTGGTTTCACTCCATTGATCTCCATCTACTCCTCTCATTCCTGTCAGGAGGGAGATCACATAGGGTTGATGCGCAAAGCCAGTGGAGCTCTGCATTTCTACATCAATGGCATCGACCAAGGTGAGACATTTGCACACTTTTTAGGGGAAGGAAGCCCACTGAAGCCCCGCTGAAAGTGGGACGTCAGTGATGTGATGGTGATGTAACGAAAGAGTGACTGAGAAAATCCCACCAATCAGCTCGTATTTATAATCATACTTGTAAAAACAATTTGGAAATAACTGTAACTAAGAATGTTGCCTGAAGGAGGAGTGTGATTAAAATTCATGGCTCTCTACTCATAACCACATGGGGTTTTTTTGCAGGTGTTGCGGCAGCCCAGACCCCCGGCGTAGTTTACGGCGTGGTCGACCTCTACGGAATGGCCGTTAAAGTCACCATAGTCCACAACCACAACCACAGCGACCGCCTCAGACGCAACAACGCCATCATGAGGGCCCTGTCTCCAGATGTTGGCCGGCCCAGGCCAGCGCTCTCCCTCACTCCGGACACGGAGGGGCCCGACAGGCTGCTCTTCCACACCAACTGTGGCCAGAAGGCGGCCATCATCAGTGACGGGAGGACAGCGCTGCGGCCACAGTGAGTCCACTTCCCACAATACCTTTGAATTGAATCCAGGCATTCTTCTTATTGACATGCTTTATTTTAACTTGTTATAGTTTCTTTTGGTAAAATTTCAGCTTTAAAAAGCTTCAACACTGTTTGATACTTTTTACAGTTATCAGAAATACTAACATTTCATCAAAGTTTGCAATGAATGATGGGTAGAAATGGTCCACATGCAGCACTTAAAACATAAAACAGTCATACAAGTCAACAATCTTGCTTCCAGTGCGACCGATGACTTCAACCACGGCGTTGTCCTGAGCAGCCGGCCGCTGCGCTCCAACGAGGTGTTCCAGGTTCGCATCGACAAGATGGTGGACAAGTGGGCGGGCTCCATCGAAATCGGTGTCACCACGCACAACCCTGCATACCTGCAGCTGCCCTCCACCATGACAAACCTGCGCTCAGGTAAAAGAGATCTAATCCGCTTCATAATAATTACAGGCTCTTCCTCTTGAACTTTGATTATGTAACAGATGTGTTGCTGCAAATTTAAGTGGAAGTGTGGCAGAGTTTCAAGCAGAGATCACTCAAGAAACCCCTTCACTGTGCTGTTGTTTCCAGGGACGTGGATGATGACGGGTAATGGTGTAATGCACAACGGAACAACAATCTTGGATGAATACGGTCACAACCTGGACCGGCTCAAGGTCGGTGATATTTCTGGTTTTATTCCTCAGCTTGTAATCATCTTCTGTCCTCCTTCATCTTAACATAATGCCTCTGACCTTCTCCTCTGCAGTGAATCTTTAAAAAACACTTTTTCCCATCTTGCAGGCTGGTGACACAGTGGGCGTAGTGCGGAAGGAAGACGGCAGCCTCCATTTCTTTGTGAACGGCGTGGCTCAGGGCCCGGCAGCCTGGAACGTCCCTCCCAGTGTCTATGCTGTGGTCGACCTGTACGGTCAGGCCGCTCAGGCCACCATCATGGACGACATGGGTGAGGAGAGGAGAGAGAGAGGGAGATCAGGCTGCATTTTGAACAGTTGGGAGGCTAAACTAACTGAGCTTCTGCTTAAAAACATGTGAACTTATTACTATTTTCCCTCCTCTGCTTCTCCTTCTATCAGTGGACCTCCCTCCTCTCCCAGAGGACAGCTCAGAGGGTCCCACGGCCATGTCCCCTGGGAGCCCCTGCTCAGTGGGTGGGGCCAGCACAACCAATGACCTGCGTTTCCACCAGCTACACGGCACCAACGCTGTCATCACCAATGGGGGGCGCACCGCCCTGCGTCAGAACTGCCGCAGCGAGTTCAACGACGCCATCGTCATTTCCAACAGGTGATTTAAGCTCATTTTTGGGACAAACTGACAGCAACCCAGCAGATAGCGAAATATTTCAAGGTTTTAAACTGACTGTGTCATGTAATGCGAAGGAATCGCCAGATCATGATGGTGTTTACATGTGAATAAACCAACAGAAGTAAAAGGAACTTAACTTACAGACAAAGTTATGAATTACATTGAGTTTGTTCTCCCTTGAGTTTAGTTCGAGGACTTAACATAATCCAGAGATTGTGTTGTGCTGGAGTTGCCTCAGGATTTCAACTTGTCACCTCCTTGCAGGTGCCTTCGAGATGGAGAGCTGTTTGAAATCATCATTCAGAAGATGGTGGACCGCTGGTCGGGTTCAATAGAAGCAGGTGAGCTGCTTCTGTTGTGTCCACAAGGAGTCCAGCTAACTGTTCTTTCTCTGCTACAGCTTTGTAACCATTTTATTTAAATGAATGTCATGTTTAATCTCTGCTGACTTCCTGTGTGTCCAGGAGTGACAGCCATCAGGCCGGACGAGCTTGAGTTTCCAAACACTATGACTGACATCGACTATGACACCTGGATGCTCAGGTAGAATATTTTTGCATATTTTGCTGTTAAAATAGTTCTTCAAATTTGCACCATTACTGTGATTCATATCAATGCATTTTTTAAAGTTTTGGTCTTTGGTCAGATTTTTTTATTTAAACTCCTTTTTTTTTGTGTCCACAGTGGAACGGCCATCATGCAGGATGGCAACACGATGCGCAACAACTACGGCTGTGACCTGGACTCGCTGACCACAGGCTCACGGATCGGCATGATGCGCTCAGCCAGCGGCGACCTCCACTATTACATCAACGGCGTGGACCAAGGTGTGGCCTGCTCCGGTCTGCCACCAGGTACAAGAAGCAGGACTACAGTTAAAATACCTGCAGCTTAGGTTAAGAGTAAATGTTTCATTTGATGACTCAATACCTCATCTGTTCCCTCCCCCTCTCCCTCCCTCGTCTCTCAGAGGTGTATGCTGTGATCGACCTGTATGGTCAGTGTGTTCAGGTGTCCATCACCAGCTCCTCAGGCCCGCTGGACAACAGCCTCTGTACCAGCAACATCACTGAGAAGAGCTTCCCCATCCACTCGCCAGGTACACATCAGGGTCCTTATTTGGGTCCTGAAAACCTTGAAAACCTTGAAAAATGATGTTATGAAACTGTATGTAAAGCCTGTAAGAGGTTTTATAAGTATTTGTATAATCTTCAACACCATTGTACGAATTTTTGAATTGAAAGATGTTTAAAAACACTTAAGTGTAAATTTATGTTGTATGTATTTGTAACCACAAGTGTAGAAGAAAGAGTTAAGGCTCGAAATATCTTACACTGATTGTACTCAAATCCTAAGCTCTTTATTTCTTCTTTGCGTGTGTCTGTAGTAGCAGGCGTCGCCCATCGGCTGCACAGTAAACACGGTAAGAACGTGGTGCTGCTCGGCGAGGGCTGCCAGGCCGTCAGAGTTGGAGGTTACGCTCACGGCATCGTGTTCAGTGCGAAGGAACTGAAAGCAGACGAGCTGTTCGAGGTAAACGATGGCTTAAGGAAATGCACTAAAAATGAACCCTCTTACCTGCTTTGTCATTTTTGAAAATAAAGTGCACATTAACCTTAAAAATACCCACATAAAGAAGATATTAAGTCTCCTTAGTAAAAATGATATGGCTCATTTTTTCCTCCACTAGCTTCTAATATGTGTTTCCTCTGTTTCTGCGCAGGTGAGGATTGATGAAGTGGACGAGCAGTGGTGCGGTTCGCTGCATATCGGTCTCACCACGCTGGCTCCCCCGGAGCTGCCATCCTGCCCGCTGTCAGGTCTCTCCCCCTCCCTCCCGCAGCTTCGCACCAAGGTCACCTGGCTGCTCTGCGGCTCTGAGGTCCGTCGCAACGGTGTGCTGCAGCGCCAGAACTACTGCTGCTCACTGGACCGGCTGACGGTAAGCTGCAGCCCTCCGGCTCTGTGAGGAAAAAATGACCTCACTCCGAGTCTGGCAGCTCCTTAAGGCTGCCTTATAAGCTAACAATCAGTTCAGAAAGTTACAGACTGTTTAAAGCACCGTTAGATCAGGTTACAAAGGTCATAACAGAGAGCTTTACCTCTTCAGCAATCTCTTCTTTTGTCCCAGAATGGTTGATGGAGTCCCTCTGGCTGCTGTAAAGTCCTAATGTAAAACTGAAGACTTCAGAAACACAAAATATATATTTTTCAGCTCATTTATATAACTCATAATCTGCTTTTTGTAGCATAAATCCTGAATATATTGTGATTTCTTTCAAGTCTACTGTTCAAAATCTTGATTGTTTTTGACTACAGTTGATTGAAAGTAAATGTGTGATAATCTGTGATTAGGCTGATTTAAACAATTCAATTATTAACAGTTTAATTGATTTGTCAGAAAATATTAGCTCTTGTAAAACAACATCTCTGCTGCCAGGATAAAGGATGATCCCTTTATCGCCATTAATTGATTGATCATCTCTGAATATGATTGTTTCTCAGGTTGGGAACCGTGTCGGTGTGAAGAGGTGCAGTGATGACACCATGCACATCTTCATCGATGGTGAAGATATGGGACCTGCAGCTACTGCAGTTGCCAAGGTACACACACACACACACACACACACACACACACACACACACACACACACACACACACACACACACACACACACA
>JAQMCX010000039.1:9889988-9937437 GCA_029814765.1 Acanthurus leucopareius
CACACACACACACACACACACACACACACACACACACACACACACACACACACACACACACACACACACACACATCTATAGTCTCAGCTGGTTGGCTGGAAGCTGCCATTCAACGTCTCTCTGGCTCTTTGTAGAATGTGTATGCAGTTTTGGACCTATATGGGCGGATTACAGCCGTGTCCATCGTGAGCTCTTCACTGATGGAGGACACGGAAAGCGTCAAAGCCCCCTCGCTCTCCTCGGACAGCTGCAGCGAAGGAGAGGAGGACAGCACCCCTGTCAGAGAGGTAAGAGCCCAATGAGAGGAGAGCATAAAAATTAAAAACCACTGAAGCTTAAACTCTTCATATCATCCTTTTGTAACCTCCAGGTTGAGACGGAGCCATGCGCTCTGGTTCCCACCGTCATGGCGTTCCTGGAAAATCACGGCAAAAACATCCAACTGTCCAACCAGAACCTGACGGCTGCCAGAGTTTCCAGCTACAACCAAGGCCTGCTGGTCACCGCCCAGCCGCTGGCTCGCCAGCAGCTGTTCCAGGTAACCTCACCGTGACGCTCAGGTGTCTGCATGTGATCCAGGAGGCTTTTTCCTCAGATAGATGAGTTTGAATTAAAAGGCGAGCAGATTCACGAGGTGGTTTCGCTGTTTTCTTGAATAATATTCAAATACATTTGGTCAGCTGTTTTTAGTTTGTAATACTGAAGACTATGATACCGAGAAAATCAAGTCAGATTTACTTTTGTAGACTCAAATCAGTCAGAACTTTGCTTAAAGAGCTTTGTATAATCTTTGCAGCACACAACACACACTTAATCCTTAAACCCTTGATGATACTGGAAAGTCTCAAAAAAAAAGACTAACAAGAAAACAGAAACAAAATTCTGGAAGAAACAGAACTAAAAAGTCTTCGTAGTGTTTCAAAACTCTACTAAATGTCGCACTAAACACAAGAAGAAGAAGATATTTCAGGCTGTGATTGTTCCAGTCTGACAACAGCTGCTCTCATGTCACCAGTTTCAGATCGACCGTCTGAACCCGTCGTGGACGTCGTCGCTGTCGTTAGGGGTGATCGGTCACTCCCCCGACAGGCTCAACTTCCCCTCCACGGCATGTTGTCTGAAACGCTCCGCCTGGCTGCTGCAGAGAGACTCCGTCTTCCACAACTCACTGAAGGTAAACACACACCAGCTTAAACGCACAATATCTCTCATCATGTCAGTGGAATTGATTTTGGTCTGGCGTGACAAACCGGGTGTGTTCTCGCTGACATCAGCCTCGGTGACTGATTGATTGATCTTTTCTCCTTCTTGTCTCACCCTCTTCCTGCTCCTCCTCCTTTCTCTGTCATCTCCCGTCTTGTCACTTGTCTTGTCTCCGTTGTTAAACAAAACGTTTTCTCTCTGCTTATCACTTTTTTCCTCAGATATGTGAGAACTACGGTCCTAACCTGGACACTTGTCCGGAGGGGACGGTGTTGGGTCTGCTGGTGGACAGTAACAGCTGTCTTCACCTCTACGTCAACGGCATGGACCAGGGTGTTGCGGCGCAGGACATTCCTTCCCCCTGCTACCCCTTCATCGACCTCTACGGACAGTGTGAGCAGGTCAGTCACATACAAACTACAAACTCAACAATGCTCAGTTTGGCCTGATCCATTCTGGTGTAGGAACATATAAGTCAATTTCATTTTTTCTTGGAACAAAATCCTGTTGTTCTTCTAAAATACAATGTCAGAAATGTGTAAATACATGATTATATGGAAGGTCAGTACAGATTGTACCTAATTTTTTATAATTATGGTCAAATATTGACCAAACATTGGCTCATCCTGGCAGGTTACTATAGTTACAAACAACGTGCCAGCTGTGGGTGGAGAGAGCGGTGAGAGCCGTTGTCAGGGCGACATGGAGAAGGCGGACATGGTTGACGGTAAGAATCCAGTGGTTGATGTTTGTTTATCTCTTCGTTAAGGTTGTGTTCAGCCTTTAAAGTCGTGTGTTTTTAACAGGAATCAAAGAGAGCGTGTGCTGGACGCCCCCCCCAGAGGTGAACCCCAACAAGACCTGCGAGTACCAGGCGCTGTGCTCACGCTTCAAGGACCTGCTCACATTACCAGGTGAGTTTTATTCAGATTTTTGCTCCAGGATTTCTCTCTCAGATCTATAATCAATCAATTAATCAATAACAATCATGATCTTTCTTCTCAACTTTCATAAGATGGCTACTTTAATGAAGACGCGAAGTACAACCTGTGCTACTGTGAGTCCTGTCACAAGCTCCGGGGTGATGAAGCTTATTACAAGAGAGGAGAGCCGCCCCGGGACTACGCCCTGCCCTTTGGGTGGTGCCGCTTTGCCCTCAGGTGAGAGGAAAACCTTTCAGTCAGACACATGAAAGTACTGAGGCACAGAACCAACCAGTCTGTGGTTATGAGTTTTAAGGAGGTACTGTTGTATTACTGACAGCCAGGGGTGTGCAATCTAACTCTGTACCAGGGTGAAAGTTTATGAATATAGCTGCATGCTCCTTTAATGTGATGATCCATAGGAAGTAATGGCAGATAAATATAGAAGATGCCAGGAGAGAAAAGTATGGTCTGACTGACAGCTGTGCATCTAATCATCTGTATTTAACATCTGTACAGCCTCCTCATTGTAACGTGTGTGTCTAAAAGTGAAAGCATTCTTTTTGTGCAGGATCAAGCCCCACTGTGAGGTTTCTAATGCACTGAAGAAGTGGCACATCGCGTACCACGGCACCAGTGTAGGAGCCCTGCGTCGCACGCTGGACCACAGCCAGCTGCTGCCCGGTAGGAAGATCATAGATAGAAAATAAGCTTCTAAAGCTAAGAGCATTAGCTAGAAGCCTGAACCTTAAATGTTTTTTTTTTTTTGCTGCAGGGACGTCGTCCATCTTCTCAGTGTCCCCGGTGAAGGCGGAGGGGCCTAATGGCTACAGCGAACCAGAGGAGAACAGCGCCCCCGGCAGGGAGGTTCCCAGAGTGCGGCTCTCCCCCACTATGCGCTACTCCGGCATGGAGATCTTTGCCCCCAAAGTGCAGTAAGTCCATCTGGTTCAGAAAATCACTAATACATTAGAAATACTTACATCCTGGCAAGAGCACTTACTGATAGTTTTCCTTCTCCTCATGCAGATTTCAGGACCCCCGCTCTCACCGCTGCCACCACGCTCAGGTGGGATTCCAGGTGTGCGTGCGCCCCGGCTCCTACAAGGTGGGACCCCAGACGCTCAACCACAGCGAGCCCCTGGACCCCCGCTTCAGCAACTCAGAGATCGAGTGGATCACTAAGGAACAGGGCGGCACACTCCTGTACGGACTCCTCATCCGGGTCGAGTGAACGGAGCGACCGAGGGGGGCGGGCATTCGGGTGGAAGTAGGGAGGGTCCTTGCGGGGCCCCTCGTACTTTTAATTAACTGACAACCAAATCCAACCCCTGCCTTGAGCGAGAGACTCCTCTGGAATCCAGCTGTTCCTACTGTGGATGGTTGACAATTCAGCATTATTGATTTGTTTTTTTGTTTTTTTGTTTATTTTGTTGTTTTTCGGTTGTTTGCTCTTGGACTCTTTTAACGGCCGGGGGCTACGGCGGTTTCAAAGAACAGACACTGCCTGCACTTTATGTTTCGGACACTCGTGGGCGATTTTTAAAGTAACTTCTCATCGACACGGCGCGTTAGTTCATTCGCTGTTCGCTTACATATTTTCTTCCACACTCACAAACAGCTTTTTTTTTTTTTTTTTACTTTTACTTTTACTTTTACGGCACTTATTTTAACACTTCAAACACTTCATCTCTGCTCCGTTCAGTGTTTTTTTTTATTTTGGGAGTTGTCCCCTGCCAACCTGCACGTTCATGGACTGTCAACTAAAAAAAAAAACTGAAACGTGGGTCAAAAAAGAAGAAAAAAAAAAAAGAGTGACAATGTTTTCAGAAAATCTAAAAAAAAAAAACCAGAAAGACACTTGAATCTGAGAATGAACCCAAGAGTGTCTAGTGATTGTGACTTCTTAAAGAGGGGAGGGGGATTTTAAAAAACTGGAGGAAGGAAAAAAAAATGTTTACACATGTACTGTACGAGTATGTCGCTGTCCTCTCCGTGTCTCCACGTTAGCAGTCTGGCTCCTTTATAAGTCCTGTTTGCATTTCTGTTCCGGCCCAGAATCTCTTCTGACTGCTCTTGTCAAATGGAAAACATTCACCGGCTTTTAAACTGTGGAGGAAACTGGAAGTGTGTGACAGAAAAAAACAGACCTCTTTAAAAAAAAAAAAACCTCCTGCACCTTTTGGGAAGCTTAAAAATCAATGAATCAAGGTAATGAATAGCAAAATTACGCTCCATCTTGAGATCTTTAAATATGTTTACCTCTTGACTTAATAGGTTTTCATCCGGGAAAAAAGGGGGGGAAAAAAAAGGAAAAGTTTGACATTTTGGGAAAAAAAACATTTACTCGCTTTCGTGTAGAGAGTTAGATTAGAGCGGTATCAATCTTCTCACCATGCAAACTCAGCAAGAAAGCTAATTTCCCAGCTGCAGCTAAAGCCAAAAGGTTCAAGTGGTTTTCACATCACTCCCACTGTCTCACCCCGCTCTTCCCCAGTGTTTACTCCAGATTACTCACCCCTCCGTCTTGATCTATCAATCCCTCCTCTCACTGTTTACCTGGCAGGACCTTCAGAGCCAAAAGCTGGGAGTTTCAAGGTCAGCAGGAGGACAAGTCGTCTCCATCCCACAAACCCGGGGCCGGTGTTTACATGTGAATGTTATTGATTAGGGCTCTTTTATTTTAACCAACATGACTGATTTACATTTGTCAAATGTTTATACGAAGGTTTTATTCAATCCAAACATCCGCCTAAAGGTTGATTGTATGTGAACGGCTCTCCAAAAGCGGATCTGCCCCTTTTCGTCATCGTTCTCAGTCCTGTTGCCAATTTGATAAACCTGCTACACAGCGTGAAACCCCGACACTTTTCATGGCACACAGTTTTATTGAGTCAAACTCAAAAAAAATATTTAAAGAGAAGCTCAGTCAACTTCTAAGAGCAGCTGTGATCCGACTGATGGAAGATCTACGGGGTTTGGCAAAGGAAAAACTTCCAATCAAAAATGTGAAGAATAATATTATTATTATTATTATTATTATTATATGGGTTATTTATGGCCCAGTGCTGCTTTGTACAATTTAATTTGTATTGTTTTCCTTTTTTTTCGTTTTCTGTATGTTGCATTGTACAGGCTGTTACATAACAAATCATATCTTCCTGATTTATAAAAAATAAACTGACAAACAGTATGCACAGAGGGATGGTAGTTTTTTTGAGGACGGGGGTGGGGCGGGGGTTGTGGGGCAAGGCTGTAAAAACAAAAAGATGCCACGAAAAAAAGACAAAATCTACCGGTGCTTTTGGTTCCTTTTTCTCAAATTTTATTTAGAGTAGGAAAAAAAGTCCGGTCACTGACATGTTATTGCAGTGCTGTACACTTACTCAATCACACTTTTTTCAAAATGCTGTAGACTAATTACTCATTAAGGCCAATAGTGGGTTTTTTTCATAGCTTTTTTACAGAAATAGTGGCAGCGCCGTCCTGCCAGAACAGACACACATGAAGAAATTTAAAAATGCCAGAGACTGAGCCAAGAGTTCATCAACTAAAAATAGACAGATGACAAGCCTGCTGTCCCACAAACATGTAATGATGCCAGAATTATGGCGAAAGTACAGTAAGAACCACTGACAAACAGTAATCGTTTTGAATGCATAGTCGTTTTTTGTTTACTGATCTGTCGTCAGCTTTAAAGAGTAATTTCTGCACCAGCTTTGACTATTTAAGTTGGACCCTGAGTTTCCTTTTTTAAATTTAAAATCCGCTTACTTGGAGCTGTACGTCTGGTCCCAAGCTCTTTTGGTCTTTTTTAATGCCTAGTTTGAACTTGGAGAAATACTTTCATTTACTTTCATTCTCAATGTTAGCTTTGTGCCTGTGCTGTGGTTAACTATGGTGTTGCATGGTTAGCTTAGCATCTTAGCATCTTGATGCAACAGGAAACAGCTAGCGTCAGGTGACCTCATCACTCCCAAGGTTACTCTGTGATGGGTTATACAGTTTTCTTTGCACAGAACTAAATTCACAAGCCAAGACATTTTTTTTACCTGTAAACAAGCAGATCTCTTATCTCTTAAAATCAGAATTTCACCGACATCCACTGTCTTGCCTGAAACATAAACGACAGCATTATTATTGAATTGGTTTCAGAGGTGGAGGTGTGGGCATATTTTCCAAAAGTTATACTAAACTAAGCTAATCTCCACCCGGCTACAGCCTCTTACAGAGAGTGATTACAATCTAAAGCTAACTTAAAACAAATCTGATTATTTTCAAAAGTGATTGATTAATTTGTCTATTTAACGTCCAAAATGGAGTACAAATTGCTCACTATCTAATTTTGACTTTTTAGCTGAATTTAATTTACTCACAGAAAGAAAGTAAACAAGTATTTCTCAAACTGTTTATCTGTGCCTTTAAGAATTCAAGCATGAAGGAGATTTTGATTAAACTGACTGAAATCTGGGACGATTGTTAGTTAAGGACACATGTTGCTTTAATTCTAAGATTAAGAAGAAATAGGGGCAAAAATTTTTGCTACAAAATATCTTAAAATATGTGCTGCACTTGTATGAAGAAAGACCAAAGTGCAGCTGTTGATAGTGACTTTGTTTTGGAGGGGGGAAAGGTCAGATTTAAAGCAGCGTCATGTGCATGTTGACAGTAAAAATCAAGTGTGATTGACGAGCTGGGAGGGTAAAAAACCTCTACATGAGCTCTGAGAACAGCTCCGAGAATAGAGAGACAAACGGACAAAGACGATGTAAAAGTTTGGTTCAGCTTCATTCAAATATACATCTTAACTTCCATGCGCGCGCACACACATACATACAAACAAACAAACACACGTACACTCTTTCAAATATGCCAGAAACCAACAACAACAACAAAAAAAAAATCCCACACACTTTAAAAAAATAGCGAAAAGTTCTTTGTACACTTACACGTAACAACCGTTAGCATTTGCCCGAACCCTGACAAACAGCATTCACTCCCGAACATAAAGGTAAGCATCAAGCTACAGTGGGTGCTCTTATAAAAACGCATGATCACAGTAGTTCAAATAAAATGGCTCCTTTTTTTTTTTTTTTGAATAAATAAAACAGTTGTGACAAAACGACCTTCACATCTTTTGACTCAAACATGATTTGAAAAGAAAAAAAAAACCTTCAGTAAGTCGAATACAGCAGCTGTTTTTCGCTTCCAGCTCCAACATAAATAAAAACGGGATCTAGAAACTCGTGGGTGGAAAAACCTCTCTTGAACCCACTCACACACACTCACACACACACACTCACACACACTCACACACACACACACACACACACACATAGAGCTCATTTGCCTGGACTGGAAAGGTGAGCCAAAACACAACCTCCTTGTAGAAACCACAGGAAAAGAACCTCGAAACATGGTTGTTTACAAACTCTTCTTGCTCTATGAAACTCCCCTCTTTTCTTTTTTAGCTTAAAAATCCAAGATTTAGCTTTTTTTTTTTTCTTGGATACACGACAGAAATGTCCCTCAAAGTGTCTTGCCTCAGCCGTCTGAAGTTTTTTTCCCCGATGCTCTCTGACCCCGCGTTCTCTGACTCAGCAGATTTTGAAGACTTTGAACGTTGCTGATGTACCGCAGTGAGGTGATAGATTTCATTTTGACGGGGGAGGGTTTGGTAGTCAGGTGGAAAAAAAGGGGGTCAGTTTTTTGAAACATTTCAGCGAGACCAGCAAAGGGTGGTGAAACCAGAGAGGCAGAGCGGGACAGCAGATGTATAAAGAGAGCACTCGATGTTCTTTTTCTTTTTTTTTGTTTTGTCTCTCAGGGGGAAGTAGGTGGAGGTACTAAGAGGAAAAACAGATGATAAAAAAAAAGAAGAAGGGATAGTTCTCCCAGAATTCATTGTGGCTGGTTGTGGGAGGACGGTAGAGGAGGTTTTACAGAGAAAGAGAGACAAAGGGAGGTCACTAACAAGAAGAGGAGGAGGAGGAGGAGGAGGGAGGAAGGCGAGCAGCAATTTGATTCGAGATGTGTGTTATCTCTCATCATCTACTTTACAGAAGTTTCTTTTTTTTTTTTTGTCGTTTTTTTACTCCGGACGAGCAGCTTCAGAACTTCTTGGGACCCCAGGCGGAGGCTTGCTTCGGGGCCACACCTGTCCCAAACGTGGGGAAATCCTCCGCACTGCTCATGTCAGGAGCCTGAAACAAAGAGACACAAAACGTTTGATACCCTGCAAAAATAATCCAGAATCAAGGCAAAACACTTTAATTACAGAATCTCCTTTTTCTCTCTAATTCATTTGCATCTCTTTTCAACTATTTCAGATTAAGACAAAACAATAAGGGATAAATTTATCGGGCTCCGACCCTTGTTCCTAATGCATTCATAATAAGTGTTAGGTAAAGGTCTGACCTTGTTCCCTGCTGCGTTCCAGGGGGCATCCCGCACCACAAAGCCCTTAGCCGGACCCCCGCTGCTATCATCCAGACCTCCTGCTCCACCTCCTCCTCCATAGCGAGATGGAGGCTTCATATATGCCGCCAAGGTCTCTGTCTCCGTCACACTGAGCATCTGCGAGAGGTGGAGAAAGGACGAGAGGGGGGAAGAAATCTCATTTTAATAAAACCCCATGAACTGTCCTGCGGCTGCTGCTGCTGGTGTTTTTGGATATATTAATATGCTGAGATTTCATTTTGCTGTGTCATTCCGCTGTGTGATACTTGGTGTGAATTCAGTACAGAACGAAGCAGATTTATAAATATTTTTTCTCCCGGACCACCTGCTGAGATACTCAAACTTGTCAGCATAAGCGCTTAGAAAAAAGAACAAACACTGAATTTTTATCCATCATGGAAATTGTTTCTGACCATCAAGTCTCTGTGAACTCACATATTCCTCCTCCAGGTTGAGCAGGTGGTCGATGGCGTTGTCGACAGTCTCAGGAAGGCCCGTCACCGTGACTTTGTCGGGCTCGTCGGAGCCTGGCTGAGGGAACCGAATGTCCACCTGAACACATGAAAGAGAAGAAGTCGAGCGGGTCTTTTAACTTTTATGCATTTTGCAGATATAAGACCTGAAACCAGACAGCTTCCTTGTTCAGAATAAAAAGACAGTGAAGTTTCATGCAAATACATGTCTCCTCTCTGTATTCAGAGTAGAAATGTAACTATGAACTGGTCTGTAAACATGCACAGTCACATTCCTGACCTTGAACTCCTCCATCAGCTTGCGGATGGCTTTGCCACGGGCTCCGATGATGCGAGCGTGGGTCCTCGGGTCCAGATGAACATCTTGGCTCACCATCTCCTCCAGTTCGGCCACCAGCTGCTGGATGGCCTGACGCGCCTCCTCCACGTTACGCTCGTACCCCGAGATCACGATCAGGTCCTTGAGAGGGATGAACATGTATGTTCCAATACAAGGCAAGAAATGAGGAAACAATATGAGTTGGTGCATTAAGAGTGCGAGATAAAGCCACACACACCTGCTGTTCGTCTCCTTTGTCGGGGAACTGGATGCTGACGTCGTGGTCTTTCCTGATCTGAGAGATGACAGCTCCCTTACGGCCAATAATTTTGGGATGAAACTTTGGATCCACAGACATGGTCGCCTTGAAACTGCGAAGGGCCTGCAAAGGAAAACATCTTCACAATGTGCCCAGATCACAGCCAGTATGACCTGTGTGTCATCAAATGTTCCGTATGTAGAAGAAAAAAGGCACAATCCAGTCTTTCAAATATCAGAAAATATTTTATCTGTGTGTTTACCCTGTCCTCCTGCTCGGCCTGCAGCTCTTTGACCCTCTCAAGCAGACCCTGTTTGGCTCGCTCCACGTTCGCCACCAAGCCCGTCACCTTGATCACATCCAGCTGCTTCTCTGGCTGCGGCACCCAGATGTTCACCTGCAAAAACCAAACAAGACAACATGCAAACAATCACACACATTATCAGCATTTTTAGGAAAAAACGTAACTTACAATTCAACCGTTTATCAGTTAAAAGTATCACTTTAACGGCTTTTCTGATGACATCACTGATGCAGACCTCTTGGCCTGCAGTGTGAAAGGTCTCTTGGCCAGAAGATGGCACCAGAGAGCGTGAACTCACCTCATATTCCTCCATCATCTTCCGGATCCCGCTGCCCTTCTGGCCGATGATGTAGCGATGCAGCTCGTAAGACACTTCGACATCCTCCGTTATGGGCACCAACGCCTGCAGGAGGAGGCGAGATAATTAACGTGGAAACGGATGATAGAGAGAGAAAACAGAGAGGATGAAATCATGCCTGTAACTGAGGGAAAATGGTGCCTACCAGCAGGGCGGCTTTAGCCAGTTCACACTTCTCTGCACGCCCTGCGATGGTGATGATGTCACACTTGCGGGGGACAAACTCAACATCTGGACTAACGTCACCATTTTCCTGCGGTGGAGCCTCCTGACCTGTAATTTAAACACAGATGATGGGTTAACAAGCCTGTTTCTGGCAAATATTATAAGATCATTATCATTCTAAGATTCTAATCTGATTTTACTCATATTGATCAGAATTTTCTTAAATATATTTGACAGTATTATTTCACTAAAACAGTGATGCAGCTGCAGGTACACTTTTCTCTGTGTTGTCTCTCTGACCTGCAGTGCTGTCGTCTCTCTCGGGGAACTTGATTTGGACCTCGTGCTCCCTGGTGATGTGCTGAATGCGGCAGCCTTTGGGCCCCATGATGGCACGGTGGTAACGCTGAGGGATGGCCACCTCCACGCTCACCTGGGACTCCTGCGGGAGAGAAGGGACAGCTGGGTAACAACAGCACAGACGGCAAACAGGCACAACACCAGACATGTTTGATCCCGCCTGATATTTAAAATGTAGCTACTGTTAGTTGATCTTCACAGATGTGTCTGCTGATGTCTTTTCTCTTTTTGAGCAAAAACTTTTACAGATACAGAAAGAAAGAACCTGTGCTGACTTGATTTTCACTGTCTATTGTTTCTTAATTGCTTTAACGTCTCCTACCAGGTCCTCGATGATCTCCTGGATGCGTTTCTTGGCCGCCTCCACGCAGTCCTTGGCTCCCTTCAGAGTGACACGCTGACTGTTCGCTCCCGTACGAGGGAAGCTGACAGCGACTCCTCCGTACTCCTCTGCCAGCTCCCGCAGCACCTGGCCTCTCCGGCACACGAAGTGGCGGTGGTGGCGAACGTCGACCACCATGCTGTCCTCCACCACGTCATCCTGCAGAGGAGGGGGGGCAACGGGGAAGTAGGAAGTGGTGGATGTTTTAAGCAGAGAAAGAGGACGCTGAAAACTTTGAATTAACTTTAAGCGGATAAATGCGAGCAGCAATATCTGAACAATTTGTTGTATTTAGATTTCAGGTCTGGATTCAAAATTTGTCAATTTGTCACTTTTCTTTTATCAACTTACTATGCAAATTAATATTAATGAAAGTAAAAATGATGAAAACCTGAGAAAAACATTTAAAAAACAACCAATTAATGATGGTTGTTAAGTCATTTCGTCATCAGATAAATGCATTGAAGTAGTTACCAGGTTTTTGACCAGACTTTCCAGCTCCTTCTGCGCCTGACGAACGGCGTCCTCCTTCCCCACGATGGTGATCAGTTCCTGCTCGGTGTCATCTGGAGATGGGAAGATAATGCGGGCCCCCGTCCTGTCCCTCACACGCCGAATATTGGCCCCTCCTCGGCCAATTAAGAATTTATGGTACTCTGGTTTAGCCTGGAGCTCGGCTGTGAAGTTATTGACTTGCTGAGAGAGGAAAGAAGAAAGACAGGCGGAGGACAAGCATCTGATTATCAGTTCTCAGTCATTTTAAATCACCTCTTACGCCCCTTCACTCTTCAATCTCCTTTTCTTTTCCCATTCCCACCCACCTTCTCTTCAGCCAGCTGCAGCAGCTGCTTCCTTGCCCTCTCCACCTCCCCAGCTGGCCCTCTGATGGTGACCTTGTCCGAGCCGGAGCCCTCGGAGGGGAAATGGATGTGCACGCCGCCGCAGTCCTCCATGATGGAGCGCACCAGGCAGCCCTTAGAGCCGATCAGGGAGTTGTGCAGCTTGGCTGGGATGGTGACCTCTGTCTCCTTAATGTTGGCCTGGAGGGACGAACAGAGACAGAAGCAGTTCAGTTTGCTCAGCTGTGATCAAGTGACAGAAGTTTTATACCACCAGGCAAAAGCGATGGACCCATTTCTATATGATGAGGAGGAATGCAAGACATGGCTGAAGGTTAAAGAAAAAGATAGCAAGTGAACATTGAACTATGCTTTTCTCATCAAAACTTATCCTATTTATGCATCCATTTCATGTCAAACGGACAGGCTCATTTATTATTTTAACATTTAGCAAAAGTCTTTGTAAACAGGACCGCGACAGAAGGTTGATTCAAATTAAAAACCATCAACTTTTTCCCAGAAACCCAGAAAACTGCAACAAAACCCGGCCGACGTCTCTCACCAGTTCCCTCTGGATGGCGAGGATTCGATCTCTGGCTGCCTCACAGTTGCTCTTCTTGCCTGTGATGATGATCATCTCAGAGTTACTGTTCTCCGTCGGCAAGTCGATCTTAGTGTTGGTCTCCTCTCGGATCTGGTGAAAGTGACAACAAGTGTTATTTTATGCCTTTATAATAATGTAACATGTTCTGTCAGCAGCAGCATCTCAGGGCTGAACAACATGACTGAAATCAGCATTAAATCTGTATAAATCTGACTTTTAAAAGGAACTTGTACTTCCAAGTCTCACCTTCTTGATGTTGGCGCCGCCTTTGCCGATTATGTTTTTGTGAAACTGCTTAAAGATGGGAACGGAGAGCGAGAAGCTGTTTTCAACCTACGAATGAAAAGGAGAGCAGCTGTGAAATCGAGTGTAGAGACACAGAACGGATCAGTGACAAAGACGGAGACAACGCTGGGTCATCACCAGGTCAGCGATGATTTTCTGCAGGAACTTGGCACATTTCTCCACCTCGTTCTTCGGCCCTCTCAGCTGGACGATGTCACTCTTCTGAGCCGGGTCGGGGAAGTTGATGATAACCTGGAAGAGGACGACATAATACTTGTCAAATTAAATTAGAACTGGATCAAACGGGTTTACAGAGATGAATATGTGAGATAAAGTGCAGTACGACTCTGGGAGGAGGAATTCACCTCAGGAAACTTGTCTCTGACTTCTTTGATCTTTTCTCCTTTCTGGCCGATGATTGTCCGATGGAACTTCTGCTCCACGATCAGGTCTTTGGTGCGCTCGTTTTCCTGGAGACGGGAAAGACGTGTGAGCACAGGCCACATACGCCAACCGTGGGAATGAATGAACGAGCCAGCCCGAACTTTGACCCCGTTCTCACCATTCTCTGAACCATCTCAATGAGCTCTCTGCGCGCCAGCTGGACCCCTTTAGGGTCTCCCTCTATCCGGACCAGGCCGCTTCGTTCAGAGTCCTGGGGGATTCGCACCGACACTTTGTACTGCTCCTTGATCCGATTGACTGTAGCGAGGGAAGAACGGTGGGAAGACTTTTTTCAACCAAAACTTTTAAAACGCTAACCCTCTGTGGGCTTGAAAAGTGGCTGTAAACAGGACATGGGCTCATCTTTCATGGTTTGAGGGTGGAAAAAAAAAAAAGGTGTCAAACGGTTCACAGAAACTTGCCGCACCACTTGTGTGTCATAACCAATTCCTCTGCTTTAAGCTGTGAAAACCGGTCACACCCAGAAACCTCCAGAACTGATACAAATGAAGCATGAAGGGTGAAATTACAAACTTTCTACAGATATTTTTCAAGCCTGTGCAACTTTATTACTGCTAATTAAAATGTCTTATGGTTTCAGTTCATGCTTGATTTCCTGTCAAGACCTTCGTAATAAGCAAGTGAATCAGTGAAGTGAGGTCATTAGAGCAGAGGCATGATATGAACACTTAAACAGACACACAACACAAGCATGTCTGAAAATATTATCACAAGGTTTTTTGGAGGCCAAAATTTGACGCAGTTTCTGAAAAAAACTAATATGCATTAAACAGGTGGATTGAAGTCAGCGGATGATTTTCTCAGCAGCACTTCATCCTGTCGTAAATATTTGAAAACGGTTGGTCCCACCGGCATTTGAACTCCCAACCCGCAGCAGTGTTGATGCCCCAGTTTCTTCTGTTGGGATCAGCAGAGCAGAGATGTACTCACTGTTGGCACCGTTCTTCCCGATGAGGTGTCTGTGGAAACGCTGGTCTATGATGACTTCGGTGTAGTCCATCCTCACCAGCTGCACACACAGAGGCACAGTTCAGATTTTTCACTGAATTTGTATCTGAACCCATCAAATCTATAAAAAAATCTATAAAAAACTCAGTTTTCCAAGATTTGTAGTACAAAGAAAGCACTTTTTTCTGCTCTATGAGCCTTCCAAGAGCTTCATTTACAACTTTGGACATAAAAAAAATTAAATATCGGTAGAAAAGTGTTGATGAGATGATTAATGAAGACAAATGTAACATAAAAAAAAGAAACTTTATAAAACTATGGTTTTAGTTTTAGCTGTGTGTGTGTGTGTGTGTTTGTATGGAGTGTGTACTCACAAGGTCCTTGATGATCTCTTGTATCTGGGCCTGAGCCTGCTCCACCTCCTCTGTTGGCCCCTCCAAGCTGATGCGCTCCTCACCGTCTGTAAACTCTATATGAACCTACACACACACACACACACACACACACACACACACACACACACACAATAATAAAGACAAATCAATCAAATTGTGTCACATCTCAGTCCCCGTTTTAAACATCCTCTACCGTGCTTTTGTCACTTTTTTTGTCGATATTCCCTCCTTCATCACCTCCTACATGATGAACACTGTTAATCACTCGGTTTCATTGGTCCCACACAAAACCACAGCGATACACTCTTCATCACTCTTACTTAAAGTATCTCTCATATTAAAGCTGTATGTTTGATCTCTGGTTTCTAAGCAGACTTTCTCTCTCCTCTTACTCGTGGTAGCTGCTGTGTGATCCGCCCGATGTTCTGTCCTTTCTTCCCGATGATGAAGCGATGCAGCCAGGCCGGAGCGGTCACCTCCACCACCATCACACTCTTCGCCTGCAGAGCGACAAAACGCTTTCAAGTTGAAATCCAGCTCACCATCACAACAGTTTACTGAAATCTCCCTCACTGACAAAAGGCAAACGCTAATAAATGTGATTCCACTGTGATTCACCAACATTAAACATCTGGAGGTTAAAGTTGAACTATTGTTCCGCCTGTTAGTGTAGTAAAGTGTATTACATAGTGTACAATGTAAATAGGCAACTTTTTGCTAACATGTACGCTAACTAAACTTCATGAGGTGATGTGTGTGCCATCGTTGTGTTTTCAGGTTCTTCTGCTGCCCCTTGTGGCCAAAAAAAATTAACTTAATAATTCAAAAAGACGAATACGATGAAAATATTGACTTCATTATCAACACTTAAAATTTAAATATGTATTCATCAAGGTCTATAGATACTTTAATTATTGATATAGATTGTCAATAATTGGGATGTGCATGTGACAGCGCCTGATACAGTTTTGTTGTAATACATAAACAAACAAAGTATCAAAAAGAGAAATGTTCCTGTTTTCACCCTCCCCCTACCCCTCCTCACCTTTGCATACACCTGTGTGAGCGCCGGTCCCAGCTTGTCCGGCTCCCCCCTGAGGATGATGGTCTCTGAGCCCGAGTCCAGAGGGGGCATCTCCACAGACACCCCCGTGGCCTCCAGGATCTCCTGCAGGGTGTTGCCCTTCGGACCGATGATGTACTTATGCTGAGACTTCTTCACCTCCACGGAGATGGTGGTGGTCTTCCTCTTCTGCGAGGTAAACAGGAAGATGATCGGATATGACGAGCAGGCGGCGTGGAAAAGATGGCAGCGGCGAGAGGAAGGAAAGCAGAGGGAAGCGGGGAAATTGAGGCGCACAGTGATGGAAGGATCGGAACATAACAGGTGACGGATGGAGGGATGAAAGACAGGAAACAGGAAGGATTGAAGTTGACATGAGAGATGGGGGAAAAAGGAGGACTGAGCGTCAGTGAGACAAAAGGAGAAACATATTTGTTTTTTCCTTTCGTACATTTTCCCTGAATGACATTAGCATTCTCATCCTGTTGTTCTCTCGCCAAATCCAATTTTCTCTCCTCATTATCTCCGGCCTGCCTATCACCAGCTCTCATCTGGTACAAGCTCACAAACACACACACACTTCCTCTCCCCCTTTCATCCATCCATCATTTGTAGTTTCTTGTAAACTTCTCTTGAGTGTGTGGTGGAAAATAAAACAACACAAGAGCTAAAAAATCGACGATGACAGCTCCTCTTTTTTCCAAAACGCACTCACTGTCTCGCTGTGTCTTTTTTTAAACAGATGAAATTTGACATCCAGGCAGCAGAGTAAACAAGTGGGTGAAGTGAGACTGTGGTGAAGACAGAGAACCACAAATTTAATATCTGCAATCATGTGCTTCCTGCCATAAAGCACTAAACTAAACTAAACCCCAATCCGCTTAATCACAGCAAGTCATTCTGGGTAACAGCAACTAAAAGCCGACATGAATCACTGAAAAATCCACAAAATGTCGAAATGAGCAAAGAACAAGAGCAGGTAGGAATGTAACCAAACAAGAAAGACTTCTCTCACATGTTTGACTCCCTTTTATTGTCTGCCTTTGTTCCATTTATCAACTTTTATTGTTTTTCTTTTTTGTGCTTTTTTGTGTTGCTTGCCAAACTCACAAAATAATACTGATGTGAATATGAATTTTTTTTATGCTTTCAATGGTTGAAAAGGACAAAACTGAGGAAATAAACATCCGTAGTGATAGAGAGAAAATAGTTTCACCACTTATTGAGGCAAATATGTAGACAAAAGGAAAGAAACAGCAGCACAGTTGAAGGTTGGGCAGAGTTTAAAGGCCCTGAATGCAAACGATTGAACTATTAACCTTATTTTTGATTCTGATGACAGAAAATAACTTTATTTACTGGACATAAAGATGGCTGACACTAGAGATAAGAGACGACAGACAGGAGGAGCAGAGCTGTTTGTGAGGAAACGAAAGCCCTCAGCTAGAAATAAAACCACAAACCCTGATCACAGATATGTGTTAAGGGTCTTTCTCTTGAATCTATCAGGACACTCAAGTAGATTGCAGTCAGACTGCAGACTGCTTTGTGCATATGGAGATAAAAGCTTCGCAATTTAAGCTTAACTAAGCTGCTAATCGCATTAAAAATGAATCAGTTAACATAAAAAAAAAATCAATTCTAAACTCACTCAAACATAAGTGAGTTAGTTGGTCAGATTGAGTTGTATGAGCTGATGATTGGTGAAGACAGTTCCTGTTGAACGAACGCACCTTGTCGTCGTAGATTGCTCGGATGCGGCTCAGCGCCAAGGCCACGGCCTCCTTCTCCCCGGTGATGACGATCTCGTCCTTGGGCAGGCTGGGCGGGGGGATGCTGATTCGAGCCCCCGTCTCCTGGCTCAGCTCCTGCACCAGCCGGTTGTGGGCGCCGGCGATGAAGGGGTGGAAGGCCTTCTCCAGGGAGAGACGCTCCACCGCACGCTTGTCCTGTCGAGTGGGAGAAGATGTTGAAGATGACTTCCATGATAAGAGAGAATAAGCTGAAGACGTAATTTTAATCTTTAGTGGTTATAATTATGAATGCAGCATTTATTCACTTGATGGTCCATAAAATCTCACATTTTTAAAGATCACATCACATATTGAGCCCCACGTCTGACCTGTTCAGCCGAGATCAGAAGTATTTCGTGGCGAGCCTTCTCGATGCCCTCCTTGGTGCCGGTGATGCGGATGTTGGCGCTGGGGTCGTCGGGACGTGGAATAGCGATCTTGGTGGCGGTCTTCAGCTCCAGCTCCTGCAGTTTCTCGCCGTTCTTACCGATGACAAAACGATGGTGCTCCTTGGGGATGGCGACCGTGGCCGAGGCCTGAAGAAGTGAGAGAACATTCAAAGGGAAAGTGAGTTAGTTTTACATTTTTATGCAGTGAAACGTAAATAAATCATTACAGGCTGACACGTTATTTTGCCAGAAATGATTTCATTAGCATTAAACAGATTTCTCTTAGGAGTTCAGGTTCAGGGATAAACAATTGTTAATGCTGCCTCTTCAGTTTTCACATCAGTATGATATATAATTTTACCTAAAACAGTAATTGGATGAAACTTAAGAGTAACAATGAAACTGTTTTCAGCAGGTAACAAACAAAAGCATATGACCCTGCAAAGAGGACAGATTGTTTTTTCTGCACTATTGTATCAATAACTGCAGCTCAGCTAAAGCAGCGAATCTTAGAGCAGCAACTGAAGTGGAAATCAGCATGTTTGCTGCTGTGGCTCAGGAAGGCCGCCCACGGGGAGCTGACGGTCATTTTTCAACTTTTTGTCCTAAACTGACCTGCTTGCACAGAAATGGGTTTTTTTAGTTGCAGCTAAGACTGTGTGTGTCTGCAAATCTTTGGATGGAATTATGTTCAAACATAAAACTACGAGGGATAGCATTTTCAAGACATCTAGCGAAGAAAATACCCCTTCTATTCATTCAGTTTCCTACAAACCAACATTTCAAAACTAATTACTAGCTACAAGCACGAATAGCCACAGTAACATCATTTACCTGAGTCTGCAGACGAGCGACGATTTCCTTGCGAGCCTTCATGACCGAGTCCAGTTTGCCGGTGACCATGATGGACAGGCCCTGGTCTTTGGCCAAGGAGAGCTCAATGTGGGCCCCCGTCCGCTGCATGATGTCCAAGCACACTTTGGCCTCCTCGCCCTCCCCGAACTGACTGTTGTCCTTGTAGCGACGCTCCTCCAGGGGCACGTGGAACACCTGAACACAGGACGGGTCAGAGGAGGAAGAGGAGAAGGAGGAGGATAAATTTACAGCAGCAGGTCCTAATCGTTTATTTTAGGTTCATCTTGATGAGCAGCTCTACTGCAGCTTTGGTGGAGGAGCCAGAGTGGGTCCCCTCCTTATTAAACATTCAGTGGTTTGATTTCTGACTCCTAAACTCTTCATGACCAAGTGTCCTTAGGCAAGATACTGAACTCCAAATTGCTCGCAAAGGCTTTATCCATTGGTGTGTGTGTGTATGAGTTTGTAATGGGTAAGTGTGCAATGTGTAGAGAGGACACCTGCCATCAGTGTGTGAATGTGTGTGTAAATGACTGAATGCTGACTTGTGCTGTAAAGCGCTTAAGGTGGTTAAAGACTAGAAAAACAGCCCATTTACCTTAAATAAAGTTGTATTTATCAGTAAAAACAGTTTGCAAATTAGAAACTGAGTCTTTACAACTTTTACTTCTTTCCTCAATGTGTGTTCACTGACTCATTACACTTGTGAGCCTGTTAAGGTATATGGATGTCTGACCTGGGTGATGACTGAAGCTTTGATGGGCCTGATCTTGCTCCCCCACGCAGAAGCCGGCTCCCCAGCCTTCTCCCCTGGTGCTCCCTTCTCCGGCAGCGGAGGGAAGGCCTCCAGGTAGGTGGGGATGTAGGCCTCATCCTCCGGGACGCAGCCTGGCCCAAAGAGACAGAGATAAATAAGGCGAGAATGAAAGTAGGGATGAGAGAAGAAAATGGTATGTATGTATGGATATATAGAAACATGAGTGTCAAAATGAAGGAAAAATCCTAAGGTTAGTGAGATGAGAAATACACAAATCAGAGAAGAAATTGATTAAGCATCATGTACAGTAGAGGAAAACAGAGAACGCAGTAGCAGTAGGAGCAAATCCAGACAGGTTTACCTGATCTCCTGCCCGATAAGTAGTTAACCAGCTCGGGCTACTGAGGTGAAACCCTCCAATGAAAGTAAAAACAGGAAGGTAAGTGCATGACAGGCGGCTGTTACCTGTAATCTCCTGGTCCTTGAGGCCACTGCGATGCTCTGCAAAGCTCTCCGGGGTCAACACTGCCACTGAGCTCATTGTTCAAGACTTATTCCGCTATTCCACTGAGACAGAGAGGTGGAGAGGGATGGAGAGCAAAATTATAACAATACATCAAACCCTGTAACATCTGAGGAGGAAATTAGCGACAGTATCTGCGTGATAATTCAACTTGTCCATCAGCAAAAGCCATCAGAAATACAGGGCGCCTGTTTCAAATCATCTCTGTTACATTTGCAACCCTCCCCCTTTTCTTGACAGCACTGGTATATATTTTCTAAGATTGCTTTTCACAAAGCCCAGGAGATTGAGGGGGGGGCCTCTGTGGCATTGCTACACTGCACCGGTGCTGCACATTACACCTGAGATGCTCCAATTTGCTTCAGACAAACACACAGTGCAACAAACGCCTCAGGGACAGGGTTATCACAAGTCACCACAAAGAGCCGTCCTGGACTAAAAAAACAACTGCTGCTGACATTCCTCGTGATACAAAATCACAGCATCTTGTCAACGGAGGGTCTTCCTGAAACAAATTTTACTTAAGATCCAAAGACAAATGAATCAAACCCAAAAAAAAAAACCCCCTCAGATCTAACGAATTCAAAGAAAAATAAAAAACCTACAGGTCATTGAACTGCATGTGAAAACAGGAACAGTTGTATAATTTAGGAAGAAAATTGCATTTTTATGGCTTTTAACTGCTGGAGCGGCAATAAAAAAAAGTCATTAGAATGCTAAAACGCAGACGTTTATGAGAACATCGCAAAAATTGTTATGTAATTAACATTTGATGGAGGAGAGAGGCTCTTATCTCTTACGTCTCTTCCTTTTTTCAGGTTTTCAGATAAGCTGAACATCAAATATGACAATAATGGTTGAGCTGTGTCTGGAAAATAACTCATTTTGATCCATTATTGCACTTTAATGGTTTTGATCTTGTTTTTTTCACTCGTAGACAGGCAAGAAAATCAATCTCTCGCAGCAGCGGTGTTTCTCACTGAGTACATGGTGACAATGTGTTATGATCTGAGATCTGTGAAAAGTTCCAGTGGGATTGCTGCTCCTGAAATGCTATTCTGTGCTCCCAGTGTGTATTCAGATCATAGCAGCCATGTGAAATCTGCTCGTGCTGGGAAAGACCCTGCGTAACTTCCCTTAAAAGTGAAGAAAATCTAACTGCACTTAAAAAAAAAAAAAGGACAGGATGTATCTCAAGGAATTAAGAAGAACATCTTGTGAAAAAAATACAGCAATGCCAAGTTAAAGCTGTGGAAGATCCGATCAAGCAGAAGTAGCTTAGGTATTGTGGAAACTGAGCCCGGGCTTACCTGCAAAAGGTCAATTGCCAGAGAGTCCGTCCAGTTAGAGGCTACCGTAGGCGCTTCAGTGTGAGTGTGTGTTTCAGCTCCTGGGTGCATAATAGAAAAAGAGGAGAGTGAAAGTGAACACTGTAAATCAAAAAGGTCTACAGCATGGAAGCTGGTTAAATACTGTAAACACCCACACTGCACTGCACCCTACACTGTCTGGATCTGATTCACCCACCTCCTTTCTCTTCCCCTCCTCTCCTCAGATCTCTCACCCCATCATCCCCCCTTCTAGTTTTACAAAGTCAGAGACCCAGGGCATTGGAGCATGAGTGTAATGAAAAATTAGTGTCTGTACTGTTTTGCAAAAAAATGATGTTCTGTCTCTTTTTCTCTCACTTGTTTACATAAGTTCAGTCACAGAGGGGCAAAAATAACCTGAAACAGCGACTTGGTCAGACATTACAAACTCATGCTATGCAGCACAATACTGTTCAACTCTGTTTTGGAATATAGTTGAGAGCCAAAGGTCCTCAATGATCCCAAATACACCACGTTCAAGTATGAGATGTGCATATAATAATGCAAGAAATGTGGAGTATTTCCTGTGAGGAAATCTCAGTGCCAAGAAATGGATGGAGTCTTAAGTGTAAGTATTTTTCTCAGTAAAAACATCAAACAGCTTTAGTAAAGAGCCCGAACCTGCTGAGAGGATATGAAAAATGATTTTTTACAAACTTAAAGCCACTTCAGATGCAAAAAGGAGGATTTATGCACGTTGAGGCAAGTAGTGAAATGCAATCAAGAACATTTACATGTCTTTCGATTTTCAGTTACTTTAGACTTCTACTGTGTTTCGGAGGAAATATATTGTACTTTTTACTTTACTGACATCCCCATCTGCATTTATTTGACAGAGGTAATTGCACTGCAGAAACTGGCGTAAAAAACTATAATGATCTTCTAAAATAACATGCATTATTGAAAATTTGACTACTCAGCAGCAAATAGAGGGGCAAAACTAGCATAACCTAAACCACATACTACTGTTTAGACTTCTAACATATCAATGCATTTCCTCATTTATGCACTTTTGCTCTTAACATTTTACTTTTACTTACAATTGTGGATGCATAACTTTTAACTGGATATTTTGTGCATAGCTACTTTCACTTATACTTCCTCTACCTTGTATTCAGAGGTTGAAAAAGTAACTAGGTCTCTGGGAATCATCACTGCTGTCGCAGTGTGAGTTTTCTAACAATTACATTGACATGTAATAAAGCAAAAAAGCAAGAAAGCCGGGGGGGGGGGGGGAATTAAAGATCCTGCAAGTAGGATTGGAAACCAGTGTTCTGTTCCGAATTGAAATCAAAACATATAAAGGTATTCTGGATTAGGTGCTGTATTTTTATTCTTCTTTAGTATCTAGCAGTAGGGTTGGGAACTGAAATTCATTTTCTAATCAGAACCAAACTCAAAATGTCATCTCGGATTTGGTGTCAAAATGCGGTTCCGTGCTAGCATCTGGCAGAGAATTTGATTGGGAACCAAATTTCAGCTCCAAATTAGAACCTAAGCCAAAATGGTAACACAGTTTAATAGTAACTGAGCGGCAAAAGTGGCGACCAATATCTCTTTGTTACAATATCTCAACGCATAAAAAAGGAAATGTATATACAGCAAAATTAATCCAGCCATGCACCGTGCTAGCTAACGAGTCCGCTAATCGCATCTCTTTATAGCCGAGCATCTCTTGCTAGCTCGAGGATGCACTGCACGGCTGGTCCCTCACTCCCTCTAGCTTCAAGGCTTTGTTAACCTCTGCTATCGAACAAAAGCTACGAGTTTTACACATTAATAAACCGGGTTCGCTAGACTAACACGCATCGCTGTGCTGCGACCTCAGCCGGGGATGATTAGGCGCAAGGACTTTCTGATAATCGGCTAAAAAACAAGCCAGACGGACAGATAACCTGCTCCAGCTCGCTAGCTCCGGGGGCGCTAACCTTGCTGCTTCCATGGCTGCTCCCCGCTCTACTTGAACCGGCTTTCTTGCTACCACGCCAATAAACTCTCACTATATGCACGGTGTTCATATTTAAATAGGAAGCGTAAATAAAATGCATACGGAAACCCTACCTTTCAGAGAGAAAATATACCAGAGGGTGTATGTTTGACAGGTGATGGTGTAAACACAGATGTGATTGGTCTAGGAGCATTTCCTCTACCGGCGGAGCGATACAGGCATGCTCTTCGACTCACCTAGTATAAAGCAAATGCCGCAGTATCTTTGCGCAACAGGAGCATCCAAGTTAAATAGATCCGAGGTATTTTAGTCACTTTATTCACTCTGTTATAATATTTAGCAATAAAAGACGATAAAAGACAAAGGTAGTTTCTTGAATCTTATTCGTAAAATGAAAGAATGTCTAAAGATACGAGTACCCGCAGCGTCTCACGTCCACCAAACTGACCGGGACTACTTCTCATTCATAATGGTCCGTGTGCTCTACAGGAGTCAGCGTCAGACTTTTTATGAAGTTTCATGAAATTTTGATACAATGGGGGGCTAAATTCACCAGAAAAGATACTAAGAGCCTCGATGATGAGTTATGAACGATAAAATAATAAAATGAAAGAAGGATGTAAATAAAAAAAACTAATACCACCACAATCATATTATGAGATGGTAAGTAAAAACTTACCCAGACTTTTTTTTTTTTTTGCGACACTAGGTATATCATATCCAGAAATGAGAAGTCAGCCTTTTTAGCCCCAACGTGAAAAATAATAGACAAAATCCAAAGCTGATGTCATTATAGTCATTGGCTAGTATGTTAAAATTATTTATCGGGTCAAAAAAATCACGTAGCTTATCAAAACAGGTAAACGTCTTCCAAATTTATAACTCAACTCAAACTCAATCAAAGTAATAAGATATGAGGTTAAAATACTGAACATTTTGATAGAAAAAACATTTGTAACATTTATCTCAAAAACCAGGGATAAATGTTAGAGGATAAAAAGTTAAGATCAAACGTATGAGTGTTACATTAAAATTATAAGATGATAAAATAAAATTAATAAAGTATTTTGAGTCAAAAATGAAATGTTATGAGATTGAAGGCAATGGTCATTTTTTTTCCTGATTAAATAAGCCGTTAGTGGGTAAAACATATGATATTAATTCACAACAAACAGATCAAAAGTTAAATTTTGGGAGAAATGAGGTAGCTATTTAAAGTTTTTTGTGTCTACGTCAAATTTTTAGATAAAATTATAAGAATATGCATCAGACCTTTGAGTCTTGGGGTTAAAAATATAATGACTCAGTATGGGTATGTTAATGTTTACCATGTCTTACTGTTAATATATTTCTATTTTTTTCACAATTTGACTCTTAATCTCTAAAGAATGCAGTCATTTCAATTTAATGGTCACTTTTATGTCTGTTCCAAATTTGGACGCTAGGTGGAAGCAGGATATAAAATTTGAGTATGGTCAGATAGATAGATGTAAGGGTAGTGAGGTATGCAGCTGTAAACCTGTTAATTATGTGATTTACTGGGAAGAATATGGTTATACTGCAACAGATAATGGCCATTTACACGCACTGGCCACCATAGCAATCAATTATGTCATGCGTGCATGAGTGAATTACCCAAGAAAATCTTATTCAGATTGAGTTAGGCGCTGGAAAGACGGAAGAATGAATTAGACATGTCTAGGAAACAAAAATTTGCATAATGCTTATGACTAATACGAGCATGGGCTTAACTGTAAGTAATAATTCAATAAAATGATAGAATAACAAATGTTTAACACCGATCATAAAATACTTTTCAGAGATTTGTTGTAGACGCGTGAAGTTTTTCAACAGACACTCAGGAAATGTATGAGTTTTGACATTTTAGTCTTCAAAATAAGAGCATTAAAATTGAAATTGAAAAATTGCAAATATGGAAGCGTGATGTCTGGTTGAGATTACTGCATTCAAAAACTTTATAAAAGTAAAAAGCAGATCATGTGATAGTCAAACAAAATAAAACACAGACTGATAACTTTTCTAGGTGTTGCTGAATTTATGTTAAGATGTACTTCGAACTTTTACTGTGTTGTTTTATATGTTTTTTCCAACTGTATAGTTTGGTTTGGTTTGAATCTCACTGAAAAAATAAAGACACGGTCCATATTTCTACGTGTGATAGGGCGTCAAATCCGCTCAATAAAATGGTAGGTAAAAAAAAATGCTTGCAGTATTCAGTGCAGTGTCTTCAAAATGTTTTTTTTTTAAGTTATATTGATAAATGTTTAAAAGCTGCTTGTGAATATTTTAAAATTCACACTTTAGTTCATCACGCACTGAGGCATAAGATGATTACTTTGAATAGTCATTAAAAATATAAAAGGCTGGTTTAAATTGAGATTTTATTTTGAAAATTCTTGCCGGAACCTGTAAATGTTACGTTCAGTACCTTGGCGGTTACCGGCCTCAGGGGGGTTGCACTCGTACCTCCCGTCTTCTCCTCATACAAGCTGCTGGTAACAAAGGAGACAACAACAGGGGGATGATGGGTGCCCATACAACAAGCCTGTCAAAGAGACAATAAGAAACTGAACCGGGTCGCTTTTACGTTGTGGAATAATTGTTTTAATAGTTTATTTAACGACATTTCTTTTTTTTCGTAGCGGACCGAGTCAAAGTTGAAGGAACGGCTGAATTATCGTAGTTGCGCCTCAGGACCGATTTTAACCTAAAAGCTTTTTTTCTTGGCCAAGCTAACTATGTTGGACTGCCAACACTAAAGCCGAAAAACTGAAGAGAGAGAGCTAGACATGTCTGAATGACACTGGTGAGTCCCCCTTTTTCATAATTCATGTTTTAGGGAGATTATTCTGTCATTGGTAGTTTAGCGTATGCGATTTGGTTCAACTTTGACGTTTGAACCTGTAGGCACCTGTTCCCATATGGAAAACCTTTACAGTATTTATCCAGGGTTTTTGAAGATTATACTGACGTTTTCACATTAAAAGGGAGTTTTTTTCAGCTTTGTAGTATTAATGTAGAATATCTTAAAGATAAATATATGCCATTTTGGTAAGGCAGGTATCAACAGTACGGAACTAAGGCAAACATTTAGCAACATATAGATATAAATAAGACGTTACAGGCAAACTTTGATTTTTAACATTTTATAAGTAGTCTGCCATCAACCTTTAATTCTTCTTTATTATTCCATATGTGGAAACGCATTTCCTTATCCATAAAATTGACTATTCGCAGCTCCAGTTGTAATATTTCCTTACGTTACAATCTAATAACTAATGCCTAAACAGCATATTTACATTTGCGTATCTATATATATCTCCCATGTCACCAAACCAGTTCTGTGTGTTTATAAATCTTTCTCCTGTATTTCCAGCCCCTTGTGTGTGTGAGAGTGTGTTTGCATGTGTGTGTTTTCCTTTCTGACACACCTTTTCCGCCCCCTCTTCCTGTCCAACGTGGAGCTCACATACACATCACATGTATTACAATAGTAGCTGTCGTAAAACACCCCCAACCCATTTTATGTACGTGCTGACCCATTAGTCTCCAGAGCAGATGGCATACTGTATTCACACACACACACACACACACACACACACACACATAGGGTATTGTGATAATGGACACCCCTCTTTAAGCACTTAAGGATTGTTCTCAAGCTGGTCTGATTTATGGGATCACACCATATCTGCTATGTATTGGATTTATTGGGACAAACACACTCACTCCAATGAATGACTGGCCCACTGACCCAGCCCGAGTGTGTTTAAGGTCCAGTAGACCGAAGCATTTGGCTATTGAACTAACCAGGTCAATAGAGCAAAGGGAGACAAAAGCCAAGGAGGGGGGGGGGGGTGGGGTGGGGGGGGGTGATTAAAACAGAAAGTAAGTGAGGGATTGTAACCTCAAGTCAAGTCTAGACTGTCAGACTGTCACTTGGTCCATTTGTGCGTTAACACACAATCAGGATGTGTTATCTCTGCTGCCTGGATGAGTGCTTTGTAAGCAAACACACCCTCCTATTTGGAGTTAATATGTCACCCTGTGGACAATGGTGGTAACCAGAGGGCACAAGTTAAAACCTGGAAAGGCTCACATTACACCCACACGCATCCATTGATGTGGTGATGTCGCAGTTTCTGATGGCAGAAACTTGTGCAACTTGATTGTCTTAATCATGCGCAACTTGAAAATCAAGAATCTGGTGATCACCCAGTTTTTTATTTTAATCAGCCTCCTGAAAGGTTTCCATGCCGTACATTCCTGCTCTGTCATTTTTCAGTCATTAAACAGATGCTTTTCTGTCACCTCAGAACTATTTGTCTTATCGCGCTGAAACATGAAACCCTGTCTGTGTCTTTATTGTGAGCTCCCAGATTACGCAGCATGCACACCCCATCCTAACTGGTCAGACTAGCTGCACTTACTCAATAACAAACAGCCACTAGCTGTGCGATGTTGACACTAGTAAGCCCTGTGGAAAGGACTCTGTCATGTCAAGTCAAGAGCACCAAATAGTTGACTGTCATCTGTGATGCTTTTGTTTACGAGCTGGTCTTTGGCTCTACTGCTGATTAATTTCCATAAAATGTTTTCTGGCCAGGTCACAGCTTCATATGAAATTGCTGGCACTTTACAGGAAATGAACAGCCTCTAATCTTTTACAAAGCAATCAACTACTTTATGAAAACCCTGTTAAAGGGGTATGCCAATTATTTCATAATGCTCTTCCATAAAGTCAGGGGACTTTCAGGAGACTGATTAAAAATGTAAAGCTCGAAATTGATGCAGCAGAGGGAGAAATATCCCGACTTTATGTCTGCAGGATATTGGGATACTGGGAATTCCTACATTTCCCATAATGCAGCCTGATAGTGTCCCATTCTCAAGGCTGAAATTCTCACACTTGCTAAGCTTCGACCAAACTTTGATTTAATTTTTGTCATTAATCAACTGATTTTTTCAGCATTTTTTACAAAACAATCAGTAGATTCTTTTATAGAAAATATAAAGTCCAATATTGATCCTCGTCAGATCCCATGAAGCCGTGCAGCAGTCGTCTTTTACGAGTAGTTCAGTCAGGGCCAAAGTATTTGACTGACTTATTTAGAGACTGACACTGGCATCAGCACAGAAATGTTGCTAGCATGGCTAAAATATAGATGTTTGGGGTTCATGTGACCACCAGCTGTTACAGTCATTATTTTTAAACACTTAAAGACTAAATGATGAATCACTTGATTTAGCTGCAGCCTTTTAATGAATTATTACATTTTCATATTAAATGTATGAATCAAAAAGTCACACAAAGCAGTGTAGTAATATCTCTTTTTTTTGAAGCTGTGCTCTGTTTTTCTGCATGACTCAGAAGATGACTAACCCTCTGGGTTTTGTGTTGCATCAGCTGTTGCAGACGCATTGAAAAAAAGAGAGAAACATGGCGAGAAGAATCTGCAGCATGGCCATTTGTTCGCCCAGAATGGAAAATGAATTTCACTTTATTATTACCATGTTTCTTTTTATAGACACATGAAATGCTTCGCTAAGGGGAATTCTCAGTGTCTAAACTTTAAAAGGATCAGATCCATATATATATTTTACTGTCAGGACGTATACACTTGTATTTAAAATCATTCATTTCCTGATTATGACTTTGTTCTGTCAGTGTTATATCAGTGCAAACTCAAGGCCATAATTTGAAATTATAAACCTCTATGTGAAGCTCTCAGACAACGTGTAGCACAAACAGATATTCAGGGATGTGCGAGCGTTTGCAGAGCTCATGTCGTCCAGCCAAAAAGTAAAGGATTACAAACAGCTTGAGGCTTTTTCAGCTACCAGGGCAACAGCGGACAGGGTGGAGCGATTATACAACTAGATATGTATCTGTATTGAAACAGTGGTTAACTATTAATTGAATTACAGCAGTGTGTCTTGAATCGCATTACACTGTTCAAAATATCAGCTCTCTACACACAAAGTGAAGAAGGGCTGTCTTATCGTGGGTCAGTCTTGATATCCTATCTGTAATGGAAACATGTTTTATCAGCATCTCTCCTCCAATCATAACGATTTACCTTCGCTTTGTCACCTGGCAGTTCAATGACCACACTTGCGTAATCCCTTGTTTTATTTGTGGGAATGTGCTCCTTACAGGGCAAAGTTCGTTTTCATCAACAGTTCCTTACGACAGTCGGGGATTATTAGCACAGAGCTCGGTCTGTGTTTTAGAACTGTGCTGTAAAAAACAATGCTGGATTGTTTGGTGTTTATTGCCTTTTGTAAATGTTTACCTCGGCCACAGAAAATGACTGTACTTACGGTGACTCATGTCTTTTTTTTAAGACAGAAAGGTTGTAAAACACTAACCCATGGTTTTAGGGCTGACTCTGTCCACACACACACACACACACACACACACACACACACACACACAAGTCTGACCTGGTATCTTGTTTGCTTTCCACTGTAGCGCTCTATTGTCTCATAAAGACCTGAAATCTCCTGAGAAATAAAAATACAGCAGCCTCTACTTGTGGCCTCATATCCGGGTCATGTCCTTATTTGTTGGGCCTGAGGAGGCGCATGTATTTAGTATATTAAAGCAGAAAAATGAGGGGAAAGTTGCTAATACTTTATTTTTTTTGTCTTAAATTTTCTTAAATTTGTCTCTGGACCCAGTGGGGAGTCCTGACCCCCAGTTTGGGGCCCAGAATGCCTTTAATTGTCAAATTTCACAAGTTTTACTCATCAAAGTCTAAAAATAGTGATTTTTTTTTTACTGCATATTTTAAAAAAGTTGTACAAAATCTTTTGTGGCTCCAGAGGGAGCTGTGAAAAATGACATAAATTGCCTCGAGTGATGTCACTTGAGTCAGTATAAGAGTACTGAAGACTAAAGTTTGACTTTGGAAAAATTTGGGTGCATTAGAGAAAAAAAAGAGCTTTGTAGATATTTGCAGGCCGTTTGTCCTCTCTGCTGGGAGCTAACAACCTCAGGACAAACAAACTTATTTTGTTTGATAGTGTACTTTGTGGTTTTATCGGCCACTTGTAGCCTAACACACGCAAATCTTAAAAAAACTATCACTGTTCATGTTACATTGTGGGTTCAGTAGAGTATGTGGAAGGTTTGTACAATACAAAAGACAAAATATCTGGTTTTACCACATTTATTGATGTTTAATATCATATCAGACTGTTTTTCTGAATTTCCTTTTCGTTCTCTTTATTCATCAGGTGATGATGACATGCTCATATTGACGTTTTTCCTGAAAGTCTGACCTCTGATTGGTCAGAGCTGAGCTGGGAGTGAAACACACAGAAACACAAACCTCCAGCCACCATGTCTGTCCAGGAGGGACTGCAAAGGGCCACGTCGCCTTTACCCATCAAACCTGAAGCCAAACCGAGGCCGGGGATCCCACCGAAACCACAACCCGGCTCCCCTCCTCTGGGAGACAGAGGGAGCGGTAAGAGCTTTTCCGCAGGGAAAGTCAAGAGGATTGTGAACAAATTTAGCAAACAGGAGAGCGTGTCGAAAGAGCCGGAGGGCAAACCCACCAACGGTACCGCAGGATTTACACCAAGTAAACGCTTCAAAAGGCCTCCTACGGTAAAGCCCAAACCGAGCCGAGCCAGTCTTCAGCTTCAGTTAGGGGGAGAGCAGGCGCCTCCGCTGCCTGTGAAGATGAGCCGAAAGCCCAAAGAGAGTGAGCAAGCAGAGGAGGTGGACGGCATCAGTGTGGAAGGAGGCCGATCAGGTACAGTGGATTTAACTTGAGATGATGCAGGTTTCAAATTTTCTCTTATATTCACTGAGCTATTTCTGTCTTTTGCTTAATCTGCTGCTTTTTTAAACATAAATGCCTGACTCCGACCTTTTGCCACCTTTTGCTCCATAAAGTTGCTAATTGCCGCTTTTGGCAGTAGATGTGAGCTCAGGTGGCGTCATAAATTATAGCTCAGTAGCATGCAGAGTGAATGAATGATCCTTGACTCATCGGAGAGTCTCACACACACTGCAGCGCAACAACAGACAAGGAAGTAGACGCAGATGTGGATCAAAGGTTAACCTTAGTGATAACACTTCAGGAGAAGATTATCTTGCATGGTGCTTGTTAGCTGTTGCGGAAAACTTGTGTGTTCACTCACTGACTCGTTATAAGTGTGTGTGTGTGCATTGAGTGGTTTGAAAGTGCAGTCATTGTGTTGTTGTGGTTGACAGGTGCAACGCCACCGGCAAATCTGAACAGCAGCCATAAACAGGTTCAGTCAGTCAGTCAGTCAGCTGATCCGTGTGTGTGTGTGTGCGTGTGTGCACATCTGTGTGTGTGTGTGAGGCTTGTTTCAGTTTTAATCCGTAGCTCAGTGACTTGAGATGTTCTCTGCTGTGTCATGATGTGCAGCTTTGTCCTGACTCGACAAAGAAGGAACCCATAGAAGTGACATTTTACTGGCTGTTTGATCAGACAGAGGTTTTCGTGCTCCCTCCACAGTCAAACATACTGTCATACTATCACTTCCCAGTTTTGGTTCCCTGTCAGCAACAGGAAGCATTGAAGCAGGACATCAGAAAACAACTTACTACAATTGTGTGGAGTGATTTTGTAAGATATCAATCTGACTGTCATTTTCAGTAAAAAATGAGAACTTGACATTACAGGTTCCCAGAACCCAGAGCAACATATACACATGGAGTTTTTTTTTGTTTTACTTACCGTCCATAATCCAAATATAATAACATACAATTACAGAAAACAAAAAAATCCGAATTCTCATATTTGAGAGCCAGAACCTGCAGGGTTTTTTTTGGCGTTTTTGAGTAAAAAATAACTCAAAGATTCTTTTTCTCAACTCAAAAATGTGTTTTACTCATGTTTATGTCACCTGAAATGTCAGATCCTGACCGCACTGACCTGTGTCAGAGCACTCATCAGAACAGAGAGTGAAAGTGAGCAGAAGCACAACCGCTAACCCTGCGTCAGCCACTGCTAGTTACAAGCTAACAGCATGACGAGCAACATAAAGAAAAGATGCTAACTACAGCTAAACCTAGGAGCTGGTTTTGGTGCACAACTGACTCTGAGTCTGTGTCTGACTGAAGCTCAAACATTTATGGCTGAACTTTCTGACGTTTCCAAAGACTTCTGTATGGACTAATATGGAAAATGTTGGATATCGACTTCGACTTTTTTTTCCCCTTCATATCTTTATTCACTGACCCATTTAACCTCCATCCAAACTCTCTCTCCTCTCTCTCCTCCACTTTTTCCATTTCCCTTTGTCAATATTAATTTTTTTTCCAGACTTCCCATGAATATTTGAAGACAGCACTTGCAGATGTGCTGCATTTGTGTGGTGATAAACTGCTGACTTGACAGTCCGCCACGTGCCATGTGAGGCTGTTGACTATGAAAACAAAATCTGTAAATGAAAGCGAGCCGCCCTATCTGGGGATGCACATGTAGGAAAGAGGCAGACAGGAAACAGCTTATTCACACCCTTTAGCTCAGTGTTTTAAGCTGGAATGCAAAAGGAAAAATTAGCATCTGTGGGTTTGTTTCTATAGCGACATTAGGAAGAAATAAAACATGTTAGAGAAGTTTAAAGTGATTTTTTTCTTTTCTTTTCTTATACATTTCAAAACATTCAATCCGTTTCGCTTTTTATATGATGCAGAACCTGATGGAAAAGAGGTGGAGATGCAGCTGACTGTAGGAGGTGAAGCGGAGGCGGAGCTCAGTCCACATGTGGCCGTCAGTCCCTGCTGCGACCCGAGCTGCAGCTGTGTGTGTCACCTGCAGTGGCCCGGCATGAAGCTGGTATGGGTGCCGATAGACGTGGAGGACGACGGGAGCGGAGAGGAGGAGGAGACTGATGAGGAGCAGAGGGCGGAGGATGGGGAGGAATGGGAGGAGGTGAAGATAGGAGGGGAAGGGGAGAGCGAGGCAGGGGGTGAGGAGGAAAGAACTTCTGTAGTTGATGAGAGTGAAGCGTCAAAGCAAAAAAAGACACTGTTCCACCAATCTCTGGACGTTCTGATCGCAGAGGGTCACAGGAGGCGTTCGGACCCGGGCCCCCACGCTGCTCTCGCACTCGCTGTCTCTCGCTCTCAGTCTCCCCCTGTTCCCCCAAAAACAACTCAAATCCACCACAAACCCACCCAGAACGAAGAAGAGGAGGAAAGCATCTACGAGGCCACGCTGCCGGTGGTCGACCCCACTCCTAAAAAACCCGCACCTGTGTGTAAAGAACTGGACATACCTCTGATCAAGGTACGCAAACCGGCCCGTCGCTCCAAACTGACCAACAGCACCTCAGACCCGACGTCTGAGTTTCAGGACGCAGAACCCTCCCCGAGCCTGGAGGACGTGCCGCCCGCCATCCCGCCGAGGATGCCCGTCACTCAGGACAGCCGCCCCCTCACTCCGGTGCAGCGGGGCGGCATCCCTCTCCCCCAGCCCACGCTGGAGGAGTGGCGAACCCTGCGACCCTCATCCCCTTGCGGCTCCACTGCCAGCAGCCTCAGCCCCCAACGGGCCATCACTCCACCACCAGCCAGTCCTCAGAGAGCCCCGCCTCCACCGCCAAAGGCAGATCCGAGGAGGCTCAGCAGCGCCTCCCTGCAGTCCTTCACACAGAGGAAAGGTTTGTACTGAGCAAACACTATTATCTTTGCCTGAGATGAGTTATGAATGATGCACAAGTTGTTCATTTTTTTCTGTGTAATTGAAACTGATGATATCATGTATTTGTCTTTTTAGATGGAGAGGAGGATGGGAGGGATGAAGGAGAGAAAGAGGACACAGTGGAAGAACCGTGAGTTTTCACCCTGACTCTCACTTAACCTTTTACCCCCATTTTTTTAAAAGGATTAAGCTGAAAATATTCTATATGTTTATATTTGTTAAGAAAATCTCGGGAGGGACAGGCTGATGAAGCGAATTGGAGCTAATTCCCTGTGATAATCTCCATTGTTTAAACACATCAGTCATCCGCACATTTACACCAGCAGGAGTAACATTGCTAACAATTACAGTGTTTTTCTGTTTTATGAAACTACACAACCTGTTTAAAATGGTTTACATCTTGAGTTTGCTTGTAGATAAGAGCCACAGAGAGAGAACAGAACCAAGCTAATTCACAGACACATTTTCACATTGCTGGTTTTGGTCTCTTTCTGGGATTTGTTAACAAAAGGATAAATATAGAATTTCACCAGCCTCAAGTTGAAAGTCAGCGTAGACGTTCTTGTGTGTGTGGAGGGATCATTAACTGTATCATGTTGGAAAGTTTGGTTTCAAATCACCCAGGCTGATCCCTTTCTTTTCTTTTCTCTCTGTGCTTCAGAGTCTCGACCAGGAGGGGCTTTCTCCGTAGGGATTCTTCTTTCGGCTGGGAGTCACGGCTGCAGGATGGTAAGGCCGACACCTGTGACAAACGAAACTCGAAAAGACGGATGATTCAGGCCTCAGGAATGTTTTTAACAAGATACAATGTCAGCACACTTATGTGTTAGTCATGTTTCATTGTCGTTCAGCAAAAGAGACAGTTCATTTCTCAGACTGTGTCCCATTTCCATACTACATACTAACTGCATGTCATATGCACTTTATGCTATTTGTTACAGTTCACAGTTTTTCTGTTAGTATGCAAAAAATCCACACATTTTATTATATAATACTTTCAAAAACTGTAATAATGCCCTTTCTACAGATATTTCAGAAGCTTTCTTAACACAAATTTATTAAAAAAAATCTGCAGTTTCTTTATTTCCTTTAACACACATTAAAAAATCAACCATTTTAGTATAAACACTGACTGAGACAGAGTACAGATGATTTCTTAAAACCTCATTCTTAATAATTTATGGTATGAAAATGGGACACAGCTTCAGACCACGCTGGCTGCATTGATCGGGTTATAGGAGGCGCAACAATTTTCCAGTCAGCAGTTTTTAGTAGTTACACTTGTAAAACCCACTGCAATCCAGCACACAGCAGCTTCCACTGTACTTTCTGCATATTAATTGAAAAAATCATGCAAAAGAAAATGAGAAAGAAATGACAGCAAACAAACCCTTCAGACTGTGAAGTGTCAATGAAATAAACTGTGTGGATATGAATTTAAGTGATATGTAAGGCCTAAAATATTGGACAGAGTCACAAAATCAAAAAGACAACATAATACAGCTAATGTATTGGAATAAACTGTTACTCGGTGTACATGTGATGTTTTTTTTCCCCCTCAGAGCCTCTGTATCAGACGTACCGGGCCACAGTCATCACCAAAGAGATCCGGCGGCAAACGGTGTGCCGCAACATCAGTAAAACCAGCGCCGACTACTCTATGGAATGGACGGCCCGTCGCTCGGGGACAGGGACTCCTGCCGGGTCTGTGACCGGTAACGGAGCGCTCAGGAGCAGCCCTGTGCCCACGCCGGGCCAGAGCACCCTGTGGCAGGACCTCCCGGACGTTCAGGAGAGCGGGGTGCTGAAGCAGCTCACCCCCGAGCAGTGCAAGTACCAGGAGGTGAGGGAAGGGAGGGAGAGGCTAATGCACCGAGGGGGGGAGATTACATGAGGTGAAATCAATGATGTGAGGAGAAGAGAAACGGGAGATGCTGCATCACGTTCTGAATCACTTCTTAAAGTAATAATGTGAGGTTTTTTTGATATAAACTGAGCCCACTCAGCCTCACTGTATCACTCTCTACTTCTATACGATATTGATTCTCTCCATCGCAGGTTCATGAAAGCTTTTCCAGTCACTCTCCTCCAGAAGTTTCCAACTTCTGTAAAAGAACAGGAGGAGATGCATTTAAAAAGACATCAAGTTATATCAAGTCATTAGTGGATTTAATTGAACAATAAGAGGAGGAAATAAAAAAATTACAACAATAAATCCAGCCACTAAACAGAAATTATAAAAAGGAAGTGATTACTTAGATTACACATTATGCAGATTAATTAAATTTGATCATTGATTGCTAAGTCATGGTGGCTAAGTGGTCTAAGAGTGTGTTATACTGCATCAAATACAGGAGAACAGGATCTTTAAAAAGTATTGATTTGTTTCTTAATCAAGCTTGATTGGCAGCACAGTTTTTGGAATAGATTGATTCACAATTTATTTAATAACTTCCTCACCTTTTACAGCTTTGCCCAAAATCTTGCTAATCAAATATTAGTTTGGTCATGAATAACAATCATTATCACTGTTCTTCATACCTTTACAACAAGTCATGGAGCATTGGGTTCCTCCCTGAAAAATGGCAATTTATCAAGTGGGTGGTGCAACTTTTTGACAAACACCAACATTTCCAACCTTTCAAATAACTCTATGTTAATGCTTGTTGGGAAAAAATCTCAGCAGTAAATGAAATAAACATTAAAGCTGCAGGCACCAGCTTTTCTACCACATTCATTCCCTTTTTTATCATCTTATTATCCATCTCTTTAATATGTCATATGTGTTTCATTATTCTTCCTCTACCTGGCAGAGTATGTTTGAGGTTTTGACATCGGAGGCCTCTTACCTTCGATCCCTGCGGGTTCTGACCGAACACTTCCTGGACAGCCGGGAGCTGCAGGAGACGCTGATCATCAGAGACAAGAAAACGCTCTTCTCCAACATCCTGAGGGTCCGAGAGGTCAGCGAGAGGTGAGAAATGTCAGCGAGGAAGGATGGAGGGAGATAAAGAAAAAGGGAAATAGGAGGCTGATTTATGAGTTGAACTACCACAAGGTCACTTGGCACTTTGGACGAAGTGTCATGAGATAAGAAGGAAAAGGAAAGATGTAATGATTCATTTCCTGTTCTGAGGTCAGGCGACGGTCAGTTAAAGCTTTGTCTCTGTCTGGTTGGTCTTCATCGCTCGAAAAGCATTAAAGTTTTTAAAGAAATCCTTCCTTTCTGACTCTGCAGGTTCTTGAAAGACCTGGAGGACCGTATATTCGAGGAACTCGTCTTCCCTGACATCTGTGACATAATCCACTACCACGCCCAGCACAACTTCCCCGCCTACATCGACTACGTCCGCAACCAGATCTACCAGGAAAAGACCTTCACCCACCTCACGTAAATGTCTTTCTCATTTATTTGAAGGTGTGAAACAAAGGAATGATAAAACTATCAGGCATGTCAGCTATTTATGACTCAACTGAGCTTTATTATTTTTTTATTATGTGTTGTTGCCACATGCTACAATTTTTACATAATACCAGTCAGGGAAATTGGGAAAATCTTTCCCTTATTCTTGTATTTTTTAGGAAACTTAACACTGAAAGATTAGTTTTTCTTTGTGTAATGACGGACAAACTATGAGAGGAAACATTGTCATTAAAAGAGATTTTATCCCCTGAAATCACCTTTTTTCCCTCCTTTTCCAACAGCATGTGAACATCATACAGCTGCTTAACATACCATTCATTTACACGTGCATGTGTGTCATCTGCAGGAAGAACAACACGCAGTTTGCTTCGATCATCACCCGTCTCCAGGAGTCGCCGCAGTGCCAGCGGCTGCCCTTCATGTCCTTCTTGCTGCTGCCCTTCCAGCGAATTACGCGGATCAAAATGCTCATTGAGGTGAGGCAACATCAGAACATTTGAACAAAGTCATGAGAGTTTGGAGGAATTGTGCTTTAACTGGTGCCAAAATGCTACATAAAGCACCTTTAAGTGGAAAAATAGAAACATAATTATCCACAAAATTATTTATAGGTGCAACCTGATGCTTAAAAACAGCATAAGTGGAATAAAAATGGTGCACACTTTATTTTAAAAAATGCTTTTTTAACAGTTAGAAGTTCAAACTTAATCAGTTAAATTTAAAATGAAAGTTTGTGGGTGTGTGTTGAAGAAGTGTGTCTGTTTGCTGATGGTTTTTTTCTTCGGGGAGCTCAGGAGGTCAGTGTCACACTTAAATGAATGCAGTGTGACTACAATGCAGTCGGCCTGAGCTGCATTAGGACATGTCGAAGCCGAATGCCACAGTACATTCTGTATAACTGACCCCTTTCCTCTGCTGCTGAAAGCCATTGTAAGTCGCCTGAGGATCACCTCACGGTGTTTTGCTTTGAGGAATGTTGTTCCAGCGTTATCTCTCCCCCTGCTCAAACTCATCACTGCCTCTCGACCCAGAAACAAACACACAGACACACCTCGCCTAAACCTCCTGACCCTTTTTTTTTTTTTCCTACCATTCGATGGAAAAAACGAATCTTGTTGATGCTGTTTTTCTGCTGCAGAAATAGAACGCTGTTTGTTTGTCGTTGCAGAACATCCTGAAGAGAACAAAGGAGAAGACGAAAGAGGAGGAGATGGCCTCCAAGGCTTTGGCTTCCGTGTCGAAGGTAGACACTTCTCACTCCTCACCCTCCCTTCTGCCTGCAAATCCATATAATTTGTCTCTCGAGTGCTTCACATGCCTCTGGAAATCTGACATCAGCCATTGTTTGAACGGATTTCCTATTGATTGAGCTCCAGAGTGACAGTGAGTCATTCGTGTCACTAAGGACAAAGGCAGAGTTTGTTCAAACAGGGTGACACTGGAGAATATTTGCCAACAAGACACAGTTTTGAAGAAAAACTGAAGACAATGTGAGTTTTTTTTAAATGTGGAAAGGATGAGGATTTAATTCATATTCTCATCTCCTCTTTTCCCCCTCTCTCTCTTTTATAATCACACATAGATTATTGATGAGTGTAACACAGAAGTGGGAAAGATGAGACAGATGGAGGAGTTGATCCTCGTCTCTAAAACACTGGAGTTTGACAAGCTCAAGGTAAAACAAAACACACACACACACACACAAAATCAACATGCATGAGTCATCTGGACATTTATTTTGAAGAAGGAATAAATGTTTCTGTCTACTCCAGGCGCTCCCCATCATCTCCCAGACCCGATTTTTGGAAAAGAAGGGAGAGCTGCAGGAAATGTCCAAAGGAGGAACTCTGTTCAACATGAGAGCGAAGTTCACCCCCGTCTACCTCTTCCTCTTCAACGACCTGCTCATCATCACTGCCAAGAAAGGGTGAGGCAGATGTCATTATTACGACTGACTAATGTCATTTAGAAACAAATACAATAAAACTGAAGTATGCATTTATTTCCACTTTCATTTTCACCAACAGAATCGATGTTAGGCAACTAACAAAAAGCCCTGACCGCGGTTGTCACATGACAAAATCCTCTCTCGTCTCACATTTTTAGTCATCGTACTGACTGACCTAAAATTTTTGTAATGACATAAGTGGTTTATAACCAAACACCTGCAACATTCCCATCAGCCTCAGCTTTGCTCTGTGCTTAGTGCCAATAAAAAATATTGGCATGCTAAGCCAAGATGGTAAATGCTGTATAAACATTACACTTGCTAATCATCAGTATGGTGGTGTTAGCATGTTAGCAGGGATGTTAGCCTGGCCGTTGACCCTTTTTAACATTTGAGGGCTTAACTTTGTAAAATGGCACATTTCTGTCACTTCGAGCAGAAATCAAGTTGTGCCGGACACTTTCTCACACAACAGTGTCTTACATGTATTATAACTGTGTAATAATTACCGAGAAAGCCGAATCAACAGTGAACTCAACTGCCTTGTTTGAGCAGCTGTTATATAACACCACTGTCCCATGTCAGTTTTTGTACATAAGCATGCTTATAAGTAATTTATTAGTTTCAAGATGAGTGTTCTCAAAGAGTTATGCACTTTCCATTGTATTCAGGATCACATAGGGTTTATCATTAACTTTGCTGCCAACAATAATGGCCTCTGGACTCATCTTACTGGTCCGTAGGATGTTTTCATGTAGGTTGTACAGGTGAGATTAGAAATCCCTCCACCTGTGTCTGTTGACCAGCTCTCATGATGCCACTTTAAAAACTGACACGAGACCACTGACTGCTTTTTAACGACATGCCATCTCTTATGAAATCACCCTGGACTTCCTCAAACATAGCAGGAAGTTGTGTTAAAAGAGAACTGAGAGTAAAATGAGGAATGTTTCTGATATGCCATTACAGAAAATACAAATCAATACAAAACAATGAGATACAACATCCTTTTTTTTTTTTTTTGTTACGAGCAGCGCGGAGCGTTTCGTGGTACTCGACCATGCCCATCGCTCTCTGGTGCAGGCGCAGCCGTTGGATGAAACTGGGAGCAGCAGCGGCCCCTATGAGCACTGCTTCAACCTCACACTGCTGGAAAACCACCAGGGACGGATGATGGAGAGGCTGCTCAAAGCTCCCTCACAGTGAGTGACTCAGTCGACTTGTAAACTCATCATTCCCATCTACATATACAATAAAATACAACTTCCTGATGGATGATTACGAATTATAACTGTTTCTGTAAACAGGTCAGACATGCACAGGTGGATGGCAGCTTTCCCCAACCCCACCAACCCAGACAGAGACGATGAAGAAGTGATTTACGAGGACTGGGGTGAGGACAGATGATGCACATTAAGTGACACAACAGTACGTGTTTGTGTAGGTTTCTTATGCATCTGTGTGTGTGTGTCAGACTGTCCTCAGGTGCAGTGCGTGGAGCCCTACATCGCCCAGCAGGCAGACGAGCTCACCCTGGAGCCCACTGAGATAGTCAACGTCATCCGCAAAACCAACGAGGGTAAGAGCACAGAGGGAACCCGGGTTAAAGAGCTGTGTTTTTATTTATCGGACTGTCATGCAGACGATAAGGTCAGAAAAGATGATCTTATATGGAATTGTAAACATTTCCTCTGCAGCTAAAACTGCTCAAAAATGGTGTCAAATTTATGCCTGCTTTAAATTATGACATCATTGTTCCTTTGGTCTACATTTGTCATGTCTGTGGATCTGGAATAAACCCCAGATGAGGTTTAAAAATGATACAAAAGGTTCTCTAATCCAAACACGTCCTGACATGATCCTTTATCATTAACATGGCCCTTCTTCTATACACCCTGATCCTCATAACTGTCTCAATCCTGATCCTCCACCGTAGCAGTTTATTGATTTGTTTCACTTTCATGCATGAACGATACAGAAACCTCCAATCTTCCCTTGTTTGTCCTCCTCCCGCCTCCTCTTTCCTCCCACTTCCTTCTCTTTCCTCTCAGGTTTTTATGAAGGCATCCGCCTGTCGGATGGTCAGAAGGGCTGGTTCCCCGTGGTTAACGTCATAGAGATCACCAACGAGCACGTGAGGCGGCGAAACCTCAGAGAGCGCTACAGGGTGATGCAGGCCGCGAGCATGGTCACCAACGCCAAGACCAGCACCATCCAATAAGGACTGTGGACGAAGAATGTTTAGATCAATTTTAAAAGGACAATGATGAACACAGACTCTTCAGAAGTGAACTCTGGACTAAATTTTCAGTTTCGGACAACCAGGAAATGAAAGATAAAAGGGAGAAGGATGATCATTGTGAGACATTATTTATTCTGATACAGCTGGGAGCTTTTTTACTGCTGCAGTGAATGTGCATGTGTTCGTTCAGTAACAGGAAGCAGCATCTCAACGCATTCCAGCTGCACATTTCACCTCTTTTTGTCAACACACAGTGACATCTTTGCATACACCACTGCAGGTTTTAAATACCAATCATATCTAGTTAGCGCTCAGCCACGCTGCAGAGATGCCAGACCTGCTTCAGAAGAAAGAGTTGGGTGTTCCTGTAAATGCCTTTCGCGTTATAGGTTTTTCTGAGGCACTCACAAGCTTTCACCTTTTCCAATTCCTGCCGTGCACGACAACCCGTCATGTGTCCCCAACGGTGGCCTGAACAAAGGATCCGAACAAGTGTTTTATGACACGAGAATCTTGTAAAAAAAAAATTGCTGTAACATTCAGAGGAATTTATCTCGCCACACGACAAACATTTAAAACAATCTAATCAGGAAGTGCCTTTTTTTAAATCAAGTCAAAATACAGAACTGCACAGCAAAACTTCTGACAGGATCACAATGAGCACAAGAGCTTTGAAGATGCATGTGAACGTGAGCTCAGCTGAACTGCTATTGTGACGTTTCAGTGGTTGTGCTGTCTACTAGCTTATTAGCTTGTGTCACTAGCTATTTAGGAATAATACTGTGGCTCCCCCTGCAGCTTGTTGCCAGTAAAGACAGGATGTGTACAATAAATGTAAATGTACAATATGTTGTATATAGTGAGTGGGGGATCGTCTCCTTCGAAACAGTGGTAGTGCTTTTAATAAAAAAAAAAGTGTCTTCTTAGTTATGTGTTTGTTTCTCAACAGAAACTCAACTGTTTAGCATTTTTATTGATAAAGTAGTAAGAAAAATACAAATGTGCAATACACAATGATATATAAGGAATATTGTTTTCTTTTCAAGGAGGAAATAAATTCTCATCATTGAAAAAGAAGGGGGTTCTAGGTGTATATTTAAATCGAAATTCAAAACTTTCAGAGCAACCAGTGCAAAGAACGAGCACCTGCTTGTTTCCATTATGAGACAGAGGCAGCAAAGCCCCTAAAAACACCAACAGGGACGGAGAAACCTCCATCACTTCCAGATATCCAACACCTCCATGTCTCCGAGGCTCAGGAGTACAAACACAGCATCCCCCTCAGAGTCTGAGAGTGTCTTTGCCTTTGAGTTTGGCGACAGTGAAGGCATCGTCAGGGTTAAAGATGAAACCAAGTATTCCTCGTGAACTGGCAGGTGAACATTATTAGCATTCCTTCCCTCCTCAAACACAAAACGCACACAGTCTGGTTCTTCAGACTCCCTGACTGAACTGAAACTGAAGTCTGTGTCATTTTTGGTGTCATCAGCAGTTACTGATGCAGGGAGAGGCTCAGATCCGTGAAGCTGCTGTGGCAAAGGACCAGAAAGTGCTGCTGGTGATTTATTGTGGTTTTGGACCCAGCTTTCATCCTTTTCCATCAGCCTAAAGCGACTCAGGAGGGTGTTGGCTGCCTCCAGCTCCCTGTCTGACCAACACCTTACTTGCTGGAACTGATTTTGCAAACCAGCCTCCCTCTGATGCTTCACATCTTCACAGAAAGGTTTACATGCTCCATCAGATGAAGTGGAGTCCATAGTTTTAGGACTAAGGTACGAGATGGGGTTCAAGTCCATTTGTGGAGCAATCAGGGTCTCATGACTCTCTGCTGGCTCTTGGTGGTGCAGCTTCAGGAGGTTAGTGATGGCCTGGTCCTCCTCCTCTGTGAGCTGGAGGATCACCTGGTTTGGCTGCACAAAAGGCTGAAGTGTATTTATTTCAATGGTGAGGCTGCCCAGGTCCCTGGTGGGGTGTGGGTTGGATCTGAATGGGTCTGGACGGGCGGGTGGGGCCGGACAGGCCGACATAACTGGTGGTGGAGTGTTGAGCTGAAAGTAATCGAAGACCTGATGGGAAAAAAAATGAGAGTGGAAGGATTTTAATATAAGTGTCAATGTGAAAACAGAGAAGTTGCACAAGATTACTTGAAGCAAATAAAATAAAATAAACTTGTCAACAGTCCTTCCTTGGAAACTTTATCATTTCAATTTATATCAATTTATTTTTGTCTTTTGTCTGTCTCACAGTATTTTCTCATTTTGTTTTGTTTTCTTACTTTTTCACTTTTCTTCTCCTGTTTTATGAGCTTTTCTCTCTGTGATGCTTTCAGAGCGAATGAGTCAATTATTTCTGTGCTCATAAAACAAAATCATCTCAGGTCTCACAGGACAGTTTTCCATGAAATAAAGCAGGTATACGGCTAATATACTGTTCAAGCAAACTGCCTAATACGTTGCTCATGGTCTCAATTTCCTTCGAGCCCACCCCCCTGTCAGGGTCTTAGCTCTGTCTGACAGGACTGAGCCAAGCTTATTAAAAGTGCTTGTCTGTCTGAGCTGCTCTATAAGCCCCCACCCACACACCCACCCACCACAACACAAACAGCACAGAGGAAAACCACGAAGAAGAATCTGTTCTCACAGGCTGATCTTAGAAATGTTTGAGTTGAGAGATCGATGTTTCACGACACTTTACAATGATTTCTGTACTCACTTTTTCACTGCACAGATACAACTGTGTGCACTCTCTGTATTTCATATTACAGCTGATAACCAGGTGCACAGTGCAGCACTGCAGTTATTGTTTTTTCCCCAGTCTTTCTAACTTTTTAATTTCCTATTCATTATACATTCAGTTTCCTAAATTTTGCATTAATTTGCTTATTCATCTGCATCAGTGACCACTGAAAAATACAATTTCTAACAGAAGGAAGCATCACAATCTTCTTTCAACGGTATTATCCTAATTATGATTAATAATTAGCATATTTTAAGTTAACTGGTTAAGAGTTCAGGCAGATACAGCTTTGCATCAAAACAGCATATTTAAATATTAGACAGAATTACAATTGTTTTATTGTCAGTTCTGGCTTTTTGTATTTAAAATGGACTTTGACTCAACTAAATGTGATCTTAACAAGGGCCAAGAATTAATAAACAATTCCTTTTTTTTTGCGTTTTTGGTGAAAGCAAAGGATAAAAGGGTTTTTGAATACCATCTGTTTTTGCTAAGACATTTTTAATTTATGAAACTGTTTATTTTGTATCTCAGGGCCTAAACCTCATGATTATGAGGGCATAAATAATAGTGTATTCCCCATGTCAGCGTGTTTACAGATGTGTGCTTGTGAACTCACCATCAACTCACTCACTATGTTGGGGATCCTCCTGCCGCAGCTCATGGTGGGATCAGAGTAGAAAAACTCTGCTGGGATGATGGGAAGGACTGGAGAGGAGACGGTGAGTCATCAGTGAGTCTGCACAGCTGGACAGAGCTGTGAGACAGATGTGGGTCAAACTGACTCACCTGCCTGCTGGTCGCAGTCCGCGTGATGGTGCGCGAAGTCCGCAGCCATGTACAGAGGCACGAAAGACGGGTGGTGCAGGGTCCTGGTGGAGATGGGAGGCAGGGTTGGCTGCCTGGGCCTCTGTTGGAGAGGAAACATGGAGATATGGATGCTAAAAAAGTGTTAAAAACCGAGCAGTGTCTGATTTGTTCACAACTTCTGCCGTCAGAGTAAATTTTGGGCTTAAGAGCGTAAAGTGACAGAAAACTCACGTCAAAATGTCCTTCACTGTTGTTCATTGTTGACTATTTTGTCCACTTTTGTAGTTTGACGTGAGTCCAAGGTGACTTCTAGCTTATTACTCTACATTAACAAAGAGTAAAAGTTAAAAATAGACAGCCGCTGCTCATGTCTATGCTAGCAACTAGCTAGCGTCCCCTGCTGGTCGACTTAAGAGACCCCGTTTGTTTAACTTTATTTAACAGCTTTTTGAAAATAAAGATCTTCGAGCATTTTTTTCTACTCGAAGCAAGACATTTAAATAAAAGATAAAAATTAATCATGTTGTTACAGACTGTCAGTATTTATTTTTCCATTTAAAAAAAAAATAAAATCTCTCTCAATTTGGTGCCAAACACTTAATCAGTGCTTAGAGTCAATTCAGCCCACTAGAAAGTATTTTCCTTTGAATTGTAATTTAATAAGAGCAGAATGTGGCATTTCAAACATGTTTCAGTAGGCTTACCTTGAGTTTGCACTTTAAATACTTGTTACTGTACTTAGTTGCGTTTCACTTTGGCCTGCATGTAACCACATCAGAGCAAACTGTCACAGGTGACACCAATGACTAATTAGGAGTAAACCAGCTTGGGGAAAAGGCAGAAAATGAGTAATGAGTATAAAAAGTCATGCTTTTTTAATATGTGAAAAAGTGTCTCCTTCAGTTGTGCTCTTAAATTTCATGGTAGAACTTGAATAATGCTACAAAACTCTAGTTGGAACAAAAAAGGTGGGGATGAATGAAAAAATAATTTTGCTTATGTACAAAAATTATACAACAGTTAAAAAAAAAATGCATCAGGTGAAACTAATGAGCAGATAATACAGACTTAAACACAGCAATTTCTAACCTAATTTAACACTAGTGAAGAGCAAATCGTATTATAGGTTTATGTCTGGAAACATGTCCGTCTTGACTTTAAACATGACTACAAAGACTTGAATCTTGCTAACAATGTTGTGTGTGTTTGACAGAATACAACCAACCAATTTTAAGAAACAGCTTTTATTGAATTCCATTTTTATTTAAAAACTTATACTTCCTTTAAATTTGGGCAGGATCTACTGTTGCTTGTGTGGATTGTTTTGCACCTGTGAAAAGATAATATATTAATAAGATTTGACCTCTTAAATATGAACTGTATAATACCCAAGTTCTCACCTTTCCTCATTCTACTATAAAGATTGTGAACCCTGGATACTCTGATGTAGCGAGCAGGCGGGTGAACGGCGGGCAGGAATGGGGCTGGTTTTCTAATCGGTCTTTTTGTAGCACGTGTGGTTGTAAGTGTTGTTGTGGGCTTGATGGTGGGGGTCTGCAGACCTACAGTGAAGAATAAGCAGAAATTCTCAAAATTTGACAAATAACTGGTCGTATCCAGCTGGTGAACAAAGTACTGTACCTGCTGTGGGCTGCGTAGAGTGGATGATGCTGCCGCCACCAACTGTGTCAGACTCAAATCTGTACACTGAGAAGAGGCGGTGCAGTCCAGCCAGAGGATACGAGCACTGCACTTTCACACTGAAAGACAAGAGGACAGATTAAATACTGCACACAAAGATTGGTAGCTGCATTAGTGGCAAATACTACAAACCTCTTGGTAGCATTTTCAGAAACTGCCTTGTTCATATTTAGGTGCTTCTTACTGTAGAAAATCTCATTCTGATAGGTCACATCTTCCTTGCCAAGCTGAAAACAAAAGATGTAAATAGATTTATACAACTTTTATTATTTAGTCAGCCAATGAGACAATACAGGAAGAATTTAAGTCTTATGTTGCAGCAGTACCATGACTGTGGATCCACAGCTGTTGAGAGGGAAAGAGAAGAGAGCCCTGGTGTCGTCGGCCTCTTTGGGTCCACAGTATTTGTCCACCAGGTTGCTTCTAGCAGGAAC
>JAQMCX010000039.1:9950697-10007794 GCA_029814765.1 Acanthurus leucopareius
TACCACTGGGAATATCATCACATTTTACAGTTTTCAACACAGAGAGGAATAAGGCGACACTGCAAAAGAGATATTTAGAAATTACTGAACTGAAGGTGCATTAATAGCAAATAAAAGTGTATAAATTTCCTTCAAAACCTCTTACCTAATGCAAAACCCAAAAGCCATAACCACAGATGTGTTGGCAGTGTCTAAAACTAGCGTAGCTGCTAGCAAACTACACCTGCTGACCAACACAAGCTAAAGGGAGCCTCTTACTCAGTGTATTCCCAAACAAAACTGCCACGATGTGGTTTGTCTGCTACATCTGCTTTTATAAGTCACTCTTTTCATCGACCAACCAGAGGCCCTCAGGCGTTACAGCCACATGTGTAGCTCGTTAGCAGACATGCTATCTGTAATTAGGCTTGTGGACCTCTTTCAGGAAAAGCACAGGTGCAGTAAATTACATTAATGATGTCTCCTTCCCACTGTGTGCAGCAGCATGTTAATTACCACGGTCCTAAAACTAAAAAACTTGATGATGCCGGAGTGTTTATGAGTAGTCCGTAATAAATCCTTTAACAAACTCAGAATGAATGTCATGTTTACTAGAAGAAACGACACTTTTTCATTTCATAAGTCATATGTTGGTAGGATCAATTAATAAAGCGACATAAAGAAATTCACCATGAAGACTTAATAAAATGATCAAATAAAACAGGAGTTCATTTATTTAATTTACAGGTCAAGCACATAGAAACCAGTGTGACGAGCATCAGAAACAGCAGCACGCAGACAAACGTCCACGTGGTCCACACTGTAAAAAAATAGAAGAGGTTAAACATTTTCTCCCTTACAGTAAAATAAACATATTACAGTAAAATAATTAATTATTCTTGGCATAATTAATCCCCATATGGCTCCCTCAGTTCAGTCTAAGTACAAAGTAAATAAAGTTTTATATCTAGTGCAATGGTTTAATAAAGTTAAAAGAAAGTATAAAAGTAACTACCTTCATTATTACTTTGCTGACTCTCCAAATTCATCCATTTAAGATGACCTGATTTAAGTGAAAAAAGAAGTGACACATTTGCATAATTAACATTAAATATCTGTAAATCAACTTTATTAAAACTAACTGAGATGAAAGTTTTAAAACAAACACACCTGAGTTTTCAGCCTCTTTCTGTATGTTTTTGACCAGCAGAGAGGAGTTCAAGTGTTGATGTACGGCAAGAATTCTCGTATCGTTCGCAGGGTATCGACACTGAATCGTCAGCCTAAAACAGACAAGACTTATTCATCACCTGCTTTAAAGACAGACTGAGCTCAGCAAACAGGCTTCTCACCTGTATGGAGAATCTCTGTGTATGAGAGGATCATCAAGGGGCAGAAAATCTTGAGGGTAACTGATCTGGTTTTCATAAACGAGGAAATTCCCTTCAGTCTGAGAATAAATGAGGGGATCAGACAAGAGGCCGGGACGCATGTTTCCTGCATGAATTTCAAATAATTGCAGCATCTCACAGTCACAGTCGTCCCACAGGAGTCCAGGCTGAAGCTGAACAAGGCTCTGGCACTGTCCGTCGCCATGGGAACACAGCTGGGGTCCAATAGAGTGGTTCGGTTGGGCTGAGTGGGCGGGATGGTGTGGGTGGTGTCGACAACTGCCACCATCCTTCCCTCTGGCAGACAAGCTATCAGAGAAACACTGCCAGCGTCAAGATTGTTATGAAGTAAAACCAAGAGCAAGATGTAATTTTTGATGCTTTAATTTGAAGTTGTGGTGTTTACCAAGCAGTTCTCTAACAGGAAAGATGCATTTATGGACAAGAGTGTCCTCCACTTTCAGAGACTCTGCATCCACAACAGACACCTCCACCCCTGAGACAAGACCCTGCAGTGTGAGCTCCTGCAGGGGAAGAAGAAAGCGGCAGAAGGAAGATAATATGCATTAAAATAGCAATGATTTGCTGGAGTTACACTATGAATTACACTGTAAACAAGTACAAACATTGTTGATTGTATTTTTTTAAGAACTGTTGGTAAGAAATAGTCTTGATTTACCATTATGAGTATGGTATCCATGATGAGTTCAAAGCCTCTGTTTGCATTAAGATGATTTGGCCTGAGATGTTTCTCTAATCCTTAATTAACTTTCAGAGCTCATTTACTGACTTGCACTCACAGATGGCCTTCTTGTTTCAGATTCAGTGGGATGGAGATTAAGTATTAGTTGAGTAATCGGGCAGGAAAAAGCTAATATAGATTTAGCTTATGTAAAGTAGCATCTAGCCTGAATTTAATAAGGTAAAAAATGGGAAAACAGGTTTGAATGTTTGAAATAAATCTCTACGGGAAGTGTAAATGCTTGGTCACACCAGGTGAAAAACTATGATTGCCCACCTCATAGTTCATCCCAGGGCTGTAGAGAGGGATCTCCACACTCAAGTACTCCTCCTCCGCCTCCACCACGAACCCACCCATCTCCACCAAATCCCAATCCAGCTTGCGAGCTCCGAGGAAGAGCTCCCACTGCAGCTCGGCCTGGGCCCCGTGGTGCAGCAGCACCAGCAGGCTGCTATCAGTGCACTTCCCCTCTAACTTGGGGGAACTTGGAGCTGCATGAGGATAAATAACAAACCATCAGGGGTTCCTGCCGGTGAGGCTGATATTTAAGTTATAAGAGAAGAATTCTGTGTCACACAGCTGCACAAAAATACTCACCTGTGTATTCGACACTGTGCTCCATGTTGGCTCGGTGATAAAACATCTCTCCAGTGGGCACGGTGTTGAGAGTGAAGGTAAAAGAAAGGCTGTATGTCTTAAAGCCATCACCTATATGCTAAGATTAGACGGAAAGATGTTTCAGATATGTTTGAGCATTTACACATAATAAAGCTGCTCAGTCGATCTCACCTCTGGGATTATTTTTGGGTGTGATAAGGGGAAACGAAGCTGGTAGGAGTGGCTCCCGTTGGAGTGGGGGAGCCTGGACACACTGAAGTCTGCATCACTCTGTGTTTGACGGCTTTGGGACCAGATTAAAAGGTCGCCTCCACCATCGACTGTCACCTTTTGAAGGGTGACATCAGCGGCAAAGAGGCCGAGAGTGGCAGAAAACAATCCCTCTAATGGGTCTGTGTCTGTGGATGAAAAGAGGGGGAGTGATCTGTCAAATCTTTCATTTCCAAAGCAGAATTCTGCATCAGGACATTCAAATTTACATTATTATAATACTAAAAAAGAAAAGTGCATCTTTGCAATGCAACATTTTTAAAGGAAGTCTCACTTTCGGTGATGACAGGGATTTGTGGGATGAGAGGAGTCTTGAGGAGCCTGAAGGAGCGATGCTGCGTGAGAGGCCAACACTCGTCCTCCCACTGCCTCGTGAAGAACAGATCCACTGACACTGACTGGCTGTACTCGCCCCTCAAAACACCACTCTGGAAGAATCACAGCAGACTCACTGACAGGTCAAACCCATAAACTTTTTAATCATTTTAATGTATCTCACATAAGTAAGTTTTCTAATTTTCTACGTCGTCTTTTTATCTCTCAGAATGACACAACAGGAGGTAGAGACACAGCGTGAAAACTACAGCATCCTACAGAACAGTACCTCTAGTTTTTATACCTTAACTTTTCCACCATGGGCTCCTAAAGGAATCCTGACCTCCACTCTCCCTTCCTGCAGACTGATCTTTAATCCCCTCTCTTTAATTTCAGACTCACTCAGAGTCTGGCCGTCCATTCCCATCCTCATGCCTCTGTCCCTGAACTGACCGTGGACTAACGGGGACAGAATAATAGGGACAGTCCACAGCAAGTCAGACCCATCTGCTGTCACCTCATCTACGGGTAAGAAGACAAAAGAGACATTTTACTCTGATGTTTTACAGTTTACAAATTATATAACACTAATATAGTTCACTAACTGAGAGCACAGGCAGCAGCAGTGTCAACAGCTAGGAAGTTGCTCTGGATTTGGTAAAGGACGGTTGCTCGGACAATCTCTAAATCCACTCCGTTCTCCTGAGGGGAAAACAGAAACACGCAAACACAGCATCCACTGAATTATTTAACAATGCAGGCCAAGTAATCCCCAGTTAACAATGTAGTCTGTGAGCACCTTCACAAAGTATGAGAGAGGGGAGGAGTAGGGGCAGCGGAGGGTGAGGCGTGAGCCCCGCAGTGAGATGTGGTAGCCCAGAGCAGCAGCCTCCATCAGGGACAAAACCCTCGTTCCCTCTGGTTGCTGGTCATCTTTGTGGAACATCACAGTCATGTTTGCCTCATCAGCTCCCTGCTAAGTGACAAAGAGGCGTATGATTAATTCATTTGACACGCATGAGTTTCATTTATTCATATCATCATATATTAGTTAGAAGAAACTCTTGTCTCTCTCTTCTTTGGATTTCTGCATTATAATTATGATATAAATAAATCTTTGTGTATGAGTCATCTACTGACCTTCCTCTTATTATTTAATGTAATTGACAGGAAAGGCTGCTGGATGGACACCTAAAAAGGAGAAGACAAGGCTTGATAAACCTTCACTGATAGTCTGTATCTTCAAAATGCAATACAAAGCAAGTAAACCTGCATTCTCTCTACCCCATCTTTCATTTTTAACACATTATACATTCCTAACTCCCTCTTTTTTTAATATTTATAAGTATATTCAAACTAATCTTAACACATTCATCATTTAAACACATTTCCTTTTGAGTCTGAGGGGAAATATAATCATACAGACTACAAAAATGGCTGCTCATTGACCTCCATTGGCCTCTAATGCAACATTGGTCTAACACTGGTCTGAACTCCACTGTGTTCAGACCAGTGTAAGACCACATTCTCAAGAGTAAAATGAATAAGAAAAGTTCATCTATGGAACTAGAGTGGATCTGATGACATAAATATGCAGATAAGTAACTCACTTCCATGTAGTTTTCCTCACAGACGATCTCTCTGGCGCTCCACTGCCCTCGCAGTGAGCACTGGAGCTGGAGAGGATAAGCTGCCACCTCCCCATCAGCCTGCAGGTTTACAAACCAAAGACGCAGGTGGTATTCTGTGTCGCTCTGCAGAGGAGATATACAGACATGGCATGTTAATAAGACTGCAACAAGTCTAAAGCACGAGAATTAAAGAGGAAAATCTACCTTGCTGTGGACGTGACAGGCCAGGAAGGATGCACGAAACACCAGGTCTCCGACATCATTGATCAGAACAGTGTAACCGCAGAGTGTGGCCTCCTGATACGACAGGAAGTGGAATCCATGCTGGTCTGGCAATTAAAGTTGTAAAGTCTTAGAGAGAAGCCACACATTTCTATTTTATAAGAACTTCTCTGGTATTCAGTTCATCAAGGAGAATAATGAAACAAACCTTCAAAGTCAAAACGTATCATCAAGCCAAGGAATCTGGACTTGACAGAGAGATAAAAGTGACGCTCAAGACATCCGGTCTGAAACATTCCTGAACAATTAAGAACGACGTCAATTCAACACTAGGTTCAAAATATGTGTATAATATAAATAAACTAATCTAAAGTTATATCATTAATATGTTTCTGTATACACCCTGAAAAAAATACATGCTGTAGGGCTAAAGGACAACAATAAAATACTGAATACAGACATTTGGAGGGATTTTATCATGATTACATGAAAACTTTAATGCAAATTCAATTAATAAACTAACAAAACTAACAAAATGCAAATATTTTCTTTTGTTTTTGATTACTTTAGATGTCTGTGTGAATTTGTCATATTGTACAGCCATTTTTAACATTATAAAAATATTATTAATAATATTGCATTTATCGCAGTCACTACCTTAGTATATACACAAGTTAAAAAAACAAATCTTATGAGAAACTTCACAAGGCAATAAAATAACAACATCAAACAGTATTTGCTGTATCTCATAACCATACAATATCATAACCATATAATTTCAGACTGATGCTCTAATATATTTCCTCTGTGGGAGGATATTTAATAGTCTTAGCTAATAAAAGCCTGTATGTGGGAAGGTAATACAGGCTTTATACGAAGGAAAAACATTTTTCTTTGAGCATGGCTGAAGCAATATTGTCTGTAGTCCCATTAGTCTCCTGAAGGAGTCCCCAGAGTTCACTTGATCTGAGTCATTCCTGTGTAATGTTATAAAACAAGTGTTTTCTGGCTTTGTGTTTCCACTCACTGTTACAGAACTAGTCTTACCTGTCGGCATTGGACTGGTGTCACAGACAGGTGAGGCGAGGAGCAACACCACACTGAAACAAACATACATTATAGGCTAAGTCTTTCACTTATGCTACTTCTAAACCAAGCTTTTTCCTTTCAATTTAAAACTCACCCACACAAAATATGGGGTAATATCATCATTTCCAACAGCAAATAGAGACTTAAGTGGTGAATTAGTCTCGATCGGAAAACTGTCAGTGGTGTTTACCTCCGGAAAGGTCGCTATTTTGACTGACGCACCTGTTAATTGAGAAGCTAATTAGCACAGACCTCCGTGTTCCTGGTTTATCTTTATTAAAAAAATATGCTAAATAGCTCATAGTGAAAACAAATTACGGAACAAGAGGGTTAAAACACACAGAAATTCGTTGAGGCATTTGAATTAACTGTTTTAGCCTCAGTGTTAGCTGTTGTTGCGATGGCTCTGAATAAAAAGTGCCGTCCTACAGCGACACCCAGTGGACGGAGTGTATTTTGACACAATATCAAAACTGAACATTTATTTAGACAGTGCAGCAGTAAGAGGTGGTGAGTTGTTAACCCACTAAATGTTTATAAAATGCTATCTTTAGAGTAAAATTATTCTAGGCTGCTCTTCATATACAGTTTTTTCTCTTACACTTATTCAATAACAATCTTCTTTGCCAGCAAACTATATCAAATAAATGAGTAAACATTATAGGACTATGCACAAAGGCCCACAATTTTTATGTAGTGTAAGCTTTTTTTCCTGCTTAATGTGTAATTAAATGAAAATCTGCTGATACATTGACACTGTTTGAATCATGTGGCAGCAGGTGTGGAGGAAGTGCCGGTGGGATTGGTGTGTTCGTCACACTGTCGGACCCCTCGTCTTTGCACAGCTGGATGCCTGCAGTCACGAAATCCTCATGACCTGGAAAATGTGAGTCAGAGTCAAGTCATATCATGATTCAAGAGTGAGTAGTCAGACTCATTAGTAAGTGTCCTGTGGTGGAAAAAAGGTCAGTGGTTCTCAGACTGAGGATGTATGACAGGTGGGAAAAATGTGGAGCAGAATTTAAGTTTAACAAACTACCGGATCAATGTGGGAATTCTGAATAAACAAGAGTCCTTCAAACACAAGCAAGAACAATTGATTCTGACAGAAAAACATAAAGCACAATTGACAGGAAAGAACAAAAAATGCTAGCAAAATATGATAAAACTTAAATGATCTAGTACATGTCAGTGTGGAGAGTGAGATGTTTGATGGATGTAAAGTTAATGTCATTAATATAGAAATATATAAATTTACTTTGATCTTTCATATGAACAGTCTCATGACCCCTCAGATTGATCTTGTGACCTCCCAGGTGGTCCAGAACCTCAGGTTGATGACGATAGAGCTGCACACCCAGTGTTTTGATCATGCTTTGAGGTTGTCACACCATAAATTATTGCTAAATTTTCCTTTTCATTCAAAATTAATGCAGTTAACGGGCAGAAAAACCCTTAAGATTTCACCTTTTTCACCAAGCACTGTAAACCTGATGATGTCCCTACTTCTCCAAACACTTACATCAAGTGTGTTGTTTACAGTCTGACATTTAAAATGTTTATTTTCCACTGACTCAAAGTGACGGTGGTGGAGTGTCGGATTTGCTTACCTAAGCAGCCTCATTAACATTTGAGTCACTTTGTGTCATTAGCAGCGCTGCACAACACGCAGGCCTCATGTTGAGTTCAGGACACCTGCAGAGCTGCAGTTAATTTGAACCAAAAGAAGTTGAGTCATGTTATTATTAATTATCTGACTTCGTTGTTGTGTTTTGCATATGACATCCCATTAACTTAAGGAGCACAGATCAGCCCAGGAGTCAGATCTTCCAGGTTTCATTGACATGTCACAGGAGCAGTTTGGCTCATGTTGTCATGGCTGATAATGACCTTATCCTGTCTGGTGACGCTTCTGTTCACAACCTCCGCCACACACCTCCTCATTTCCTCGGCCATTTTCCTCCACCAATCACATCCTTTGGTTGGCTCGAGGATGAGGAGGATCTGAAGATGAAGAGGCCTATTTATCAGCCTCACACACCCTACTCAAACAGTGTTATATGACTTTCTGATTGGCTCGGGTTTGTTTTATTTTGGACCTTTGCAGCGTCACACACATCGTCAGTGTTTACAGGATAATTGAGGAACAGAAGAGTTGGATTCTTGTGTTTGCTGTTTGCAGTGGAGATGCTTCGCTCTCAGATGCAGGTTCTTCTCGTGGCTTTGTTTTCTTCAGCGCTGCTGGTGCAGGTCAGCGGGTCTCCACGCAGAGACGTGCTGACAGAAACAGTGAGAGCAGACCTCGCAAATGACAAGGTGAGTTACTTATATATGTAGAGTTTAAAATATAAATTAGGAATGTTTGTTTCAGTAGTTGAGATATTTAACAACTTGGCACAGTTTTAAATGTATTAAAAATGTTTCTTAGCTCTTTTCTTTTTCTGTCCTCCTTAAGGATCTCGCTCGTTCGCTCTTGTTGAAGTACATGTCTGAGCTGATGGCAGTGAGAGGAGATGAGATGCTCTCCAAGCCGTGGGAGGGGGAGGGGGAGGAGGAGGAGGTGGGGGTCAGGGAGGAGGTGATGCGGCGGCATCTTCCCTTCTCGCCAAGAGAACGCAAGGCAGGCTGCCGCAACTTCTTCTGGAAGACCTTCACCTCGTGCTAACACTAAATGAGCTTTTCTAGTCTGAATATTTTTGTTTTTAATGTAATTTTTAAAGAAAATTTCATCAGTGTCATCTTATTTATTTGTATGTGGATCATCTACTGCAAGATGCCAAATCTACAGGTGTTTCATCAGTTTTTACTGGTGAAAGGATTGTGTTTTTTGGGATATTTGGCCAGTAGATTTAAACAAAGATTGTTTAAAATAAATTTTGGGATTTAAGATGAAATTTCTGTGAAGTAAAGGCCTGATTTCTCTTTTTTTATCCTACAGACAGAAAAGAAACATTTTTGACAAGAAATATCAAAACTGAGAGAACAGGATTTGAGATATGCTATCCCCAGGTATGGGTTAATCCCTTCAAAAAACAAACAAACTAGATCCTACATTTCCCAGAATGCAATGCAAATATCTTTTTTTCAGACTCTTCCAGGCTAGTTAATGCAAAAAAAAAAAAATTAACCTCAAATCCAAGTTTTAATGCAGGCTTTTTACCAAAAATTAGTAGTTGAAATACCTCTGATAACATCATCAGAGTTCATTTTTCCACAATATAGCCAATAAGATCGTTCTCCTGTGGCTTAATGTTGCTCCAACTTTTGAACCTTTCATTTGTATAAAAAGTGACAAACACACATGCTGCCTTGTATACACTTTAATAATCAGTTACGTTACTACAACCTGTATTAGGAGAAAATCAACTCATGTGTTCACACGCTCTCCTGTTATGGTAACTAACTGCCAGGACCTGTTTTATTTCAAACATGGCGGCCTCCGTCTTCTCAGTATGAATTAATCAGCTGCAGTACCACAGACTTTGATCTACAAGCTCCAATTCACAGCATTTTAAAGTGAACACACAGTATGCAGGATAAATGGATGACTAATGAAAACAAAACGATGTGGTTCAAAGAGTATGACACTAGAGATGGCATGAGTCAGGATGTTTCAAATGAAACATCTGAGCATGTACGAAATGACGACCTCAACGATAAAAAAAGCAGATTAATGCTAATGCAGTATATACACAATGAGATAAATAAACCAGAGACGAGAAAAATGTAACTGAACCGTTTTCGCGTGATCAAGTTCTGGCGATAAGAGAAGCAGAATTCACAGAAAAAACACAGTTTCAAACAAATCATGGTGAAACTGAACGACATCCTTGAGGTAAGGCTTTCAAATATTTAGCCCTTTAAGTTACACATTTACAAAAACAAAACAAAAAAAAAGATCAGGACGGAAAGACGAGAGGTTAAACACAATCATTACAAACACTGTAGCTCCAAAGTCTTAGAGAACGACAACTGGGCCCACATGAGTGCAAAGATGAACAAAAATCACATCTGCAAGTGAAGAGTCTTGTTACAAAAATCACATTCATTTTTTGGTGAAAATTACACTAAAATTCTACTTTGATTTTGTAAAGAATGTGATGTAAAATACACAATGTAAAAAATATTTGTCGAGTAAACTAGTTTACCAAATACATTTTTTAAAACTGATCATAATTTTAGTTTCACACTTTCCCCAAATGGCACATGTACGAACTCTTCACTTGCGGCTCAGGCTTCACACGATGGGATGTTATCAGGCCCCCCCTTTGGAGGCTAACACCCTGTTTTCCTTAGACAGAAGAAAGCATTTGACTTCATTGCACCATCGACTTCAATGTAACAGTCAAGTATCGACCAACAACAAACGATAAACAAGAACAAAGCAAGATTGTGTTTCATAGACATTCAAACATGTTATTCTGGATGATTAAGAAAATGGCAAAAAAAATCTTTTTAACGAGCATCGATTTCATAACTAAACGACATGATATCGTAACGTTGATGAGATTTGTTCTAGCGGATATTGTACTAGCGTTAAATAAAAACTAAAAAGGAAAAAAAAAAGTCTGAGTTGAAAAGTTAACTACACATTCCTTTTGTCTACATTTTTCGTGCTATGAGGCTACGTCTCTGCAAAGATTCACTGCACTAAAGGCTACACACTTTCCAAAACGGTTGGGAACAGTATCATCGTCAAACCAAACCAGCCTGTTATGTACAGTCACAGTTGTTGCATTATGTGCTTTTAAAAATGCTTGTTTTGAGGCAGTACTGCACTTTGACATTGATTCTTTTTAAAATGTACAGGTCCCATGATTTAAAGGGATTCAGACAAGCCGTCGTCCTAATTATCATTAATGCTGCTTCCCTGCAAAATAATCCCTCATTTTCAGGTCTAAATCTAAGATATCCGTCTGTACTTTCATTGTTTTTGACAGTGATGATAATGTGCAAGCTAACGGTTGAGCAGTACCAGTGTGGATAAATGTTAAGTGGAGCCCAAGCTGCCTGCAGGTCAGGCCACAGTTGAAAACTGAACTAAATATGACATAATGTGGCAGCTGTGTAACAACAAAAGAGAGAGAATGTAGTAGGACTTGTAAATGAAAGGAAACTAGTGAGGTGGTTGCTCCGTCACAACCCCATCTCTAATTTCAATCAGTAACATAAAACGTACCACTGCAGATGAAGCTGCACCTGAATACCAACAGAGGGAGCTATAGCAATGCTTATGTAGAGAAACTATGGCAAAAAAAGAGGAAAAAAACTGAACAAAGCAGGGGCATTTTCCTGACTGACGGTCTGTGGATCTGTGAGAGGGAGATGGCTGAAAAGGTGACGGGTTTGTTAGCAGTCAGTGGAGATTTTGGCTGAGAGGTCCTGGATGCGGCGAGCGCTGCAGCTCTTACACAGGATGTGGCCGTCCAGCGGGTAACAGCCTCGGCCCTCCCCCTCGGAGGACAGCAGGAGACCACATTCCTGATGAACACAAACCCTTCAGTCAGTTCAGCTCAACACTCTGTTATTAATCCAAGTTATAAACAAGTTCTACAGACAATATGTTAATAAATGGACATTTTCAAGGCATGTTTGTTTTTTGCCGACCTTTTTGTATAAATTGGTCTAATAAAGCCACCTAAACAGTTTAAAAGAGCTAAAAATACCCCACATATAATCTATTTTTGTAAAGATCAAAGTGTCAAAGGGCACTTGTGAACTGGTTATGAAGCCTGACAGTTAAAACGTGACTGTTCTGACTCATTTAACTGCATTAATCAAACAACTGATCTCCTTCTACCTGTGCTTAATCTGTTTGTTTCAGAATAAATAGTCTGGCACATTACTGTCTCATATTAAACGCTTTTTCAGTTTTTCTTTCCTTAAGTGAAAACAATCTTTTTAAATCAACTAAATACTTTTTCTCCAAACGTTTTTAAATCAACAGGTCCTGCAGTTTCTGGTATTTTTCATTACATAATCCTGACCAGTTCGATTAAGAAGGCACACTCACCTCACACACATAACAGTTAACGTGGAAGCTGCGGTCCAGAGCTACTATCCTGACGGTCTCCTCCTGGCCCTGTTCGGGCATGATGGGCTCGCCACAAACTGAACAGCGAGGTGCGTACTTCCTGTCAGGGAGAACAAGCATCAGAATTCACCTTTAGTGCATCAAGAATTACAACTAATTTACAGCCTGTTGTTTGAAAGTCTTAATACCTATGAAAGTCATCTATGCAGTGTATCTGAGAGGTGGCGTCCACGGTGAAGGGCACCCCGTCCAAACAGCAGTTACAAACCACACATGAGAAACAGCGAGGATGGTAGGCCTTCCCCATGGCGCGCAGGATGCGGTCCAGGATGGGTTTGGAGCACTTTGAACATCGCTCTAATGTACTCTGACAAGAAAAGCAGGACAGGTGAAAGATAAGAGGGGAAACGCTGCAAGAGACAGTCCAGGAAACCAAGAACTGTAGCAAATATTTAAAGGGCGTGGCCAACAAACATGGGAATAAACAGCCTTTGTCAGCCCCCCCAGCCGAATTTTTACCACAATAACTTGTGAATGAGACAAAATTAGATCTTTATCATGAGGTTGTGCTCTCACTTACAATGTAACAGCTCTCACAGTAACTCTTCTTGTCGAGGGCGTAGAAGGGTTGCCCCCGGAGACGGGCGTGGCAGGTGATGCATGTGAAACACTCCACATGGAACACCTGCTCCATGGCGATGCAGCCGCTGCCATCGCCGACCACGTTGTCGCCGCAGCGGGCGCAGCGACCTGAGAGTCAAAATGTTACACGTGTAAGTTTGTTTTATTTTAAATGCTGGATTAAAGATTTCACAGGGTCATAAGTCGTTAATGTAACGAGGGGGGACTGTACCAAAATAGTCCTCTGAAGGGGGGTGGTTCATATCATACACCAGCTTCTTGGTGAGTCGTTCCAACTCTTCCTCAGGCCTGGTTGTTGCTACAACCTGCTGAAGAACAGAGACTGCATGAATCATACATGTAAATGAAAAAAGACTAGAACTGAATGATATCCAACCTTCTTCTGTGGATGTTTTTTATTAAGTTTAATAAATTAAACGCTCACATTTTAGCTTTTAAATCAGGCCTGAGGTGTAGGTAAATGTCCTTACCTTGGCGGACTGATAAGCAGGACTCTGTGCAGCTCCTGACACTGTCTGGTTATTTTCCATCCCTCTCTTGGATAAAGGAACCTGGCTTATTCTTCCTCCAGATCCTGAGCTGCTCCCCTTGTACCCCACCTCAGAGTGCATCTCCTGAGCTTGATGTGGAGGGTACCAACCCTGGGTCTGAGCCTGGGGAGGGGGGCGTGACACGTGCTGCCGTGGAGGGGGTGGGGTGTACGCCTGCTCTGCCTGTCTCCCTGTCTGAGAGTAGGTGACAGGCTGTGCTGTTTTGACCTGGACGCTGAACCTGGGCCCGGTGGGGGTCGAGGCTGTGGTGTAGGAGGCGGGGACAGGCTGAGGGTAGGGCTTCGGGGCGGAGGAAGAGGAGTAGTAGTCCTGCTGGTGAGAGGTGGAGTACTGAGGTGACTGGTGCTCACTGGGGTAGGGGGGCGCTGGGTGGTATTGGCCCTGGGGGTGTGGGGGGTAGCCCATGGACGGCCGACCCTGAGGAGGGGCTGCGCTCTGGTGTGCAGGCTTGTAATGATCCCCCATGAGGTATTTGTTGTAAGGCACGTTGTCGTACAGCTGTGAAAGTGAGAAAGATGGGAGACTTTGAACAGTGATTACACATTAAAAACTAACATTTAAACACACTTTGTGCATCAGAAACCTCTTAAGAAAATACTTCTACTTAGTCTCAACACAGAATGTTGTCCTACTTGTGTGCTGGAGTCTTGTGGGTGGCTGTCCAGATCAGCGAGCATACTGGTGAGGGAATCAATATCAGCATCGATTTTGGAGTGATAGCTGGCAGGCTTTTCAGGACCACGATGCTGACAAGAGAACAGCATAAGAAACATGTGCTTTGAATCAAAACATTGCAAGAGTTGAACTCTTCAATGTCATGATCTCTTGTTCGATATTTGGAAGGTGGAAGCTTAGAGGCTGCACTGATTTACAAAGATGTTTTTTGTATCAGTAAAGCTGCAGAGAAATGCACCCACCATCAGCTCATAGCTGTCCATGTGAGGACTCCAGTTGCGGTCGTCTTTGGGACCATGGGGAGGGGAGTAATAATGATCACTAGATGAATGATGAATGGGCCCACCTTTAAGTCAAAGAACAGGTATAAAAAAACAAATTTCTAAACATGAATCTCTTTTAAGAGTAAAACAGCTATTGCAGCAATTGCAAAAATTAAATAAACAACCTCTAAAGTATGGTATCCTTGTGTGTCAAAGTTTTTTATATCTCTTCCTCAACTGATGCCAGGCAGAAATAAGAAACCTTAAGTGTAAATTTATGTCCAGTTTGGATAAGGTGAAGTAACTCCTACTTTAAGCTGCACAAGCTGCCAGTGCGTCATGATTGGTCTTCTTACCTGTGGGTCCAGTAGCCATGTACCTGTTGCCCATCCCCCCTCCTCCTCCATTCTGGTCATAGGGGCCGTATTTTGGCCGAAAGTCTGACATCCCCTTCTTGTTGGGGACTCGGTAGATTGCTGACCCAGCAGGGTGGGACATCTGTGGGACGGCTCGCTCTGGGCTATCCAGAGTCCTCGGTGGAAGCCAGGTAGGACCGGACATGGCAGGCTTCTAAGAACCAAAAAAAAAGAGAGGGGGAAATGTTTTTGTCATGTTACTCTATTTATTAAAGTTTCTACTCTAATATGACTGCAGAATGCATTTTTCTTGCATCCTGAACGCCTTTATGGCCACACAATATTGATTTTCTCACCAATATCAGATCAGTGAGTGTGTAAAATTGTGTTTTCAGCTTTTATTTTTTGATTTGCATGAGCACAGCTGTGGCTGTTATGTGGATTTTACATAATAGGTAACCAAGGGAAACTATGGGATGCTTAAGATTTTGTTTCCTATGGCAACAGGGACACACAGATCGCACAATGGGCTTCTAGTTGAGGAGCAGGAAGGGAGAAGCCATGCTGAAAGACTTGGGGATTTCCAGCGGCCTTGCACATTGCCATGAAACATGTGTGAGCGTGTGTTTCTGCACTTGTAGACAAATAGTTGTGTAAAAAGCTCTCCAGCACACTCACAAACAAAATGTACAGAGATAAATAAACAGGTGCAAATCTGTGGCCACCCTTTGCCTGTTATCTGTCACAATGGTTATTGTCTTTGGGTGTTTACACACTGGTATCATTGATTTCCAAATGAAGCGAGACAAAAACAGGGCAGGAAATGTTGTGTAATGATATGTGTCTGAGTACATGTGAACACCTGGCTCATAACAATATATTATGTATTCTCTGTGGGATAAATAATAGCTCTGCACCCCACAGCTGAGCTGACAAAGCGCTGACTTGCACCTGAGGGCCTCCATTAAGATACAGATCTTTAAGCAAAGATCTAATTAGAAAAAAACAATGATTATATATCCCTAAAATTTACAGAAAGATGCACAAAAGAGATCAAATAAAATCCTTACAGAAAGCAAACAAAAAGGGGTTAAGGTTAATGAGCTGGTGCTTGTTAGTCAATGACACAGAACTGACTAATTTTCCACAATGGATTCATCATTTAAACCATTTGTTGAATCATCAACTTTCAGACTTCATGCACAAAGGAATCCAGCGTGTACTGTCATAACCTTATTCAACAAGACCGTGTGACTAACATGATCCCCTGATGAATTGCAAGCACACACACACACACAAGCCAAAACAAACCAGCTTTGTCAGAGTGGGAGAAATTAATAGCCTACTCAGATTGATTGCATGTGGGTCTTGTGGCATAAATCCTTGTTGGTAAGAGGATCATAATGATGGATGAGAGGATGAAGTAGACACACAGTAAATAAAATGCTTTAACACGACCTTTAGGTTTATTTTGGACTTTTTTTTCTTTTCTTATTTCAATGCAGGGGGTCCTTTTAGTCACCATGAGGCATCAGCATGGACTTGTATGACATGACACAGTGGCCACGTGGGGGGAAAGAGTGACCACCGCCTCCACAATAGACCTGATTTAAGCCTCTGTCTGAATCCGGATGAGCACACACTCAAATCCGCGGATGGCAGGGCCAAGAAATTAACCCCCACGCTTTTATTGCTATGTGTTTTAAAGCCAATTGTTTGGTGTTTATGTGATTTAAAACACAAAGCTCGTCCATTTGTCCGCTGATTAGCTCGGCTGGACCTTTCGCTTTATGCAGAGTAGGCGTAGGGGTTCATGAAATGTCAAAGTTGATGACAGTCAGTAGAGTCAAGAGAGGAGGAATGACCACAGACAACATCCGGTGTTTTATAAATTCAAAATAAAATATTTTTTTACCACAAGAGTTTCAGCCACACAGGAAGCTGCTTAACTTAAATACAGTACCTGTAATGACTGACACCAAATGTAAACTTAATTAACTTAATCATGTTTCTTCAGTTTTTGCACTGTTTCGTCTATTCTGTAAGAATTTAAAAAAACTCACGCTTTTATTTTGAAGGCAGGAGGCTCTTGTTAGTTTATCATATTTGACATGGTTGACACAATATAGCTTAATTTAGCGATGTGTGCTAGTTAATTTAAATAACAGGAAGACAAAGGGACATAATATGAGTGAGGAACTAAGCTACAAATTACATCCGCAATACAAAACTGTTTCTCTAATCAACATTAGCAACATATTAGCATTTCCTACCTTTTACAGTGCCTTTACAGTGACTCTCCTCTTCCCTTCAGTCTCATCTACAAACCAAAAGCCAATAATAAAAAATTGGTAAAAATAAAACAGAGACGGAGCATTAAAGACACATTAACGGCATTTTCTTGATTTTAACGGAAACGTTAGTTGCGTTACAGCAACAGTAACGTCTCTTATCTATGAACAGAGATACAACAGCCCGGTTGTTCGTCTAAATCTGTCCGTTCTGCGTCACATACGGTTAAAACATGCCATTCAAGTAATACACGAACCCACAATGAAGGATAATTAGCAATACTTAACTTTAATAACAGGCTTGTTTACTTGTTTGCTAGCCTGTTTTGAACTCGAGCAGAGCTCGTGCCCTGCCTCCAGGCTAACTTCAACACAACCGAAGAGCAAACAATGAAATACCCGACACCTACCGCCTGAAATTAGCCACAAAAACACAATCTACGCCTCCGTTTAAATGTTCAAAGGTCAGTGAAAGTTATCCCGAAATAACTTTCTTTTAGCTTTGGCGTCGTTAACCTACTTTGTGACGGATCCCGAGGCCTTTAGCAGCAGCAGCAGCAGGCAGCTCCAGTCCTCAATGCATTCCCGATGTGTGACGTAGCTGCTGCTGCTGCTGCTGCTGTGTGTGTGTGTGTGTGTCGGTGTCGGTGTGTGTGTGTGTGTGTTAGTGTACTACGAGGTGGGGGGTCTGTCAAAAACATTTTTGAAAATAAAAATGCAAAGGTCGACCATATTTTGAATGCTACCTTATTGAGGTTTTGCAGAAAAACATACTATTTAAACTCCAATTTTTAAATTTTTCAAAAAAATTTGTTCATTAAAGAAATTTAAACTTCAAACTTTAACGCTCCACATTTATAAAGTCAAACGACATGAAACTAAACTAAGCTTAAGTAAAGAATAATGTCTTTAGGATTAGTGTGTGAACAATTGAAAAGTCAGTAGACAAAAGAAAACAGAAAAATAGAAGTTGCAAGTGCATTGGAGCACAATAAAATTCAGATTATATCTAAATAGGTACAAAAAAATGGCTTCAAATGCATAGCATAACAATAAAGCAGTTTGTTCTCCACATTATCTCTGTATATAATAGTCAAAGACACATACCATTATATACAATTTAAACGTGTGCTCACCTTAACAAAAACAGGGCAGTAACAACTTATACTGTACTTCATATCTTTAATGAGCAACATTAAATGTTATTCTGAGATTTTATAGTAAATGTAACAGACACACCTAAACACACCCAAACGGCATGTTTTCTCCATATAACCATGCAGTTGTTTACAACCCTGCAAACAGTAGTGAATATGGAGGTCAAGCTCCTTATTTAATATTTTGTGGTTCATGAAATTTGGGTCAACTGTCCCTCTCCCTTTTACCCCCCCTCCCATTCTTCTCCTTCCTCCTCCAGTTTCGCCCAGCACCCTGTTTGAGGTTAACTGCTTTCCCCTCGAGGCACTTCTTCAAAGGCTGGGTTTCATAACTTTAATATTTAGATTTGATTTCCCCAGTCCGTCCCTGCTAACAAACAGACAAACAACCGAGGCTACTCCCTGGGATATCCCCGCTTCCTCCTCCTGCTCCTCCTTCCAGTAGCTCTGTTTGCCCTTATATGTCCAGGGAGCTCTGCAATCACAGGAAAAGGCAGTTTAACCAGGCAGATCTGTTATTGTTGCACGAGCCATCAACACTTTGGCACCAACTGGGGGATTTGAAGTCAAAGCAAGCCCTCGGCCCCATACATTATCAGATAAACAATATAGTTCAGTCCAGACAACCAGGAAACTGCAGCACATGGGAAAACCCCCGCCTTTGTTCCGTCTGACCAGGAGTGACAGTCAGACAGATGATTTTATTTGCTTGTGAAAGTTCACAAAATTTTTAGAATTGCAGAAAGTTCATTTTCACTTTGATGCTCAGCAGCACCAGCCGTACTTTTATCCGTGATTGGAGTTGCCGGGTGGTTGATGGGCACCGGCAGAGAGGGTACGAGGGAAGTTACTATGAGTGTTGCCACGCTCTGCCAACGGGATGGACTCAATGGCTTCCGCCCATTGGTGAACCTGTTTAGTAATGTTCTCACTTTTCCTCAACCGCCCCCTCATCCGTTCTTCTCACAATGCCTGGAAGTAGCCGAGACCTACATCTCCCTCTCTGTTTTCTTAATCGTTGTTTTCCTTTATGGTTTTTTCCTTTTTTTTTTCTTTAACTAAGCACACAATTGATCCGACCTCCATCCAAACAAATAAAAGCACAAGGACACACACACACACACACACACGCGCGCGAGCTCTACAGCCCGTGCAAACACTTTACTTCCGAGTCACATTTTCAGAGGATTTATAACCAAACATGGTCATGTTGTCTGTTTTGTATTTATGTTTGACACATTTGCTTCTATAAACAACCTCATATTGATATTTAACCTTTTTACAAGTTGCTCAAAATTTAAGTGGATCTGCATGCTGGAATACCTGGAGCACCTGTGTCCAGGCTCTCAATACCAAATGTTAGACTTATTTTAGTGTCTTCTAGTTTACTTTTGTTACTATTCTATAATCTATCTGTTATTTATTATACTATTCTATAATAAAATACACTTTACAACTGAAATGCAAAAATATCAATGATTATAGTCAGCTTTTCCCATTAATTGCACACTAATACAAAGAAACATCTAAGTTGTGGCTCAAAATTAGATTAAGAATTCCACATATTTTTTGCTTAAAGCAGAATTGGGTGCAAAAATAAATCTTACAGTGTCGGTTGATATAATAAATAATAATCTTCTAATCTTCAAAACAATCCTCTCTCTATAATAAAAGAAATTATGTGCATAATCCTGCAGTCTCAGCTTTTTCGTGCAGTCGACCTTGAGGATTTCTCTCCTCGTTCTTCAATGTAAAACACTTTGATCTGAAGGAAAAACAGTTCAAAGTTCACCTTTTGCGGCGCTTCAATGAACTGTCCTGGGCCTGGTTCTCCGTGAACCAGAGGCTACCCTGACAATGAGGTAACTTTCCGCTTGTTTTTTACTTATTCACGACCTCCGAGACCCCGTCCTCCTCCTCCTCCTCCTCCATCTATTCCCCCCTCCTCCATCTCCAATTCTCCTCCCTTGTCTCCTGCTCGCTTTATTATGGACGGATGTCCTGCACAGGCATTTTCATCCATGTCTCTGAGCAGCTTTGCAGGATGCATGCAGAAGTTTGTATGTGTTTTTGCTTGCGTGTGTGTGTGAGGGTGGGTGTGTGGGGCAGTTCCTGCACATCTGTCGGCTGCATTTCTCTCAGTCGGGGCGGAGCAAAGGTTGTTTTTCACAACCAGGAGAAGGTGTCCCCCCATCTAGAACGATCGATTTGGTCTGGCTTCCTTCCTCTTGGTCCTCATAACACGACGCCTCTGCTCTCAGGCAGCAAGCCAGAAGCTTCCGGACTCTGTTGTGGAGCGCTTATTAACGCCCGTTCACCTGAACCAGTCAACTCAGCAATGACACAGATTGTTTATGAACATTATTTATTATTGCTTCTTATATTTAAACACCACCCTGAGAAATTAAAAAAAAAATACTTGAGAAATGACGCACCAAAATATGAGTGACACTAGAATAATAGAAACTGCCTTGATAAGATCTCAGTAATGAGGGCACATTTTGTTTACCCAACAATAAGTTGGTCTTCCAGCTTCCTCTCGGACTGTTTCCTCTGTCCTGGAGAGGGGTGAAGGGTAGGAAAGCGTTGGTGGGGGAAACCTGATGGTCTCTGGATTACCCCTGGACAGCCAGGCACGTACCGCGTCTCCCCAAGGGTCTTCATATATATTTTTTCAACGTAGCACAAAAACACACTATGCTTTCCTGTCATTACTCTGCTCGTAGCTATGGGGGTTTAGAAAAACTAATAGGCCACTAAAAATACTTGGAGCCCGGGGCCTGGGCCAGGGCTTTTCCTGCGTTGCTTCCAGTGTACGCGTGGGCCATTGAGGAAAGAGGAAACGAGCAGCTCTGGTTGTATGGGGGCTTCCTGCATGAGATTATAAAGAGCTCCCTCCCCTTCAGCCTCCTCACACAGTGGTGATCAGAGCCAGTGGAGGCTGCGAGGGAGACCCTACTCCACGTCTGTGATTGTAGACTGAACCGCTGAGCCCAGGGGTTTGACGTCAGCGCGGGGGACGTTTGTTCTCGTCCCTGCTGGTCGGGGTGAGTTTTTAATCTCATGATTTTTTTATATTATTTACATAATTTACTTTTCCTTTCATCCTGAAAAGTTAACAGTCAAATTTATATTTTGTCAGATCAGAATGTACAAAGTCTTATTTGTCACTTTTAATGTGAATTTTTTAAATTTAAAAATGGTTGATTAAGAGATTTTCTTGATGAGCTCTCTGTACACTTTGCTTTATTTCACAACTTGTTTATAATTTGCAATAATGTGAATTTTGCAGGTACGAGTAGGGAGCTGGTCTCACCTAACAGATGTGTCTGGGACACTCCAGTCTATTTATTCTATCAATTACACATAGGTAGGTCACTATTGTGCATTATAATAAAAAAAATAAATCTAAAAGTCTATTCATGCAAACATTAAATTTGAAAGATGTGCACTGCTTGTTGAATCATTCATAATGTCTTCTCATCAGATCCAGATGAGCTCAATGGAAGTAATGGAGGGGTACAAGGTGGACAGAGTGCAGGAGATGAGGGCTGCTGCCCCGGCTGAGGGATACGTGAAGGAGTTTACACGCCACTGCAACGACGTGCTGCTGAACCTCAATGAACTCCGGCACCGCAACATCCTGACTGACGCCACCCTAGTTGTTGGCAACGTCCACCTTCGGGCGCACTGTGCTGTGCTCGTGGCTTGCAGGTTGGTGCAAAGACCAGTGCGTCCATGCAGAATTTATCCCTCTGCAGTCTTATATTGAACCACAGAGGTTAATTTGTCTGATTGGTGCAGTGATTTGTAAAGGGTTTGGCATAAATTATAAGATCTTTTCTTCTGTCTCTTTTTCTCTAAAGACATGCTGTGTTTGTTAAAGCTTTCCTCTCCTTCTCTAATTGACTCGTGGTTGTTTTGTCCTCAGTTTGTGTTGCCATTCCCTTCACTTTTCCTGCTTTCAATTAGGACATCCATTGTCTTCTTCCCATCAGCCCTCCTCTACTATTTCTGCATCTACCTCCTCTTTTTTTAAACCAGCAATTAATCAGATTTAAAATATCTTACCCTGAGTGTTTCTACTTTTCCTTGTCTCCTCTCAGTGGGTTCTTCTACTCGCTGTACTCCCACCGGGTGCTGCTTCAGGGGCGTGGTGGCAGCGGGGAGCAGCTCATGACTGTGTCTCTGCCCGAAAATCTGGACCCATCCAGCATCTCCCTGCTGCTCGACTTCATGTACACCTCCCGCCTCCCCCTGACACCGAGCATCGTCCCCGGGGTGCTCAGCGCCGCAACCTACCTGCAGATGGACCATGTGGCCGATACCTGCAGGGACTTCATGCAGCTGCACTGGTGAGGGACTGAGAGGAACATCTGCTGTCGGGCCTGGACAGATTGTGTGGATGAATAAAAAACCCCTGAATCAAATTTTCATGAAACATTTTGTTTATCACTCTGATGGTTTACTGTTTATCTGTTTTATCAGCAGGGAGAATATGAGTGCAAGACACCCTCAACTGGAGCTGGACTCCGGGGTGTCTGTAGCCTCCGTGGCCCCCAAAGGAGGGGACATGCCCAATCCAGGACCCCAGAGGTTACTCCCAACAGTGGCAGCAACAAGGTAGGAGGATTACGTGCTGAACTGAAGTGTTTAAGTGAGCTGAGTTTGGCAGATAATGCTCTGTGGGTGTGACTTACGTTTCCTTCTTGCTTATCTCTTCGGGTTCGTGTTTACAGATCGTCACAATTGCCGCTGCTGTCGTTTGTTGTCAGGTTTAGCTCATTACAGCACTTCCTCTGTTTCTCCTGCAGGGTCCCTGTGGACGTCGGAGGCTCTCTCAAGCCAGGGGCTTTCCCGACCTGCCCGCCCGGGTCAAAGGCGCTGAAAGGAGAGCCTGAGTCGCCTCTAATGGGCACCCCTACTCCATCACCACACAGCCCCGCCCGCTCCAGCTGCCAGCCAAACTCTCCAGCAGAATCCAATACCTGCAACAAGAACCTTGTGGTGAGTTCAAGGAAGGTTTAAGATTAAATATGTGAAGTCAACCCTTTTAATGATGAAAAACCAGCAAAGCTGTTAAACACAAGGAGCCCTACAAGATTAATTAACTAAGTGGATCTAAAAATGGTCTGAGTCACCGTTAAAAAATTGTTCTACATTTAGATTTACCATTTGACTTGATATTGTTTCCTTTTTCCAGAGTGATGTCAAATCCACACCCGACCCAAAGGCATGCAACTGGAAAAAATACAAGTACATCGTCCTGAACCCTCTCTGTGCAGCCGCCACAGTGAAGGAAGAAGAGATGGAGGAACCCCACAGTGAGCCAGCGGTCACTGCAGACAGGATGGGCTCGACACCCAGAACACCAACAGAGGCGTGGTCTGGAGAAGTGCCTGGTCAGATTGATAGGTAAACTGAAGTCCTAAAAGTATGAGATGTGAGAGGAAAAAATTTGATTTTTGGGTTTTTTTACATATATGTATTTATGGACCTTTCTCCCACAGACAGGGGCAGGCCTCCTGCTACGAGGGTTCTGGCCGAGCCCCTCCCCTGGGGCCACCGCCCTCTGTGGATCACCCAACAGTGTCTCCCACTCACAAGGAGGGAGCAGGTACAAGCCAAACCTGCTTCATCTTTCACAGTTTTCTTTTAAACATAATATCTTTTGATAGTTTCTTCATTTGAAATGTAATTGAACTTGTGTGTTTTCTGCTCCTTTAGTCTCCCCCTGCGCCATTTTCCAAAACCTGCACCCCACTGATCCAGAGGCTGCACGCCACAACCAGCATGCAATCAAGCATGAGAATTACTACGTGCCCTACTGTTATTCAGGCAACCTTCAAGGAACCAAGACTGTCTGCTCAGGTGAGGAAATTCAAAATCTTTCACCCATTCTCTCTCACTTTTTAAATCCAAACACCTGACGCTGACCTTTTTGGCCCCCTGCAGGTGACAAGCCGTATCGCTGCAACGTGTGCGGCGCCCAGTTCAACAGACCGGCCAACCTGAAGACTCACTCTCGCATTCACTCAGGGGAGAAACCGTACCGCTGTGACACCTGTGGTGCTCGATTTGTTCAGGTGAGGGTCGAGTCTGAGTATGTGCACGAGTGTGTCAGGGCATTTAAAACTACACTCCTTCGTCAAACAGGTTTTAATCAAACAATCACACATTTTAACTTCCTCTCACAGAAAGTTTCCTCTTCTTCTCATATAAAGTCCTGAATGTGCATGTGTGGTTAGCTATTCTAGATTACTAATTCACGATTTCTTTAATAAACAACTAAATGACCCTATCTGTAACTCTGAAGGCAATTCTTTCCAAAACTATATGGATTTAAAAATAAGTTGTGTTAGCTATTATTTTGCACTTTTTGCATATAAACTTAAGAGATCTGGACTTCGCATGGAGAAAATGTAACATTAGTGGGTCCAGTTTGAATCAGACACTTTGAGAATAATTTTTAATAGTTTATTTATTCTTGTCTGCAGGAAGCTCATCGTGCAGTTTGTGGCATCAGTCTGATGTCTGAAGTTTTTTAAGGCTAATGATGTTTTTTAAGTACAAATCTCGCCACATGTCTGAACCTGTTTGTGTGACTTTTTTTCCTGGCGTCAGGTTGCTCATCTGAGGGCCCACGTTCTGATCCATACGGGGGAGAAACCCTACCCCTGCCACACCTGCGGCACCCGCTTCCGCCACCTGCAGACACTGAAGAGCCACCTGCGCATTCACACTGGAGAGAAGCCTTATACTGTGAGTCACAAACACACACACATTATATGGCATACAGAAAATCACAGAACATCTTTGTCATTGCATCGTCCTGCTCCTGCTCTTTTAATCTGTTGACTGATTGTTTTTTCAGTGTGAGAAGTGTGACCTTCACTTCCGCCACAAGAGTCAGCTGCGTCTTCACCTGCGCCAGAAGCACGGGGCCGTCACCAACACCAAGATCCGCTACAAGGTCCTGACCGAGCCCTACCAGCCTCTTCTGCAGGCCTGCTGAAGAGGCCTGCGACCAGCTGATGGTGACCAGCCGTCGCTCAGAAGAACAACTGGATCTGTAATCTAAACAATGATCCAAATCTGTCAGAAAAGGGTGAAAACAAGCAAATGAATTAACTTTAAATTATTAGCACCTGCTTTTTGAAAACAAGGTGGTAATTCATAGAGCTTAACAGCCTGGTTAGATGTAGACATGACGTAGAAAGGACGTAGACATTTACAAATAACTTTTAGCATCATTGCTGGATGAGTTCTGGAGCTTGGAGGGAACACAACACTAGAAAACCTGGGCGACTTTTTTAAGATGGAGATGAAGTTAAGTGATTTTGAGGGTCTGTGAAGGGATGGAAAGGAAGGAACGAGATGTGTAATTAATTTTGGGATGTGTGTACGCTGAATTTTTAAAGAAGAATGAGAACGTGAACAGTTTGATGGAAAGAAAAGGCAAGTTTGATTTTGGAGAAGAAGTGAATGTTGGAGTAAAATAATTTCTAACATTTGTTGAGACGCACTTCATTAGTGTTAAGTTACTGGAATATTTTCCTTAAATGTGTATTTAACTCATTTATCTTCACCTTGAGGCCTGGGGCCTGTGTGAGCTTTAAAAAAGAAAAGAAAAGCATGCAGTAATATCTGCTGTAATAGTCCGAGCAGGCAGAGGACTTTGTTGTCTTGTACTGAAGTCTGGTAATGAAAAGGTTTTCTGATATGAGCAGTTTAATAAGATGACTGTAAGCAACTGGATGATTGATATACCATTTGTTTGTGTATGAGTTTATTTGCTGGACAAAGATGGTTTTGTACAATTTAAATTAAATCATTTTTATATCAATTGGAGCTTTGGTGTTCAGTGTCTCATTTAATATCATAATCCAAAATAGTATTATGAAGTTAAGGGTTAGAAAATTATGAGTATATTGTAAAGTGTCTCTGGAATAAAAGCTATTTTGGATGAAAATGCTCACTGAGTCCTGAGCAGACTCCACATATTTCCAAGCCCTTTCAGCAGCTCTCTCCTTCAGCCTTTCTCCTCCCTGCCCTTCCTTCCTCTCATTAACACGCTCTTTCTACCCATGAATCATGTCTTCTGTTCAGTCAAATCCGTCCCGCCATTTTCCAGATTTTGTTTTGTTTTTTTCTCAGCACTTTTGTGGAAACAATGAAGCCGAGGGCACCTGTTTCCTCCAGGTTCCTAATGCCGGGTGCTCACACTACCAGCCAACAACACGTGTGTGAGCTCCCTGGTGCTTCCTGAGGGTGAGGGGGTCGACGTGTGGAGGGGGCCGCAGACTCCTGCTGAACTCTCCCACCCTCTGTCATCCCCCGCATCCTGCTCCCTGATGAGTTGCGGCTTAGCCTGGCTCATTGTCCGTGCTCAGCAGACAAACGTTGGAAGTTTGACGGGACTTTCCAAACCTTCGTCCCCCTCCTCAACTGAAGAAAAAATGAAACCTATTGACATTAAACTTCTTCCTCCACATCAGTTCATGGCCACCAGTACCCCTGCCAGGGGTCAGCTCACGGGACTGAAGTCACAAGGACTTAGTCAGAAAAGAAATTTTCAGTGAGGGGCTCATTTCAGGAAGTGAATATCATATGGGAAATGTGCATAACATATTAGGAAGTGAGTATTACTGGAATCCTTTTGAATTTAATGAAACTGCTCAAACTTTTGTTGCTCATATCATTTTGAAGAAGTATTTTCTTCCTCAAGACTCAGAAAACAAGAAGGAACTAAATTTACAATGCTGATACATGCTGTGACCACGCAGCCAATGAAACAGCCTTAACTCTTTGTGAGTGTGTGTGTAGGAATTCCTGTTTTAAACCTTGCATGTTATATCTTTTCAATAGTAACCCAGATCCTGTATTTTCTCATATATTTCTGACAAAGTGGTGGCTTTTATGCAAAGTCATTTAACACCAAACACTCCCAAATACCACATCAGAGCTGGGTTATAGATGCAGATTACATGTTTTTATATCTGTCAACCCAGGGCATTTGCATAGATTGGTCATAAGAGGGCTTTGTGAACCCAGGATCCCCAAAAAGGAGGAATGAAGCCAACAATGCCTTTCAAAAATAAATAAATATGCAAGTGTATCAACCACAGTCTGTGTCAGCAAAGCACAGCATCATTTAAAGCTTCATTCAAATGATTATTGAGTTATTATGTTAAATAACCTGTATCAAATTTTTAAATAACCAAAGATACTGAAGTATTGTTAGCTTAATGGACTTAACCTTTTATGCAGAAAGGCCCCATTTCATATTGTTATATTATTGTGTGTATTACATTATCTATTGTAGTGAGTCATGTATTCGCTGCATTTTAGCTCAAAATCAAACCACTTTTAAGGACTATATTTATGTTTATTTCTTAATGCTTTAACAATTTGTGTTGCCTGGTAAATTTTGTGGACACAGAAGGTCAAGTATTTGTCTCTTGGTCAGTAGGAAGACGAATAACGTAAAAGCAGTTTTCTGCAGACTGTGTGGTTGCCTCCCTCTGGTGTTGGACATGTGGAAACTCTTGGGGCTGTCCGCTCACCCTCACCGCCTCGTCATACCGATTTCTGTCCCTCTAGTATCTGAGATGTTGTTGTTTGACATAAAGCTGCTTTTCGTATGACATTGGTGAAATATGCAAACTTATCTGTAAATATGTCATTTAAATTAGACATTTTTGAGCTTGTAAATCCCAAAGCTGTTTCTTGTTATATGCTTTGATCATTTAACTGTGCAAACAGACAAATAATAACTGTACTAAGAGACCAAAGTGAGTAACTGAAGTAAGTTTCAGCAGCATTTACCACAACTAAAGATATTCTAGTAGATAAAAATCAGTCCCTCTTTTACTGGTTCTTCTATATATACATATTCTTTTTGTTGATGTTCCACTTTTTTCTTGGGTAATGTCCTGTTGCCTCAAGCTGTGTTCTTGTTGTCTCTTGTTTTTATTAGAAATAGCCTTTTTATTCTACACTGGCAAAAAAATTACAGTCACACGCTTCCTTAAGTCAGCAACAAATGGCCCAAAGGAAATATAAACACTATTTATATTGGAATATGAGAAATGATAAATAATGAAAGTACATAGTGGCATTTTTCCAGCTACTTTTGAACATTTACTAGTCAGTTTTATTGACTTAGCCCTATGTTACTAGCCCTGCATTATTCAAGGGGGGTTTTAAAATGTGTACAGCATACAACACCCTCTTTCCTCACAATCATTTCTGAAAAGGAAAAACTCTCCCTAAGTCCCTTTTCACCCTCACAGCAGCATCTAGCCCTGACTTGAAAATCCCTTCCAATCCACACCCTTGACACTGAGGAGCTTGTCTGCATAATGATGCCTGTGCAGCACTTTAACATAAGCCGACGCTCCACCAATGTGTGAATGCATTCCCTTATTCAACTTCACAATGTGCTGAAACTTGAAGTTACTGGTTATTCCAGTAATGTTTGGCAACTGACTTGGGGAAATGTTTGCTTACCAGCTGTTTCACATTCTGGTTGTCTGAAAACACTGTGAAACAGTCTAAATATTGTATACAAGAAAACAATATTACAAATACAAATCAATCATGAAGAAATGTTGGGGTGGTTTAGCTGGAAATTTAAACCCATGCACCAAGAAAAAGACTACAATAAGTGCCTTTTCCCCTCCAATGAGGCCATAAACCAAGGCTGTCAGCAGCATTACTGTGCTTAAATTGAATAAAATTAAATGAGAAGTTAGAGACATAGAGTTTAATCTTGCCTTTGTTCAAGTTTTATGCATTTATGGAAAGACAACATATCAAGTTGCTCTCTCAGAGCAAGACTGTGCTGTTTGATAAAGAGGGTGTGACTGTAATTTATCCTGAGGCTTTCTCATGGTTAAATCTATGAATTTTTATTTATGAAAAATAAGATGGCCCATGACAGTTTTTTTTTTATGGACTTTTAGTCACTTAATCCTAGCCACGGGCCTGTTTACAGAATGGAGAGAGTAAGTAACTTGAGAACCGAGAGTGTTAGCATACATTTGTTGACTTAAGAAATTTAATTCTTTCCAGTAACAGTAGCTTCACGGGTCACATGAGTCATTTCCTTAAGAACAAGATAAAGAGAGAGAAAAACCCCAGTGAAAATATTGAGCCAATCAACACTTTTTACTACGTAAAAGTGAAACTTGCTGACATATCCAATCAGGATGAGACACGGGCTATTTAATAAATGACTGACAGCAATAATTTAATGCTAATATCTTTGAGAGTTTTGAATTTATTCATAGAAAATTGTCCACAAAGGCATTATGAACGTGATTTTCACGAGTCACTTATTATCCGAGCTTTGTGACAAACTATGCCACGCGCGCGCTCCCTCCTGAGGACTGCGCACGCGTGAACCGTTACCGCGTGTGTGTGTGTGTGTGGTGACAGTTTAACTTCTGCCCTGCGGCTCATGCCGGTGGAGACCTGCTGCTGTCATTTTGCTGTTGTTTACCACCGTGAGACTGGAAACTGTGGACCATGTGCTGCCTCCAGAGAAAGCTAACAAACCGGGGGTGAGTAACGTCGAGTCAGAGTGAAGCTAAGTTGTGAACTGCTGTAACGTTAATTCATTTCATTTGCACGTGACAAACGTTGACAGTTTTTTTTTCAGCCGTTAAGCTAATTTATCAGTTTTTAAGGATTCAGGTCGACAACGGGTTAGGGAACGGTTAATTTTTAACCGTAAACGTTTGCATAACTTCACTTTTACCGTATAATATGTAATTTAAGCTACTGTTGAATGAAAAATAAAAAGCAAAACACATTAGAGTGACCAAGTGTTGTCAAAATTGTGCGTATGTTAACCAAGAATTGTTTTTCTCTTACAGCTGTGCGTGAGACCACCAGTGCGCAGGCGCAAGGTGTAGTTACGTCAGTTACGTGGAGTTATGATTGGACAAGCCACATGCACGGTTTTTAGTGCGCGTCCCCGCTTGTCTACATGCTTATGGTTTAATTAACCATGAATGAAGCACACTGACTGACTGCAAGGAGAGGCAGGACCAGCACGTGTTTGCAGGTGCGTGTTTACATTCTTTCTACTGTCAGTAATGTGCGACCATGAAATCAAAAGCCTGCGAGATTATAGTTATTGCAGCATTATTGATCATCAATATCATTCATTTTGATTGAAAATTGCATTGATTTTTTATTAAGTGTTGTGCAAGAGTTTAAATGAAGGCCAGAACAGGTAATGCTAGAAGTAAATTATAGACGATTCACAACATTTTACAAAAAATGCAATCACTTGGTATTATAACACCTACCTGGCATTTTGTTTGCTTTTGTTCACTATATATTTGTGATTGTGAATTTTCTGTAAACTGTGTTTTAAAGCCACAAGGTCTAAAAGCTGTGTCGAAGACTTTTGCACTTTGTTAAGAATAAAGTTTTGGTGCAAAGTTCTTTATTTTTTTGCTCACCATCTATTAGTCCAATTTACATACGTTGAATTATTAATTGCTGAAAGTTCTGCTTCTCTTTAGTGAATATTTTCTAGCTAATGGAGGATAATATCTTTGTGAGTTTAGGGTAATGGCTTTGATGATTATTTAAATACAGAACTAAGACAGGTCATTCCCATTTATATTCTCTCACCTCTGCAAACCACAGAAATGCTTTCTTGTCTTTTATTATTGATCATGTGAGTATTTCTTCATAGCTGATCCATTTACACTTGTCAGCTTGTCAGAGTTCCCCTCTCACCTATATCTTGCTCCCAAAAGAAGGCCAGCTTGTTAAGCAGCGCGGTTACACTTCCATTGCACAAACAGTAAATCTATCGGCCTTTAAGAAGTTAATCATTACGGTTTTTGACAATCACAAAGGAAAACAGACTTTTTTGCACTGTTGGGAGAGGAGACAGATGTCATTTGAGCTTCCTGACACTTAATAGTATATCTTTATTTTCTTAGTACTCACTTTCTCAGCTTATCTGCCTTGTTCACCCCTTCTATTTATTTTGCATTTATGCATTTATGCATTTATGCATTTATTTTTACAGATACATTTGTTTTAGACATGACAAACCTCAAACCCAAAGCTGAGAGTCGGAACGATGAGGCCGAGGGCCTGGATGGAGGCTGGGGTTGGGTGCTGGTTGGTGCCCTGTTCATCAGCACGAGCCTCGTGTTCGGCCTGATGCGCAGCTTAGGGATCTTCTTTGTGGAGTTTGTGCAGTACTTTGATGAGAGCGCTCAGGCCATCTCCTGGATCTCATCCACGGGCTTGGCAGCACAGCAGTTCTTCAGTGAGTCACTAGGTGTTACAGCATAACACAGTAACAACTATTTTCACCATTGATTAATCTGTTAACATGAAGCAGAGAAAAGCAGCTTGACAAATAATTTGAATGAATATTCAGTTATTTCATTTTTTTTTATTTCAATTGCTGCACTGGTTGCAATTCTGTTACCCAGGTAACATGTATGATCAAATATAATTTTATATTATTAAATCTACACTGATCACATGGGAAGAGATGTAACTTAGGAGAAGCAGATAATTAATTGATGGATTTGTGTAATTTTGAGCCATTTTATGGTGTTTTGTGAAAAGAGAGCAGCAATTCATTAACCTTTAACAAGCAACATTGAGTCACTCATTACAAAACTCATGCTTCACAGCCAAACATTGTTCAAACCAACAGATCTCTGTTTCAAAATGTCATGGGGACTGCGAGGTTTTCAGAAAAACATATACATCAGGTTGAGTTTGTGTTAAAATTGTGTGCAAGTCATCTATAAAATGTTATCAGCCATATTAAACATGGTGTCTTATTTTAATAAATAAAGTGATAGAAAGAGCCAATGCAAAATATTTTTGATACTGTATAGAGTTGCCTAAGAATCGGAAATAAAGATGTTTGTGTGTGTGTGTGTGTGTGTGTGTGTGTGTGTGTGTGTGTGTGTGTTTTTGCAGGTCCATTGGGTGCAGCACTGTGTAATGCATATGATGCCCGGAGGGTGGTGATGGTGGGGGGCTGTCTCGCTGGACTCGGCCTCATACTTGCCTCGCAGGCCACCTGTCTTGCTCATCTTTACCTCACAATGGGTGTCATTTCAGGTAATCAAAGTTTTACAATACACATCAAGATAAATGGCATATTTCTTATTCCCCAAACCCAACTGGATTAGAGAAGATCCCCCTTTTACTTATAGAGGCTTTGCAAAGCAGGCCATATTTGTTTATCTAGCAAGCTGTTAGCCGAGTTGATTTCTGGTGAACAAAGCGACCTCTAACAATGATTCTCCTCTCTAATCTCCTCCAGGTTTGGGTTGGGGGCTGGTCTTCACTCCCATGGTAGCCACAGTCATGGCTAACTTTACTCGGCGGCGCACCCTGGCGTTGGGACTGGGGTTCTCTAGCATTGGACTCTCCTCCTTTGCTTTTAACCCGCTCTTCCAGCTGCTGGTGGATAAGTACACTTGGCGGGGGGCCCTGCTGATTATCGGGGGCTTAAGCCTCAACATTGTGCCTTGTGGTGCTGTCATCCGTCCACAGCGACACTCTAAAGCCACAGCAAAGGTGAGATAAGGATCAACTGTTTTACCTGTACTGCTCCATCCCCCACAAAAACTGAAAAAAAAAACAGTTGGCGCACATATGCTAGATAAAAATGAGGCTAAAAGTTCTCTTGTCCTTCCCACAGGTGGATTCAAAAAGCAGGCCATCATGTGCTGCGATGCTGCGCCGAGTCGCCTCCTACCTGGAGCTGTCGCTGCTCTTTGAGAGGCCTTATATCACCTATACTTTGGGTGTCACTCTATTAAACGTCGGCTACTTTGTGCCATATTTCCACTTGGTGGCCCACGGCCGCCAAGCTGGCTTCTCCGAGTACCAATCTGCTTTTGTCGTGTCAGCTGCCGGCGCTTCAGACATCTTAGGCCGCATAGTGTCAGGCTGGTTTTCGGACCTGGGTCACTTCCGGCTGATTCATTTACTGAGCATTTGGACAGCACTGGCCGGAGTGTTCATCATGCTGCTGCCTGTGAGCTCCTTGTACGGTTCCTACCCTGCGCTGATGGTGATCAGCCTCCTCTATGGCTTCTCCGCCGGGGCGCTGACCTCTGTGGTCTTTGCGGTGGTGCCCATGATCATCGGCGTGGAGCGCATGATGGGGGGGCTCGGTCTGCTGCAGCTCATCGAGAGCAGCGCGGGACTGCTGGGGACTCCGCTGTCAGGTATGAGCTCATAGAAGGAGCAGACTGGGACAGTGCATGTTATCTCCCTATTCAGGTCATGTCATCTTGCCTTCTTGTCTTTCATTAAGTGACATAAAACCGCCCATAAACCCAAGTTAGCACACTGAAACCAAAAGCAGTCAAACATTAACTGGAGTAATAAGGGTCAGCCAGCTCTCATACCTCACAGTTCTGATATGCACTAACAACCTCGCAGCTATAAATCAGAGTCAGCACAGAACTGAAAGGGTCTTAACTTCACAACTATGAAAAAAAACACAGAATGCTTTATCATTTAACCTCCAGTGGTATCCAGCCACTTAGATTTGATTTGATTTGCACAAGTTTACAGATACAGTTTGTGTATCAGAGGTTCATGTATTCACCATAATGGAATTTTCCTGAAGCCTCAAACGATTTGTTACACAGAACTATCGTAAAAGTCATCTTTGGAAATTGTTTAGCAAATATTTTGGCAGATGATGTTTATCACAGTTCTTCTTTTTCTTCTTAATGTCATTTTCATTTCCTCATAAATCTAGCTAATCTTGACTTTGATAATCTGACTAAAATCAGTACATGTTCACCTGTCAAAGCAGGAAACGTGACACTCGTAACACTGACGATGGCTCTGCTCTCAATTAATGTTAGTAGTTACACCTGTTTGTCAAGTGAAAAATGCTTACTGTCAGAAAAATTCTGTTCAGCTTTCCACATTTTTCTCCTCTTATGTTAAAAAAGATAACTCATCTGAGGCATATTTTATTTTGTAACTCAGCTGAACCGACTCTTTAAAAAAGTCTCAGTTCGGATGTTTGGCTTTTTGAATGATTAATCACACGAATCTGCACAAAACAGATCACTTTAGAGTAAACCCACACTTACTAAATCAGGACTCTTAAGTTTATATTGCAGCGTTTTTCTTAATTAGCTTTATGCCTCTCATTTGGTTGTTTTGTTCTGAATATTTTTTCTCCTCTCCCTGTTTCTCCAGGGTTTCTCAAGGACGTCACAGGCAACTACATCGCTTCCTTCATGGTGGCGGGCAGTTTTCTTCTTCTGGGTACTTTGACCATGGCCACTCTGCCGCACTTCTTCTCCTGCACAGATCCACCGCCTCCTCAAAGACGCTCCCTTGAGGACAAAGATAAGAGTTTAAATTCAGAGTTGGAACAGATCAATAGTTTGCCTTCTGATACAAATCACACAGGAGCTTAACAACCATGATGGTTGTCAGGCAGCTGCACGTACGTTTGCGTTATACCTCAGAGATTCTGAACCAAAGCGACAAAAGATGCTTACTGTGAATGCTCTGTCAGTATAAAGGGGCCAGTGGGTTTTCTCACTTTGTTACATGTCACAACATCAGTTTAATGGTAAGGCCAGCACTGTCTATTCAAAAGGAAACACTGGACATTTAAAGACTTTATTAAGCAAAGTGCAGTGTACTGTCACATGCACAGTACATGCAAGAAGGAGTATGTGAGGGAAAACGTGACCTGAGTTCTTAGTTTTTAAAGTTGTTATCACAAATACCATCAAGTTTTACTAAGAATCCATGAACCACCAAACTATTTTAATGTCGTAGTCGTTCATGTGAATTTTTAAACGTCAATCTGATTCTGCTGCTGTGAGGCTGACCAGCATATTTAAAATTTGCACATGCAGGATTATTATGTAACTTTCACTGTCCCCTTTTAGATCATATATACGATAAAGCACATGATCAGCTGATCACCATAACTTGATTAATTCACCGCTGGGCTCCTGTCCCTCCCCCTGTCTGTCCTAACTTTAAGTACGAGGTCGGCTTACTAACTGTCATACTGTGGCTGCTATCCAACAACTGACAATGTGTTTCACAGACACCCACTGAACAATCAGCACTACCTCTTGTGTGTGTGTGTCCAGAAGTTAATGGTAGTTAAAAATATTAATTATTGCTTAAAATCAGCTTTTGTTCCTAAATTTGAAAATAAATCTTTACACTAATGTGTAATTTATGTATGTAGATTTATGGATGAAATGTGATTAGCAGCCTCCCTCTGTGCTGCGTACTGTTAACACTGATCTGTTATGAGCTGCAGACTGTTTTCAGAAACTCTGTTTCAGCCTCAGGACTTTCCCCCATTCCACCAGTGCGTTGTGTTACTGGGCAGGAATACAAGTGCATTTTCTGTTTGCTTGCATAAGTTCTTTGTACTTTTATAAACAATAAACCAAGACCATGTTTTTAAATCACAGATGTTTGGCTTTGAGCTGAAACAGCTGAAACAGCTGGAAGAACATGAGAATCTTAAAACAGGGAGAATCTGATCACTGTGACTTGCTGGTTACTGGTGGACTAGTTTAATGTGACTTGTTGTGAGCCACTGCATCATACAGGCTGAACAGTGAAGCTCCCATGATTGTTTGAAAGTGCATCTTAACCAGCTTTTCCTTGGAGTCTGTGATTCAAACAGAACACTCTCGTCTTAAGACCTACCAACCAAAAAAAACCAAAAGCTGCAACCTGACACTGTTGTTATCAAAGTGTAATATTTTGTACTCAATCTTGATTAAATATAAACCAAAGTATTTTGTTTTAATTTGTATTTGTGTCTCAGTCTTCACTATAATTGGCAGGTCGTCTGTGGCAGAATCCCTGAAGGCAGTCAACTTTTTAATAACAAGCCTCATCACAAAATAATGGCGCCCCCTACTGGCAGTCTGTACTGTAGACAGCAGAAATTACACCTGTACACTAAAATTAAAAAGTCTGAACTAGACTGATAATGATTATTCAAAACTTAAACACACCTGAGGGTAAGTTTTGCATCGTGGTTTATTTGTTTGTGATACAAATGTCAAGTACCTCACACAGTTTAAACAAATATGAACAGTGTCTAAAAAGGGGCCAAAATGTAAAAACGTATACATTAAAAATGCAACTGAAGACAGTGGACATAAATTTTTTTACCTTTTGCAACAATATTGTCCATTTTCAACAAACATTTTCATCATTTTTTTATGTAACAGTTCAATAGAAATGGCAGAGGAACATCAAAACAGCCCTTTTGGCTTAAAAAATAAAAAACAGATTTACAGGATTTAATTAGAAAGTCTTGGCAGAGTGATGGTGTTACCCTCTGCTACGCATAAAGACACCTCATGCTGGTCTCATCAAGCTGTTCCAGCGTTCCCGCTCGGGCACAATTGTTCTGGTCTGACGTGTCTGCACAAAGAATTCACTGTTCGGAGCGTTTTTCCCCTCTGAAGTCAACACCAGCTGAGCTATGACTGAACATGTGGCAGGTAGCCAGGGAAAAAAAAGAAAAGTGTGTGTCTGCATGCCTGAGATTTGGATACTTGCATTTTTTTTTTTTTTGTACGTATGTGTGTAAGTTGAAAGGTTGCATTGTACAGCACGGCGGAGAGGAGGCTGGTTTAAGATTTTGGGTCTGCGCTGCGGCGTTTGAGCTTCTCGGGGTTGTTTGAGGCCATGTGTGAAAAGTCTCTGAAGATGTCTTGGTAGGTTTCATCACCTGGAAAAGGGCAGAGTTGAACACATGAGCCTTTATTTATGAGTAAAACAACTCCTTAAAACTCTTAAACTTTAAAAAAAATCAATGTTTAAATTAAAATCATATCTTCTGGCTTTTTTTTTTATTCTTGGTTTGATGTCCTATTGCAATGTGACACAGCTGTGTTTGAACCAAAAGCTACATCACTTAGAAGAGGACACAGTCAGTTTTAATAGCTGTAACCAAACCCAACTATTTCCTAAACACATTGAGAGTTGTAACCCCCCGAAGCAAAAAAAGCATGCAAATGACCTAATAAAACGCACATCTGGGCATGCACATGCACTTTACCTCTCGGTTTGCAGTAGGTGGCACACTGCACAAGCAGTTGAGACCAGCTGGACATCTCAGCAGGCAGAAGGCAAAGGCACATGAGTGCACACGACACGGACACACAATGACAAAGCACAGCACGTCAAATACTGACCAGCAGTTGTTTCAAGCAGACAAAAGCAACACGTTTCCATTCCTTCATGAGTAAAAGCCGTGAATGTCAACACAGCTCACACACACACACACACACACCAAAAAACACACAAAAAAAAAAAACTTAACAAAAAGCCTTGACGTGGATTAAAAGGACAGTCATGAAAGAATGGACTTTGCAGTTTGAGAAGGAGCCAAAATGACAAAATGCAAACAAAAAAACCCCCACTGCTAACCTGAAGCTGAGGAGCTCTTTGAAAAAAAAACCCCAAAAAAACATGTAATATTAACACAGTTTAAACTGCGTCACTATTCACAGAATAGCAGGAGAAAATAGTCCTTGAGAACCAAACCCAACGCTGGACTAAGCTTATAAAAGTGGACTGAAAAGGACAGCCCAGCACACATCAAGATACACAATACAAATAACCTAATAAAGCCAGAACACTGTACATACTGTATAAAATATATCCATATGTACAATATCAGAGATATTAGCTGGTGCTGGTCTGTTATATGTACATTTTAATGTACAAAAGCAAAACACTGAAGGCATTTACATCTATTTACAAGGTATTTGGAGACTTTGTGGGTTTCAAAGTGCAGCATGATGTGCATTTGTACTTCAAAGTGCAAGGTGGGCTCATAAACAATGTCTCTCACAGTGTCCCTTCTTTGTTTTCTGTCTTCATTCATTAATAAATCAGTTTTCACATATGTCCTTGTGCTGTCTTTATACCGTCGTACCCTGTGTTCTGGCTCTTTCTTAGTTTACAGGAAGTGGATTTAATGCTCTGAATGAAGGCAAATTCCCTTCTTTTTTATCTCCGAAATGATGACGCATGTCTTTTTGAATGATGTGTGTGTGGGAGGCCTGGATCATTTCTCTGCAGATGCTGCAGATAAACATCACATGACACTGCAAAACCAGTGGTTTATGGTTCTAAACAACTTGATAAAAAAACATGTTATTTGTCTTAATTTCCAGTCTTGCCCTCGGTTTTACTAAACATTCTGCCCCCCCAGAGCCCAGCCACTTATGTGGTTCTTTATAGCCTGGAGGCTCTTCCTGGTGTGGGCCAGCCCACCTCCAGTCCCGCCCAATAAGCCCCCTGATCCCTGCCCCCCTGAGTGACCTGATTGACCGAACGCTCCGTCCATCTCCCGCATCTCCTTGTTCATCTTGGCGATCCGCAGCCTGAAACGGACAAGATCAGTTAAGAAACGCTGCTGCTTTTATCTGGTTTATGTGGTTTTATAATGGGTTCTTCTGGTCCCTGATACTCACAAAGTAACGATGTCAGCGTTGGCGTTGTCCACAGCGATAGTTATGGGGTCTTTCTGGTTCTTGTCTTTGGCGTTATAGTCTGCTCCTCGCTTCAAGAAGAGACAAACCAACCTGGGGAAGCAGCAAAGACGCATAAAAAGTGAAAGAGTGTGTGGCTTTAAAACAAAAATCTGTCCTAACCGCTGCTCTCTGTGGGCATTTTTCAGGAGAAGACCATTTCAGGAACTTAACCTCGGTTTCAAGAGGAGGAACCGGGTCTAAAGATTTTCTGTTAATTCCCTCATTACCATCCGTGGCTTTTTTGTACCCACAAATTCAATCATTATCAAATCATATGACTTGCATTTAAAAATGTGATTACAATGACAATGTGATGTTTCATGTGTGTGGACGCTGTTTCAAAAAGAACAAAAATCTTCACGGTTCTTCAAATGAATCTCAAAAGCAAACAAAGGGAACTTTTGTTTCCCAGTTTTGTTTCTGAATAAAAACCCTGTGACTTATTGAAACTGTTGAAACCAAATGGTCAAAAAAAAACAGACACTGAGAAGATCATTTTTCAAGAACTGGGTCAGGAACTTTGAATTTGTCGAAAAATGACACGTCTTTCTCGGACACACTGCCGTAAAATCAAAACTTACTTCTGTATTATGCTCCAAACTTGTGCTCCACAGCAAAAGTCTGCAGTCTGACCCTCGTGAGATTAGATTAGAGCCTGAATCAGCCTCCACTTTCTTCTGATAAGCAGTGCAGGTACAAGTTGGACTCAGAGAAACAATGGACTCTGCGTTATCTACCTTTTCTTGTTTCCGTTTGCCAAATAAATAACAGCTTTCATTTGGCAAAGATAAGTAGACATGTTGCTGTGAAGCTACGACGGGCAGCTCAGCGCTTTTGTATTAAAAACATCTGCCATCATAAATCAATTCAACTGCACAAAGATGCTGAAAGATAAAACAACTGAGCTCTGTAAAGTCTTAATTTGGTGAATCCAGCTTGCTTGCAGCTCTTCAAGAGATTCCTTTGTGTTTTGTTTTAGTTTATTGCCTCCTTTGTGCTCAGATTTCTCACTTTGGACACACAACACGAGAAAGTCATCTGGACAAACGGGGCAAATCTGTTCGGCCTCGTTAATGGTGTTGCGCCTGAAGACTTGAGTGGATTTTCTTTGTGTATGCAAAGTAATCTGTTTATTTTTCTGCACTTGCAGTTCAGCCTGAGAAACCAACCTCAGTCACTGTGTCTCATTTGTTGCTGTAATTTGTTTCCACTGTCTGTGTGTGTATCTTTTGTATTCTTATTTAACTGTAACATCAGATTGTTCATTGTTGTTGGACTGATGACTTATTTCTGTACGACCTCAGTTCTGCTTTTGACGAAAACATTCACTTTTTGTCACATTTTCTTCACTCTCTTTGTCACATTTTTACTTTTTATTGTTTGCGTGCAAGACATTTTTTCACGGAAACAGCACTGTTACATGTGTGTGACTGCATGTGTGTGTGTGTGTGTGTGTGTGTGTGTGTGTGTGTGTGTGTGTGACCTACCCAGTGTGACCCAGGATGGTGGCATGGTAAAGCGGCCCTCGCCCGTTGCTGTCCGCCTGGTTGACGTTGGCACCATTCTGCAGAAGGAACTCGCAGGCTGCCAGGGCGTTCTGGTGAAGAAACAGGAACATGTGAGCCGACATTTATACATTTTTACACACACACACACACAACTCATATTTCCCTCTCTGTAGCTCTCTGTAATATCACCATGTCCAAACAATTTAGTAGAACAGGAATAGATACAGTCTTGGATTAAGCCTTAAAAGTCACAAACATTCACATTTTTCTTGAAAATCAAACTTTAAATTTGCTTTCATGACCAAAACTTCAGCCTGATGGTTGTTCTAAAGGAAAGATTAGCTAAATTATTATAATTCTCCCTCTGAGGACCATCAGTATAATATAAATCTGTGCTCACTGCTGAGACGGCCTGTATCAGCGGGGTGCTGGATTCCTCGGCCACGTTGACCCAGTTGACGTCGGCTCCATGGGCCAAAGCGTCGGCCATGACGGGGAAGTTCTGCAGGGCCGCCGAGCGATACAGCAGAGCCCCGGGGTGAAGTCCGCTCAGATCCTCCTCTTCCTCATCCACATCTGAGAGGAGCAGAGGATTTATTCTTTTCGTCAAACACATATTACTGCTCCTTTTTTCATCCTTTAGAGGCTCTGTTTAATACGTTTAGTGTGGCGTGACTGTCCTCGCTCAGCAGTCCATGTTCCAACACACTGTACAACCTTCTTTTTTGTTGTCAGGTCAGTTGTGTGCATCAGAGTGTGTGTGTGTGTGCATGAGTGTGTCACCTCACCTTTGTGGAGGCCTGTGTTGTTCTTTTGAACAAGGTCACTGGGGCTCAGCCCTGAGGACGAGAGAGAGAGAGAGAGAGAGAGAGAGAGGCACGATTACTGCTTCGTCCTTCTGACTGCAACAGTACAGAAGAAACCCAGCAGACTAAACTCTTCAGGATTATCATCTTCTGCCCAATCTCCAAGATTAAGGATTGTGTGAGTGTGTATGTGTGTGTTTCTGTTTTGTTTAGTAAATCAACTAGACAACAAGCAAGCAACCAGCTGAGTTATCAGGCCTTTAAAAGCCCTCTGGTTTCCATCGGTCAGTCCTGACTCCTGTCTCTCAGAGTTACCTGTGACCCGAGGCAGCGTTGCTCGGTTTGGTTTGGGTTTGAGCGGCGGTCGCTGGGCGGTCCGGTCCTGCACGGTTGTCCGGTTTCGCCTGGCGCTGGATCGCCTCAGCAGGGTGTTCCTGCCGGTCTCTGGCAGCTTTTGTATAAACTTTTTTTCAACGTACTTCGATTTGATCCACGACTCCTTGTCTCCTCTGAGGGACAGAAATAATAAAAAAATAATCAGAAAAAAATCAAGAAAGACAGGATGATTTCTATAAATCATATTTCTTAAGCAATCTTCTCTCATAAAACCAGATACTGTAATCAAATCAAAAGAAAACCGACATGCAAGGCTGCATTTGTCAGTTTGTTTCTGGCTTTTCTTGCTCTCAGTTTGACTCCACAACTTGCTTGTGCAGCTGCGAGGCAAAAATGCACAACATACCCTTGAGGCACTCATTGTCTTTTAATGAAGTCGTAAATTTAGTTAAAAAGACATCTGTTTAGGGCCCAAAGTGTCTCTTTTGTGCAAAAAAATGCTACTTAAAAGACACTAAAGACTGGAAAACAATCAAATATGCGAGCTCAGATAAGATAAAAATGAAAGCTCATGCTGCAGAGAGTTTCCGGAGGTTAGTTAGTTATCATGTACCTGTGGCACTTCCTGTCTGCTGCGACACAACAGAGAGGAGAGAAGAGAGAAAAAAAAAAGTCTGAACAGAGTTGAAATAATCATCTATAAAAACCATATCTAACTTTACTGAAAACTCAGCCACTGAAGCGTTGATATGTTCCATATGTATTAGCCTTCAAATGTGGAGAGCTGCAGACAATTCTCTCACATTCCCACATGTAGAAAATAACCTTTAACAGGCAGATTTAAACCCTGATGTAATGTCATCAATCAAACAGCAGGAGGGGATGGAGAGTGTGTTTCAGTTTAATTTTTTTTTTTTTGGGAGGGGGGGAGTCCAGCCCAGGGGAGAGTAAAGTTTTCAGGAAGTCAGAATTAAAATATAAATAATTTGTAATTTAGCGCATTTTCTTTAGTTATTGGCTCTTTATTTGGTTTCCAAATAATCCAGGTTTGTTGCTCTTGACCTAAAGGATACTCAACCAAGTGAGTTATGAGACATGCAAGAGACATTTCCAAATAAGAAAGGTCAAAGCTGAAGCAGCAGAGGCACAAAACCTGACTTTTGCTCTCTAGTATTGCCCCAAAAAAAAGCATGATACTACATATCCCACAATGCAACCAAATGCATATTTTCACCCTGTTTACCTTTGAAATGTTCACTTCTTCACAGCTACTAATGTTAACCTTTTTCTACAAATGTGAAGTCTGACGCCATAAATCCCTGATATCCCCGAGACAACATAACATATTCAGATGGCAGCCATTTTCCTCTGATGTCACAGTTGGGGTGAGAAGCTGAAATGCTGGTATTAAAACAATTTGCTTTGATGCTGGTTGCAAATCGCATCAGTGGAGGGAATCTGACAAATTACAATAATGCGACCTCTTCCTTATTGATCAACAATGGATCAATAACAAGTCAATAAAAATCCAGAGTTTACATCAGTCCATATTTTAATGTAAAACAACATGTTGGATAGCTATCGTTGGATAACAGCTAGCTTTAGCATTGGGCGACCTCCTTGTTAGCTTGATTACATCCAGTTGTTTTATTTCCAGAATTTTATTAATGTGTACAATATGTGGGTTGTTATTTCAGAGTGCATTTATACCTTGACAATTGTATCGTGTAACACTAGCTAGGAGTGTCTAATAGCTAGGAGGTGGTTAAATGCTAACATTAGCTGTTGTCCAATGTTAGCTAATGGGTTATCATATATGTTGTGTTACTTTGAAATATGGCAAGATATTGCTCCAGACTTTCACTATCCATTGTCTTTTTTGTTGCTAATAAAACAGAGAAAGGTGAAATAACAACAATTTGTTAGAGTTCCTAAGTTTATACGAATTGCAAATGTGGGGTTAAAGGAAAATGGCCACTGAGTGAATGTGAAATATTGTGTGCAGCTACAGAAAGCTCCTTTTCTAACCATTTTGACACAAAGAGCAGCACTTCTACAGCAAGAAAACTTAACTGCATGTGTGAAATCAGTGGAAACCCCCGTGCGATGTGTGTGTGTATGTTGGGTACAGTTAATTGTTTACCTGGGACTGGAGGCGTGAGGCTTCTTGATGGTAATCTCATCAATCCGGGCCTCGTAGATCCTGTTGATCACCGTGTTTCCTAATTCACACATCAACTGAAGGAAGCAAATGAATTAGAAGCACGTGAATATGTTTCAGTGCTAGTCGCTCTATTCTGGAAAGTTTATTTAAAGGGAACTCTTACATAAAACATTACATAATAATCATACTCAGTGGATTTTTGTAAACACAAAAGGAGGCTATAACGAGTTTGTGTTGCTGTTGCAGTTAAAAGGTTTAATTACCTTAATGAGCTCTGGCTCCCAAGAGTCGAGAGTGAGGGAGCGCACTTTGGAGAAATGGACTCCCAGGCTCCTGTTAGAGAAAGCAGCCATTAAACCCAAGGCGTCATGCCAAGAGTGTGTATGTGTGAGTGTGTAGAGAGTGCGTGTGTGTGTGTGTGTGTGTACCTGTGTATTCCTGAGCAGATAATACAAAGCGTGATGCCCAGATTGATGGAGGCCCAGTCAGGACCGGGCTCTCCACAGTCGCAGCACTGCTTATTCCCCGGGATCGCCTGAACCTCCTCCAGTGCTTTGCAGCCCTCGCTCTCCTGATCTGCACCTCCTCCTCCTCCTCCTCCCCCACCACCTCCTCCTAAGCTGCCCGCCGACATTGAGCTGACGCGCTGTCTCTAAAAAAACCACACGCACACACGCACACACATAGGAATGAGGAGATGCACAAAGGCACAAGTCTTCATCTGTACGGCCTCAGATTAAACTCCCACTGAAAAATGCAGATATAAAAGATAATGTGTGTGTGTGTGTGTGTGTGTGTGTGTGTGTGTATGTGTGTGTATGTGTTTGTGTGTATTCTCACTGGGCTGTGTGGGTCCTCTCTGCGCTCCTGAAAGGCTGAGGCGATGCTGTTTTGGACGGCGCTGATCCACGCCTGCTGCTGCCTTTCTGAATCTGCCTGCAACAAACAACATCTACCCACACACAGACACACACACACACACACGCACACACACACACACACACACACACAGGAATCACATCACTCCTCAGAGCATGAGAAATTAACATGTAAAAACTCTCACAACCAAACACACACACACATTTGCTTTTGCAGCAAACTCTAATCCAAACACACTTTGCACTGTTGAAAATTTTCACCGCCACGGCTTAAATATATGTATGCATGAATGCGAGCAAACATGTTCGCCCACACACTCACTTTGACGGGGAGACCACTTCAAAGCAGAATCGTCTCTCATTTTCAGTGCTGGGCTTGACTGTGCAAAGACGCAAGTCCTCCACCACAACTGTAGGCTGGTCCTGAGAGCGACGCAGACAGGAAAAACACGCAGGTCAAGACTCTGCCTGCTCTTGTACACATTAAGAGCGTTTTCACAGAAATCATTGCTCTATGTTTAACGAGTCAAACTTTCTAAACACGCCGCCTTTTTTTTTTTTTTTAGAAAAACTTATATTTAAAAATTACCTTGAATTTCTTTTGATACACAAGCTGATTTTTTTGAATCGAAAACCAGCGTCTGCAGAGGAGAAGAAGAAGAAGAAGAGCATGAAACATCATAAAATCAAGAATTAGGGATCTTTGTTGCAGCAGCAAAGTAAGAAAACAACTAGTGGACATTAACAGGACGCAGTTTAAAAAAACATTTTCCAACACAGCGGACATTTTGGCCCTCTTTGTGAGACATATGGTGGGATGAAAGCATGAAAGACAATGCAGCTGTTTTCTGTGCGTGGGTTTAGTGGGTAAACTTGTACCTGCTCCATGTCTTGAAGGCATTGCTGGCTCTTTTATAAAGGTATCCCTCCATGGCAATCCCGTTAGCTGCATCGCCATTAAAATCCATGATGGAGTCGTCATAGGACACACCCTAGAGACATTACAGAAGTCACTTAGTGTCACTGTGTGGGAATTTAAGAGCTTTAGTTGTAGTTGTAGCATCATGTGTGAAGTTCAAGGACCAATTTCTGTATTTTCTTTTTTAAATTTTGTTTTGAAAAAATTATTTCAGATATATTTAGTTATGTAAAAGTGTGCATTTAATTGTTTATGTTTTCTAAATGTTCAACCTGTTTCTTGATTGCAGCATGTCTTTGCTCCATGTCCCTCTTCTCTCGGGCCGCGTTTAGGACAAACTGAGTGTGCTGTTAAAACAGAAACAGACACAGACGTCATCTTCCAGACACAAATATTGATTTTTAGATTTTTCTCTTTTTATAAAAACAGTCATCAATGCGTTTTCACTCCTTGAAGCTTTCTACAGGACGCCAGCATCAACAGTTTTACAGAGCACTTATGCAGAGTCTATTAAGCTTTCGGATACACTGTCAGCTAAGTGAGCCAGGGAATGATTAAGTGCTTTGCTCAATGACACATCAGCAGGCTAATAACCAATATACAGAGAATAAAACATTGAGATATTCTTCACTTTATGTAACCATTGTCCTCAACTAAACGTACTTAATGGAAATCATTAAGAACACTAAAAGAAAAAAGAAGGATTTTAATTCACTTAGTAAAACTAAAACAACTGAGCACTTTAGAAATGAAAAATTATGAGCTAGAAGCTAAAAGCAGAGAGGACAGCAGTTAGATTATTTAGCAGAAAAGTGACCAAAGACAATTTTTTAGGGTTTAATTTCTTTAAAGACGAGTGTTCTAAATTTAGCAAAAAAATGCATTGAGTCTGGTTCATGTATGTACATTTCTTGCTTTTCTATTCATGCCAATTGAGTTGTAGCCCTGTTTCTTTTTTAGTCAATTCAGTGTAGTGAAGGACAAATCTTCCCTCTTTCCCTTTCCTTTCCTTTCTAACATGTTTGCGTCTGTGACAAGGACAGAAATGGAAAGACAAAGAACAAGTTCAGGGCAGGTTATCACCCCTGCAGACTTTGCTCTTCAGGAAACAGGAATTAGGAAGAGTTGAACCTCTTCCTGCATCCTGTGCCAAGCTGAGAAACAACACCGATGGGTTTTTTTTGTGCAAAGAGTCTGTTTAGCATTAAATTCCTCAGTGTCTCTGTCTCATCTTCTTGTTCTCGTCCCTATCATTTCCTGTTGAAACAGGAAGAGCTTTGTTGTGGTTTGATTCGGCCAGTGAATGCTGTAAAAATCATTTCCTGTTTTAAATCCTTTACATTTAGCAAAATCTTTTTTAAAATACTGCTGATGTTTCATGTTGGCAGTTAAAACAGTTTTTCCAGTTTGGACAGTTAAAAAGAAGCGACGAATGCACACACACACACACACACAGCCATGTGAAATATTTCCTGTTGTTGCTCACTTTTTCCTGTCACAATGACGGTGTGATGTCAGCTTGTGACTCCTCGGCCCTGCCCCCCCTCAGACAGAGTCCAAGAACTCATCTGATGCATTTTGTTATACAACATTTTTGGGTCTTATTATTAAAGGTACCATACGGTTTGTGGTACACCTTTTTTTTTAAATTATCTAACATGCTTCACCAATATTTAGTACGTCTCTAAGCCAAAAACAAAATATGACTCTGTTTCCTGTGTTGTAGAATATCTGCCAACTTTTTAAAGGTGTGAATTGTCTTTTCTTTAACCACCACACTGCCTCTATGACAGATTACTGTCTTAAACACAACCGTGATTCCCAAGATTTTTGTTTGTGCTTCGTCCAAAACGTTTCATTTAGATAATTTTTGGAGGCAAGAGAAGACAAACTATTCAACATTACTCAACAAAAGGCAAAGTTTAGAAGCAGAAGTCCAAATTAAATAACAGAGGCCACACAAAACCAAACTTGTGTGAAGTAAAATTTTACTTTTTCATCATTTTGATCCCATAATGTTGAGCAAAAGATACAAACAGCACAGAGAGGTGCTCATCAAAGCTTTGCTCTTTCTTAGTTAAACCCCCCTGACTGTGCGAGGAGTGTTGTTTAATATGGTCAAAAACCACAAGAACGGCTTATTAAAGGAGCTTGTGGTGAGATTATTTAGCACACTGCTGCAATGAAGGTCAAGACTTTACTTTCAATCTCAACCTTCAAGTCGGCGCTGACAACAGTTCTTTGAGTTATGGGCTATTCCATGAAAACTGGACCAATTTCATCAGCTGATGAAGCTCATGTGTCACGACTGAAAGCTAATGATTAATCGATTCATGCATGAGACTGAACGACTGGTTTAGACAAACTTAGTCATTTGAACTAGTTCTATAAGCTGATTTATCAGCTGGACTTCCTCAACTTTGAGCTGTTTGTGATATATTTCAGATGCCTTCATCTCATTTCACACAGCTCAGACCAACTGCAGCTGACTGAGAAATTAGTCAGCATTCTTCCAAAGAAAGCATTTTCCAGTCATGCAACACCATAAAGACCACAGGTGTCCTCTTCTGCAGCTGTATTCAGCTGATTTAAGTCGTGATTACCAAAGGTTTTAGTCATTTCTAAAAAAATCTGCAAGAGTTGCATGAAAATTTTTTTTTATCTTTAAATTAAGTATGAATTGAGAGCTGGGACTCAGCTAGCCTAGCTTAGCATAGAAACAGGAAACGGGGGAAACAGTTAGCTTGGTTATGGCCAGAAATAAGCCTACAAACATTTCTACGTTGTAATAATTAGTGGTATATTTATTTTCAAACTTTTGAACTAAACTAGCTTAGAATTTTGCATGCTAAGCTACGCTAATCCCCCTCCTAGCTGTAGCTCCATGATTAGCATATGAGTGCAGAGTGTTATCAAACTTCTCATAGAGCAAGAGGGCAAACAAGCCAGTTTTGCAAAATGTGAAACAGTATCTTATAATTTGATTATTGCACGTTAACGTTGTGTTTTCAATCACAACCAGATTTTTTCCCAGCTAATATCTTGATGTCACATCTGCTGAAACAAAGAACACTGAGATTTATGTCCTGTTGTTGTTGCTTGATAAGTAAACTAAGATACAATCTAGCTGAAACGGCAAAACAGCTGAAGCCAACATCTTCAGGCTACAATATTCTCTTAACTCCACATAACAACATGCTGACAATGTTCCCTTTTTTTTAGCTTCTTACCAGACACTCTACAAAAGACTGTCAGACTAAGAGGCGCTTTTTTCCTGCCCAGCTGCTATTTATTTACTAAGTATTTGTACAGAGCCAGTTCTGTCATTGAACACCATGCTGGAAGCTCACATGATTGCTCCAAGACTTGTGGTGCAAATATAATTGTAGCAAAAGGAAATTAAATCAACGAGTCTCTAACAAGCAATTACCTCTTCGTATAGTTTTTGTCGATAGCAGTCCAGTTCTGACAGAGACTGGTGGCCATGTTGGAAGAACTGGGCTTGGGCCTCCATCATGGACAACATCTGATAAGAAACATGAGAAATTACTGACATGAACGCTTAAATTTACTTATATGTCCTGGAGAAATACTTAACAAATCCAGCAAAAAAAAGAAACATCAGAAATTTACAAGTAAAATTAGGTTAGAATGTAGGTCAACTCACCGCCGCCAAAATGTCCGTTTTCTTCTTGGCCTCAATGACATTGATCTGAAACAAAAGGAAGCAGTGGTTAGAGACACTTCATGTTTCCACAAACCAAACATTTCACTGGACAGAAAAACCTCTAAAAGACAGAACCACAAGTCTGGAGAGAAGCTGCCATCATCCTAAACAGCTCAAGTCCAACTAGAATCAGACACGCTGTTTTGTATACTGTGCAGGCAGATTATGGGACCTAGATGCACAGCACTGCTTAAATCTTAGTTATTAGACCCTGAATAAGCCTGTTTTATGCACACACACACACACACACACACACACACACACACACACAGAGAAGTGCAGCTTAATGAATAATTAATCCAACTTTATTATTATTATCCTGCACAACACAGGGGGCACACTGATGACAGCGAACAGCAACAGTAAATATAAAATGCAAATAAAGATAAAACAAACAAACAACAAAATCCAGTCCATTGAAGTGCGAGACAGGATTAAGATTAATGATTAAAATGGAAAAAAGCCACATTAAGTGCAGTTCCAGCTGCAGGTGTTGTAGTATCATTGCACTGAAAGATTCAGTCTTTTTAGAGGCAACAGGAACAAAAACAGAGTGTTGAAAAAGCAAGATTTTTACTTCAGACAGCATTGTCTTCTCTCACCTCCAGGACGTAATCCAGAGCCTCGGACCGAAAGGCCCTGCGTGCGTTGAGCAGAGCGTTGCTCGCCTCCTCCACTTCGTGCTGTTTCCCCCGTGGGGCCTGAGCGTTCCTCGCCTGCGCCCCCTCCAGACATTCGCTGCTGCGCTCAAACTCCTTGCGCACATCCTTGAACTTACGCACATCCCTGGAAGACAGAAATTAAACATGAAACAAAGCTGTTGAAGAAACTGCTGATAAGTTGGGTAAGTTTTATGTTTAAAGGTCGATACTGGAAGATGCATCATAAACAGTCTGATTTATGCAAAATTAAATAAAGGTTGTTATTGAAAGTTTGGTCACATTTTGCAGATTTTTAACCTACAGATTAATTTTCGTGTGCATTTTAGACGCTTTCATGTCCTGTTACTATAATTTAAACTGCACCATCGTATAACAGAACTGCTGTTCTGTTATGTATTATTTGCATGTGTTATGTAAGTTTATATTCAATAAAGCTGACTTGAAGAAAAAAAGTATCAGTTTTCACGCATTCCTGTTTGTCATTTTATATCAGATCTGCAAGGTCAGATGGTTAAACCACATTCAAAATGTGTCACTTTCTGAAAGTCCAGCTGATCGCTCGTGTCACATGCTTTGAGGCGTCCTCTCTCTTTTCTAATGCACCATGTCTTTCCTTTTGAACAAGACCAGACTGCAGGACGGAGTACAAGGAGAAGGAAAATGAAAGATCATGAGCCTCTCATATATTTTTTTTCATCATGCGGTGCGCTAATGTTTGGCAGACATGCAGAGGAGTGACTCAGTCTGAAGAAGGTGGTCGGGCGTATGAATTACCACTAATGCTGGTCAGAGGGAAGCACCGAAAAAAACAAGAAGATTAAATCCACCAAAGCAGCTCACTCACTCTTTGACAAAGCTCTGCAGCTTCATTTTGACTGATCTCTGTGTGGTCTCAATCACTTCCTATAAGGGGTGGAAAAACAAACAAAAAAAAAGGAGACAGAGACAAATTTGTCACAGTGAGAACAGATAAACTAACATCTAAATGTCAAACGTAATGTCTTCGGCTTCGTGCTGCAGCTTTGTTTTGCCACACTAACACCTACTGCAGCTGATGACTGTCGACACTGGAAAGCAGATTGTGTTGCAAAGACAACAAGTCAAATGCCCAGACAAACAGACTCACCCCCTGTGCCTCCAGGATGTCAGACAGCTTCGTGGAAAATTTGTCCAAACACTCCTGCAGAACACACACGTCAGATTAGACTCTGTATTTCATTTACAACTGAGCTCAGATAGCGATCTCAGGTTCAGATTGTGATCACCTCCATCATCTTGTCCCTGGAGCACTGGTGTCCCAAATCCCTGAGGCCGTTGATGAAGCTCTTGCTGGTCTGGCAGTAGACCCTGCCCGCCTCCAGCATGGCCTGGCATTGTTTCACGAGCTGGAGAACAGAGATAAACAACACCACAGTCATCATTCCTCCTGAGGGCTCAAACGAGAGACGCTTGAGGTCATAACCAGTGTGATTAATCTGACAGAACGAGCTGTCGAACAGAACTAGCTAAGTAATTTCTTTCAAGCACTGAACTTAAACACAAATTTAAAGTGCAAATATTTCAAATTTATGCTTCCTTATACTTCTGTTTTTAAAAGGAAACTGTGCTTATTCCTCCATAACATCATATCCAACCATTATTTTTATTAGCTAGTTTGCAGATTCAGATCCTGTATACAAAACATATGGCCAGCTAATAAAAATAATATAATGCTATAGCTTTAACAACCCAACAGTATATAGAAAAGTTGGTGTAGTTCATCCCACACCAGCTACAACATTAAAATTATACATATTTGTAACTTTAAAAAATATAAAACAACATAATGACATATTTCACTTTGCTTATTAGAGCAACAGATATGTTTTGACGCCATGCTACATGCTACCAGGACAATACAAAGCAGGATTTCATCTTAAATCACATAAAATGTCAAATTCTATTGCAGGTGATGAGATTTTCTTTGATTTGTGAGACAATAAGATCAGAGTTTAGCTACAAAAGCAGCAGCATCAGAGGTGCTGAGGTGGCAGTTTTGTGCTCAGGGCCACACAAGGCAAAGATCATACAAAAGGCATTTAAACCCAGTCATTCCAGTTTCTGCTGAATTTACATTCCCCTGCTGCCATACATAAATCACTCACTCGTATGATGTTTTACAGGGTGTGCTGGATGAACCAACTGCTTCATCTGTGACTTTTAACATATTTTCATCTTTGTGCTTCTGTATTTAACAGCACAGAGTGACGAGCGGTTCAAACACATGCTTATTCAGTATGACCAAGGAACAGAAACGCAGCATGTGACCTCTCTATCAGATGAATAGGTCTGAAACCGTAACCTGCATGAACACAAACACCCAACGGGAAAATGCGTTATCGCATCAAAGCAGAACCAAGCGTAGTTCTCTCTGTGTGTGGCGGGTCCACAGGATGGGGAAGCAGCACACGCAGCTACTTCCTGCTCACTGTCAGGTGGAAAAATACCTCAACTACCGCTGCCCACCTCTCACTTCACTGCCTCTTCACATGAGGAGCACACGCTCAACAGCAAGTGATACCTGTGTGTGTGTGTGTGTGTGTGTGTGTGAGTTTTTCCAAATAGAGCAGTGACTGGATACCATAGAGGTGTTTGCAAGTGTCTCACCTTGTCCAATCGCGTCTCGAGTTCACTCACATCGCTCTGGACCTCTTCGATTTCGGCTCTGAAACACACAAACACAAAAATCGTAAGAGCTCGGTGTCAAAGGTCATAATAAAACTCACAAACTCACAATGACTCATCATTCCCAGGGTGTTAACAGTCATGTTATCTTTTTAAGAAGGGAAATTGGTGCCAAAAAAGTCAAATTAAACATTAAAGGCAGAAGTGAAATTACTGATGAGTCAATCAACAGAAAATTTATGTCAATGATTGATTCATTTCTGAGGTTGTTCCTCAAGAAATGATGAAATATGTTCACAGCTTTCAAATTAATCACATTTTCACTTTTTAATGATTATTTTTGAAAAATTCCTTTAAATATCTTGGCATTTTATACAGGAATGACATCTTGTTCAGCACTTTTTTCCATTTACTTTAATATTACCAATTTTCTTAATGTGCAAGCTGTGTTTTGTGCTTCTATGCTTCTTTTTTTCATTCATCATAATGTTGAATCAACAGACAGCAATATTTTCTCTTTATTATTTTCATAAACTCTAAATCATGAACTTTACATCACACATCTGAAGTTAACTTATACACTTTTTTTTCCAAGACAGACGAAAACAAAACATTTGACCCTAATTTGCCGCCATAGCATTTCGCCTCCAGCTTGCACATAGTTTCTTCGTACGACACTATATATTTTGTGGTTTTAGTGCTTCGCTAAAGCCAAAACATTCGTGGCTGCATCATTACAACAAAATAAAAAAAAAATCTTGTGCAACTTTTTATACTAACTTCGGTGTAATTTAGCATGACATGTTTGGTATTTTTGGGAACCTGAGGTCTTGAGCGGCATTTCAAAATAAGATTCTTGTGGGTTCGAGCAGAGCTTAGATCTACCTCAGTCATGGGAACGTTGTTGAGGGCCTGCAAAATGAGAATTCAGTGCTCTGTGATGGATAAATACCCTTTAGTGTCCAATACAAGAGCTGACCTCCTCAAACATGTCTCACATACATGCACAAAAGCCCCCAAGAGGCCCTTTTTGCATGGCTAGCTTGTCGGTTATTAGCCTAACAGTCAGAGGGCCTATCTCTCTCTGCCTCTTGCCTCTTCTCTTACAAACAGCTAAACCATGTGGTTTCCGCTGCCTTCCACCAACAGTACAGAGAGAGAGAAAGACAGACAGAGAGAGCGACAGAGGAAGAAAGAAAAAAAAGAGGCGAGACAGAGAGAGAGGAGAGCCTGGAGAGACAGTAACCGTTTGTGTTTCTGTGTTTGTCAGTGTGGGGACGTTTGAACCAAATTCTGAGGTCATGTCCTCTCGAAATACAACCAAATGTCAAGTCAGCTCAGGGGAAGATGAAATGGACGCCGAACGGTAGCCCACTGAGGGGGGAGATGAATGGATTTGTTTGTTAAACAGGCAACATTTATCTAAATTAGTGTCACATGTTTTTACTGGATGCAGCAAACAAGCAAGTAAATTAAGACAAGAGCTAAAAGCTGAGTTTCCGCCGCGGCTCTCCCCACAGAAAACACACTTCCTGTCTCTCCTGTTGATCACCTCAGCACATCTCGCCTCACTTCCTATCGCCCTCCCACCTCATGGTTACTTAGCAACAGGAAGTGGCAGGTTTGAGGGGCGGTCCCGAGATGTCAGGACAGTTTTTTTTAATCTCTTTTCTCGTCCTCCATCTTCTTCAGGTTCTTAGATTATCTCTTTGATTGACTGCATTTATCTTATGCATGATCCTCCCTCCTTTCCTTCCCTTTTTTCCTCATTCCTCCTTCCTCTGCTCCTTGCCTGACATGAGTCCTCACCACTGCAGCCGCCACAGCTCAAACTTTCCACTGTGCCAGACTCATAAACTCAATAAGAGACAGAGACAGAGAGAGAGAGAGATGGAGTAAAGAGAGGCCGAGGCTCAGGATTGAAATATCCCAAATCAGCTGATAGAGGCGACGGCGGCGGCGGCGGCGGCGGCGGCGGCTGCTGTGACTCAGGCAGGACGCCAGTAGCCATCAGAGCAGGACACGCCCGAGTTCTGCCAAACTGTCTCTGAGCTGCTTGCAAAACTAATTTAGCGACACTTCCCTTTTGATTACACAGATGCTGACGCTGTGTTGAAAGACAACTGATTGTGGACCCAGACTAGCACGCAGCAGGGCCACGCTGACAGTACTGTTCAGGCTCTGAGGCTTTTTAATGGGTTTAAAGTTTATATTAGAGGTGAGTGAGTGTGTGAGTGTGTGTTTGCATGTGTGACGTGCAGAAAAGTTGGTGATTTTTTTACACAATTGTCAGAAAACAAATCAACATTTGCAACACTGGTGCATAACTTGAAACCAGTGAGGAGAGTTAAGGGACTAAATTGAATTTCCTGTCCTGATACAACACCAGCTTCCTGTGGTTTAGTGTCACATTGAAATGCAGCCCAGAGCAGCAACATCAGACCTGAGATCAGTGTCTTTAACCCTGCAGGCCTTTTATTGAGCTGCAACACTTGAAGTAACATGACATGGCTTGACCTCAGACCCAGATGGGACTGCTGATTGTCAGCAGCAGCAGTTCAGATTGAGTACTTAAACACATTAAATGAACTTTTGGAGCCTGAAAAGCATAAATGCACCGCAGCATGGACCTTAAAACCGAATATAATGACAGAATGCATCTGTTTTTTATCAGAATAACACAGTTTATCCACTCTTTTGGCTCAATTTGAACACTTTTTAAGTGTTTTGAAGCTGATAATGACAGCTCAGCCTCCATTCCTGTTGCCTACATCACTTTTAGTACCGAAGCACAGGTGAAACTCTTACCTGAAGCGCGGAGAGTCTTTCAAACACTCCTCAAAGTCCAGTTTGACTGTCATCCCCTCTGTTTAGACGCAGCTCACACAAACACTTCACTTTATTTCTCTAAATCCTCTCTGTGGTGGCTGGGGAAAAGAAACAAAACTAAACTAAATCTTCTCGGCTTTTAACGCTCCACACTGGCCGCTCCTCTCATTCTTCTGGGACGTTTCTTTCTCACAAATAGGCTATAATTTGTATTCCTCCCGCAGCTCGCCTCGCTCTCCCCTGAAGGGACGCCGTGTGCCTTATCTGAGCCTCCTCCGTCTCCACATCCGAGTCAAAAAGATTTGTCACCACTTATGGGTGAGCGCAGGAGAGTTTTAGTTGCGTTTCTACCATTTTATCCGGTAAAATAGAAAAAAAAGCCGCGTGACTTGGGGGGGTAAAGGATGCTGCAAGAAAGCCGGTCGCAAAGTTTCCTCAAGATCAAAGTATCCTGGATGATCAATACGGATCAATACGTCCAAATGAATAAGAATAAATCAAATAAGAGCCGGTAGATTGAAGGTGTCCTCCGGAGGGTGCCAACTGGAGTCCTACCACTCACTCTCTCTCTCTCTCTCTCTCTCTTGCTCTCTCGCTCTCTCTCTCTCTCTCACACACACATAAGCTGCACGAGGTCCAACCCCTTCTTCTCACATCTCACTATATCCGGGTTTCTTCTTACTCATGACAAATAGTGGTTTTGAAGAAGGAAACTGCACAGAAGAAGGGGCTTTATCACAAAAAAAAATTCCCTATAAGCGTACAAATGTCAGATAAAGTCTTGTTCTAAATGAAGGCTGAGTCATAAAAAAAGGGAATTTAATTACAATCTGTCTGTGATGTTTGATATCACGAGGCCATGTGGAAAAACTTCTCCCCCTCAGTTGGCTTCTCCAGTTGTTGTTTGTGTATTTTACTTTTCCGTTCCGGTGAAATGTCAGCTTCCCTCGCAGAGACACTGGGTGTGTATTCTCGTCTGACAACCTGTTTTGCTTTTGTTCAGGTGTAAAGACGGCTGATTTACAAGCCAACCCCTCTGCGAGCGGATCCTCTTTCTGTTCAAGTCCAATCTCTGCCAAAAATGAGAAGGACATAGATTGAAAGTAACACATTATAGAAAACTTCCAGTGAATCAAAACCAGTAGATTGTGAATTTAAAATTGAAAAACTAGGCATAAGTGGAACTGATAACTTTCTAAATCAAATGATAAGAAACTAAGTGAAAATTGAAACTTACTGATTAGAAATGTAGGTACTTTTCAGGTACTGAGTCAAACATATTGGATCGTTCATGAGCTTAAATGTTTTAAAGCTACTTACAAAATTGAAATGATGAAATATTGATTCAAAATTAGGAAGGGTATCATAACAGAAACTATTAGAAAGTCAAACATAACGACATGCATGTGACAAGTAAACAACGTGAGTTAATCTCATAACACAAACTGACTTAATATAAACACTAGTGATGTTATAAATGACCGAGAGTTTCTAACTGTGGAAGGAGCCTTCGGTATCACACAGGTCTGAAAAAAACAAAAACAAACCAGCTCAGCTCAGAGAGTTGAGCAACATAAAATAAGTGATATGCACTTTGTCATCATCACCACAGACGAGCGTTGCCAGACGCTCTGAAACCTGTGGTTGACTGCTGAGCGGGGAGGTGTAATTACAGCGGCTCAACAGGCTTTCCTGCCCCTGCTCCTTATTTCTCTCTGCGCTGCCATGTTGATCTATCTATCTATCTATCTATCTATCTATCTATCTATCTATCTATCTATCTATCTATCTATCTATCTATCTAT
>JAQMCX010000039.1:10007946-10049286 GCA_029814765.1 Acanthurus leucopareius
TATCTATCTATCTATCTATCTATCTATCTATCTATCTATCTATCTATCTATCTATCTATCTATCTATCTATCACATGATGTGTATGGCCCCCCCTGCTGATCAGAAGCAGTCCCTGCAGTCCATGCTTGCAGACCCTGACAGCTCATCAGAAAGCAACGTGACTCTCTTCCTTTGCTTCACTTCGGTTTATGTCACAGATTATCTTTTTTTTTTTTTTTCCATGTGAGTCTAATCCGTCAGAGGATCACAGGGTCGTGATGCCTTCACTGACCACCGCAGTCTCTGTGTGTGCGCCCAGTCAGTCGAAATTCTCGCATATCTCTTGACAGACGTCAGAGGGAGGGCGTGGTCAGGTCTGTTGTGTTGCTAAGTTGCTTCATCAAAATAAATAGATGTTCTCTGAAAAAAACAAAGAGCTTTGCACCTATGGGTCCAAGCTGTTAAAGATGATGCCATTCAGCAGAGTCGCGTGGGAATACTTATGATAGCCAAGAAAAACTGGTTTTAAAGGAAAACAACCCCATTTTCAAAGAACAAACTGATGCTGGCCCTTTCAAATGTGGCTCACAAAAAGAAAGTATTGTCTCCAAATGACCTTGACATTTATCAATAAACTCTTTAAAAATTATTTAGTGTTTTTTTTTCTCTACCCATATATCCATGTCTGGACTCCCTTAAAATAATCTGTCCCCTTTTCTGGGGCGCGCTGGAACGCCAAGAGCGCAGTGCTGCGCCAAAAACGGGGGCGTGTACGTAAGTGGCGCACACAGAGAGCGCAACAAAGTCAGACACTCAGGACTGACAGTCTGCTCCGAGAGAATAATAAAAACTTTTTTTTTTTTTTTATGTTAAACTTGGCTGCTCGACAGCGTCTTATTTGTCTTTGACAGGAGATTCCCTACGCATCTGTCCAATCGTCAAAGAAGACACAATTTCAGGTATCACAGGTTTTTCAAAATAAAAGCCTGGGTGGCATTAAAACAGTGGAAGACTTTTTGCGTACAGTAATTCTAGAAAATATATAACCTATAGCCTCGTTCCCCTCAAAACTGACCTTTCACTGCTTATACCAGTGACTGAGTTGTGGAGCACATATCCTAATATTGTTTGTAATTTGGCTTCTCTCTTTGATCAAGCACAAACATGATTTAAAAAAGGCACTATTTAATCATACTCTAATATCTACTGAATTATTTAGAGCATTTAAATATATTTTAGGGACACAAGAAGGCCAAGGACTTTTTTAGCCTACAGGTCATTCGCCATATACTTTCCCCTCATTTCCTGGCATTTCTTTACTGTCAGCAATCAATCAAAGGCAAAAATGGCCAAAACAGTAAGACATTAAGGATTTCCACAGGACAGAGTGTCATCAGCAGGCAAGCTGCAACAGTCATCCTGAGGCATTATTGAGTAAGTTTATATTATCCCTAAATAATATATAAAACTAAGTAAATTTGCTAATAATTAAATGATGACAAAGTGTTTGCTACAGAGACAAGCTTGGGCTCAGGTGCCTGCTTTGCTTGGATTGTAGTTTATCCTTTGTATTAATCTGCATAAAACAGACTAAACATCCCTACAACAAAATGTAACCGGCATTTTTTGAATAAAAAGAGAAAAATGATAACACAAAATTCTCAAGACCTGTTTAGAAGCTTTTGATTATGTCACATGATGAACAGATTGGTAACCCTTCCTCTAACCTGGATTCAAACAGAAATTTCTATGTCAACCATTTCAACAACAACAACAACTGCAAATTAGACCTTGTGATGAGGTTGTTTGGTCAAATGCAGTTACACCTTAAGAGAAAACTTTTAGTATATGTCCTTAACTGTTAAATCTTTAAATCTAAGTGGTTTTATTTCAGAATACTGTGAAAATATCAGAATAAACACAGAGATGCTTGAAATTCTTTGACCTACTGACAGTCTGATGAGGTAACCAGCGGACCAATTTAAATAACTGGAGCAAATTTTTAAAGTAACAGGCAACCTAAATATAAAATTTACAGTTACCTAAAGCCTCACCTGTTATTTGCTCTTACTGTGAAGGAAATCCGTAGTATTTCCGGTGCACCTGCAACCCTCTTTACTCAACTTGACGTGCCTCTCCTCCGCGTAGTCTCGCACTGAGGGTGAAGCCGCATAAACGCGTTTCCATAATGCGGGGCGTGAAGTGCTCCGTGGAGTGAACGGAGGGGCTTAAGAGGAAGGGGTTACCGGCTTGTCACCGAGCCTGTCATCCGGACACCGAGGGGAATAAAAATGTCGAACCGAAAGCACCGGGACAACCAAGAGATATGCTCCCGCAAGGTCCGGGAGCTGGCCCAGTCTGGAGTAAACAAACACTGCTTCGAGTGCAACCAGCCCGGGGTGACTTACACCGACATCACGGTGGGCAGCTTCGTCTGCACGTCGTGCTCCGGAATGCTGTGAGTACCGATAAAAAAAAAAAAATAAAAAAAAAACCTGCCGCGCCTCCCCGGGTTTATTTTACTGCACATTTTTAGCATCAGTGTGAAGAAGACAGATACTGATAAGAGTAAAAAGTGGCAGGCCTGAGATTGCACCACCCAGAAGCAGATTTACTGTGTATTATTATTTTCTCTTTCAGGGAGTGTTGGTGTGGTGCAACAGCCGATGGGGTTGTGTGTGTGTGCACAAAATTAATTTACGCAGTGTCCACATCTCGCTTTCTCTCCTCTCGTGCGCGTCCTACAGCAGCTTCATAAACGCCAGACCGCTAGTTTGTTTTTTTATATCTCTGAGTTTGTGTTTTTTTAGTTATTGTGCTTTTTTGACTCTACCTCTTTTCTCTCTCTCTCTCTCTCTCTCTCTCTCTCTCTCTCTCTCTCTCTCTCTCTCTTTCTCTCTAGGCTCCTCTCCAGTGTGGGCGCGCGTGTGTGTGAGTGTGTGTGTGTGTTAGTGTGTGTGTGTGCTGTCACATTTTGTTCTGCATGTTCAGCCTAGTCCCAACACTCCCCAGGAAGACGGTGTCAGCGCTGTATTGCGCAATCTTGCACACACAGAGACACTGGATGATTCCCACTTTGTGACCCCCCCCACCCCCACCCCCTCACCCACCAAGCATGAAGAGAAATCAGAGGTTCTGGTTACTTGAAATCATGTGTTTTTTCACTGTCACAGACGTGTGTGTGTTTGTGTGTGTGTGTGTGTGTGTGTGTGTGTGTGTGACACCTATCTCACACCGATTCCTGCCCTTTTAAACTCAAGTCACATGTCGAGTGTTTCCTCTCCCACCTGCTCTGCCCACCTCCTCCTCCTGTCTCCGAGGAGGAACTGACACACACACACAGCTTTAATTTTTCATGTCTTATTCACCTCAAAAAAAAATTAAAAAAAAAAAAAATTCCTGCCTCCATCTCTCTCCTATCTGTCTCTCTGTGTCCCAGGAGAGGCCTCAACCCTCCCCATAGAGTCAAGTCTATCTCCATGACAACCTTCTCCCAACAGGAAGTGGAATTCCTCCAAAACCATGGCAACGAGGTGAGTGACACTCACCTGTAGTTCATTTAGGACAGAATATAAAATGTTGTTTCTCACATTTCCGACTCTTGTAAAGTCTTCCAAGGAGCTGCAGCTCGTTTGTCCCAGTTAAGGAAAGGTCAGGATTTCAGCTCGCTCTGCGTCCTGATAGGGAACATGAAACGTCCCTCATGGCTACCAGCTGAACCAGTCTTTGTGGTTGTGGCCTTTTTTTTTTGAGGGGGGAAGAATGCTACTGCCCAGCTTACACAGTGCCAAGAAACAAAAGCACCGGCGCTGTCTGTCCCACCCAAACCACCATCTTTTTTCCTGTGTATATCTGCGTGTGTGTGTGTGTGTGTATTTAGGCCAGTGTTTCCTAATTTTGTTTTTTTAAACCAGGACACCTCCTCACACCTGCAAAATGTAATCATTTACAAGACAAATTCAGTTTGTTTCAGTTATAAACAGTCGATTCAGGCCTATGAAATGTCTGAAAAAAAGTGAAAAGTGTCTGTCACAATTTCTTAAAGTCCAAGGTGACGTCTTAAATAATTTTTTTAACTAATAAACACTAAAACTCAATTGATCGATTATCTGTATATCTACCAAATTTACTCCAAATTGTCAAATATTGATGTTTACCTAAAATATCCAGTATTGTTTAAGCTAACCCTGAGCTGTCAGGCACCAATCTGAGCTTCAGCACATTTAACAGTGTTTTCTTTGATTTATTCCAGTTTTATGGGTTTAAAACAAAAAGCTCGGTCAATTTAAATGTCATCTTGCTTTTGTAATACAGTGAAACTTGATAACATTTACAATAACAGCCCCTATTTTGGGAGCATTAGTGTAGGCAGCAGTCACTCCTGAGCTTATATCACAACGGGTGAAGTGTTTCAGGCTATCAAGATGAGTGCTGACTGTTTTTATCAGCTCTCTGTTGGCCAGGATGTGTGTGTGTGTGTGTGTTTGTACATGTGTGTGTGTGAGCCAAGTATAATGTGAGGTGAGGCAGAGGTGTGTGCCGTCCAGCTTTTCCTCTACATCATCCTCTGTGGAGCGATCCAGCCTGTCATGATTCATGGGGCATTAATGTTTGCCACCCTCTGACTCCAGCGAGCAACCGGACGTGAATCACTGATGAGAGAATCTGTTTGTGTTTTTCTCCGAGATCCAAATGTCAAACTTAAACAACAGATTTGTTGTCAGACATCAAGCCTTTCTGATGCTGCACGACCTGTCAAGTTGTCACAAACTTTAATTGTCTTTCTGGTGTTGGTGTAAATGTGTGTGTGTGTGTGTGTGTGTGTGTTCAGGTCGGCAGGAGGACTTGGCTGTGTGTGTTTGACCCAAAGACGGACGGTTGCTCCGACATGAAAGACTCTCAGAAGGTCAAAGAGTTCCTTCAGGACAAATATGAGAAGAAGAAGTGGTGAGAATTTTGTCTTCACCTGCAGCTTAACATACTAATGTGACCAGGTAACAGCAGGAAAAGCTCAGAGGTGAACTAAAGTACAACTAGTTGTTATTATCAGTTTATCTAATGATAACCATATTTTCTCAATCAAAAGATAATTCACTGTAGAATATGTTATAATGTGTGATAATTCCCATGCCCTAAGTAATGTCTGCCTCAAGTGCCAATTGTTAAATGCAACTATGCTAACATGCTAAGATCCAAGTGGTTGTAAAGGTCATCTTAGCCAAAAAACAGTGTCACTGTACTAATATTAGCATGTCAAAATTAGCATTACATCATTGCACTACTTTTCGAAACGAGGTCAAAGCTCAAATTTGTCAAAAAACTTCAGATAATGACCAAGCAACTGCAGATATAATAACATTACCCACGAGCCTCAGCTGTGATGTACTTGTCAGTGCCAATTAGCAAACATTAGCATTCTAACATGCTAAACCAAGATGGTAAACATTAAAACCTGCTAAACATGAGCCTGTTAACATTATAATTTTTGTATCTCAAAGAGCTTTGCAATTTTGAGCCGCATCATATGCAGGGAGGATGTTTAAATATAAAGTTTATGATTGTTGTTGTCATTATTATGAGCTTGCTGATGTTAGCATTTAGCTCATAGCACCACTGTTCCTCAGTGCAGCTTCCCACGGCTGCTAGCACGGCTCCACACTCTTATTTTGGCATTCTTGTTTGAAGTAATTGTCTAAAAGGTTAATTAAGTGCCAAATAAACTGATACCAATATTTTTTCCGTTTAATTTCTTATAATTTATCAAACTGTTGCAGCTTTTAAGTTGCAAGGGGATAATATCGCAAAATTAGAACAACAACTGATAATGTTTGTTCTAATTTTAGACATTCAGTGTTTGAAATGGAGACGCCCCCTCAAAAAAAAAAAAAAAAATAGCTCAGGGAGCTGCTTTTATGGTGGGTGAGAGAAAAGTGCATTCAGTGCTTGGGATTTTTGATAGGTGGCTAATCGACTAAATGTCCTGCCTTAATTGTGCTTTTTATGACGCCGGTTAGTCACAGTCTCATTTAAACAGTCCCGAATGACCCATCTCTTTCAGGCATTTTTCCAAAAGCAAGAACCGGAGGGATGTCGAGGGTCCGTGGAGCCCTGGGGTCCAGGCGGTTCCCCCTTCACACGGCCCGTTAGCGAGCCAGGCCCCCTCCCATAACCTGCCGCCCAACGCCAGGTCCGCAAGGCCACTGGTGAGAGAGCTTTAATGTGTCCTGATTGTGCTTGTAACAGAGTCGGGGAGTAATGAAGATAAAAGGTAGAGGGGTAAAGATGAGAGAATGAGGATACAAGAGTGAAAGCAGGTGGGTGCGGTAGAAAAAATGGGAAGTGAAAAAGAGACAAGCAAATCAAAGAGTGTCAAAAAAAAAAAGAAGAGAGTAGAAGGTGAAGAAACAAGCCTTAATTCACTTCCACGCCGCAGCAGAGAGACAAAGACTGATGGGTCGGACAGCGAGAGGTCCAGGTAGCCTCGACATCAAAGCTGCTGCTTATGAATTATTGAGAAAGCACGAAAGAGACTCACTTCTTCTGCCTTTGTGTCTCTCTCTCTCTCTCTCTCTCTCTCTCTCTCTCTCTCTCCGCCTCCCATCTGCCTCCTTCTCTTCTGTCTCTTGTCCTGCAGTCTCAGTCCCAGCTGCCCTCGTGGGATCGAGCTCCTGCGATCTCGCCAGCCGACATGCGGACGGACGTGTTCACTGCCCGGCCGTCGCGCTCCCAGAGCTTCAGAGACCCCCCTCTGAAAGGTCAGAGGTCAATCTTTATCAGTGGATATCTTTAGATTGAATGTGATACATACCTTCACCTTTTTTCGCTGCTTTTCTTTGTCTGTGCTCTCTCTTTGATGCAGATCCCACTCTGTGTGGGATAGAGAGACAGCGTCCAGGCTCCCTGTCGTCAGCGCTGGGGGCTCAGAGCCACGTCCCCTCCTTCCCCGCCCTCCCACGGCCCTCAGGTGTGCCCCCCATTGCCCCCCTCATTTTCTTTTCCTCCTTGGTCTCATTTAGTCTCAATTTTTTGAGTTTCCAGAATATTTATACTCAGTACTCAGCCCTTTGTAAACACTTGCTACAGCACTAATTATGTATTTTTTATAGATCTGCTGCTGAAAATAGTTCCTAAAAATGCACATTTCTCCCTGTTTATGATATTTGCTAAAGGCTACAATGCCCAGCTGTTTAGAGAAACTAATAGCCTTTTTTTAAAAAATTAAACTGCCTATTTGTGATCTGTTTTAAAAGATTTATGCCTTTGGAAGGAACCAGTAGACCTGGGACTGTGAGACTGACGAACAAATCATTGGTTTAAGTCAAATAAGAAAAATGTGGACCTTTAAGCAGCTTTTCATCTATTTACTGAAAAAGATACAACCTAAACTATAATCGCCTGATACATATTAACTATAAATGTTCAAATGTTCAGCCAATTGCCTTGATTTTTCGATATTTATAAACCTAATCCTCCTGCGGTTGCACCTCTAAAGGAAGGTGATGCAGCTACACAGATTATAGCAGATACTCAGTTCTTTTATGTTGTAATCGATGGGCTCAAGCTGTAAAATCTGACTGTGCTGATGTCAGTGTGTCGTCCAGAATGTGCAAACTGGTGAATATTTTCACTGTTTCTCACTAATGACAATGTCACTCATCACTTTTGTCTCAAAGTGTCACTTTTAGGGGAAGGAAAAGAAAAGAGAACTACTTCTCTTTTAGCTTCAGAGTGTATTTTTTTGTTATCATTCAGGTCTGAAATGAACTCCATGTCATCGTCTAAAAGCACACTGGGTTACTTTGTCATGAATCACCAAAAATGTAACAGACAACTCGAGCATGGACGGCAGTTTCACACAATGTCAGTGACATTTTGTTCTCTCTTTTTATCCACTCCTTTCTTTTCTGTCTCTGTCTGTCTGTCTGTCTCATCTCACCCTCCCTTCTTTCCCCGACCTCGTAGCCAGTAGCTCTTTCAAAAACCACTTCACTTTAGGTAAGACAAGGCACCAGCCGATGCATCTGAGTGTGTGCTGAATGGCTGAGATCAATAAGCTCCTTCCACGCTGTATCATTCATGATAGGAAGCCCGGTCTGCGTGCCGTGCTGGCGCTTGACTTTCCCTCTCGTGCATGTGAATTTGGCTTCATTTTAGTGCAGTTTGAGAGAAAACACGGCGCTGTAAATTCATTTAGCCGTATGAGTAACGGCTGGCCAGCGTCCCGTGCTGCAACTGGGGTCGATATTTTTCTTCATCAGTCAGGTTTCCCACTTCAAAGCTCAGATCTGAAGGCTGGGAGGGTCAAGGAGACACACACACACACACACACACACACACACACACAGTTCCCTTAGAGGAAAAAGAACAAGTTTAAAGTAATGCTATTTTTAGGCCGTAGCTGCTCCTGCTTCTGCTGCTGCTGCTGCACCCGCCACTGATATTTCGCACCACATTGGTGTGTTGAAGCACCTAAAAACTATGTAGGGCGCAGCTGTAATCCCACGATGCACTTTAACATTCCAAACAAGTATTCCAGATAGTTCAGGTATGTTTGCAAAGATAGGCTTTCTCTTTAGCCGTCCAGCAGTGTGTGATCATATCCCACAAACATGCAGCTTTGACTTTTCACATGCATCATATCTTCAGATAATCAGCATCAAGCCTGGTCTGGTCTCTGTCACTGACTCCTCAGCAAAGCTGCCTTTTAAACCACACAACAAGAGCCATTTTCATTTGAATCCCCATGCTAACACTTCTGGCTGATGCTAGCATGCTTTGTGGCTAATGTCTGTGGAAAGCCTGCGACTGGCAAAGACGTTAATCGAAATTTCCTGCCTTTGTTATTGTCAAACAATTGTATTTTTGTAGTTGGTGCTTTTGAAAACTATCCAGGAACTTGCTGGCTGGCTGCTGTGCCTTTTGATGTTTGTTTTTATTCGTTAATGCTTAACCATGATGAAGGTCCATGCTACAAGCTAACCCTGCTTTTGACTTGTTTTATTAGAGCATGAGAATGTTGAAAAAGCATGAGACGAATTGTGTTTCATTAGACCCGAATCAATCTTATGACTCCTTTAATTAAATGTGGTAATATGAATAATTGCATAGTTTCGACATTTATGTCCAACAGTGTGTGTTGGAATAAAATCAGATTAATGTCCGTGGGTTGATCTGGATTTAGCATGTTAAAGCACTCTTGTTCTCCAAACGGGTTTAAAATATTTCTTACATTTTCTTGACCAAACAATCTCTCTTTTTGGTCAAATTGGATATTTAGTATCTTCTGATTGTATTACATCATCTTTGGCAGACGGAGTTTGCACCGGTGTTTTGGAGTTATAATCACTGCACTCTGCTGGCTTATACTTTTCAACTCAATAGAAACTGTCTTGAATAAGTTAATGACTTTGCCTCTGGTTTAAAAACATCACATTGTGAATACAAAGAGCTCCCGTCTTGTTGTCTTTTCACCGAAGCTCGGCCCTGTTTTCTCGCTCTCAGGTCGTACAATATCGGCCTCGGGGGCCACGGGGCCCTTCAGGGCCTTCCCCAAATCTCTCAGCGTCGACTTTGGAGGTCTGAACCATCCTCAGACGCAGCCTCTGCCCCAGTCTCTGTCCCAGCAGCAGCAGCAGCAGCAGCCTGGAGGTGTCAGCCAGACGACGCCGCCGCTGCCGGTCAGCAGCTCCAACGCCCAGGACAAATACGCCGCGGTGATACAGCTGGACAGCGTCTTCTCTGACACGTCATCGGTCACAGGTGGGAAAAATTTCAGTTCGCGAATAAAAACTTTCAACACTCTCAGTACTTTAAGATCCTTTTACTTTACTTGAGTCTTCATTTTATTGCACTTTATACAACTTTCCACTCTGATTCAGAGGGAAATATTCTACTTTTCACTCCATCACATTTATTTTTAACACACAGCTGCATGTTATGTTTTAGATTAAGATTTAGGATATAAAAAAACACATGATAAGCCTATAAATGCAACACATTGTTAAAGATTAAACCAATGTTTCCCAACCTCTTCGGCTAATGACCCCTTATAAAAAAAAAACAGTGTCCAGTTGGGGCAGTCAGATTTCCCCTCTAAACTCCAGAGAATTTCTTTATTTAAACAAACCTCTTGTTGCCATTAAATGAGATATTTCACAAAGTAAATTGCTCTGTTGTGTTTTGACGTTGTTTTACCGGCACTTTGACTGCAGTGAAGAACCTGAGTGCTTCTTCCACCACGAGGTAACAGACAGATAGATAGAGACACACGGGAGAGTTGGAGTGTGCGTGTGAAGCAGATTGTCACGGCCAGCTCAACCAGGTTGCATAACATCCTTACTCCAAATGCCAAGGCTTTTCAGCTGCTGAATTATGCTCATTGTGTTTGCTGGCGATCACGCACAATCTGATTCAAACAAACCTGTTGATATGCTGTTTTTTTTTTTTTTGGTACAAGGTGAGTTTTCGCGCACATTATTCATGCTAGAAGTCGTCGAGTTTTTTCTACGAGATGCTTTGTTGTTCTCCACCTTCATCACAACCTTTCCTCAGCCCGGCAGAGTAATGAGGTTATTGATTTTCTGCCCCTGCTCCGTTTGATTCATATCAAACTGAACCCCGTGACGATATTTTATTCAGCAGATTTGTAATTCCTTTGTTCTCAGATGACTTAACATACCGAAGATCAACTGTTTGAACTCTTCGTGAGACTTTTTTTTACTTGTATTTCGAGACCGCAGCAGCATTTGATCTTTTAAAATTGCTCTCATTGGAGCACTGAGGTGATATTGAATGTGTGTGTGTCTCTGTGAAATGCTTGCTTTCAGCTCCACCTAGTGGTCCTCCGCAGTACAGCACCATCTTTGGCAGCAGGCTCTCATCCAGCTCAACTCCTGCCAGGTAATTTAAAAAAAAACAACCCCATCTTATCAAATCAGCTTTTGTTGAACATGACAGATTTCTAAAGTCCCGTCATCTGATGCCCTTTAAAGGTCGTACTCTGATCGATCCTCCGTTTTTCTACTTTTCCCCAGTTCCCCCGGTGTCGATACAGTCTCCAGTTCCCAAACCTTTGCAAGTAGGTACCGAGCACGGACGGCATCGATCCCCCCCGCTAATCTGCACTTCATTTACATTCAGCTCCATCATCTTTAAGGCTTTACTACGACTCTAATTAGGATGCATGTGTGTGACTCAGAGCAGTGTTGGTTTGAATAGACAGGAATGCACCACCTCATGCTGTGAATTATCTCCCCCACCCTCTCTCTCTCTCTCTCTCTCTCTCTCTCTCTCTGTGTCTCCCCCTGTGTGTCTCAGATTTCCCAAACCCATTCAGCTCCAGCTCCCAGCAGCCTGTCGCCCTCTCCCCCAGTAACCCCTTCAGCAACGCATCAGGAGGTGAGACTCATGTTCGGGGGTCCTTCAGACATTTTCTCTGCAGCTTTTTTAAATGGCAGCAGGTCACTGCGCTTGTTTTCTTCAGGACGTCTCACCGTGTTAAACTGTCAGATTTTGGAAATACTGAAATCAACAAATGAAATATCTTATGATCTTACATTAGCATATTGCTTTTTATTAACTGCCTGATGGTTTAATGGAAAGTTAAATGCTTTATGTTATATTTAGAGTTGAAACAAGTAGTTGCTTTACTGATAAGATGATCATTATGAATTAAAAGGGAAAAAGTTTGGATAATCAGTTACTTTAGTTGCCAAATCTAACAAATATAGCAGATATTTGCTGGTTTGAGCTCTTAACTTGTGTAGATTTTCAGCTTCTTTGTGTTTCATATTAATTTAAATCAAATATCTTTGGGTTTTCACGTCTAATGAGAAGGTCAGCTGATCATTGAAATTATCGTTTGTTGCAGCACTAATATTCCCACATTATCTATGATAATTTGTGACAAATTATGTTAAAAATGAGTGAAGAATGTGCACATGAAGACACAGTCATTTCCCAAAGAAACAATGATACTCAACGAACAGCCTCCAGGCAGAATCTGGCCTGTGTTAAGGTGCCAATTGGCTTGCTGACCATTTCTCAACGAAAATAAACTTAAGAAGAGTGGAAGTCTCAAAAGGTATTATGAAAATTGTGAAAATTTAATTATATAGTAATCCTATAAGACATTTCCTGGAAACAGCCATGTAATTTGATTATAAAAAGAAAAACATGGTGTGAAAAGTTCTGAAAAACAAATTTATTTGACAGTTAACTGAGTTTTTGAACAGTTTCTCATTTCCTATAAAGACCTGCTGCGTTTACACTCAAATAAATGTCCATTAAATCTTATTGTTAAAGCCTTTTTTTGTCAGTTTTGTGGATTTGCAGCCTTCTGTTCTCACTGTATGTGGGTGTGTTTCTTTTCTCCAGGTGAATCCAGTGCGTTTGTCACCTCACCCACCTCCGTGTTTCCTCCGTCCTCCTTCCCAGCACCTGCTACCCAGAATGCATTTCCTCATGAGTCAGCCAGCAACCAGGAAGCAAATGGTAAACTCTTTTTCAAAAGAATATCATTTAATTTTTGTTGATACCAATGTTTTGTTTGAGCAACAAAAGTTTGAGTTTGTATGAACTTTATTTGTTGAGTTTTAACCAAAAAAGGCCTTTTTTTACAACACAACTAGGAACCTTGAAGGTGCACTGTGAGACTTTTTTACAGGCCTATAAACAAACCAATGAATATCAGTTTTCAAGAGCTAATGTGACTTGAAGATGTAATTTAAATCCATATGTTTACATTTGTAATATAACGGGCACAAAAAACAAAGAGAGCATCAAACACTACAAGTGTACCTTTAAATGTGGATCTCCTCAGGTCTTTCCATTTAGTTCATATAAGTGCTCAAAAAACAAGGTTACTAACTGAGAAATGACAGAGTTTGATCATATTAGTTCTTCAAGTTTTAGATTCAGCATTTGGAAATCCATCTTCTTCTCCTCTTTGCTCTCTCTGATATGATTTTAAGTTAAAAATATGGTGGACTGAATAAAAGAAACCATTTGAAAATGCCTCCTTGAGCTATTGAGGAGTTGAATGGCTGTTATTCACAGATGAATCAATAATGCAAGTGTCCATGAAATAAAAATGAAAACGTGCACACATGCTGAAGCTGAGGCCGCCAGTGTGACATGTACTGTATGTGCGATGGCTGCAGATCAAACAGTGAGTGAGGCTGCGAGCCGCCGACACACTTGAGATGTTTCATTATTTCAACAGTGACCACTGAACGCCTCACGAATAGCAATTCACACGTTGAGTGCAGAGCTGCTGCTGCTGCGGCGGCTCACGTTCTCGTCCAAGGTGTCTGCTTTCAGTTCAGTCTTCACACCACTGAACATGTTTTTTTTCCGTCTCACGTTTTGTGTGTGTGTGTGTGTGTGTGTGTGTGTGCGTGTGTGTGTGTGTGTGCGTTGCAGGTTTTGCCTCCTTCCCTGCGTCCGACTCTCAGCCCAAAGTCCCCCGGCCAATGTCGGTGAACCCGTTTACGGTGAGTGCGCGTTCAAACAAGTGGCACCAAGAAGTGCACTTCAGGAGCTTTAAGAGAGGGGAGGATAATTGGGTTTCTTTTTTCAAGCTCTCTTTTTTCCTCCTAACCACAGGAAGTGTAGTAAAGTGCTCTCTGCTTGTTCTCACCCTGCCTCTCTTGTGTTTCAGGGGAATGTTTACCCCAGTCGAGGGACCTCGCGAAATCCTTTCATCTGATCCCCCCCTCCCTCGCCCCTCACCTCGGGTCACCCCCACCCACCCATCCATCTCTGGGAGCCAAGGGAGAAGTGAACTTGAGGAGTCGCTGCCATTTCAATGCCTTTGGAGTATTTCCACTCTCTAAGGGGGAGGTGTTTGACCCCCCACCTCCCTTCCTCTCTCCCTCTCTCTCTCTCCCCCCTTCCCCTCCCCTCTTTCTGTCTGTGTTTACGTGTTTGTGGAGGAAAAAACAAAATATGTGTGAATGTAATTATGAAATTGATGTTTGTGTGAGAGTGCCCCCCCCCCCCCAAACCCACCCTTGTTGTCAGTATGTCAAAAGGTGTTTGTGTGCCAGTAGACGCATCCTCAGGGCTCTGCGGGAGTCACGAGTAAACGACGCCTCTATGATTTTTGCAGAAACTCATATATATATATATTTATATATATATATATATATATATGACACACACACACACAGACACAGACACGTCGCTGCTGCTGCTACTTTGCTTTCATCTCCTGCTTAAAAAGTGCAAAAAAAATACAGCCCCGCCGGTAAATACTTTAGTGTTGTCTTCTCTTTTCAAAAACTCAGACGTCCAAAGGAAGAGCCAGCTGAGACTCCGCATCACGAGTTTCTACAGATGGTTATAACAGCCTTAACAGCCTCCTGATGCATGTGAATTAGCGTCGAAAGATGAGAGAGGCTTTTCTCTGTAGTTGGTCATGGAACATGTTTTGCATTCGTCACCGTCCCTTTTTTTTTTTCCAGGTTATTTTTTTTTTTCAATTTTTGAAGGTTAAAGTCTTATGTTTTTCACTCCTAGGCTGCATGCGCTTAGAGGGCTAAAAGGAGATGCTACTGAATGTAAAAGCAATTTCAGAATAATTAATGTGTATAAAAAACATTATCGCTTCATGTACCGGACCAAAATGTTTCTCGTTCATTTTTTTTTGTTTTGTTTTTTTTCAGTTGACATGGAGGTGAAGTTTATTTCCCTTCTTTTGAAAAAATAATTAAATACATTAAAAGAAGACAGATTCATGTAACGTCTTTGTAATGACAAGTATTCATGTTCATAAAATCAGTTTGTTGCTTCTTAAAACAGTCTGGCTCTGTTGTGTTTCTTTATTTGTAAATGTAATAAATGATTTTCGTTTAAATAAAAAAATAGAGATTATATTATTAGTTCTTCAGTGGGAGGAAGCATGTTTTTCAAGCCTGTAGTGATTAAATTAGACAGCAGGGGGCGCCTGATATCAACTTTTCTCTGACCTCGTGCGCAAGGTTACTTACGGATGCATATTACATAACAACATAGATACTGCATAAGCATTCAGTACAAAGATAGAAACCCTTTTACAGCCACGGGATTGACAATTACTAGACCACTTTAAATTATTTACAGTCATTTAAAATTCAGAGAAAACCCACGCATATTAATAATGTGTATTTATGCATTATTCAATGGGATTTATTACAGCCACGCACCAGTGAGTGATGGAGGCTTCACTGCTCAGCCAGACAGTCGAAATAGATCAAAGTCATTTTACTCACAGACAGTCTGAGTGGTGGGAACAAAGTGTCTAGAAATGCCTCATTTACTCAATTACAGCAGCCTAATCTGCTGTTTGTGCAGCGTTTAGGGATCAACAATCACAATTAAATTGACTGAATTTCCCACAGGATTTAATGAGTTCACCCATGAATCGAGATTTAAAATATTTCCGTTCGATCTTCTGCAGAATTTGATTGAGTAAGTGTTGAAATTGGAGCACTAAAAGTTGATATATAGACATGTTCATACAGCAAAGAGGGGATTTTTTACAACAAATAGAACAGGATGGACTCAAGCGAGCGCCAACGCTGAAATATTACTCCAGACACACTGGAAGTGCTGCTGCCTTCACGTGTTGTAGGGAACATCGGTTCTCTGTTGAGTGCACCCCAGATAATCTCTCAAAACATCATAAAATACAATAAATGGTCAATTGAGGGACTTCTGACTGTACAAAAAACATGAATGTCTGTCAGTTAAACAAAATAGAAAATGAGGAAAGTGGATGGGAAAAAACTGTTTAGTATTTATTGAAAAATTGCAAATGACAAAGAAGAAATGGAAAACAGTTCTGTTTATAGGGAAATTTTAATAGTTTAGGTGCTATGTATTGGTCTTTATTTTTCATGGTAGTAATTTAAATAAAACAGCAGACAACTTCTGCCTTATTCTACAACATTTTCTATAAACTTCAGTATTTACCTTTATTTTTTAAATCATTTTCACATTTTTCATTAACTGAAGAGTACTGTTTGTGTGAATGTTTATTTTTCTATCATTATCTAAGATTTACATATCTCAATAAATATATACATACATATATCAATATATAATGGCCTGTGTATTACAGACATGCATATATTAATGTATTTTACATACTTGTTTAACATATTCATCTTTATAATTAAAACAAGGAAACTCGCTATATTTTTACAAAACAGAGAATCTGTCACACATTGTTGTCACAACAATAACATTATAATAATAATGATTATTAGTAAAGATTATTAGTACCAGGTATTATCCATGTATTTTAACTATGGCTTGGTTTTTTGCTCTTAATTAACTTTCTAAGTAATCTTTTGTTTGGTTGTTTGTTTGTTTTGCTATCCAACTTTCTTATTTCCCCTGCCATCTGCAATAAACCTTTAAGCAAGTGGCGAGTTGGGAGCTCTACTGTCCGAGCTTGCGCCTGGTCCGCGAACGCACCGGTGTTCCAGAGTACCAGTCCAGCGGTGAGTGACAGTCCTGCTCCACGGTAGCTGCTCCGCTCCTCTCCACACTAACGGCAACAAGACCGGAGCCGGGCAGGGGTGGGGGGACAGACAGTCAGAGAGACAGACAGTGTGTGCAGCGCGATGGGCTGTGAACTCTGTGATGTGCAGTAAACGGGATTAAACCGCTCAGACTGCGCTCGGAAACACTCGGAGCAGCGCTGGTAGTAAGTAGTGGAGAGTAGGGGGAGCTCGCGCCGAGCTGCGCCGCATGTGCTCGCTCGCTCGCGTGCACCTGAAAAACTTGCGCTGGCTCGTCCTTCGGAGAGAAAAACAACCAAAAGAAGAAGAAAACTACCCACAGCTGCAGTCGGAAACAAAACCGGGCTCAGGTTTAAACCTCCGGGACTCGCAGTAGCTGCAAACCGAACCGACCCCTGCCTCCCTCACGTGCCTCCGTTGATGTGAGAGCGAGGGAGGGGAGCGGAGCGGAGCCGGGGATGTTTGCATTACCTCTTTAAAACTTACAGAAATTCTACAAGAGCCATAAAAGAGGTCGCGTTTGTTTTTGTTGGGAATTTGAGGAGACTTGGGGTGTCATGGAGAGCCAAGCGGCCGAGCACCAGAGCTGCGAAGACGTGCGGAAGAGCGGCTACCTCCGCAAGCAGAAGTCCATGCACCGGCGGTACTTCGTGCTCCGCGCCGCCTCGGAGCGCGGCCCGGCCCGCCTGGAGTACTACGAGAGCGAGAAGAAATTCCGCGGCAAGGCCCCCGTCCCGAAGAAAGCCGTGGCACTGGAGACGTGCTTCAACATCAACAAGCGGGCCGACTCCAAGAACAAGCACATGATCGTGCTTTACACCCGGGCCGAGAGTTTCGCCATCGCCGCGGAGAACGAGGCGGACCAGGACGAGTGGTACCAGGCCATGGTGGACCTGCAATGCAAAAGTAAGCGAGACAAAACACTCACAAAAAAAACACTCACGCACGCTCTTAATGCATGCATGCATGCTCACACTTAGTAATGTATGAAGCCTCCTGCATTAGAGGAGAAACGTGGCAATGCCTGCAGAAGCGCACTGCAGATCGGGACATGTTTCATTCAGGTGTTTTGGATAATGTGCATGGATTACTCAAAACCATTACAGCTCACCGAGCCAAGTTTACATAGTTTGTGTCTGTGTGGCGTGGGTGCACTCTCAGTGCCTTTTAAACATTTTTGGGATTTTGAACTGGGTGGTGTTCATTTTTTTTAACACTTTTAAAACAGGTTGGAGTTGTTGACAAAACGGCCTCTGACGGGTGTGTGTGTGTGTAAACAGGGACCTTGTAGCTGCTGTGTGAAGTTCATCCTCCCCACCAGTCCTTTTCACACTGGTGTCAAGTCAAGATATTTGCTCCCAGTCGTTCCTCCAGACTTTTTTTTGGGTGTTTTCTTTTTTTTTCATGTGGGCCTCATCTGTGTGCAATCTTTGTCTCTCTCTTTCCCAAGTGAACTGCTCAAACACACCCTGCCCTCTTGTTTACCTTGCCTGCTGTGCTCCTTTTCTGCTTACACTGCAATATCACATCAGGCACCGATGGCAAAAAGAGGAGAGAAAATGTTCCAAAACTTGTCAGAGAAGAGCTTCTTTGCACCTGCCCACTCAGCCATGGTTAATTCATTAAATATTCATATGCATGTCCTGATTGACTTGTTATGAGTAAGCAGCTTAGCTTCCTCTCCTGCAGTGGATTTATCAAACACTGTCTCATCCTGCAAATGGCCTCGACTCCCCCTTAAAAAAAAATAAAATAAAAAAAATAATCCATGTAGAATTTTCTCAAATGGTGTCTATCAGCCACTGTGTAAACACAGCTGTCTGAGCAATAACGTTGAGCACAGCGACTCAAAATCACCTGTTCAGCCTCCCCTCCCTCGCTGTGAGAGACCAGACAGGCCACAAGGGACACATGACGCAATCTTGGCAAACGCAGATACGAGTTCAAGGTGCTTCTCACTCATGACCCTCCTGCACTGTTACACAAAGCAGCTGATTAGCGGTGGCCGGGGAAATAAAACACCTGAGAAGAGAGGACGGTGCATTTAATGTTCCTATTTTCATTCGAAACCACACAGTGAGAGAGTTGTTTCAAGGTTGAAGACAAGTTCGGCTGATTTATGAGCTCCAAAAAGGTGCAGGCTGCCAGTAGCCGCATTATGGGAATCTAGTGAAAACCCAGCAGATTTGGAAGTGGTGTCACAATTGTGGCTCCCCTTGTTGCTTTAACACAACTCGGTTTGTGTGTCTTCAGCCCACTTTTCCCCAAGCGTTTGACAAGTTTCCGCAAAGAGCAGAAAGCGAACGGCCAGATGTTGGCGTGGAGATGCAAGAAGCTGACACCACAGCTTTAAAAAAAAAAAAAAAGGCCTCTAAAGTGTGAATAATCCAACCTGCAGTCACAGTTAGCAAAGTGTTTGTGTGTAAAGGTCAGACGTACAGAAATCTTGGCTGTATGGGCTGCAGCTCAGCAGGTGAGCGCGCTCGGCCTTCTGGGGAAACCAGAAAAGCAGTGGACTCAACCATCATCGTGGGTTGTCCTTGGAATTACAGGTCCGGTGTGCTGCACTGCGCTGCACTGACGGCTTCCCGTCACCCTCTTTTGTTGCTTCAAGTGTTGGGTTTCTCCTGTAAATCACCATCGCTGACAATGACAAAGGGCTGCGGCTGACTGCTGTGTAAACGCTGCGCGCTGGCAGGCATTTTTCTTGTGGTATGAGCTTGCACACAGTTCCAGTTCATACAAAAAAAATGAGGCCACTGACACAGAAACAGACACACTCACACACACACACACACACACATAATTCAGGCTTGTATATTGAGAGTTCTGTAAGAGAACGGGGTTGCAGGGTCAGGGCCAGTCGCTGCCTTAACCTGCATGTGCGAAAATAGCTTAAATGCGCGCGCACACATACACACAGACACACACACTCTGAACACAGGATTCCTGCCTGTAATAACCCTCCACTGGTATGTGCAGCTCATACACAGTTTCAAGTCTTCAGTGTCTGAATGTTGATTGAACCTCCGCCCCCGCCTCCCTGTCTACACACACACACACACACACACACACACCGTCTCCTCTCCATTTCGCCACTTCTGTCAGTACAGTCAAGGTTTCGTGCCCCCCCTGCCCCCCTCAACTTGTCCCACAGGGGGAGACGGAGGAATTCACAGCCTGCAGACGGAGAACAGGGCGAAGCTGACGGGGACAGAGCCAAGAGATGCTGCACCGTCTGCCTCACATACTTTCCAAGAGGACCACGATTTCAATCCAATACCTGTGTGGCTGCTCATATGAAGCCCAATGGGGGGGGCCAAGTTCTCAGTAGCGCGCCTCAGCTGGAGGTGAAATCAAAGTTTTGGGTTGAAGTTTGGAATAATTAGGTTTCTTTGAGTCCTCGCAGCAAAAGCTCCCTCAGCATGCGTACAGTGGAGGAACAATGTCTGACAGGTCTGTGCCGCCGTACAGCGCAGCTCCCTCCACACTGTGCTTTGGGGCACTATTGGAAACTCACCTAAAGCTGCACAGGAACCATCCAGTATCACACAGCCTCCTATTGAGCCGGCGGTAATTGCACAAACACAAGCCAGCTGCCGTGCAGGGCGATATTAGGATCCCAGTTATTTATTCAGCTGAGTCCAGTAAGGCTCTTTTGGGCAGCGAGCACAGTATCAGGCTTGAGGGCAGCTATTTGCTCAACTATTAGGAGTCAGTTGAGTGTGTAAAGGCTTAACCTCGACGAAACAGGGCGGAGGCGCGGCCCACAGTCGGCGTTCGCCAGGAGAACTGTCCCGCAGCTCAGGCCACCACCTCAGGAATTGTTATTGACCTCAGTTAAACGGCACGGAGGAGCTGAACTTTGGAGCCGGTGGCACTAAACAAAGGGGAAACCCGAGCTTCAAACACACACGCACACACTGAGAGGCAGCATGTGTTACAGTAGCGGAATAAAATCAAGGCCAGAAAGCAGATAAAGCTTGACTAATCGAATGATAAACATACTGATAATAGGTCATTTATTGTTAATAATTAATATGAATATTTCTGTCTTATATAATGGTAACTTCAATATCTTCGTCCTTTGTGCTGCTGATTGAGGAGACACTAACACTAAAGACTCCACTTTGTGCTCTGAGAAATTGTTACTGGATTTAATTCGCAAATTTCTGATGTTCTCTGAATCCAACTACTTGTAAAAAAATATCCAGATGAAACGATTATGAAATAATCATAACTCGTAGAATATAAGTCCGTTTTAAGAGGCCTGTTCACTCAAAAGACGTAAAAATAGCTTTATTCTGACAAAAACATCTTAAATCAAGGTTTATTTACTGTTTTTTCTCATGCTCTTCATTTTTAAGTGAAATGCAATTCAAAACTCAATCAAAAGTAACAGAAACTGAAATTAAAATAGTTTTGAATTTTAAAATACTATTTTAAAGGTAAACTTAAATTATGGTCAAGTTACCCAGAGTGCCGCTGAAACGTAGATCTCAACTAATCTAAATGTCGAGAGAGTAAATCTGTATTAATTTTAAAGTTATTAACTGTTTCTGTCATGTTTTCATCAAAAATATCAAATATTTCCTCGTGAAATAAGATGATTATCTACTTTTTTAAAAAATTTCTGATAATAAACTGAATATCTTTGGATTTTGTCCTATTGGATGTACAAAGGAAGGTGTTTTAAGATGACAAATGCGAGGACAATTCTTTACTCTTTTCTGATACTTAATTAACAACATGAATAAACGATTATCTGATTAATCAATAATGAAAATAATCTGTAATTGCGGCCACACCCGAGAGCCACATCTCTCCATTCAAATGTGTTTATCCCTGCAACACAATACATCTGCAAAGCTCCAAATAAATGACACTTGAAACACTGAAAAACAACATCTGTTTCCAAATACAATGATATGGTTATTCATGCTAATCCACAGACCTCAATGAGAACAGTGTCTCCTTCACTATTAGTCTGTTTTCAGTTATGTCTGTGGTTTATCGTGATGTAATTTTTGACACCACAAAACAAATGCAGTCGATGGCAGTGCTTCAGATTGAGCCACAGCCAACATCCAAACCTCAACCTCAACAAGTCGCACAAAAAAACTCTCAAATATGAATCAATGTGAGGAAAGTTGTGCTTGTTAGCGAGCTCTCCTCCATGCTGTTTATCAGGCTCTTTGGCTCTGGAGTGTTTTGATCTGGGAGTGTTGTTTGGCTGCTCTGGCCGATAAGATCTGGATCTCACCGGTGGCTCGCCGAGCTGCCCGATTAAATGTTAAGCCGCGCTTAAGCACTGCTCATCTCTCTAATTAGGCAGTAATTGTTGTCTCGAGGGTCAGCTGCTGGTGGCACAGCAGAGGCTGTGTGCTAACAGACTCAGAGAGGAGAGGAAGCCATTGAATCTAGAGTTTGTACGCCTTCTTTTTTTTCTTTTTTAATGCTACCTTGTCTTTTCTCTTATTTCATCCTCTGGAGTGGAGCGAGTTCATTTAGAGCCCCAATCCAGGCTCAAGAGCGGTGAGCTGCCACAGGATATTTCCTCTGTATAAATAGTTTGCACGCGTTAACACCCTGTAATTTCATTTAACACGACAAGCTGGCCAGCCAGGCTTTATCATGGCCAGCTCTGGCTTGTTGCAATGCAGCAACTCCTTGCATTAGAGTTACAGTAAAACATCAAGAGTCTGAAACGGCCTTGGGCGCTCATGCTCATGTCTGCCGTTGTGCATCGGGGTCGGCTCACCGCTGAAGCAGCCTGTCAATTAAGTGCTCGGGTTTGATCGACAGCAAAGCAAGGCCAGGGGCAACAAGATCCATTTAGTCAATGAGCGCCCATATGTCGAGCACGATAGAGCCGTGGGGCTTTAAATGCATCGTAGCCTTTTATGGCAGGCCGTATTGATCGCTGTTGGTTGATACTAGCCCATTAACGCAGTTGTAGTGGGGGTCACGAGGTTCGTGAGTTGGGATTTATCGGCCTTACAGTGAATGCATTAGAAACATGCAGAGAAATTAGTGAAAACCTTCCTCGTTATCTCGTGTGATATTCCACTGCCAATATAAGATACTGCATTGATTTGATAGACTGTAACACCAGTGTGGAGACTCAGGAGGAATCCTGCCTTTCCAAGTCTTTGCAGGAAACGTTAAAAACTTTTCACTTCTCTCATTCTGATCTTTTGTTTTTGTTTATCCTTCAAAATCCAAACTTTAAATCATGCTCATAAAAAAACAGGAAAATCAAACCCGTATGCTTTGCTTTTGGGGGCGAAGTACAATGAGGTGAAAGTGATATTAAGCACTCTGTCATTCTCTGCATTTTAGCACAAAGGAATGCATACAGGGTATTAGAGTTGGAGAGTGTCCTATTTCCTTTGGACGTGCACACCCTTAGAAAGGACTCTATGCGGTGCTTATAGGTGTATTATAAGTAAGTCCTCAATCCTTTGAAGCCCTCACCGCGGCATTAAGGAAAAAGCCTGCTCTATTTAGAGTGGGGCGGTTTTTCGCATCACCTTGGCCCTAGTTATTATGAAGTTTGACAGGACAGACAATGAACACGCATGAATACATGACTGCATGCTTGAACCTGCACCTCTGAGTATGTTGATGTGTACATGGATGAGTGCATTTTGAAGTTTTATTGCTTAATACACTTTTATGATACGTAGGTGTTAGATTTCCAAACGGATTTTAAATACATAAACATCAATCTTGTTTGTGTAAAAAAGAAACTAAAAGAGGCTGCGAAGAATTCCTAAATATTTGAAAACCAAAATTGATCTGCTTTGCAAGACTTGTGAACATTTTGGACTTTCAATACTAAATTACGCTTTGTTTAAAAAAAACTCACATTTTGGAAGTAAAGGCTCTAAAATGAGGCCAAACAGCACAAGAAACCAGAGCATTGTTCACATTCAACGCTGGGAACTATTTGCCTGTTCTGATTCTGATGATACTGAGACAGCGTGTTTACTAACTCCAAGCCAGAAGTCCAAGATGGCTGCCAGTCGAGAGCATCTTCGCTTATTTAACTTCTTTGCCTCTTTGCGTGTCTCGTCGAGGGACAGCAGACGTTGGATGCGTCACTGATAATTTCATGCTCTTCTGTGTTTGTGTCTATGTGCTCTTCTTACTAACACAAAACACATGTGAAATGAACCTCAGGCAGATGCTGGTGTTGGGGAAGCATTGCGTCCCTGAGTGTGGGCCAGGATAGGGGGATTACAGATGGTAGAGATGGATGAAGAGATAGGAAGTGGAGGAGTTGAAAAGGAGGAAAAATGGGTACACATGGCAGCCGGAGATTAGACCAACTGTTTTCACTGCTGAGTGGCTCGCTCTCTTTTCTCTCTGAAATACATGCCAGGACAAAAAATGCACAGCTGTCTCCCATCTATCTGCGCTGGTAACCTGGTATGGCAGTGGGGGTGGTATAGGGGGCACAGTAGCTGAGATAGGGGGGAGGAAAAAGGGGTTTAGCCCTCAGAAGTGTCTGTGCAGTGTTATGCAGTATTATGGCGCAGCACAGCGTGCTAGGGCAATGAGGTCAGAAACTTGAAACAGAACCTAGTGAGAGCCAGCCGGTTTATTGCCAGAGTAGTTTTCCCTGATTTACAGGCTGCATTAGCTAACTAAGACGAGGGATTATAGTATGAATCTTGCTATAAATTTCAGTCATTCGGTTGTTTTTTCTTTCTCTGAAATGCATTTCGGAAAAGTTGCTGCACGACCGTAGCTTACAGTGGAAATGAGAAGCAGCGGAAATGCTATACTTGGGTACTTTATTAGCTCTTTAAATTTTAAAACTCATCCTTAAACCAACTAGAATCCCACCCAGTGAATTTTGATAACAACACCCCTCCGCCTGTCCCCACTGTGGTGAGCTCATACAATCCACAGACCCCCAAGATTCCCTATGGAAGACCTACTTTCTGAGGGATTTGTGTGATAACCATAACAATAATCAGCCTGTCACTTAAGGAGGGGCTGTCAATTTCCCAACAGGCATCTAGCAGCCCTGGGGGCAAATATTGCACCCCTATACCCCCCCTTAAATACACATTCCATTATAACATGAAGGCAACGAGACAGCAAGGGAGACACGGCGTCGCCACATCGCCAATAACTCAACTCATAATTAAAATCCCACTTTGACAAAAATTGGGTTAGATTATGACCTCTTTATATACAGTCTATACTCCCGAGGGACTCAGCTTGTGCACAGCAAACACATCGGCATGAATGGACTGCAGTGTTTGTCGTGTTAAGTTGCCGTTTTTCGAGCTACACGAAAGGCTGAAAGTTTCATGTGCGGTCTTGGGGGGTGAAAGTGAAGTAAACAACTGGTGCGTGAATAAGCCAGTGTAAGTTGTTTTCAGGTTGCATAAAGGAGAAAGACTTTGCTGAAACTTAGAAATAAATACAGTCACCTCCTGAACTTTATGTACAGCCTCCCTCAAGGTTGGTTCAAGGTTGACTGAACGCTTTTCCGCACGCATTGCCCTTATCCAACCAGCAAGCTTAATGCAGACGCTTTATTACCTCCAGGTGTATTTTGCTTTCATGTGCATCCGCCTTTGGTCTTTTAGATTTATCTCCTGTTAAGGGCAATTTTTAATACATGATATTCCAAGGGTTTGTTTTGTTGTATAGGGGTGGTTTTGTGCTGCGCGGAAGTTGACCGACTGATAACCTCTGCATGCAAAGTGAGACACAAAAGGTACCGCTTCCTCAACAGTCACCTCCGTTAAGCACCGCACTGCTATGGAGGTGCCCTGGAGGAAAGCCAGGAGCGATCTATAATTTATGTGGCTCCATGTAGGATCAACCTTAGCTTTATGTAACCACGAAGAAAGGTCTTTAATGTTCGATATGCTTCAATCGGTCTTCACCCCTGTAGGATTCAAGGAAAACCTCTTAAAGGTTTCCAGTGCTTTTGAGACTTGTCAGTATGTGTTCACAGTGGCCCTGAGATGAAGGGTGTTTGTATGTGTGTGTGTAAGTGCTGTTGAGGGCACAGCTGAGGTTTAAGGCTGAACTGTACTTAAAACAAACAACACACTTCTGCTCTCCTAAAGACGCTCTAAATGGCCTCCACAGGTGGAGACAATATCAAGACACAACTGGGTGAAAAGTTAAATTTCAGAATAAATAAAGCCTGATTGTTTCAAATAAACTCATTTATATTCCACTTGAAAGATGCTTTTAAAGAGCCCTTATTTTCCTTCTCATAGCTCTCTGATATCTCTATGCAGTCTCCTGCAGTCCCTCATTCCCTTGGTCCCTTCTGAAAAATCCCAAAAGCGTCCCTTCCTGTTGTAAATCTAAATGGAGGAGGCAAACAGGGCTTCTTGCGCACAGCTCCGTGCACACACAGAAAAGCAGTACATGAAACAGCCATGCATGGCCTTGAGTGAGTCATCTAATGTAGGGGAAGTGCCTCCGCACACACGCAGCCACTAAGCCACAGCCTCCAAAGCTTTCAACAAAACATCTATTCTCAGTTGCTTTCAAGTTATGTGCGATCCTCCAATTTTGGGGAAGCACACTGGAAGAAGACACAGCTAGACACGTCAGACTTGTCCCTGTTTTGCAATCTCAAGTAAAAATGTTTTGGGAAAAGGATCTGGAGAAGTGTTTGTTGTAACGGAAGCACAGTAAATATGGCGTCCACTGCGCATGCTGAGGCTTCTTGTCTACATATGGTTGTCATTGTAGGATTTGCAGTGGAGTCATGGGAAAGGAAGAACAAACGCATGCAGACACCAGCATATATTTGTAATTCTGTGGTCAGAGTGCACTGTAATTAACCTGATTGAGTCAAAATCATTGCTTTAAGTAAAATACCACACAGGCTTTGTGAATGTATGATCTTTCACCCAGTTACTGCTTGAAAAGACAGTTGTCCCATCAACACTTCAACATGCCAGATGAGGTATTCTAATAAGGCAGGTGGTCAAGTTAAGCATTATTGCACAAAGAACATCCTGTTCTCATGAAAGAGACAGGTGAGCCTCTTCGCGGGGGTTTGTTGCTTCTCAGTCTTGACATGAAGTTGATTGATTCTGTAGTGTAGACTGATTGTTGTCATGCTCATGTTCAGACATATCCAACCTTGCACTTTGACAGAGAAAACTAAGAAATGTGGTATAAAAGAGGAAAGGGGCCGTGTTTGAGGAACATTTTAGGGTGGTTTCTTAAAAGAAGAATAAGAATCCACCCTAAAACATGAGTCACATCATGGGATTCCTGTTTTAATCCTTGGCTTTTCAGTGAACAGATGTGAGGTCCCTTGTTGCTGTAAATAAAAGCGCTTAGAGGTAAATCTTGGATATATTCAGAGGCAGTGTCAATAGCTGCTGACAGTGAGTTGCACAGCATGACAGAATTAAGGTAGTTTTCTGGGGTAATGGGCACATTTCCTGCTTTAGATTTGTGAACAAAACAGTGACTTAAAACACCAAACAGGCGGTCAAATATTTTTAAGTGGTTAAGTAGGTCCTTTGCCTTTGTATGGCCCATACAAGTGCAGGATCAAATCTCACCAAGAGCTTTCTTCTCGCCTCAGTACATCTTTACTGTCTGAATACAGAAAACCTAATACAGAGGGTGAATAGACTGCCTGTACTCCTGCTGAAAGACACTAGGTTTTATTAGTTTACAAAGCCACTTAATTGTCAGTAGAGCAGCTCCAGAAAATGGCTCTCGAGGAGCTTATTCAGTGCTTTCTTTTTAAGTTTCTGGCAGTCTATTCACTTGCTTTGTTTTTGCAGAAGATTCACTTGTTGAACATTTTCCAAGTTTGTTCACACAAGTTTTTCCACAACCGTTGCTTTTCTGACACAGTCATCGTTCATGTGTGGGGCTTTAGCTGTCAGCAGGTTCATTTTTCCACACTGGTGTATATGCGTGTGTGTATGTGTTTGTGTGGGTCGGGATGTGTCTGTGCCGTTGACAAATGAGACCCCAGGTATGGAGCCTGCAGGTATATTGAACAGGTCTCGCAAGCTCCTGCATGCTCTGTTTGAACTCAGATCTGGTTTAAAAATCAGTAAAAAGCTCAATATCAGCAGAGCTTACATAATAAAGGTACCTTGACCTCCACTTACATGTAAATAGTGGTGCTTTCAGCTGTTGTTCCCTTTGTTCACAGTTGCATGAAGGTCATGAAAGTGCTTTGTTATAGAAGTTTTACTTGACAGTGTTCTCCATAAATGCTTACCTATTCAGTCAAATCATTTTTAAAAAATTTTTTTCAGTCCAACAACCTTTTACCACCTTTAAAACTTTTCTTCTTTTATCTCTGTCTGTCCCTAAAGGCAAGAACCTCACTGACAGCGGTGCTTCAGGGGACTATGGTGTGCCCAATCCCGGACCTGCATTCAAAGAGGTGTGGCAGGTGAAGGTGTGGCCCAAAGGCCTGGGTCAAGCCAAGAACTTGGTGGGCATCTACCGCCTTTGCTTAACTGACAAGACAGTCAACTTTGTGAAGCTCAACTCCGATGCTGCAGCTGTAGTGCTGCAGCTGATGAACGTCCGACGCTGCGGCCATTCAGAAAACTTCTTCTTCGTCGAGGTGGGACGCTCTGCTGTAACAGGCCCGGGCGAGTTCTGGATGCAGGTGAGCCTGTAATCTGCACTCTTCTCTATGTCGAGAATTGCAACCTTCATTCCGGCATATATGTTAAGAGCCTACAATCATCAAAGTCAGAGAAATTACATAGTTACCTAAAGGTAGGTTTAAAGTTCAAGTGACCTAACATAATAGTCTATTTAATAAGGGCTGTTGCTTGACCCATCACATCTGTAGCTTGAAAGGCATTGGAGATGCTAAACTTTGGTAATTTAGTGCCTAAACATGAACACTTTATATTGCAAAAGTCAATAGTAATTACATTTACAAAACTGCCTTTTTTATACACTTAGATTAATTAATCACAGATTGTAATCATGAATTAATGAAACCAACCAACTGACCTGTATTTGAGCCATCCTGATTTTAAGATATTCATTAAATACAAATTAAACTGAAATGAATTCTTTTCCCTGAGAAAAATCTTCATCTCCTAAAAGTAGTTCAAAAATTGCTATAAGTTTTTGTGTAGCTAAAAATTAATAAGCAAATAAATTCATAATTTACGAGACCTCTGATTTGAATTTACTGTTTGAGAGGTTTTTTGGGTCTTGTCATAGGTGGATGATTCGGTGGTGGCCCAGAACATGCATGAAACCTTGCTGGAGGCCATGAAGGCACTGAGCGAGGAGTTCCGCCAACGTAGCAAGTCTCAGTCGAACTCTGGCCCAGGAGGAGGTGCTACAGCTTCTAACCCTATCAGTGTTCCCTCCCGCCGCCACCATCCAAACCCTCCTCCCAGCCAAGTGGGCTTCAACCGCCGTCCCCGAACAGAGCCTCCTGGAGGAGCTAATGGTGGAGCAGGGATCAGCAGTGCCAATGCCTCTCCCACTCCACGGCATAACTTCCCAAGATCTCGCACTGCCAGCGATGGAGGGAAAGGTGAAGACGGGATGGGAGGGACCACACCGCTACAAGGGCCAAGCTCCAGCCCTTCCACCAATGGCTCCTGCTCTACTACCCCAATCCTCAGGTCAAAATCAGCCCGTTCAGCTCCCACCACATCAGCTAAAACCCCACTTGGGTTGATGCGCTCCATATCCACCCCAGCACCCTCTCCAGCCCCAAGCCTCTCGTCTAGCTCTGGGCATGGCTCTGAGTTTGGAGGCATAACATCCTCTACTGGTGCTGGTCCATCTGGGGCCTACAGTCGTGTTCCCTCACATCGCGCATCTGTTTCAGGCTCACCCAGTGACTATGGCTCCTCAGATGAATATGGCTCTAGTCCTGGAGATCACACGCTTCTCCCCTCCCCGAGCCTCCCTGGAAGCTCTGTTGGGAGCATTGGCAGCCAGTCTCTTGGTGAAGAGGGAGCCAACTATATCCTAATGGGCCAACGTAGTGCTGGTGGTGGCAGCAGTAATCAAGGGACCTTGACATCCAGTCCCCTTCCTGCACCAGGAACACCAGCTTGTAGCTCCCAGCCCCAGACTAGGAGAGTGCTGCGGCGCTCCTCCAGCCGTGAATGTGAAGCTGAGCGTAGGTTGCTAAGCAAGCGAGCTTCGTTACCTCCTATGGCCCTGGAGAGGCTGGCCCCACGTCAGCGCAGAGCTGAAGAGGCAGCAGATGAAGATTCAGCTGATTATGCAGTCATGTCAAGAAGCACCAGCCGCGAATCCTTTACTTCTACTTCCTCCTCCACGCTAAGAGAATCCATTATGGGTGCTGGGTCAGCAGGGGGAGGAGGAGGGTACTTGGATGTGGCTGGTGAGTTCAAAAGTGAAGTGGGTGGAGGTGCAAGAGGTAATCTAGATCTAGGTGTGGACAATGGGTACATGTCCATGCTGCCCGGTGTCACTCAGCCTCCTGTATCCTTGTCCCAATCACTGGCCGTCTCTGTCCCAGACTCAGATGCAAAGCCTGCCGATGATTACATGGCCATGACCCCTAACAACAGCGTGTCCCCACCACAGCAGATCAGACCTCCACCAACCTCTGATGGCTATATGATAATGTCCCCCAATAGTAGCTGCTCCCCTGACCAACGGGGAGGTCTCTCTGGAGGGACTTGGGTGGACAGTGGCAGTGTAGACAGCAGGGCAGGCAGTGACTATATGAACATGTCCCCAATCAGTGCACGTTCTGTAAATGGCAGCCCCCCACCTCCCGAGCACACAGGCCATTTGGAGGCAAGTTCTCAGCAGCAAGCCCCCAAAATGGTTTATTCTTACTATTCCCTTCCCCGCTCGTACAAACACAACCCTTCTGCTGGACACTTTGATGATGGGCCTGGACGAGGTAGAAGGCCCAATGGGAGTTGTAGTCGGGGCATGGGTGGAGGTAGGACTATGGGAGGGCGTCAGGAGCAACCAGCGGCAAGCAATTCAATGGTTGGACGCCACCTGTCACTTTCCTCCTCCTCATACTCGTCCAGTTCAGCCAGCAGTGAGAGCCTCGGAGAGACCGAGGACAGAGCCACCCAGGCAGTGAGCTCCATGGCTGGGGGAGCTCAGTCCAAAGATGGGAGTAAGCTTCAGCAGAGACGGGGCTCCAGTGGATTGTCAAAGCAGGGTAATCACACTAGAAGCAGACCAGTTAGTCTGTTTGTTGATGTATCAAAGGCTAACACCCTCCCTAGGGTTCGTGAGAACCCCCTGCCACCTGAACCTAAGAGCCCTGGGGAGTACGTAAGCATTGAGTTTAAGGGGGAGAAGTGTAGCCAGACTGGGGTTGGCATAGGGCGCGGCAGGGGTCTTAAGCATGGCTCATCATTGCCTCATGGCTCAAGCAGTAAGCAACCTCAACATAGACCAACATCTTGCTTAGGGAACTTTATCCCCCTCTCCCGTAGCCCCTCTGCCCCCATCACTCCCCCAACTGCCTCTGAGTATGTCAACATGGACTTGGGCCCTTCTCCGTCCCCCTCACCTCTCTCCCTTACCCCATTAGTTTTCCCCTCTTTCCACACCCCTCCTACGCCTCCAACTCTTGCTCATGCCCCCAAAGCCTGTAATGAGGGTACTACTGGCCCTTGTGAAGAGGGGGCCCAAGTGGCCGAGGCCCCACTTAGGAAAAACAGAGAAAATGCCCCATCAGTGACTGAGTCCGAGTCCCCAACATCCTGTGGAGACTACACAGAGATGGCATTCAGCTTGAATAGCAACACCGTCCCAAGGACTTCATCCAGTGTTTCCCCCAAAGCCCCTTCCCCAACCAGGACTGACCCTTCTGTCCCCGTGCTATCACGAGGTCTAGACTTTCCCCTAGCCAAGCCTGGACCCAACCCAGATCATGGGGCTAAAGTTATACGTGCAGACCTCCAGGGGCGCAGAAGGCACTGCTCAGAAACCTTCTTGGCCTCACCTTCCCTCCCCACCTCTACCTCTACCTCTACTTCCTCTTCTTCCACTGCCTCCCTCTTTCCAGAACATGCTCAAGCTGTTGCCCGCCGGCTGGGGTTTGAAAGCATGCTGTGGGGTAATGGTGCTGTGACTGATAACCCCAACCAGTTTGCCCTCCCTGGACAACAACCCCTCCCCACGAACTCTCAGACTTCGTCCACAGAGCAAGGCCTTAACTACATAGACTTGGACTTGGCCAACAAAGAAAGCCCTCATTTGGGCCTGGATGGACCCTCAGGTAGCCAGGCTCCCTCTCGCCTCTTCTCTGTACTGGGTGGAGGTTCTGGGGTCGGAGGAGTGAGCACAGCGGTTGGCAACGGCAGCAGCAGCAGCTCCAGCCTCAACACTTACGCCAGCATCGATTTCTACAAGTCAGAGGAGCTGCGAACGCATCAGAATGGAAGCAAGGAGGGAACAGGTAAGAGTTGTCTGTATTCTTTTAAATTTAAACATTAGACTGTGTTTAGCACCATGTCTCTTTAGTTTTATCAAACACACTCACTCAAACACACTCTTTCTTGTGATATTTATATCACCACTCCTGTTCAGTTTGTGCCTCACTCTTACTTTCTCTTTTTACTTTTGCTCTGTCACATTATTCAGATGGAAAAAAATATGCTTTCAGGACAATCCAATGGAGCACAGCCTCCCTCTCTGTCTGTGTTTTTATTAAGAAACTTTAGCAGACGCCAGATTAAAATGTAGACACCAGTTTAATTTGGATGACTGTCTACATAATCCACAATATGAGATTAATATTGACTGCTCTTACAATTCATAAATAGATTTTCCTCTCTGTGGCTCCTCTGGAACATCAATGAATATTGATATTATGACTATTGATTCTCTTGAGCCCTCTTGAATGTTGTGTAAGGACTCTCAGTGCTGCACCCCCACCTCAATTCAGTTTGTCCTGTTGTTTTGAGCATAGATTCAGGGGATGTTTCTTTTAAATATGTCTTCTACCGTATATAAAAAACAGGATTCTTCTGCTCCAGATGAGCCATTGTTTTCCAATGAGAAGAACTGTCAGAAACATCTCTCCGCAGTGCTAGTCTTAGCAAAGCAAACCATTCAGACCTGCCACTGAAGCATTGTACTCCTGGTTCAATAAAGTTGAACTCTGACCTTGTTTTCCATTGACTCATCAACCTAAGATCCTCCAATATGACATGAGTATAAAAGAGCAAAGGAGGAGAAAATTGATTATTCCACAAATCCCATTTCAGATTTAATGTTATTGCATGTTTTTCCCAGATCCCTACAACTTTTAAATTACAATGTTGTTATGAACACAAGAACGCATGCATTTAAATGGCTTTGCCAGGTTTGTAGATCTAGAAAAAACTAAAAAAAACAGTAGTTTGCTGCAGGAATAAAAATAGCGTTATTAGCAATTTGTGTTTGTAATCACATGCTAGAATGTGCACACAAAAAAATATACAGTTGTACCATTTCTGCAAATTTTTTGGTTAGGAACGGAGGTCAACAAGGCCAGACGATGGATTTTCATTGTATTTACATTTTTTCCTACTGTGTGGGGCAATTTTCTAGCTGTGGGGGACCACCACAGCTAAACAATGCCTCAACTAGGTCACTCTGAGACGTTTCCTCACCGAAAAACATTCCCTTTGAGCCACTGTCTGCACTAAATTGGCCTGTTAAGAAATAGACGCCTGCCGTTTAAGCAGATAGAGCAGCATTTAAATGGAGATGTGGATTTATATGCATCAGTAAAACACTCAGTAGTCTTACCTAACCTTCCACAGTGGGGCTCTTGTGATGAATGCATCCTGCCAAGCCTTGTTGTTTATCTAGCCCTGCTAGCCTCCACATGATTTGTACTGTAGCTTGTGTTAGACTTAAACCTCATGGGTTTTTGTGGGAAACGTTTCTTAGCTCAGCTCCGCAGTTGGATTTAATGAAAAATGTAAGGCATTAGCAAAAATTCATCATGGGATCTTGCGGTGAGCGCAGCGAGGCTGAGCTCAACAGTTGGTTTTTCATAGATTCCACGGATGGAAAATGAAACATCAGCCCGCATCCATACATTAGAGCATTGGTTTTATTGGGAAACAGAGGCCATGTTGGTGGAAGCGGGCGGTGTTGTCGGGTGTATTTTAAAAATAAATGCTAGCAGGCTACCACAGTGGGACCATATGGGCTCTGGCTGCTGAGTATGTCAGCGGGGCAGCGTGGGGGAGAATGTTACACATTGGCTGTGAATGTTGAGATGGGGCCAGTGTTTCACTCACACAGCTCTCAAATGCCTCTGTACAGTGTTCCCCCTCCTTTCATCCCTCCATTCCGCCTCCCCCTCTTTCCTCCTCCAATAAATGATCCTTTTGTTCGAGTGTTTTTGCCGCAGTGGGCTGGCGGGCCTCAGCAGGGCCAAGCCCCAAGACTAGTGGACTCTCCTGAAACTGTTTTCTCTTGCACTCCATAATTTGTGGCCTCTCTATCTTGCTTGTTTGTTTCTTTTCTTACCTTTTTCCTTCTTTATTGCTGCTTTTGTATCTTCGGTTTTGTCTCTTTGACTACTTGTCCTCACGCTTATTCATCCCTCAGTATCTTTGTCCTCATCCGACATCAAGGCTGATGGATTTTTGAAATTCTTTGCCTCCCTTTTGTTCACTACGCACACTGATGTTCAACATTTTTTCACCAAAAACCTCTCTTGTCTTTACGCCTCTCGCCCTCCTCCCTTTTCACATTGTGTTTCACCCCATCCTTTCAACGCTTGCAGACACACTTAAAAATAGATTTTTTGTACTGTGCTGAGATGCTTTCCTTTCTCTGCGGAGCAGACAGCAACCAGAGCAAAAGGCAGACAAAAACAAAAAAATGAAAAGCGCAACTACAGAGATGGTAAATGACGACCAATCTGTGCATAACTATAAACAAAATACAGCTCAGAAACGATTCATTATCTTGTCATCGTTGATCATGTGTACTTTTTTTTTTTTTAAGAGCTTAGATCTGCTGTAATTACAGGGAGTTTTTGCCCCAACAGGCAGCAGCTTGTATCCGAAAAGAGTGTGTGTGTCTCAGAGAGGCGCACTTTTGGCACAGAAAACTAAAGGGCTAAAATTGAACATCAGTAGTGGGACACAAGCCAAAAGCAATCCTATTTGACACTGGTTATGTAATATGTAATGTGTAAAAATAACCTCATGATTTAGATAATAAGGAAACAGGGATAGCTATTTTACTCCCGACAATTTCTCTCAGAAAAAAGATCAGAATAAATCAACTTAAAAACAATGTGAAGTGCCTGTTTTTTTGGCCATGCGGCAAACATTTTAAATCTCCGTTTCTCTGTGCAGATAATAGGAGTGTCTGTGTTGGTATGTCTGCTTTTTATGAACTTCAAGTTCAGCCAAAGTGTGTGAGACAGTGACTGAAATGTGTATATTTCCATCAGCTGTGTGGATCTTTGTGTGTGACGGCGTTTCCCACATAACAGAGCAGTGTCGTGACCTTCAGCAGAGCGGAGTGAAGCGCTCGTTTATGAAGTGGGGAGAGTTTTTCGGGACAAAACGTTAATTTAAATTAAATCAGCCACAGCTTCCACAATCTCCTCCGGGAAAACCATGCGAGAGAATTTTATTATCCGCACTCCCAGCTGTCCCTAAACTTTATTTCTTCACCATCTGGAGAGGGATGTGTATGGCATTCTTAAAATAACCTGTAGCCTTTTAAAATTCCTTTAACCTAGATGCATACTTTAAGACTACATTTAGATTCAGTGTTTACATTGCAATTAAATGCCTGTAAATCTCAACTAAATTTAGGTTTGCTTTACTTAAATTTCTGAATCGCGTGAACATTGTTGTTGTTCTCAGAGGCGACTGTTTACATTTGTTTACTGGTGGGTAATTGGGCAAAACTCACGCATAACTGGCCAATTGGATCAGTATCTACAGTGTGTGTGTGTGTGTGTGTGTGTGTCTGTCTGTCTGTGTACTCTCTCCTAGTATCTCAAATCTTTATTGTTATAGTTATAAATAGTTGTTCAGAGATTCTTTGCTGTGCTCATTGCAGTGCAGGTGCCACAGATAAGATGGGTCATACAGATATCTTATCAGTGTATGAAATTTGATAAAGCGCTCATGACTTTTATTGGTATGTGTGTTACATAATAAACAAAAGTGTTTTAAGGTAAAGTAACAAGATTGGACTTTTGTTTTTTAACTTGTCCAGTGAAAGAAAACTGTCCGATGTCGATGCAGAGAAACAGAAAAAAATGCACGAAAAATTAATGTTTCAAAAACTTTAATCAATGCAGAATATATTTAAAACGTACCAGAACTACCAAGAGTCTCACGCTACAATAACAACTTAAAATACACTTTTACTGCATAGAAATAAAACTATATCGCCGCTGACCATCTCATGTAGTTTTATAGGTAATCCTGTTGGGTTTCTTGGCCCAGTTGGCAGCAGCTTGGCACATTCCCACCCCCTCAAAGTCCCAGGTCATGATGTCCAGGAATAGGTAAACATATTTAAAGTCAGTCATTGGAACGACCTGGAACTCGCACACAGCCGAGCCCTTTTTAGCAGCCAAATCAAGTTCTCCGTCATCATTCAAAGTGACGTGTAATTCACTCCCATCCCCTTCCATGTCTGTCTGTGTTTCTCTGTGAATGATGGAAATGAAAGATGATGATTGAAGTCATTTAGATCAGGGTCTGACAATTTTATAGTCTAAATAAATAAAATTAAAGGATATTTCTGGCCAACCAGAACAACCAGTGTTTTGTTTCTACTTTTGACATGAGGTTGTATTGGTTATGATAGAGATTACGGAGATGTGGGAAGATGCTAAAATGATTAGAAAAGCACTGAAAATACTGAAAAACCATGTGCACACAACTACAGTAAGTACGGTAAAGCCACAAGACTGAGAACTGTGATGGATGATCACAACAAACAAATTTTATGTTACCTCTTTTAAGCAATGATCTGTTCCCAGATCTGCTCTGAAGTGCCAAAAACATCAAACAGCAGTTTCTATTTTCCTATAAATAAATTCTTCTTCTCTGCTCTAAAACAGCGGCCTGAACAGCAAGTTATGCCGTGCTTCCACTTCATAAAGAGCCGCAAAGAAGAATTGATTTCCCCTTAATGCAACGTTAGCGATCTAAAAACATAGGACATCTCTGCTACAAATGGTCAAGTCAGGGAAAACAAGACCATAGTTGTAATAAATCTGAACTGCCCTTGTAATCATTTTATCTTAAAAACCATTAAACTGATTATATTTAATGGTTCTGTGTTTCGACCAGCATGTGTGTTCATTTCTCAGCACAGAGCACACAGTTTCCCCGATGCTGCTTTCCTCTCTGGGCGTGTAATGCAGAGCAAAACTAGGTTAGACTAACAGCTCTAGTAGTGTTATGTAAAACACAACCACGTGGATCGGACATGACCCCCAAAGAGGGTGAGGCTAAGGGCACAATGTGTGTGTGTGGGTGTGTGTGGGTGTGTGTGTGAGTGTGAGCTTGTGTGTGTACACTCTGTTGTTTATCTGTTGTGCCTTTTAAACGTGGTTTGTTCCAGTGCAGGAGGCAGACTGATCCCAGCACAGTGACACACGGCTCGGCTCATATTTATGCAGAGAGTGTAACTGCACACAGATGTGAAGGAGTGAACACGTGGACGACTAAACCGAAGCCGATGTTTAAATCTTGTTTTTTTTTTGTTTTTTTTTTTGTCAGTAAACTAGAACATTTAATAGGAAAACGAAAATGAATCTTATTTCTATATTTTCTGCAGCTTTATTCTGTATTAATTTAGCATTTATGCGTTAAGATATAGATTTTAAACACTTATGAGATAATTAGACGTTTGTGTTTTCTATTCCACAGGGGCAAAATCGACTGTACGGATATAAAAATAGGACAAGTCGGCATTTTTTGATTACATAATCCATATTAAGATGGTAATTAGCTCAAATTTCTCTGCATTGCAAACTCAACTTTTCTTCATTAGCCTAATTACAGCGTTACACAACTGCTTTGCCCCCATGGGAAGATGCAGAACAACCTGCCCAGTTACACGAGGACAGCAGAGAGGCCTCAATCTATTTTTGTGTCCGTTTGAATAAACAGAAGCCATATTGGTGTTTCTTTCCACATATTCAGACAGGTTTCTTGGAAAAATATCAAAGAAATTAATGAAGGAGGGCAGACAGCGCAGGATCCTTTTTTTTTTTTTTTTTTTTCTGAGGCTGTTTGTTTCTGTTAAAGTCAGTGACATTTCGTTCTCTGAAGTCTGGTTTGCTTTGTTTGGGTGGCCTGTTCAGGGAGTCACCGAACTCACAGCTCTCATAGCAACAACTCCACTCTGTTTGGGTTTTCAGGGAGTTTTGAGGGTTGCGTGTGTGTGTGTGCGTGCATGAGTGTGTATATTAGAGGACTCAAAGGCTGAGCAGATTTTTCCCCCTCTGACTTCATAGACCATGTGCTGAGGTTATCTGTGTGTACCGTGGCAGCGTTGTCGTCTCATTACGGGCCGTTTCTCTGTCCAATTAGGCGAATCTGAAGGCTAGAGGTGTAATCTGAGTTAAATACTAACACACACACAAACACATAAAGCTTTGTGACGGACGATCGAGCCGTCACACACACACTGCTGCTCGCTATGCAGAATTCATCAGCTGTGTGTTATGCTCCCTGCAAACCTGTGTGTGCCAGAGAAAGTCCATCATGTAAAAATAAAAAGAGGCTTTGCAGTGGCACGCAAATCTTTTTGCAGTCACATCTGGCGCCATCATGGAGATCCCCTGTGTGAAAATAAAGTGCTAAATATGTAACAGCTACCGAACAACAGGCCACACAACTGGAAAACTGGTGCCGAAGCTGTAGCGCAAGTTTAGCGTAGTCAGAGATGTCAGTGGTTTTAAATACAGATGTGCACAAAATTTAGGTCTTTGCTTCTATTGCATAAACATTTTGCAAATTCATGATCTATGCTAAGTGCACAAAAGGCTCTCTTCTAGCTTTAATATTGTTTGGGGTAAATCAGAAGAGTTTTTTGAGTTTTGCTGCTGTTTCATCGCTTTGCACACCTATTCTGGCTCTAACACAAGGCTCAAAGGCACGAAACATCTAGCTCGCACGTCCTCCAAGCCAGAAATCTTTCTGCAACAGGTGCAACTGGCGATTAAATGTAATCAGAGCATCTCGCACCACCACATCATTGAAATGAACGACGAGGCTGCTGGAGTCCTGCAATGTCGGTCATAGTGCACAAACTGTCAGTGTATCAGTGATGGACGACACAAGCACAGCCCGTAACACCAAGACAAATTAGATATCTTTGAGGTTTCTTACATAAAATGCATATTTTGATAAGATCAGTTCTATGTTGCGTGATGCTATCAGTTTTTCACATCAGCAGTTGTGAAGAGGAAAAGGAAATGAGACACTTAATCTCCTCTACATGTGTGTGTGTGTCCCTAAACGCACACCATCCTCTCTTCTCAGAAATGGATTTTTATCATTAATCAGTTACTTTTTTATTTATAACCATCCCTCCTGCCTTTGAATGGAAATTTTCCTCACTCTGCAAATTGTATATATGAGTGCGCAATATTGACCATCCCATCCGACATATTTGCTTTAATACTATTACTGTTTGCCTCATTTCAACAGACATCAAAGAGCCTTTTCATAAAGCCTGTTGACAGTCAAACACTGAAGCTGGACACGCCAGCAGGCATGGAAAATGGATGAGGACGCTTTTCTGGAGCGAAAGAGAGATGAATGTTCGTGAGAAAAGAGGGGGAAAAGGTGCAGAGAAGAAGATGAAGCAATTAGGTTGGAGGAAATTAACAAAGGGAGGAGATGAGGTAAATCAACATATTGGATGGCAACGTGAATTTATTTTACTTACTAGACAAGTGAGGATTGATCTCGAGGATTTAGACCGTGAAGATGTCTTCTTCTTTGTAGCAACTGTGGCTGAGGCTCATGGGTATCTTTGTGTTTAGATATTTATACCAACCAGCATCCACGATCAGAGACGTGATTGTTTCAATAATGAAGTATTTCTTAAGATAGTGGCTATTTATCAAAAATGGATAAAATAAGAGAAATCTATCGTTTGAACCTTGTTGCCATGCGTGTTTTTAATCCTGGGAGAACAGAGCGAGGTGTGTGTGTGGTGAAGATAACTCATTTCCTCTGATGTCTCGTCCCTCATTTTCTCTCCCTTTGCTTCGGTTCTCTCCCACCCTGGTATCACCCGCACGGTTTTGTTTTTCAGTCGCTCATCTTCTCAGGACCTTGACCTGACTGGGCTTCTCCCACCACATGCCATTTCTTGAAGCATGCACACACACACATACACACACACACACATACACACACTTGGACCTTCCTGCTCGGTGATAGTTTCAGGAAAACGATGCATGTGTGTGTTTGCGTGACATTTATGGCATATTTTACAAGGTCAGAGTGAGAGCAGCACACCTGAGTGGCTTCATTCTTCAGCTCGTCACATGAATGAAGCCTGAAGAGGGACAGATCAGCTGATAGGACAGGAGTTACAGTGTAAGACACTCCACAGGTATCACTTACATACACACCTACATCATTTATTCATGTCTGATCACTTGTTCTGTTCAAACTTAAAGTTAAACCGACATACGTACTTCCTGTTAAGTCACAACTCTACCTGGGGGAGCGAATCAGTGTGTCAAAAGGGCTATTATTTGAAGATAGTGCACTCAGGAGGCTATTTGACTGTAAACAGAGACAGTTTCTTGGAAGGAATTGAGCAAACACAACACTGAGATAACACGCTGCTAATCAATCCCTTCCAATCCTGATAACAGTATTAATATTTAAGAGTTTAAGAGATCTTAATCCTCCTTGCTTGTTTTGTCAAACCAACAGTCCTGAACCAAAGTCTGAAAGAAGTCTGAAATATATGAATAAGAGGAGAGAAAGAGGGGTCAGAAATCAGAGAGGCAGCGTGGGATGACAGTGTGTTTACACCCGGAATATTTTTACATCTTACATAGTGAATTAAGGATTTATCTTGACCAAACCAGAGCTGAAATGATTGTTTAAACAGTGATAAATAAGACTGTTTTGTTTTGTTTCTGTTGATCTTGTATTGAGTGTGTTTTGAATTGAAGAAATGACATGACAAGAGCAATCTTAGCTGATGTGTTTGGGTTGAACGAGAAGGATTTTACACTTTAACAAACAGAGATGCCTCCCAGAATTTGGTCAGACACTTTTACAAGCACTTTCAGTAGATTAACTCTGATGGACGCTGTTGTCCATCCCAGCCATTGGAGCCAATGTCGATTCTTTCCTGCCTGCACATACCGTTCTGTGCAACTGTATCACTTTCTCATGCCTGCTTTTCATGTGCCTGGCTATTGAGACTATTGAAACACCGTACAAATTGAACCAAAACATGTCCTGTGAAGACATTTTGTCCGTGCAACAACAATACCGAAGCTGCTTTGGGAATTCAGCTGAGCTGTGGACGTAATTCCCTCTCCCTAAGAAATCCATTTTAATTGGAGAAGTTTGGTGTGTTTTTTTCTGGTTCATTTATTCATAGATTAGTTGCTCTTTTATAGCAATAAATCCCTCTGTTAACCTTGTGACTATGCGAGGCTTAAACGCCTTGCTGAAGGGCTCCTCGACAGGAGCTCCGTCGTGGTCCCTTTCCTTTTTGTGTGTGTGTGTGTGTGTGTGTGTGTGTCTGTCTGTGTGTGTGTGTGTGTGTGTGTGTGTTTCTGGTGAGCTGCCCGGCTGAGCGAATGGTAATTAGGTAGTAAAACCTCGGCTAATGGCTCAGTACTCCAGTCATGTTTTGACTGACTAGTGC
>JAQMCX010000039.1:10059116-10134810 GCA_029814765.1 Acanthurus leucopareius
GATTAATTTCGATTAATTAATTACAGACCCTATAATTAACGCGATTAAAAATTTTAATCGAGTCCCACCACTAAAAATAATGCAAGTTAACTTTGTGTTTGTTATATTTGCAGCTGTGAATCAACGTTTTAAAGAGTTTTTAGCCGCGTGTGACCGATTTTCTATTTGAGCAGAAAAATATGATGAGGTGACACATTTACAACAGCACACACACACACACACACACACACACACACACTCGTAGTAAGAGGCATCGTGGCTCAGCGTGGAGTGTGTGAGTCACAGCTGAACCTCTTCACATTTAAAGACATTTTCACAAATATTCTCACTCAGTTTAAAAGCCTCTGAAGCTGCTCAGTCAGAGAAAAGCTGCTGTCATCAGAGGAAACACTGAAAAAATTGTTTTTTATGAGTTATTACTGTTTCATAACGTCAAACTGAAGATCTGTGAGGTTCGAACTGTTGAAAAACTTCAATGTTAAGACGTCAGCTTGGTCTGCAGGAAGTCTGATGTGCTGATTTTTGATTTTCTTTCTGTTTTAATCTCTAATAACGACCACAAAGGTTCGTTTGAGTCCTGAAACACTTTAAACTTGATGTGAAATGATGATAAAAGTTTTATTTTTGAAGCAAACTAAATATTTTCAACTTTACTTTTAAACGAACAGGAATAAAAACATTAAAACTGCTCTGAAGGACGTTTTATAAAAACTTTAAATTATATTAATTGTGACTGAAGTTGTCGTCTGTGATGAAAAACCCTCAGAAACGTCACTGACTCTGCAGCTCTTAGGAGCTTTTCAGCCTCTTTTAGCTTCTTGTTTTTGGTTTTGTGTCTCAATGACATTAAAAATATTGATCATGTATCTGAAACTGATAACGAGGTTAACGAGTGTGTGTTTTTCTAGATGATTCCACCCGAGTGAAGCTGTCGTACCTGGAGGACGACCCCTGCTCCGACTACATCAACGCCAGCTACATACCTGTGAGTACACACACCGAACACACACCGAACACACACCGAACACACCAAGAACACACACCGAACACACCGAACACACCGAACACACACCAAACACACACCAAACACACACCAAACACACACCAAACACACACCAAACACACCAAACACACACCAAACACACACCAAACACACACCAAACACACACCAAACACACACTTACACATGGACACGCTAACACGCCTCTACTCTGTGTGTGTGTGTGTGTGTGTGTGTGTGTGTGTGCAGGGTAATAACTATCGTCGGGAGTACGTGGCCACCCAGGGCCCGCTGCCCGGCACCAAGGACGACTTCTGGCGGATGGTGTGGGAGCACGGCGTCTACAACGTTGTCATGGTGACACAGTGTGTGGAGAAGGGACGGGTGAGAGTTTTTCACTTTTTTTACCCACTGATTCACATCCTGATCTCTTTATAAATCAGATATTTGAACATTTAACACATGCATGTCTCATTATTAGATCCTGAGAGCAGAAAAAAATCAAAACATGAGAGAAAAAGTGTTAAAAAGCGGTTTGACCGTACGAAGGTTGCGTCCGTGTGTTTCAGGTGAAGTGTGATCAGTACTGGCCTGCAGACAGAGAGCCTCTGTACTACGGCGACCTCGTCATCCAGATGCTGTCCGAGTCCGTCCTGCCCGAGTGGACCATCAGAGAGTTCAAGATCACCTCGGTACCTCAAACTCCGCCTCCCACCTGTTCATGCAGAGATTTTATCGATACATATTATTAATACGTAATCAATAAATCCTAACAGGAGAGCAGCTGCAGTTACCCTCGGGTGCTGCGTCACTTCCACTACACCGTGTGGCCCGATCACGGCGTCCCAGAGAGCACCCAGTCCCTCATCCAGTTCGTCCGGACGGTCCGGGACTACGTGGACCGGTCCCCCAGCACCGGGGCCACGGTCGTACACTGCAGGTAGGACCGTGTGTGTGTGTGTGTGTGTGTGTGTGTGTGTGTGTGTGTGTGTGTGTGTGTTCGGGAGGGCCTTTCTCATTGGCAGAGAGTAGCCAAACTGGTGGCGCGACTCGACACACACAGAGGGAAATCAGTGGTCTGAGTCAGCAAACAATGACAGTGTGTGTGTGTGTGTGTGTGTGTGTGTGAGAGAGAGAGTGTGAGAGAGAGAAACAGAGTGAATGAGATAACATTCCCCAAAAACCCTTTGGTCCTGTTGGCCTTAGCTCCGTGTGTCGTGTCCAGGGACAGGACGTCCCATGTCAGATTTCAGAACAGTAGCCAGTTTCAAGGACGCCCACATTTTAAACGCTATATTTACAACCACCAAAGGAAATTTCTGCTCTGCGGGGTTCAACTTTAATATAATTCCAGTGTGTTTTAAAGGAGTTCATTTTTGTATTTAAAAAAACATTATCTCCCTCGAGGAGCATATTTGACTTTGGGAGCCACAGTGGAAATATTTGCTTCCAAAACAGCAATTTTTTTAGCGTTAGCCTTTTTACATGGGAGTAGGCAGTATATCAATATTATAATAATATTGCGATTTAAGATTAGATTTCATCTCTATGTTGCCTTTTCCTGGATGTAAAGGCAGCAGAACAGTAAAGTGATGTACTTTTTAAGAATCTTATCTACGGTATAGAGGTATTTGGTAGAAAATGTTGTAGTATTTTATTTTGTCCATATTGCCCAGCTTTAATTTTATGTTGTAAATTTTCAAAATCAAGTTTGTTAGGAGATCAAGATGCAGCAGCAGGTCACGAACTCAGGAAATGTTTGTTGTTCTTGAATTTAAAACTGATGTAAAGCTAATGACTATTGACATTATCATTTATTTTAGGATGTTTTGTATTAATTGATCATTAAGTCTCTATAATATATTGATAATTATTGTTATTTTTTTTCTAACCAACAGTTGATGCACCTTCCTGGTGCAGGTAATTGACCGACACCAGCTGATCAGACTCACACGGGCACATAGGTTATAAAAACTGGCCCATGTGTTCACTCTGCTTCTCCCTTTTCTCAGTACCACTCTGCTTTAAGTTTGCACCTTCAGAGCCTCGATAGCACATCAACAACATTGCTTTAGTTTCTAATCAGAACAATATTTTGTGCTAACTTTAGTTTTAATAAATTAGTTTAAGGTGTGAATTCCCTCTTTGTCACATTCCCTGAGCAAGTGTGTGACAATTTACAATAATAACAACAGAAAAAAGCAAATCCTCACTTTGGAAATACTGAAACCAAGAATATTTGGTGTTTTTTTCCTCAATAAATGACTTGTTTGACTTTTGATTTTACTCACAGTACAATATGGGGAACATGTGCACACACACACTCACACACACACACACACACACACACACACACACACACACCAATGAAGGTTTCAGCTAACTCCCAAGTGGTGCTTCCAGCTTCACTTTATATGTTTTAAAATAGCAAAAGTCTCAGTTTTCTGCTGTTCCCGACCTGTTGACATTCGAGCATGTAAAGACCGACATGCCTGCATGGGTCCAACAGGGAAAAAAAATGGCTGCAAAAACTGGCCAATCTGATTTTGCTCAAGAATGATCTAAAAATACTCGGATGCGAAGCCGCACGTGGGCAGTGAATGTGGTTCTCCCACAAATGTGCTTTTTTTTTTTTTTTTCCTTCTCCCCCCCGCTCTTTTCCCGCACTCAGCACTGCCGCTCTGTCTCTGTCTGTCTCTTCCTGTCCCCACACATTCCTGCTCCTCTGTGTGCCGTAACACACCCACTCAGTCTCTCCCACTGTGTCGCTGCATAATGAAACCACCCCTCAGCCTTTTGTCTCTCTCTTTTTTTTTTAACCTCTTTATTCATTATACAATTCAATCAAAAACTCTCACAAAACACGCAACATATAATGAGTCGGAGCTTTTTAGCGTGTCATTTAAAAACTGATTTTTTGCCTTTTTCACCCTCGGTGTTGAGACTTAAAACACACGCTGTAGTTTCAGCTGTGTGCTCGCATGCATGTGTCTGTGCGAGAGTATCAAGTCCACCTGTGTCTTTTTCCATGCAGCCCCCCCACTTCCCTCCTCCTCCTTTGCAACAGTACACCCCCGCACATGCACACACACACACCTGGATTATAGCTTGTTACATACTGTAGGAGCTGCAGAGAGTGTGATTGACAGCGGCAGAGCTAAAGGCAGGAGAAAGTGTGTGAAAGTGTAATAAGCTCGTCTTCAGAAACAACACACTCAGCCACACAACCAGCTCCGCTCCGCGTCATGTGATTCATGTAAATTTACAGTCGTGCATAAGGAGGAAAATGTGCTGTGTTCACTGTTCTCCTAATGGGGCTGTTTAAAACAATAAAAAAAGCACGCAATCAGGTGATTCATTGGTGGTATTCAGGAGTGTTGTCTGGTTATTGCCTCAATTTTTTTTGCAGGACGACATTATTAAAGTGGCTTGTGTCCTGAACTTGCTAGAAATCATGTCTCGGTTAAGCACAGTCGGCATCACCGCAATGTTTTCTTCTCCTATGATTAATGCTTCACCACTTGTATTTATTCCAAACAAGCTGCCGCTGGTGTTCCTGCAAACAGAAAAGACTCCCTGTGTCCTGGAAGACTTATTCCTGGAAAGATGGCTCTGCTCCTGCGCCTGTTTAGGGCATCAAATGTAGAGTATGTGAGACCAGACTGGTGACCAAGTTCGACACATAAGACCGCTTACCTTTTGAACTTTATGCATGACCCTGCTAAACTTTTCATAAAATTTGCATGTTAGCCTGCTTAGACTGGAGCTCCTTTCTTTCTTTTATCCCATTAACCAATGAGTGTCTTTAAGTAACTTGATCAAAGGAATATCTGGAAGTCGTCATCACCTTACGAGGTTGTGCATGAGGATTGAAATGGAAACAGTTTTTATTCGGTGAAAACGCGACTGTTATGAACTCGACGCGAGTTAAGCATAAACTTTAGAAAAGTGGATTTGACTGCATGCATCATTTTATTTCCTGTGGAAGCTTTGATACGTGTGTTTCACCATGAAACCGAGTCAGTTTAATATATTGTGACTGTTGTAAATCCGGACTGACTGTAGCTGCCACGAAGATGCAGTTTTTCCAAACTCTGTATGATGGGCTCTGAAGCCCTCGGGACGTTAAGTGTTTGACATTTCAAAGTTTGATTTTTTGGGCGGAGTATTATCGTAACCTTATTGTCATCCACAAACGTGCCAGATTTATGACTAACAAATAAGTACTGTGAAATCAGACACCTACGCTGTGGTCACACTGTGAGAAATATATCTTCATAACTGACAGACTCTCTGGCGTCATTATAAGAAATTAAATGAGGTGACACAGGAGCTGTCCTGCTGCTTCAGCCTGCCAGTGTTCATTTCTTGTATCTGCAGCTGTCTTGACATTGAATCCGGGCTCATGTTGCGTTCTTATACCTCATACCCGCTTGCCTACTTGCAGGATGGATGATTTAATGGAACCAAGTATAATAACAGTACTGGAGGATTGCAGGGCTAACGTCGTTGGCTCGAAAAAATTGCTGCCTTTGTGGAAAAAACAGTTGCGATTTTAACATCCCTTTAATAATATAAGTCCTTAACGATTTGCAAAAGAAAGTTCTCGGTTTCCACTTCATCATATAGGTCAAAGGTCGGGATTGGCTGCAGAGCTTCTGCCTCTGAAACCAGAAGGAATTTGGTATCTTGCACAAAGACCTCTCCGCAGGGAGAGGGAAGAGAAATCTCCCCAAACACTTTTATGCCTGAATTCAAAGCGTATATTCAGCGTATTCCAAGAAGTAGCACATATTTCTGCTCAGGGCTCGTAAAGAGATGAGATATGGTGATAATCACTGTGGGGATTTCCAGTGATTTTCATGCATATTTTCCAGGTGAAGTCTGTGGAAACTACCACCACTGATGCTTTTGTTCCCATGCAGGTTGGTCGACTCTGCTGCTAATTGTCTAAATCTTCTTTTTCCTTTACTTTGAACCATGCGATATAGTTCAGTACCTGTATTGTGGTTTCTTTTTAAGGCCAGACAGGTCAGGCAAGAACTTTTTTTTCATGCCCTCGTCAGATTTCAGATTTGTGGATATTTTTCTTCTGTAGTGGAAAATAAACATCCAAAATACATGCAGGTGTTAGTTTTGGTTCAGATTTGTGTTTTAGAAATTCATGCAGACTACTTCATATTAAATCATGCCACCTCATTTGTATATTTAAACACAAAGTTTCAGAAATCTTGTAACACAAAAAATAATGTTCTTCATGCAAAGTAATCAACTGGTGAAGTGTTGAACTCTTGTAGTTAAAACATTTCCTCTGTTCACCTGGTGTCTAGACAATGACACTTTGTTTAAATGCACAATATGGATTTTCTGCTGCCAGAGGTCTGAAAACGAAAGACATGGTTGATGATAGTTAATGATGTCGTGAAGTAGCAGGGGATCATGGGAGTTGTTTATTTCATTGTTAAACAGATGCCATTGCAAATGAAAAAAACATTTTCGCAGAACAGGAGGAAATGTATTAAAGTTTTATTCACATTATATTCAGTCAACCTGCTTCCTCTCTCTCTTACTTTTGTTACCCCAGAAGTTATTGTCAGAGGACAAACAAAAATACACCGTTACCTTAAATAAAATAACAGATTTCTCTGAGTTAAACCATGTTTGGGATCCGTTTGAGCTAATATCAAACAGATAAAGTACACAACTCAACAAAATATACATATATACGGTATATACATCTCAGCTACTGTCCTTTTTGGAAATTTTAATGTGTAAATGTTACACATTGTGAGTTTAACATGAGCTGACTGAGTGACCAATGGACCCAATGACTCACATCACTTTGCTTTAGTCTTGTGGGAGCCGGAGCGGCATGAAAATGACAGACTGACACACTCGATTTACGAACAGAGAACAGGGTGGCTTTCAATTTTAGGCAGCCCTCGATTGAGACATCACACAGACCCAGACTCTCCTAATTACACACACACACACACACACACACACACACACACACACACACACACACACACACACACACACACACACACACACACACGCACACAGAGCTGGGGAACAGTTATTGGCTAGACACGGACTGCGGAGGCAGATAGCCCTGTCTAACCTCTTGATTTAAACAGTCTGGCAGAGAAAGGGATGAAGAAGCACACATACGCTCACGCAATCGCCACCGCGGTCATTATTACATCGATTTGCCCACAGATGGAGAAACCATGCAAGGAAATGAACGAGATCGATGGAAGAACCGCCGAGGGAGGGTCAGACTGATGGAAGGGGCAACTCGGGGAAAATAAGAGACCAATATTTGATTAAAGTGGAAACATTTCCTGTGCGGTTGCATATAGGAAAGTGTATGTGAGTCTGTGCATTGAAATGAGGCACTGGAGAGTTGTTTAGCATGTTTTACTATATAATTTCCCATGTCTGTGTTTGGGGAAAGGTCATCATTAAGTGAATGTCATCCGCATAATTATAGTATCTTCCTCTGTGTCCCTTCAGTTTGTGTGTGTGTGTGTCTGTGTGGTTTGCATGTGTGTGTCCATGGCAGTGCACCAGTGCGTGTCCAGCCTCTCTCTCTCTCTCTCTCTCTCTCTCTCTCTGCCGGTCCCTTTGGTTGGCTGACTTGATTGTTTTTGCTGCTGTGTTTTTTCGAGCTGACTGCCTGAATGAGGGAGCAGCTCTGTTCCTCTATGCTCTGCTTTAGGCCGTCATGGCTCGGCCCGGCTGGCGGGCACCGTCTGTGCTGAGGGGGACTAAATATAGCTCACTGCACCAGGAAGAAGACAAACTGGAGAGAGAGAGAGAGAGAGAAAGATAGAGTGAGAGAGAGGGAGGGTAGGAGGGGCGTAAATATAGAGTACCCTCATGCAATTAGAGAGTCAAGCGCTGCTGGGAAATTTTAGGCGAAAAGACCTGTGAACTCTCAGCTTGTTCTCTTTTACTAGCTTTGTGCATTTGTTATTTTGGCTGACGGCAGCCCGAGTGCCTTTAGTGTGAGTCATCACATCTGATCTGACAGAAAGTAGCACGGTTTAAAGTGCACTGACTAATCTTTCGAGACAAAATCCTCCTTGTATTGTTAACTCATGAACTCTCTGTCTCATTAAAACACGCTAGTGACACTTTTACAGGTGTGCCGGAGTAATTACAACATATACATTCATCATTCTCTGCATGAGACTGTTATTGGTCTGAAGGGTCGTACACACTGCGTGATAAAGCATGTCACACCGGGTGTGTCGTAAAAAAAAGATCCGTGTCAGACTGTACGATATCAGTTTTGAGGCATGTCAGACTCTGCTCAGAGTCATATGACTCAGTACATTCAGCGTTTTTTCATCCTATAGTCTGACTGGTCATTTCATGGAGAGAATTGAGTCCTAAATTTGTAACATGCTTTGGCTTTGGTCGTTAAACCTCTCATGCTGGGATCAGCTGTAAAATGTTCTTGCTTAGTGATAAAAATATGTTATCACTTTTCGATGATCATCCAGTCATAAACTCTTGCTGAGGGACATGGCAGAGTGCACATTCATGCAATCATAGCCTGCATCCTCTCACAACGTGTATGACTCACTTAGGTGAACAGGGATTAAAGTGCCAACACCAACAGCGTCTTTCCTCTCATGCTTTGACGTGTTTATTGTTTTTCCACCAAATCCAGCTCCGGTGATTTAACCAATTCCGTACAGGATTCTTGGAAAATTGGTGCTATCTCATGTTTCCAGCAGTTTTGAGCAAAGCCATTAAAGCAAACCTCATCAACAGAGGATGTTGCACAATGCAAAACTACTTGTAGGATTTGAAACATCTACTTTGGTTCCCATGGGAATCTTCCTGTTTTTTGGCTGCATCTTGTGTGTCTGCATGCGAGAACACATTGTATTCCTGAAGTTCACAGAACGTGTTGTTGAAGTCGTCAGATCAGGTGGGAAGAAGGTAAAAGAACTCAGACGTGCCTCTGTTTTTGTCTCAACACGGTGAGGTTGTGTCAGTTCGCTCTACTTTGAACCTGAAATGGCTCGCAATGCACAATTGTTGGCTCCCAACACTCAGTTTTGTTCCCAGCATCCCACGCCTGTCATGTTGTTCTGTGATCAGGAAATATAAAATTTTGATCCTGACATGAATGAGTTGTCAGTGAACATATCTAGCAGTGAAATCAAGCACCACCTTTTTGAACTCAGGACCAAAAAAATTTCAGAATGTTTCAGCATGAAAAAAGTGAGCCTTTTTTTTCGTGCAAAATAACAGTTTATATGCGCATTTCAAGCTGGGTAAAATTGTTGATACAGGCCCCCATTTTTGTGGTGATGGTAAAGTGGGAGGTGGAGGGGATTTTTCAGTCTTCATTCAGCAATCCAGCAAACACTTTGTGGGATGCAAACCCCCAGTAAATCAGCTTTTGGTGGATTTTTCTCACAGTACCTTCATCCTAACGACCGTTTTTCGATAAACAACCCTTCAGATGTCACCAGGTTTCACACACAGTTGTCAACTTTGGTCTGGGGCTGCCCCCAGATCACCAGGTCTTTATGACAAGCAGATGGCTGCTTGACACCATGAGATTTGTCTGCAGAGTTATCATCGTGTCTGTTTGCCTGCTAAACCTATCAACTGAGCAGACGAGGCCAGGAAAGACTCGGATATGCTGCTTTGACTCCATCTTTGGAATTATTACAGACATTTTCCTGGTGATACACACCTCCGTACTGGCAGTGATGTTAATCTGAGCAGCTAAAATTGCCAGAAAAACCTGACATAATTCCTGGATTTCTATTTTACCCTCATACTGGCACACATACACACTTGAGTCTGTGCCTGCAGCAGTAGGTGTCCTCACTCCCCCCCCCCCCCCTGTTGTTCCCTTTATCACTTTCTTCCTGAGCCTTTTTCTACTTTATTTGACCTTATTGTTTGTTCTTGTTGTTCATTTTAGGGTCACTGTGTTCCTGGGTTGATAAGCAGACACTGATAACTTACATGAGATATTACAACCAACCTGATAAGCTGGAGATACTGTATATACATGTCATAATATTTATTTCTTCTGTATATCTGGGTTATTTATTATTCTGCATCTAACCACGCCATTTCCTGTCTCTCTCTCTCTCTCTCTCTGTTTTTTTTCTCCCAGAGTGCTGATGTCAATTCGCCCTCCTTGGGGAAACAATCTGGTACTACTCAGCTTCAAAGCTCCGCCTGTTCCTTACGTGACAACCTATCACATCGTGAGAGCAGCACGGATCGGACACGCCCCCCCCCCCCAAAAAAGCACTTTGATGGAGACTGATGGAAAACTTTTCTTTTTTTTTTTTCTTTTCTTTGCTTTCATCTTGTTGGTTGCTGAAACCAACAGGGATGTGTGCCAAATGACACTCTCGGAAAGCCATTTGCTGCTCTCATTCCTTCAGTGAAAGCCAATCAGAGAAGGGTACAACAAAAAAAAAACAAAAAAACAAAAATGTAGATCTGTGTTTGTTTGTTTATCCAAGAGAAAAGCTCTAAACATCCAGAGTGTAACAGTGGCTCACTATTTAGTGTATAAAAAAAGAAAATAAATAGAATTATATATCAGCTCCAAAAGTGCCTCACTTTCAGATTGTAGCCATTTTACAAAGAACTTCAACTTCAACTAACTGAAGCTCTGGGAGGAATATTTGTGAGTTTGATTTGATGTAGTTACAAAAAAAAAAAAAGCAGCAGAAGATGCAGATAAATTGGGTAGCACTGGTGTGTTTTTCCTGCATTCATGTTATATGGGATCAACTGTAGAGATGAGCAGTTTTATAATTATATGTTGATCGTGTGAGGGTTAAAAATACTACGCACTGTCAACATAACACCATCACGTTTAAATTACAGTTTGTTTTTCTTTTATGACAGATTTTGGCTGACATGTGACTTCCATATGTGTTTTCACATATGTTGTCACTGAGCGCCAAGTCATAAATCAAAGTTTAACGTTCATAATAAAAACTTAGATGATGACATGAACAATATTTACAAGACGCAAACTAGACATCACAATATATCCGATATGACATGAATGCAGCACTTATGCTAAAGTTAATGATAATGGTACAAGCGATAAGCTGGCCTTGCTGTCTACTGTGAGAAGTATTAGCGTAGCTGCTGTTAGCGTTCTGCTCGTTGTAACTTCCGCTGCTTTTATTCCGTCGATTCTCCTTTTTCCTCTTTCTCCCTTTTAACAGAGCCATACGCCCTGAAGTATTAAACACACAGGCTTGAAAAGAAAGGCACTTGTAGCAGGGGATGCAGTAGCTAGGTAGGTAGCTTAGCCAGCCATGTCAGATTTAGATATTAGCATGGTGCCAGGACGTAAATTCACCGTCCTGCTGACTACAGCTCAGGGTGAGACCCCTGATATAGAGCCAAGCAATCCCATTAGTGCTATTAAGTCCAGACACTTATGTCCCACTTAATCCCCTTTGTCTCAGGATGCTAAATGACATACGGTACACACAGTAGAGGATAGAGACCCTATCAATAGCCATGCTAATGCTAGCATTACAGCGGTCAGCACACTGCTTTTAGCAGCGGAAAGTGGGGCAGTTATTTCTCTTCTGTCATGATTAAATTTTAAAAAATGCTAATTTGTGCTGAATTCTTTTATACATTAAGGTACCAAACGTTTTAAGAGGAACGATTTTACACCTAAATTTTTCAACGGGTTGAATTGAAAGTGCTTTGAATCTAAATCCTTCTTTAAAGACACTCTGTTTCTATCTCCTCTCCTTCCTCCTCTTCTGTCTTTTGCTTGGCTCTTACTTTAATCTTCGCTATGCATCAGCACTTAAGTGCCTGTCTGTCCCTTTTATCTGTCTGCCTCTCTGCCCCATCTTAGCAGCTAGCACTAATAGGGCTGTACTACCAGAATATGTCAAGTCTATTTTTGTGTCTCTTTGTGTCTCTTTTGGCTGTACAGTTCTCAGAAAATATCCTGTTTAATGTTTGTTCGGTGTGACAGTGATCTATCAGATGACTTGACGGACAGCCACGGCTCTGATCAATGGAGTCTTGGACTGTTTCTCTTTACCTGTAATGGTGGACTAAATGTTGCAGGGCCATCAGTGCCAAAACACACAAACAAACAAACAAAAAACAAACAAACAAAAAAAAAAAGACTAAGCTCCGTCAGCACCTCAAGAAACAACCTTCAGCTCTCAAGTCTGGACTTATTGCTTTGTTTTTTGTTTTAAAAATGTAACCTTTTGTGTTCCCCTGTTGTTTTTCTTGTGTTGCGGCGGGAAGAAATGTGACATATCTCGCTTTCGCAGTCTGCTTATGAGACGATTGGAGATAAAGGTCGTTGTGGAGACTTGCGTATGCTTTAACCTTGAATTTGCCTGTGACTTTGACCGGAGGATTAAGAAGAAATGCACGAGGAGAACGAATAAGGCCACCGCGGGAAGAACAACATAGACCTATGTCTAAATACATGTGCAACTATGTAGCTCCAAATTGTGTTCATGTGTTTGTCTGTCTGCCTTGGAAGTTCATGAACTTTCTCCTTCTGGTCACATGACCGTCGGGGAGCCTGGAGCATTACAATCCAGCTTTATTGTGAGCAGATTGGAATCTTTGGTTTGAATTGCCTCTAATAGCCATTGTAAATGCAGAAGTGGGAAAAAAAAAGCAAAAAACTATTGGACTTTAAACCAGATTCAGCGCATAAATGCGTGCTTTCATGCAGACCTGCAGGCAAACACATGGTGATTAAATGAAATGTGTCTATTTCTTTTGGAGATGAGCTTGTATTGAAGTCAGCAGTTTTCAGCCAAACACGAATGCTTTTTGAAGGTACTTTTTAGTTGAGAAGGAAAGAAAGCAAACAAACAGACTTGCTTTCAATCCCGACAAACAAACACGATCATCCTGCCATTTAGAGCCCCGTTTGAGCTCTGAGCATCTCGAGAACTTTTGAATTGAATGAACTTCTTTTTTTTTTTTCTTTTAACTTCGTCAAACCGCCTCCAGTCTGTAAAATCTTTCCGAAGAAAACTTCAAAGTACTGGACGGTCACAGCCGCATATCATGAGGTAAAGTTCCTATGAGAAAAGCTCAGACGAAAGGGGGTTTGAGAGTTTAATTGGCTGTTATGACTTCATTTATTGCATTGTTAACGAGTTTAGAGATGTTCAAAAAAAAGAAAAAACGTTCTGGAAAGTGCTGCTGCTGTCCTAATATGTTTTTATCTCTTCATCCTGTTCACCCGTGGGATGGTACCGAATGGGGGAATTTTGTGAGATTTTTTGCCATTGATGTAGACGGTTTTACTTCTGTTGCTAAAGAAAAAAAAAGTTATTAGCAATTTAGTAATGTTCAAAAAAAAGAAAATGTGCAGGAAGGTGCTGCTGCTGTCCTAAATTGTTTTATCTCGTCCTCCTATTCGCCCGAGGGACGGTACTGAATAGGAACATTGTGAGATTTTGCCATTGATATAGACAGTTTTACTTCTGTTGCTTGAGAAAGAAAAAAAAAACTGACTAAAACGAGAAAAAAAAAAGTCAAACAAGTAAAGGACTTGTGGTTTTTCTTTTGTTTGTGTGACTGGCTGCTTAGTTTCCTCTTGAGTGATGTAATGGGGGTAATTGTTAAAAGGCTTTAAGAAACCAGAACAGCAGCACCACTGATCTCAGAAGAGGAGCGGAAGAGGCTGCAGTTTACAGGCTGAGGCAAGTGTGAACATCTGCCCCGAAACGCCACAGATGCGGGCGGGCTCATGCCCCTCACACACACACATACACACACACACACACACACTCACCGTCTTTTGACTCACACTCGTAAAAGGCTGCGACCAAAGCGCAGATGTCACACTTTTAGTCGAGGAGGGGAGGGAAAAAAATCAGCCTGATTGTTATCCGCGAGGACTTTCTAGCCGCGTTAGTCACATTCGCCGCTCCCATCGATAAAATCACTTGCACTCAAACTTGGCCGCCTGCCTCTGGTGTTAATCACCCTTCTTACTGGCAATTTGACCAACATGGTGTTTGCTGGGTGAGGCTCGTAGACCTCCCTCTGTCCGTCTCATTTGATACCTCGTTGTCACTCATCACTCGGCTTCATTTAATAAGCTCTTAAAGCCTGATAAATCTGTGCTCCCCTCTCCTTTTATTGTTATCACGTATGCGATCTCGTGTCATCCTCGTCCACAGATGGCCAAGTAACTCAACCCAGACCGAGGCACCGTAGGAATTAATAGAAATGAGAACACACACACACACACACACACACACACACACACACACACACAGATGGATCAAGCCTGCACCTGCAGATCCTCTCACTTCCTTTACAGAGTAAAAATACGGGTAGTGTGGACAATAAAAAGCCTGGCAGCACTTGTATGAAAGCAAAGAAACTGCCACACCTGAAGCCTTAATGTAACCTACACTCTTTACAGCTCATGTTTCCGTAATGTCCGGAGGGGATGCCCTACTTTAGCACCTTTTCCCACAATGTGCATGAACAAACAAAGCTCCTCATTGAGTGGTTTACTTTCACTACAATTAGCAGGAATGTTCCTCATACTTTTTCTTACGAAAGTCAAGGTTTTATGAATGAAAAAGTCCGCCTTTCTTTGGTTATGACGCACCGCAGTCGAGGCAGTGAGGAGCCAGGCTGACTTGAATCTGACCTTTTTTCACGGTGATGGTTGTGTGGACAAACAGAGCAGGACGGAAATGTTAAAGCTCCGTCGGCGCTGCTCTGGCGTTCAGGAGAGAATAGATGAGCAGAGGCGGGTGAATGGGCACAGCTTCCATCTGGTTGTCGTGGCCACAGAGGCGACAATGGCTGCCTTGGCCGCGGCAGCAGCATCTACGGTCAACACAAGAGAGTTAAAGAGAGAGGAGGAGGAGGAGGTGGAGGAGGACATGTTGGATGGAGGCCAAGGCAAGAGGACACCGTTGGCGCTGGATAGAAGCCAACAGGTGGACCTGTTGTGTCTGAGCGGGCGGGTGTGTCGTGTCCTGAGTGTGTGTGTTTGTGTGTGTGATACTGTATCTTTGTACTGGAGCTGGGTGTCAACACATCTACATGCACCTTTTGACGCACAGCAGCAGGACTGAACTCAATAACCCCGCTTGTTTACACACACTGCAGGGTGGATGCTGTGGAAGACTTGCCCCGTCTCATGTGAATTAATCCAACACTGAAAGCTTAATGAAAGCAGGGCAAACTCCATCTGCTGATGAAGACCATGTGATGTAGTGAAAAGCTCCAGTCAGAGAGCGAACTTGGAACCTAAACACCTAAAGGGATAAAAAGAAAAAAAAAAAAGGATAAAAAGTTCATGTTTATTTAATAAGATTTTTCACTAAATGTTGCTTTTGTTCCTGCTGAAACACTTTTCCCTCTTCAGGCCTCTTAAAAAAAACGTCCAAATAAACAGATCTGACAAAGAAAAATCACTTGTTCATCTGATCAAAACTCCCGTCCACACGTCAGACGGACACATCTCCCCCAAGATGTTGTTTACCCAAAGTGTCGGACCTCCTGGATCCTGATCTTGTCTTAAAACAAATTTAGCAATAGTCAAATTCATAAAATACTTGGCATATGTTTTGTGAAATGGACCTTTGCTCTTTTTTCCTAAGCAGTGTTTTATTTTACAAAACTTTGTTTATTTTTAAAAATGTTAACTGGACTGGATACAAAAAATGTTGTGAAAAGAGCTGAACCTTATTTTTTTCCCTCACAGGGTTAATAATGCTTGTATTGAATACTCCTATTGTCTTAGAGAGAGAGAGAGAAAAAAACACCCTCTACATAACATGTCAAAATAAAAGCACAGAACTTCAGCAAGTTACTTTTAGCTTTAAACCAAAAAAAACTGATATTAAATGTAAATTTAAGACAAAAAAACGCTTCATAACCCACTTTTTGCTTCCCCCCCAAAAAAATCAGACTACTGTATCAACCGTGGGAAAAAAAATTCAATACCATCCTACTCTCATTACACCTTTTACCCCTGTAATAATATTTGGACTGTCCCTGAATGGAAGTGGTCTGCCTCACGCTGCAGGGTACTTTGTAATGTGGTCATTGCTTCATGTTTCTGTTTAGTTTGTAAGAATACTCCGCACAAAGTTATTGGTCGATGTTCAATAGCTGTTAAAACTGTTTAAAGTGCCATACGTAACATTTTAGCACCATTTATAGTACAGTTCCCATATAGAGGTCAACGTGGTGCTAAGTACTTTTCATGTGTAGTGTAAATGTGCTGTGGAAATATAAGAGCGCATGGTAATATAATGAATGTTGACTAAAAGACATGAGACTGTTCCCATAAAGGGATTTAAACTCGGGCCACGTGGGTGAAAACCCACCAATAAAGGACATAAACATTATAAACACTTTTACTCATATTGTGACCCATCAATTAAGATTTAAAGCAGATTTTGACCACATTTTTTACACCGAATGCCATAAAAATTTGGAGGAGTTGTACTGCCATCGAGCTGAACTGTTACATAAAGCACCTTTAAGATTACATAAACATCACACTGCGTAATAGATAACGCTAATGTTTGTCAAGGTGTGTTTTATTTTAAAGGGAGATCCTTTATTGCCCCTATGAAAACATGTTTCAGACCTGTGAGGAGACCTGGTGTGAAGGACTGGAATAAACCTGCAGTCGGATGCAATTCCCCGGCCTCCGTGATAGAGCTGAGGGTGCTATTTTTATGGTGCTTACATCACTGGTCTCTGGCCTTGCAGAGCATACAGTCCATACTGCTGCATGTTGGCAACAATACAGGAAGTCTTCCTGTCTTTATGACTTCCTCTATGGCACAGACCACAGGAAAGCACACGGAAATAGCTTTCGCTCCCATAGCAGATGAGGGAATGTTAAAACAGGCACTCGTCCATGCTCCTAACCTGCTTCCTTCCTGTCATTCACATATTGGAGCGTTTAATAAAGCGTTTGGGCGTGAGTTGAGACACGCCAAGTGTACCTAAAGTGACTGAGATACGTGCACGGCCAGATTTCTCCGGGCAGGTTGCCACGATAAACATCAGAATTAATGCTACAGGTGTTTTAGCTTAGGTAAACCTACTGTATGTTGACCGAGCCAATAAAGCGCTGGATTACAGTCTGTACACTACAAGCTGCTAATCCTCCCAACTTTCCCTCTTTTTTTTTTTTTTCTCCTTCCCTTCATGCAAGTTTAAGAGCAAAGTTAAACACTGTAGACTCAATAAAGGCAGTTCACACACACACACACAGAGGAGTGGATCCGATTGTGGGGTCCACGCCGCCGCATGGCATGTGAGGTAATCTGATCCACGAATGCCACGGCCTATGCAACCATTTTCTAATGTATTTCCGGCTCTCTCTTTTCCTTCGCCGCCCCCGCTTTCACATAGTGTACTTAGCCAAACAAAAAAGCCTTTCTCCACCTCCTCCTCCCCTCCATCAACTAACGCTCACCCTCTCTTCCTTCTCGCCTCATAAGAGAGTGTTTGCAGTGATTGTGGATTTTGTCTCTATTACTTGCATACGAAATTAGCTCCTGTCTCTCCGAAAGCTGCTGGCCGGTCTGAGAAAAAAGGGGGACGTTGAAACCGTAAAACAAAGTGCCACATGGAGTGAGAGAGTGAGGGAGGACCAGAAGGGGAGGAAGGAGGGAGGAAGGGAGGGAGTTGAGGAGGGCGTTTTGGGGGAGTGGTGGTGGTGGTGTGTGTGAGTGTGAGTGTGAGTGTGTGTGTTTGGTGGAGGGGGGGGGGAGGACTGTGAGGCCTCTGTGCTTTATTTTCCTTGAAAGCTCCATGAAAACCGCAGACACATGGTACAGAATTCCCCTCGCAGTGGGAGAGGAGGGGGGAGGAGGAACGGCTCTGCAAGAGAACACCACACTGTCTGTGATAAACACACACACACACACACACACACATACACACACACACACACACTCGGGGAATATTATATACGAGTACACACACTTGGAAAAGGAACGGAGTGTGTGCACCAGACGTAAAAACACTCAGCTACACAAAAGGCAGCACAAGAAAGGGGGAAGAACTTTGAAGGAGCCGCCGGGTCCACGCCTTGACATGCCAGCACGCGGAAACCTCCGTACATCCGTACATCACCTAAATACCTCTCAGCTGCTCTATGGGAAAGTGGAAGGTCCCACTTTCCACGGGTATTGGTATAGTCGTGGTGGTGGCGGGGGTGAGGAGTGGTGGTGGTGGTGGTGGTGGAGGGTGTTAATCCAATGTACAATGTGTTTAACTTTGACTGGCAGGTCCCTGAAAACCCTCCCACCCTCTCCTCACTGTGGGGCCCCTTTGAGCATGTAGATTGAGGATAAGCGCAGAGCTGGTATTTAGGTGGAGCAGGCTGACTAGGAAAAAAGTGAAGGGTTAGGTGGTGTGAATGGATCTGTTAGGAGCTGTGATGTGGGCTTAGCGTGGACCCAGTGCCCCTGAAACGGACCGCTTGATTGGCTGATTGATAAGGGTGGAAGCAAAGGCATTGATTTTGCTTTTAATTGTAAGCTTTTCTATTAATCTTTTTTAAAAACTAAATGAAATTTATCATATCATATTAAACTTTTTTGGGGATTTTGCCAAAAGCCCAGCAGGACAATTACAGAATCCAGTACTAAGGTCACAGCAGGGGATAATAAAATGGATTAGTTACGCCATCTAGTGGTGTATCTGGCACCTGCTCCTGCTGTAAATGCTTATCAGAGAAAGGTTTAATCTATAACCAATTTGGTTGCCTTTCACAAACAATATAGATTAAATCATAACACAATGACATGCAGCCAACAAGAAAACTCCATTAAAGTCTACATTTCCTCTACAGCTTTAATTAATAGGAACAAACTACATAATGGTTTGTTTTCCTTAATCACTCTTTGTAGAGGCTTTGGCCTGCTTATTAAAGGCTTTAAAAAGTCAAAAAAAAGGTCTTCTTACAAAGTGGAAGAACAAGTTTTTCCGTGTGTGTGTGTTAACCCACAGACCAACATGCCGAAACCCTACTTGGAAGCTCGAAAGAGGAGATGGAAAATCTGTGTCAGCACACTGAATAGCCGCCTCAAAAATTAGGACACAAGGAATGGGAATACAATCAATTTATAAAAAGCCTCAATTATGACCTTACTCCGTTTTCCCTCCTTCGTACTCGACATTACATCATGCAAATCGTCTGGCATATAAGGCGAAAGTTATGCTCAGAAATTCACGTGAGCTCTGCTGATTTTTCCACACGTCATAAGGTTTTTGGTTTCTTCTAGGAGAGGAGACTTGAGGTTAAGTTTGGAGGATGTAATTTAATAAAAATGCTGCATTACCAGACGTGATTTACAGTGGGCGATGGTATTTTTAAATGATTCCCTGCATTTCTTGTAATCTGCTTGTCATGCTAGAAAAGTGTTTTTAGCCACAGTGAATAAAACTGTGGGAAAACCAGAGAATAGAAACGGTCTGAGGAAAGTCTTTTAAAAGCTAACTAATTTGTTCTGTGCTTGATCTGACCAATAGCAACCAGGATGGACTGCAAGTCAAAGTTTTTTCATTATCGATTAATGTGCTTATAATTCCTTGATTTCTTTCATTTTTTTCTGCAAGACATGATTTTCCTTACAGCTTTTTAGAATCCAAATGTGTTATTTGCAAATGAACAGTCCAAAACCCCAAAATATTGAGTTTGCTAACATTTAGCATAAGAAAATTAACAGAAAAACAGAGGAGATGGATTCAAGAAGCAGAAGCCAACAAATGTTAAACATTTTGGCTTGAAAAGCTACTCTGATGATTGCTAAACTATCAGAATAGTTACTGTTTTATTTCATGTTTTTTAACTTATTGATTAGCTAATCAGTAGCCTATTTATACGACATTGCTCTAGTTATTGATAACATGTCAATACTCCAACATTTTGTAAAAATAAGCTTAATACTCTTTGTTCCATCAAACATTAAGCTAACAGCAGCAGCCTGTTCCCCTAACATCATTAAAACAGCTCATTAAAACATTGTGTCCGACACTTTATTTTGTTAAAAAACACAAGTGTAAAAACATTTTACAGGACGGGTTAATACCGAACTTAGCTTTGCTAGGAACAGCTAACCATTGGAGCCTCCACAATGTTCTTTTGAACTGATCTCAACTGAGACTTAATGTACTAACATAATTTTTGAGACAAATGTGGAAAATTAATCCAATATGATAGAACACCAAATACCCCAGATTTTCTTTTTCTAGACAAAGATTCATAAAATATCAACTTACTCAGACGTTTAGCTTAAAAAAATTCTCACCAGTGATGGTTTACTTAAGAATGAAATCATGAGCAGGCTACTTTTTTTTTTTTTAACTTTTATTGGTTCAAAACACATAAGATTTCAAAATGTCTCTCTCATCTCTCCGTGTTGGACCGTTTCATTGACTTGAAGGAGATGTTCCCCGTTGATATCCGTAAATAATCGAGCTCTAACGAGTCTTCATTAAGTCCCTGAGTCTTTGTGGCATCAGTTGAAAAAACATCAGACACATTAAAACCCCCACTTCCACTTCCTTCATTATCCAGGAATAAACCAGATGTTTTCATTTCACTGTCAACTCCATCACCTTTAACACCCGACTTGTTTTCCTCAACACTTGTGAAATCTCCTCTCTCATCCTCAGCGTGCACTTCAGGGTCTTTGCTTGTGTTGTTTTTACGATGCACGGCATCCTCGGAGTTTAAGGTCCAACGACCCGCCCCTGCTTCTTTCTTGTTCGCTGTAAAGTTTGGAAAATAATCCTTATCAGTCGGAGTGATTGGGGTCTGGGTTGCAGCTCTGACACCGCTGAACGAAGCACTTCCAAGAATATCCGCGTACGTGACAGCTTTGACTCTGGGAAGTCTGACTATGGGTATAACACCAGGAACATTTGTCAGAGAGGCTGATGCATTGAACTTTTTGCTGTTGATGTGTTTTCCTGTCACACGTTTACCGATCACCATGCTCCTGGTAGAGCTGTTGAGCAGACTCACCGGCACTGCAGCAGGTTTTGTCTTGCTGGGTGTTCTTGGCTCAGATTTTGGGTTGGATTCAACTTCGAGGTCTCCCGCTGATCTGAGATAAGCTGAGGAGATTCTGTGACTCGCAGATGCTGGAGTTGGATCTTTTTCTCTGTGTGTCAGGAGTGTTTTGTTATGAGCATATCCAATTCTCCTTTGAACAGGGTGAAACCCCATATGAGTGTAAATTTTGCGGCCCTTTTTGTATTTGTCTGGCGTGAATCTGGTTCCTGCTTCAGCGCCTCCTGCTGTCAGGTTTTGACTCGTCGTGGCTACGAGGCTGCTACCTGGCTCGGTTTTATCGTACAACCCGTGAATCCTGCTGCTGTTCTGTTGCCAGATCTGTGAACTTCGTAGTTTCAAACCCTCAGATCTCTGATGACCTCTGGCAGGCTTATCTGCTTCACTAACTGAAGGTTTGGTTCCCTCTAGTGGCCGAGAGCTGAATCCTTTGAGACCATATACTTTTCTGTATATCTTGAACCGCCTTAGGCGATCTGGGTTGTTGTCCATACCTACGTCACTTTCAGGCAGCAGAGGCCGGGTTTCCTTTAATCCTGATGTGAACGGCCTTGGAGTCGTAATGGTTTTGATGATATCTAAAGTACCAGGAGGAGGTGAGGGATAATCTGTGGGTGGCCTTTCAAGTTTTGCTGGTGTAGTAGGTGCTTTCCTCTGGCCAAAGCTATACTTTGGGGATAAAGAAGGGTATATATTTTTGATTTTAAACTTTCCTTTATCAAAGCTGTACCAATTAGAGTTGGTCCTTTGATTAAGGCTTCTGGAGGAGAAACCTGATGGCTCCTTCTTAGCTCTCCACACAGGATTTCTGAATCCCTGGAAGCCATAGATGCTTTTTACAGTTCGTCCAGGTTTGTAATCATGTGTTGATCCACTCGTGGTTGTATTAACCAAGTTACTTACAACAGATTCCTCACTGCTGGTGACGTAGTTACTCTGGACATCTGCAGTAGGCATCCAAACAACACTTTCCATGGTGTTGTCTACCCCTGAAGCAGGACGTGCAGACATCTGAGCAGCAGTTTCAGCTGTGGGATGTTGATATTTGGTGAAACTGTCTGTCTGAGCATCATATTGGGCCACATTAGGATTATAATACTGTAGACTTGCATCATCATCAGAAAGAGGTTTTATTTCCTTGGGTGGCTCTTTTGCCTGTGATGGTTGTAACTGTTCAAAATTTGAAGAAAACCCGCCATAAACATGAGGATCAGAAGGTTTTTGCTTATGTGATGTTGTGAAAAAAGCATCATGTCCTTCACCAGTGGTTGTAACTACCTTGTTTCCACCTGAAGAGGTCTGGGAGTCTTTGAACAGATACGACTGGAGCTTTTTGTGCTCTGGTGTCTCATTGTCGCTCACTGAGGGCAGCCCTTGGGTGAAATCTGTGATGGATGAAGTCAGTTTTCTGGGGCTTGGATTGCTTTTTATAACACTGGCTTCTAAACCGTTGCTGATTGATGGCGCTCGAGGGGCATTTTGACTTGTGAAGCTGAAAAATTTGCTTGATTGAATCCCACTAGTTGTACTTCGCGGCCTGACCACTGCAAGCTCATTTGTCTCTTTATAGCTGCTGTAATGCCCTCTTGAAGTTGGCAGTGAAGTACTCATATATCTACCACTCTGGGATGAAATAAGGGGAAAGTCAGGGCATTGCCAAACAGTTTCATCTTTAGCTGCCGTTGGAGAGTAACTGCTTGGAAATTTCTCTTCGTTGTAGGGTTTCTGGGCATGTTTGGGGTCCCAAATGTGCGAAGAAAGAGGGCTCTGATGAAAAGGACCGGCAGTTTCTTTGTAAGATGATTTTCTAATGATTACTGGGTGTGAATAAAAGGAATTCCCACTTTGGGCTACTTCCTGAGAGAGAGGGGGGTATTTTTCCATGGATTGCTGTCTCTCAAAGCTTTGTCCTACGTGCTGAGAGCGGCTGGTGAAAAGGCTGTTCGCTGACGTCACTTCACTCTGCGCTCCAGTAATTCCTACCTGGAACTTTTTGTTATCTGGAATGTTTTTATTGTAACCAAAGCTACCTTCAGTAAAGCGTGGAAGGTTTGATTGATGGTCAATGATTGACCGGAGTTCTCCATAATCTCTACCTGTCTCGGTTTTACTGCTAGTTGCGGTTTGGAGTCCAGTTTCTGTTGGAAACGAACCAGTAGAGAGGGAATGATGTCGGCTGTATGGAGCGGACAGTCGTCTCTGGACATTGTGCCAAACTCCATTATCCACCTGGGTTGTTATCCGATTGGCTATATATGGAAAAGAATGAGGTCATAAGATCAGCATTTATTCTTTCCGGTGCTGTCACACAGTCAAAGACACTGTAAAAATTATGAGAAAAGATTTAAATATATTTTTTACATGTGTTTTTATTATTTTGATGTTATTTAAATGATCTTTTTCTATGTTATGCTAATTTATACTCTCATTTTAGTTAAATATAACCTGAAATTACTGTAAATTACTGTCGGGATCAAATAATCTTCCTGATTTGTTTACATAAACTGTTAGATTTTTTTTTTAGATCAAGTAAAATCCCAATCTCTTTATGTTTTTGTTATACTGCCAAGAAAAAAAGCTTAATCCTGGCTTGCAAAGTGAAAAACACGCCTGAGAAAATACCTTTTTTTTGTTACTGTTAAAACAATAAGCTGCAGATTTAAGGAAACAACCTTGTCTGCCTCCATCCTCATGCCAGCAGCTAACACATGGCTCATGACAGTTTTAAGAGAACCATTTAGACGAGCATGAGCTCACTAAAACTGCAGACACCGGCCCGTTTGCACTCACCTCTCTCTGCAACATCTGAACACATGATAAACGACATGACAGCTGCACAGACCAGAGCAATGAAAAACAAGAGTCTGCACAGGAGAAAAAAAAAAGAGACATACTTACAGGAGTGCTGTATTTAACGGCAATAATAATACTATCAATCAAAAGTAATCACCAACCCTTTTAAATTTAACGGCTGCATGTGCAAAAAGCCTATAAAAATGTGATTTTTTCTTCTCTTTTTTACCTTGAGAAGAGAGCAAAGTTTTCCAACATGATGGTCAGCTTCCTCCCAAGTTTGTATGATTGTCAAAAAAAAAGGACCATAAAAATAAGTTGTGGTGCTGCTGTCAGGCCATGTGTTTTACTTGTCAGACAAATGAGTTAGTGAGCGTCGGGGCTCTGCTGCTGCTGCTGCTGCTGCTGCTGGTTGAGTCTGATTGGAGGCAATGCTGTGCACCTGGCCTCAGGTAAGTCACTTCCTAGAGATGTTTGTGAAGGGTGGTTTCCTATTTTAGCTCATTTACTGTTGAATAACTCAGAATATGTTTGAATATTTGACATGTTTTCCTCCGTAATATGTATTTATCTTTCATGTTTTCTGAATACAAATACACTCCTGCCTCCTTGTTGACTTTTACTTGCTAGGCTTATTCCAACTATGTTCTTGCTCACTCTTGGTCATTGTTTTCACTGTTTCATAACACTGAGTCACTCAACAAACTCACATCCAAAATTCATCATGCAAAGACAGCTGTTAAGTGAATCTTTACAAAATCTTATTTATTTTGTTTCATTAAATATGTAACAAATATATCAAAATAAATACAACACTGACAAGAATAAATATAGCGTACATTAGTGCATTAATGGGCTTAAATAGGCCACTTTGGTATTTCAAGAGATTTTCACAATTTCCTATTTGGCTGCATCAGTTACATAGTGGTCATCATTCAAACAAGTGGTTAGAAACCTACAAAGGCTAACTTAAATCATGGTTGACTGTGTCCGTGTGTCTTGCCAGCGAGGTTTCTTCTTGATCAATATCATCATCATCGATCATCATCGATCATCAGTCGTCATCATCAAGTCCATTTTGCATAGGAGAACCAATGAAAATAAATAGTGTCACATTATCCAGGGCATCTGAAGCGGCAGACTTCTTAAAACATGTAGCAGGCCATCATGGCGAAGCACCTCAGGTCATCACCAGCCAAACAGTCTGCTAAAGAAATCAGAACACGTAAGAACATTTGATTTATACACTATTTATGGGGAAAAAATTAGCTTCCTGTTTAGTCTACAGTGCTTATTTGGCTTTTTAACACATTAAGCTTCTCTGTGTTTTGCTCTGGACTATTTCAGAGCAACTTCTGAGTGTATAGGCTTATATGATGGATGATTTTATGAGATATGATACAATATGTGATAAAAATTAACCTGAAACTAAAATCCTAAACTTTTTAATATGTCACTAATGTAGTTGTGGCCCTTTCTGTCAACTGAATAGCCTTTAATAGACTAAAAATACTACTGCCACTGTGGTCACCTGTATTCTTAAGATATTCATTTTAAAAACTCCCTAATTTTTAAAAATCCTTCTATGAAAAGTTGAGTAAAAGTTCTGAATTGTTTCTCATAAACTCAAATCCCATGTCTACTTACTTTGTCCGCCCTTCTTCCCGCTGATCTTCTGCCAAACTTTCTTCAAGGACTGCCGGACCCTCCTGCCTCTGTAGGCCGTAAGAGAGACGCTCTCCCCGGCTGGAGTCTCCGGGAGCGTCGCCTCCTCGTTTGCGTCACAGGCGTCTTGAACGTCACCGTCCTCCTCTCCCACCGGCTCGTCCGGCTCTTGGTCGAGGACTCCCGCGGCCAGCAGCCGCTCCAGGACGCACTCATCCACCCTCAGCTCGGCTCTTATCATCCTCCCACCGGAGATTGATGTGATGTGTCGGCACAGCGGGCACATGATGGATGCGTCGTCTCCCTTACTCTCCTCGTCGGTCCCCGTCGGCCGCGACAGGGCCAGCAGGCAGCTCTCACAGAAGCTGTGTTTGCATTGGAGCTCCCGGGGACACCGCCGACCCGCGTTGAAGGTCTGGTAGCAAATTCCGCACTCCAGCTCTGAGTACATTGTGCTGTTTGACGTGAGTTAATCCTCGCTGGTGTGATTCCCTCAGACTTTTATAGCTCAGGGCTTGAGGAAGTGCGTGGGGCGGAGGAGGAGGGACCCATGAGAGACGTGTTGCATCTCAGACAAATAAACATAACCTATGAGTCATCAAACTCCTAAAACACGTGATGCAATGTAACCAGGGCAGCAACACACCGTGAAACACACACACACACCCAGTTTTTGTGTATTTTCACAGTCACACACACCTCAGGGAATACATAGGGCAGGATCACAACCACCCAGCAGTTATAGATCACATGACACATCCTATAGATGGTTTAGAGGTTGGACTAGGAATTGATCATTTACTCTGAAAGACACTAATCTGTAAAATTTCCCTTCTTGATCTGACTGAAGTGTGTCAGAAGCCCTTCCCGTCTCTGCCCTTACTGACACTCCAGTGTGTGTGGGCGTGTGTATCAGTGGGTGTGTGTGTGTTAGTGTGTTGTGCGACATGACGTAAGCCACGGTAATACCCTAACAGTCCTCTTCCTATCAGTTGTTTTTCCTTTAATGGTGACTTCCGGTGAAATCCCAGCCAACAGTCACAGGCTCACTCTTGCCCTGTGTGTAAGTTTGTGTGTGTGGAGTGTGTGGAGTGTGTGTGTGTGTGTGTGTGTGTGTGTGTGTGTTGTAAAGCCTTTTGTTAATTGTAGGTCTTCCCGCTTTTGAACCAAACCTTGAGCTTACTGTAAGTGTTTCCTCATTCAAATCACAACTTTTCAACCTGAATGACTGTAAAAGAAAAAAAGTTTTTCCGAAAAAAGGGAGGAGAGATTTCTCCAGCTCCAAAAAAACTTTTTGAAGTTATTATTTCAACTGCTTGACTCTTACAAATATACGTTTTTTTCCCTTTAGTGATATTTAACATCTTAGTGATTATTTATCATACAGTCTGTTTTAATGAAGGCGGTCAGTGAAATGTGGTGAATTCCTTTTTTAGGATAAAAGCAGCTTTGAGCAAACAACACAACAGATGTGACGGCATTCAGGCCAGACTTTATTATTTAATGTGCTCTGTACATTTTTAGTGTGTTTTGTAGGTTAAAAAGGTCATGAAGTTAGGTTAAGATGTATTTATAAGGATCTTAATACAAGTTTCCTGTGTTTTCTAACAACTTTAAGGCTCAGGTTGTCTCTTAAAGCTAAGTGTGCTCAAACTTTTTCCCTTGGAGAGCCAAAACAAGGACAAGACTGTTGTCATTTTTGTGTATTTTCAAGTTTTTATGTGGTTTATTTTGTTTAGGAAGAAGGAGAATTCTCTCAATCAAAGTAAAACTACTTGAAAATTTAGAGTTTAATGTTTTTTCTTTATTATACTTAGATTTGTGTGTGAACTACAAATGACAATCCAAAATATTAGCTTCTCAGGGACTTAGTAAACATTTTTAAAAAGGTTTAAATATGTCTCTGAGTCTGATGGAAGTAAAACTCTGCTAACTCACGTATGAGTGTATAATTCTCATTAAACACTCTTTGTGGTTTATTCATTTTGTAACCTTGAGTAACCTCTTGCTAAAAGTTTCAAAATCCATTGCACCATTTTCACCAAGTTTTTCATCTTAAAACGACTTTCAACATAATAACTCTGCTTTTGGTTACAAAGAAATTGGTCAATAGGGTGCAACAGATACTGTAATCCAGATTATTTGGCTTGATTTTTCTATCAATAGCTCACTTCTGTAAACTTAATTTGAACATCACCCCTTCTTTGAATATACACTGGAACTTATTTACTGTAACTATTTGTTGAAAACGTTATCAAATTAAGCACACAGCCAAAGAAAACTTCAAATAAATCAGTTTTATTTCCTTAAATATGTATCAAATATATATGAAATGGGCCAAGTTGTCCATGTTTTCTTATTTGACTGCATCAGATACACATTGGTGGTCATTTAAACAAGCTGTTAGAAACCTGAGAAACTAACATACACAGCACTCATGTTTGACTGTCGAGGTTGCCAGCAAGATTTCATCATCATCATCATCATCATCATCATCAAGTCCATGTTGATAATAAATACAGTATCATATGTTCAGGCAGAAAAGCTGTAGACCCCTTTAACCTTATAGATTTCCCTCATGTTATCACTCGTCATGCAGTCTGTTCACAGGATTTAGGAGACAAGAACATTTGATTTATCCTCGATTTTTCACAATAAAGTATCTGCTAATACTCCTCCACTGTCCCGCCGGTCTTTGAGTTTAAGTGGTGGCCATCATGGGCCTAAGTTTCTTACCTTTAATGCCTTCAACAGGCGTCCTGTGAAACTTTTTAAGGCCAAAAGAAGATTAAAAGGCAGCTTAATACTTTTGGCATAACATTAAAATCAGGTTTTGGTTACTGTACTCTTGTCACTGGCTGGTTACTATGTTTTTATCACTTCATCAAACAAACAATTAGACCGAAAATAGCAAAGAAGGAATTTTGGCATGTCAGCACAGGACAAACGGGTTACAAAGACATCACTCAGTTACTGTAGGTGCCAACGGATACCAGAGTACAGGTAATGTGACTTAATTTATCTGTCCTTAAAATCACCTGTTTACACTTCGTAGGAACAGCAACCCTGTTCTGAGCACACCCATGGCCCTGAAACTTATTTACTTTTGCTAGGTTTCTGTACCAGGCACCCACTCATATCTCCCTGCAGGAGAAATGTTCTTTATAGATGAAACAACTGTATTTCAATGTAGGAAAATGTAAGGATGGTAATAATTACACCCTAATCCACACTTTGCTATAAAGACCTCCAACATGCTGACTGTGTGGAAGCATAATCACATAATATGCAAGGAGAGCACAGTAAGTCGGGATCAAGAGACTCCAATATGTCATTTTCTGTCTTGTGTGTCCTGGTTACCTTCACATCACCAGGGGTTTAATTACTGCTGAGCAAAACCGCAGAGATGCCTCATGGGGCACGAGAAGGAGAGACGACGACAAGAAAAATCAGGTGAGACGGAGAGAAAACAGGAGGCAGCCAGCGAGCCAAGCTCAGACACGTAGCTGCTGAGTATTAAGTTTGAAAAAGTTTGGGAGGTTAAGAGGGGAGGAAGATACCCTGCCAGGATGAGATCTGTATCAACATGAGTATGAATTGTGAGAGGGGAAGTACCTGGGTCAGAGGTGGGCATCAAAGTGTGCTCTGATCAAAGGGGTTTGCAGTGGGTAAGTGGCTCTCTTATCTGCTTCCTGGTATGCAAGGGTGGATCACTGCCAGTCTCTTTCTCTGTATAATCTCACTGAACTTGGTGGCCTACATAGATAAAGAAGGGGGTTCATTTGTTTGTACTGAAAAGCCATTTACTGCCTGCCGGCTTCGTCATTTCCATTTCACATTTGTTTGTCATTACATGCTTTTTGTTTTTTGGTTTTTTTTGGTGATTTAAGATGCAAATTTGTGCAGTAAGCTATATTTCAACTCAATTTTTTTTCTCAGATATGTGTACTGTGTCGTTGAGTGATGGAAGTAAAGGTTTCAGGTTGTGTGTTGCCACGCACCAATTCAAAGGAGACCCCATGTGCTTAGCAACGAGCCCCTGTGAGGGAGCCTGGGTTGCCTTATAACTGTCCCATGTGAGACAGAAACAGAAAAAAAAGCTATTAAAGCAAAGAAAAGCTAAAATATTTAGTTTGATAAATCTCAATTTAGAGATAAAAGTTTTAAAGATAAGAGAGGAGAGGAAATAGTTTAACATTTTTGAGAAATACACTTATTTGTTCACTAGGAGATGCATGTTACTCTCAGCAGCTGGTTAGCTTAGCGTAGCAGAAAGACTGGAATCAGGGGTTAAAGTTAGCTTAGCACTGTTCAAAGGTAACAAAATCTACAAACCAGCATCTTGAAAGCTTTCAGATTAACCCCTGTGACACCGAGCTTTTGATTTTACACTTCAGTCTTTACTTTTGGAGCTAGCAAGAGTAGCTGTTTCCTGACTTCATGGTGAATTCAGCTTATGAGCTAAGTTAAGCTGTCTCACCTGTCACCTGCTCTCTCGAGCCTTATTTCCAATGAAAGCACATAAAAGTGGTGTTAATCTTCAAACTCTTGGAAATAAACAGCAAAGAAGTGTATTTCCTCAAATGTTGAATTATTCCTTCAACTGAACTTTACTGTTTTACTCTCCGTGGGCTCATTTCATATATTCCTTGGTGTTAAAGGGCCGCTCAAACATTTTTTAACTGCCCTTTAATTTTAAAAAAAATTATGTAACGGTCAAAGTAAGTACAAAGTAATGCTCATTATCAAAAGAGTAGAAGCAGAGACATCAGACAACTGTTTTCATAGAGTAAATAATGCTCTCTACAATCAATAGTGTGCCCCCCTTAAATGGAAATCTGAGAGGAGAAGAGATACGTGCAAACACTCATGTGCTGCAGATGCTATGACACAGATCTGTTTTGTCCCTTCACAGCTCTCTTCTTTTCCTCTCGCTCACTTTTTGTTTCCCAACATCATGACCATTTCCTGAGCGTGCAGGCCAGCACACAGTTCATAGACTTTGGGCTATTGTGAGAAGGTGGGGGGGGGGGGATGGTTAGACAGTGGATTAGTGGTTGAATGAATGAATGCTGTGACTCATGGGCTGTGGAATCTGTTCATAAAACTTAGAAAAAACAAAAGCAGCAGGAGCGCAGATTGTAGCATTTAAAAAGCCTCTTGAGTTCCCTCAGTTGTACAGAAGTAGACTTGAAGTATTTTCTCTTTACAGATTTTACGGCCTTCTGTTAATATTCATCCACAAGTTGCATCTTACCATCGAGCTCCCACGCCAACTCCGTCCACTCACCTTCCCTCGATCCCAACATGATAGGGAATGTTGTCCCAGCTCCAGAGCAGGGGGATCCGGCTGCTCCAGCATCCAGCTCCAGCACAGCCAGCACATCCTCTGGGGAGCCCATGGAGGCTGAATGTCCTATCTGCTACCAGGAGTACAACCAGTACAACAAATGCCCCAGGATGCTGGAGTGCCTCCATGTTTTTTGCACCGAGTGCCTCCAGAGGATCCAACTCTGCCCCTGCGAGCCCCCTGACCCCCACAGCCCTCCAGCCATCCCCTGCCCCCTCTGTCGCCACCTCACCCCTCTGGAGGCTGGCGATGCCCTCTCCTTACCCTCCAACTCCCGTATCCTGTCCAGGCTGCCCCCGATGGGCTTCCGCCTGCCTGTGACCATGGCGACCCGCCTGGCCACAGTCACCCAGAGGGTGGTGCTCTCCCTTGAGGGCGACAGCAGGGACGCCCGCTTCATCATCCTGCCCACCGTCAGCCTGCAGGTGCAGCAGATGCACCCGGACAGGCTGTACGGTGCGGCACCGGGTCTGGTGGGCGAAGAGGAAGTCATAGAGCAGAGCAAGAAGACGCTGCTCTGTGTGCAGATGTTGGCCATTACCTTCTGGGTGCTGTTTGTGATCACCTGTGTGGTGGGTGTTGTGTTTGGCCCACATATTTTAAACAGGAAATTATAATAAAAAATAGCATTTATTTCCTTTTCTCAGCTACTGTAGTCTTTGACATGAAGTTATGGTGTAGGCTACTGGAAAGCACCAAAAAAGTAGGTTACCATGCACATTTAGAGAGTGTAAGACTGAGAAAAACAATCACTTTTATTTTTAAGATGATATTTTTGATCACTTTTATTGTTGCTATACACTTAGTAGGTGTGAAACTAACTCAAACTCCCCTTTGATTTATGAAATCCCACTACACACTGTATTAGATTCTTTTTCATTCATTAATGATAGACAGATAGAGAGTTCCCTCTAGTGGCTTATTTGGAAATGGAAAACTGTGAAGACAACTGCAAATAAAAGAATTCAAAAAACGGCCTTGGAATAGTCAATGAAATGGTGTCTCCTCTCTAAGGTTTCATAAAATTCTCTCTGGCTGTCCTCCTAATGCCGTAAATTCAATTAAGCTGTCTTGCATAACACATTTACACACTGTCAGCTGTGAACATTTAGAAAAAAAAATCTGTTCTCCTGGACAATCACACACTTTCACACTTTCACACTTTCTAAGATAAGAAATTTCTGTTTATATATTTATCCTAAGAAGCTCTCATTCAAAACATCAACATCTTATGTGAACAACAGTTTTTTTTGGCACAATATGATGATGAAAATGGCTGAGAGGATGTGCAGGTACGAGTGAATGAGTTTATTAGCTCTAATGGTGGCGTTTAATAGGATAATAACACAAAAGTGATTCTTTCCAAATGTGTTTCTTTCTGAGCAAAAAACACTGGAGAAACTGAACAAATGTGGCTATTTTACAAATATAGAGATGTAAATTAAAATATGTACAGTACAATACATGATTATACAACACACTTACACAACACTTTGATATACATATACCTTTATACAGGAACACATAAGTTTCAAATACTCAGACTTTACATAATTTTTCCACAAACAAAATAATAAACTGAAAAAAACTCTAAATATTATCTTCATTTGTTATGTCTTACTGTTTTGTGTTATTGTCTGTTTATTTTCTCACCTATATCTGTTTGATATGTTGCATTTGTGGTACCACATTTAACTCAACTGATAAACAGCCAAAAAAAAAATAAAAGTTTATTACATCTAAAATATTAGTGTTTCAGAAATTAATATAATACTTTATTGTACTTGTAATAACTACAATTAGAAAGGAAGGCGTGGAGTATTTTATAATTGTGATTTTATTTTTCCTCAACAGCATTGTTAGTTAAAAAGGCACTGATATAAAATAACATAAGAAAATTATTTATTAAAAACTATTACAAAGGGGGGGGGGGGGTGGGTAAGCATTTAAACATCAGCATGTACTAAATGATCTCTGAATATGTAATAGTTGTTAATGTACTCTTAATTATTCATGAATATCATCTTACAAACAGGGTGTATTTTCAGCCCTTTTTCTCTCTCTAATAATATAATAAATAGTGAGGCTGCTGGAAGGTTATTGGGAGAGCTCGTACGTGAAAAAAGGGGGGGTGCGTCCTTACGTCACACGCCGCGTTGGCTCGCAAAAAGTGGTGAAAAGTTTTCTAGACCCCCTCCCCTGTATGTTTTTGTTGGGGGAAAAGTTGTTGGTAGTTTAGGTCGTGTGAATGTAGCGTGTCCGTCGTTTTTCGCCCCTCGGTAGCAGAGGGAATGCGAGTTTTTCCTCTTTTTTCTTCAGGACGACAGCGAGCTTTTCGAGCAGGGTTACGAAGCTTTACGTCCTCTGGCTCGCACTGAAAATCTCAGTGGCCATCATCGTTTCACCTCTGCCGTCTCGTTAGCCACCTAGCTAGCTCCGCCGCTAGCTAGCTAACTACCCAACAAAGTTAACGCTACCTCGCCTCATAGTGTGTTTCTTGTGGTGACTTCCAGCTTGGAAGAAAAGCAACCGTAGGCATGGCGGAAACCAAAATAATTTATCACATCGACGAAGAGGAGACGCCGTATTTGGTGAAGATACCCATTGCTGCCGAAAACATCACTTTGCTGGATTTTAAACAGGTCTTGAACAAGCCAAACTACAAATTCTTCTTCAAGTCTATGGACCAGGACTTCGGGTGAGCTGTGGTGATTTTTTTTCCCTTTAGCAGAGAAGAGCTTTGTGGTTTTGCATGCCAATTTAGAAGTGATAAAAGCTGCCTGAAAGATGTGAACAGCGTAGGTAATAAAAGTTAAAATGAATAATAAAAAGTATAAAGCAAATATTGTTACAAAAATGCTTTAAACGACAGAAAACAATCATATAACGTGCCATTGTTTTATGACTACAGGAGCATTAGTTAAGACCATAAATGTGTGGGTTATTACAACCAAGTTTTTAATGAAATTCATGCCCAGTTGCGTGTAAAAAAAAAAAAAAAAAAAAAAAGCAATGCAATCCTTACTTGTGACCGGCTGTCGCGTGTTTGTCAGAGATAATGACCTCGATGGTTGAGGTATAACAAACTTAAATGAAATCAGCCATTCAACCAACACATCCTTAATCAGAAACAGGAAAGTTATAATGGCTGGTGATGAATATCCGAGTACTTCTATTACTACTTAGGGTTTGTAGGCTGGGACATTTCTCAGGAAACATCATCATTACAATGGGAGGCATTCCCTGTCCCTGCTGCTTTTTCTTTGCCCTAATCCTCATCCCTCCCTCCCTCCTTCAGTCCATCATCTTGTGAAATCCTCGCCTTTTCTTTCTTTTGGGATTGAAGCCAGGGTTTTGTCTCCCCTCTTAACACTTTGGCCTGCCAGCCATCCTTTCATTCCCTGGCTTCCTCCCTTTCCTCTCCCCTTTCTACCAACCCACCCCTCCAGAAAGAGCTGTCTCCTTTCCTCTATCAATTAATCTTTTTCTTTTTTTTTTCTTTCTGTGTGGCTGCTATGCATTTTCCTGCAGCAGGAATGAATGTCTGTGGTTTATTTACCCAGTGAGACCCTTAGGGCTTCTGTTAAATGCATTGTAGTCTTGGATGGATATGAAGGCTGGGCCATTTGCCTCTTTTACTCTTTGGATGGCACCATCAGGGCCTGTGCCAAGGGAGCTGCAATATCAACTCAAATACCGTGATGAAATGGATAAGATGGCTTTTCATTAGGGCTTGACAGAGTTGGCAGTCAAGAGGTGCCCCTTGGCTTGAGATCATTTGAATATTAATAGCAGTCACATCAGTAACTGACTGCAGAGACATGGCTTTGAGAAAATCTGGTGTAATTGCACTCAATATGCAATGTCTGGTTTGGGTTTGTTGAAATGATTAGTTGAGTAATCAATCAGTACATCCACAAAAATGAGTCACATCTTATTTGTATTAAGTAAAATGCAGCTCCTGATTATCTGCTTGTGAGCTGTTTACTTTTTTTTTGCATTTGTGTCACTACAGTGTTGCCTGGTCAAACTATAAAAGTAATGTTATGATGTGACTTTGTGCAGGTAGCTGGCTGGAAGACACAGATTTGACTGGATGTGTGTATCCCGGCTGGGTTTAAGTCGAATATATCTTTGTTCTGCTTTGTGCCATTTGTTCACAGTGCTTGAAAAGAAAAGGTACACAGCATTGTCATTTTTTGAGCAAAACATGACTCCTTTTAGAAAAACATAAAATCTTGATTCCTGTCTTAGCTGATGTGATGTTGTTACATTTATGGGAGTTTGTTGGAGATAAAAGCTCTTGCTAATGCACTGCCTCTCCCTCTTTCAGTGTCTCTTCTCTCTATAGACATCTTCAGCTTGTTTATGTGGGTGGGAAAACATAGACACATTTTTTTCCCTGTTCATTCTGCCTTGGCACTTGTGAAAAAATTCCCATAATGGTTGGGAAAATCCTGAACTTTCTAAAATACACCTACATTTGGCAATTGTGTAATGTCCCACATTTTAGGGTTGATTCTGTTTTTATAATGAAATTTCATGATCCCATCCATATTTTCTGGATAATGGAAATCATAGGGCCCTCACACACATCGATGATATACTGGGATCTTTAAAGGCCTGCAACAAAAACACAAGTTCCCATATTCATTTAAAAGTGAGTAGTTTATTTAGGTCAGGCAGTGTAAATTGCATGTATTTCCAAAATGCAAAAAAAAGCATCTGCACATTGGCTCAGGCTTGAACACTGTTGTATACCGCAGCAGTGCCTGGTTTGGTCTGAAAAAGCCCTAAGAATGTCCATCTTTAAGTCACTGACCCCAACAAACAAATGACTGGTTGATCAACTTTTGCAAGCCCCAAGCAATACGTCCATGGATTATGCAGGACCCTCGATGTCTGCCCCATGTATTTCACTGAGAAAGGACCAAATATTAGACATTCTTCTGAGTATGATCTAATGCAATTTAACAACACCACAAACTGCATCCTCCAAAATTCTCATGTGGTTAAATCAACACTTTTTGAAAATAGTTTAAACAGAAACTGAACAATATAACCTTCATAAAAGAAGGATTTATTGCAGGATTGTTGTATTAGACTGCGTTACTTTTGACTTATAAACTGGCAAAAGTGTGTGTGTGTGTGTGTGTGTGCCTATGTCACATAATAGCAATGAAAAGCTATTACCTGCCCTTTTTTATGGGCTTAGTAATAACTGAAGGGCCCTTCTTTTTCCACTCTAAAGGTGTCTGTTCATTACATTAACTGGTTTTAACACAATAATCTGCGTAATTTTCAAGTTAGCTCTTAGATTAAGAGCTTGTTCTTGTGTAACAAGACAGGACATGGTTAAATTTAGATACTTTGTGCTTGTAAGTGAGCACACGGTGTTTCTCCAAAGGCAAAAAAGTCCACACTTTAAAAGAGCCACTTGCACCAAACTCTCTCAGCAGGGCGAGGGAAGTCATCCAAAGTGAGTATGGCAGAAAAATAACCAGCACTTAACCTAAATTGCGCAGCCTGGCATCAAACTCACATAGCTGAATATCTCCAACTGAGTTCAGATGAGAAATTTCAAACATAGCTCAGAGTCAGCTGTCCAATCAAAGCAGGGACGATTCCCCCCCACCCCACTCCCCCTTCTCCACCCCAGGAGTGGAGTGTGTAATAGTGTGTGTTTTCATTTGCGCTGGTACGAGGCCAGCTGTCGGCCAGAGCTGTGTGTGTGGCAGTGGGGGAGATCTATAGAGCTGGGTAGGCCAGTGCCGGTGCTGGAAACCTGGAACTGGACGGAGGCCATTTGCTTGGTGTCTAGAGTGTCCACTGGAAGAAGAAAGGGGTGGAAAGAGTAGGGTGGTGTTGGCTCAGGGTTATTAGATATTCTTCTGTGTACATCTGCTGGTACGGAGGATTAGCGAGCTGTAAGAAGTGAGTAAGATTAACTGTCAGAAAGGAGATGATATGTCGGGTTTGAGGAATTAATAGTAGCACGGGACTGGAAAAAAAAAAAGGGAAATGTGGGGGTGGGATGGGTGGGTGTGGGGGACTTCAGGTTGTATCAAATCCAACAGGACTCAGCATATTTCAGGGTTGTTTGTGCATTATCCAAGGCATTTTAGAGTGTGTGTGAAATAACTCTCAACTGTGGTCACTTGTTTGTTTGGAGGGCAGAGGAATGAAGACAATTACGCTCTCTGGAGAAGAATGTTGCATGTGTTCTTCCGTCTAAATGCAGTTTGTCACAGCGTGTGAGGAGAGAAACGCTAAATAAATCAGATGGAGAAAAAGTTCCTTTTGTTAACTAACATTCAGTAGCCACACTAAGGACTCTACAAAGCCCCCCTGCAACAGATCCCCATGAGTGTCCACAACAATCTGGCCGTATGCTGACACTCAGTCACCAAACCAGCTCTCAGCAGCTGCTTACCAAAGCCCAGTGGACCCTGACCAAGTCTCACACACATAAGAAGAGGCCCATTGGCAGATGAAGCTGGAAAAAGAAAACTTTCGAAGGACTTGGAGCAGTCAAGTGTCCTCTTTGTAGCACTTGTGCCCGGTCTCTGTCCCAGCAAACTACTGTAATAACATAGTGGGAGGCTGCAGGGGGGAAATTACACAGCTGAAGCCGAGTGTTTGCCTTTCAGACAAACATGGAGGAAGAGTCTGGAGGAGGGAAGAATAGCCAGACTGATGTGACTGTCTTGCCTTTAAGGAGATTGGGCCATGTGAACACTGGGCTCTCTTGTGACTGTTACTGTGGAGTTATTGTCATTAAGTGTAATAGATTTGCATGCACATTCAGATGGCCTGGTTGTGTAATTTTGCATGGAGGCACAAAATCAGAAAGAGAGAGTGTGTTTTAGCTCATTTCTGTGACAGGAAAAATCCCACAGCGTCTGTCACTTGCCAGAAGAAACAAATCAGCGGCGTTTACTCTTTTCTTTGATATCAGTGCTAATTCATAGCTTTGTGGCTTGGGGAGTATTTTGTTAATAGGATTAGACAACTGAACAGTCCCAGTGATGTCAATGTACTTTCATTAAAAGTGGATTTTGCTCTGATGCAGCAAATTGTTGCAGAATGAGTCTAAAGATGCTTGTAATGGTCAATTAATCCACTTAAAACAAATCAAAGTTACAGCAAGATGACATGAACTAAATCAATGCCACAAAGTGAAATTAAAGTCATGAAATACAAATATTTTTAAGACAATAAAATCTTTCATCAAGTCATGGTTTTTAGTAATATGGTGATCAAAAATGAAACACTGATAGAGGATTTAGCCTGTTTTATGGATTTAGGTCATGCTGTCTCAGTGCAAATACAGATGTCCTGAGCTGATCCTCACAGTTGGCGCCCAGACTGATCTCGGCATATTTCATTATGAGCTAATCTAGAGCTGATCATAATCAGCTCTTTCTTTACTGCACCCTGCTGTGTTTCATCCTGCTGATGTTGCAGACCTGCTGTCTTTTACAACAATCAGACTCAACAGTGCAGATTTTTTCTCACGTCCCAGTGTAAGTTGGTGTCTGTTTCTGTATTTGTTTCCACTTATTGGACTCAGTTTGAGCACAGAGCCAACAAAGCTGTCACTCGCTCTCTTTCCTCTGAATACAAAACACTTGCGTTGCAGCCTCTCAATTTTTAGCCGGCACTTAAAATTACAAACATTGTTGGCAGCAGGTCTTGTCAGCTGTTGTGAGTTAACTTTATTTCTGTAAGTAATTTGATGAAAATGACTTGACAGTTGTCTGGTTGAAGCGCTCTCTTGTGTAATTAGGTGTTTTTTCAAAGAGTTGCAGTCAGTTAAATATATTAATATCAGATTAATAATTTATCAGTTTAGTTGGAGGAGTTTTGAAGCAGGGGGTCTAGTATTTGGATGAAGTAGATTGTAAAAATAAAAGGCGTTTCACAATATCTAAAGGTTTTACTAAATGCATTGCATATCAGACATTTGATATTTATATTTAATAACTATTTAGTAAATATAAGTTTCAGATTAGACTCCAGATCAGCAGATATTTGATTTTACTGCACTGTGATTGGGATCAGGGCCAGGAAATCCTAAAAGCCTGTTATACATTAAAATAAGTAGGTTACATGTTATTTGACAACAGTCCTATTTAAATGTAACAATAACATAACTCTCTGGTGATATCAGTTTTAAATCTGCAGGGAATTTACAGCTGTTGAATTGATGTGATGTGAACTTAAGTCTTGCTCAACCGTAGCTACGTCAGCCATTTGCGTTAGCCACACACTGATCCGTGACACACACACGGTAACACAAGAAATATGGCAGGCGAACAAGAACAGCTTGTCAAAACATATTTTAGCAACATGATGGAATTAAGTGCATTGTTTGATGTAGTTCAGCTATGTTGTCGTCATGGCCTAATATGTTAAATGTAATGTGTCAGCAATGTAAGCTATTTAATTCCCCTGTTCTTGACTGTGACCTTGGTGTTATGTTCAGCCCTCACTTCTCCACCCTGCCGTACCAGCCGTATATCACATGCCATGCCATACTGTTATGAAGGGGGGACATTTTATACCTGCTCAAGCTTACTTTGTCTCTGTTTTTCAGGGTGGTGAAGGAAGAGATTTCAGAGGACAGCGCCAAGTTGCCATGTTTCAACGGCAGAGTGGTGTCATGGGTAAGAAGTCACAAAGCTTTACTTGTTGATAATTAATGTGAAAGTGGGAGCTGTCTTATTCTCACTGGTGACCAAAGAAAATCTTTGTCTGCTGAAATTCTACCTACTTTTTATCAAATGATTGGTCGATGGAGAAATTTATACCAATGAGGAATGTGAAGGAGACATTGTACCTATTACTTCTCAAATTTAGTTTGCTTAAAGTTAGACTTAGCATTCTTCTAGTTTTGCTTGACCGCCCCTTGACTTACATGCTAACAGCATGCTAATGCCAAGTTCGACAGGCCGACCTAAAAAAAACAGTAAAACAGCATAAAACGTGGCAAAACTACAGCTTTCAAAGTTGAAGTCGGGTCATTGACAAGCGGTTTAATCCATCACTGAGCTTGAACAGTTGCTGGCGCTTGTTGCGAAAGCAATTTGGACTAAAATGCGTAGTAAAAAAGCCATCAAAAATAAACTTTATCCACTTAACCCTCCTGTCCTCAGATGCTTGGGACTGATGTTGTGATTGTGCCGGTTCTTTGCCATTTTCACAATTAGTTTGCAACCAAGTAAGTATTGAGCAAGTGAGAGTCCTGCTACGCCAGGCTGCTAAATGCGAATAAGGGGCCATCATGTTGGTTAGTAGCCTTAGTTTTTGTGCTTTGTCCCATACTGTTGGCAGTTGCCTGCCCTTTTCAGCAGCTTTTAGGCCAATTTCATGTGTTTAATCGGTGGCATGACCTGTTTGTGAGAGAAATCACAGAGAAATCTGACTGACTGTTCAGCTAAAGCAAAGCAGTGCACGATAAGATAAACAAAAGTGAGCAACTCAAGACCAGTTAAGGCCAACTCAGTGTGATAATTTTATCTTAAAACACCTATATCAGTTTGTGTATCCGCATATCCACAGTCTTATGGTTTCCTTTTCTGAAAGACAAATAGAGTGTTGCTACCTGCAGGTACAGAGAATATTTCTTCCCACACAGGGCCAGAAAATCCATGTTAGATGGCTGTTGACTGTAATCTCTGTGTTGTGTTTAAGTGCTGCTTTTTGCACAAGACACAACTGTAAAACAGCAGTTAACCTTTCACCACTAGTTCTTAAATGTCAGTCTAGTGTTTCTGGAGTGTTCGGCCAAGCGTTCACCGTCAGCTTTCTGGAGGCCAAAGCTGTGAAATGAAAGTGTTTTGACTTCTTCTCTCATAAGTCTTGTACTCTGCTAAAACATGAGATTATAAAAACAGAAACTTTAAGTGAAATTTATTTAATTATTCATTTAATTCCTCAATGTTTTTCTATAACAATATAGTTTTTTTCTTAAAAATAAAATGCATAACACATAAATGACCTCATTTCAACAGTATCCTGCTGAGGCCTCTGTGAAATGTTAAGACTTGGCTTATCTCAAAGTCAGCTAACATCATCAGCCAGAGGCCATTTTCAAAAAACCACTTTTCCTGTGCATTCTCCAGACCTCCCTCAGACTAATGATCTAGTCTAACAAGCCGCAGTAAAATGGAGTCGTTATATTTAAGATTTGAGTCATGGACTTGGCATGATTGTCTATTATATTGAAGCATCATAGACCCTTGTTTAGTTTAGGCTTTGGTGAATGTTTGGGTTCGTTCATCCTTTAAATCTAGAGTCCGGTCCTTTTTTTAAATAATATATGTATATATATATATAAAAATTGGTCCTCTTACAAGCAAATCAATTTCTTCACTTTTCTGGGAAAGATAATTCTACTACACATATTTTATATATGACATCCATCCTTTTTTAGGCTTCGCAGGTTCCCTTTATACCTGTCACATGTTAATAGGTATTATATTACTTTATGCAAGCCAATTAGGCATCCTGAAAGAAGTTAGATAAAAGAAAGAAAAGAGAGAAAAAAGAAAATCTTGATACTCAGTCTTGAGTTTTTATGCTTGGTTTGGGAGAAAAATGAGACTTTAAAAACTTCAAAATGGAACTTTATTGTCAATATTATTGGGTTGTTTCAGACCTTACACAACATCACTGATTTACTTTGGTCAAAAAAAGACCTTAGTCATTTAAAAGTCATTTTATTGGTGTCAAAAATCTTCAGCTAAATGATGTAATCTAATAAATCTGCACATTATAACGATTATTTGACATTTCAACATGCAGAGCCAAAATTGCTCTCAGTTTCCCAAACAAATCATGAGGAAGGCAGATGTTTCTCTTGCTGTGCTAATCAACACTGAAGCTCACAAGCTACAAGCGGCACAGCTTGTTACCGGCTACAGTAAAGGGAGCTGCCAGCTACAGTTTTCATACTTTCCATTTCTCCAGCATAAGGCCCAGTTGTTGCACCCCGCCCTGCAGGTAACATTTGAATCGAGACAAAACACGGAGCCCGAGCCCATATAAGCAGGTCTGCGGCCAGAGCCATCTGTTAAGTGCATAAGAACGAGGAGAGGCATTAAAAGAGGGGGAACAAAGCTCAGAGACCAGAGGGACTGATATGTGATCTGCAGGCCAAGACGGATGGAGGGATCCCAGAAGACGAGTGTTTCATAGCCGACACTGGGAAGGAGAAGAGCAGGGAGTGACTCAGTGAAGAGGGTGAAAGTCAGACTGTGTGGGCAGATAAAATCCATTCAGCTGAATTATTTTGAAAGGGAGTGAAAAGCTTGTTTATCTGAACTGTCTGAATGCACCAAATTTGATTAAGTTTGGATGGATTTTGAATATTTTTGGCATTGAGAGATCATGTTTTTTTAGATATTTTTGCCAAATAAAACCATGTTTTTCAGTCAGGTGGTCTTAGCTACATCTTGTTCCCTTCCTGTGTGTGTGTTTTAATGGTTCAGGTAACTGGATGCTCCGTGGCTTTCATCCTAATTGTTGATGTGTGTTACTCTGTGTGTGTGTGGGCACTTTTGTTGTATAATGAAGAAAGACGGGTTAAGTGTGGGATTGCATTTCAGTTTACCCTCGAGATGTCTGTCTGAAAAGAGTACAGTGTTTGTGTGTCAAAGTAATTGACATCGTACCCGATTCTCCTCCACCTCCCTCCCACTCCTCCTTTCATTCCCCTTGTTTTCTCACCCTCTCTTCTCCCTGCCCTCCCTCAATTTGTGTCACTGGTTATGTGCCAGTTTCTCCACACTTTACGTAGTTAGTTTCCTTTTTTTATTACCACCTGTTTTCATCTTTTATCTCTTGTTTTGCCTTTCTGTTTTGTGGTTCAACTCGTCTTTTTCTCTCCTCGTTTTTCAGCTGGTATCCTCAGACACTCCAGCAGCAGAGCCCCCGGTGGCGGTGGTGCCCCCTGTGGAAACAACGACCCAGCCATCACCCCCTCCTCCGCCCCTCCCACCCCCACCTGCAGAGAGGACCGGGGGCATCGGGGACTCCAGACCGCCCTCCTTCCAGTAAGCAAAGGGCACACACTCGTTTGATTTACTTTACTCTACATTTAAGCTTATTAAAGGCTGCACATTTCACCAGAACCATAAAACCCGACAAACACTAAACATACACAAACCTCTCTTTCCCAGGACTGTAGTGAAGGCATTGTGTCTTTTCCTGAATATCTCACACACTCCCAGTATCAAGTTACAACAAGAATAGCAAGAATACTACAGCTCATTTCAACCTGATCTTAGCCGGAGCCGCCCATGTTTATAACATTACTGGTACTGGGAGAAGATTTGAGTCAGTGCACATAAACACACACACACACAGACTTGATTTAAAATGTTCTCACACCATGTTTTTTTTATAGATTCACTTTGGTTTCTTGCTTTGTAATCTCTTGCTCTGTAACCCTCTAATCCTAATCAATCATGTCTATTGGTTTTTGTTTCATTAACCTCACTTTGTTGAGTTCAAGTAGGCTTTGATTTTGGTTTAAAGAATATTTAAACCTGCAATTTTCTGGCCTCTTAGGCAGAGTCCTACGAGCTGTAAACACAAACGTTGACTTAACAGTTGTCTGTTTACACAAACAGCAGAAACAGAGCGACAGTAGCATTTAATTGGAGTTTTGTTTCAAGCAAGCTAAAGATTTTAAGTCCAATATTCACCTTCCATTTAGTTCTGTTTGTTTTTTCACCAACTCCTCAGAGAAATATCCGTCTCTTTAGCTGCTAAATATTTCCGCTGTGTTCACCAGCTAATTGCTAATTTTGCTGTCTGCCAGTCAGTGTTCTGCAGACATCATGTAGTGGGTTTATCAGAGCCTTTGCATTGAAATGGCACTAATGAGAGCACTGAGACTGAACCAAAACAGTAAAATTGCAGGTTGAAAAACAAAAACAATAAACTGAAGGAGGCCGAAGCGTTTGAGAGCTGAGCTTAAGGAAACCGCAGTCAGGCAATAATTCTCCATAGGTTTGTCACTACAAACTATCCCTTTCACACTGCTCTGGTTCATTGTTAATGTAAAAATGGTGATTATAGTGGCTTTTAAGAGTGCAAAACCACAGAGCAGTCTACACACAGACATATTCAGAATGAAATAAAGATCCTTAAAATAACTGTCTGTCTTTGTTCTTCACTGCTCTATATAGTATCCATGTTTTTCTACCAAAATGTGAGGAAACCATTACTGTAATTTAAATATGACCTGTGGTGTCCAGAACAAACCAAGTGTCTATAATTTTAGTGGCCTCTTACCATTCCACACTCCTTGAGAAGTATGTTGTCTGGAGCTCGTGAAGTTTGGTTAAGGGGTCAAATGGAGTTCAACCCATCAGTGAAACCTCCCACTACGGCTTTGGCTCTCTCATTTATTTCTTATGTTTGGACCTCGTCCTGTCTGTCTCCTGCGGCTGCTGGAAGGTTGCTTGATGGTTTTTGAATCCAGTTTCAAATTAAACAGTTTCTCTTTAGCTTTACTAAATATGTGGTTGGAGAATTAACTGTGTTCATTATTAAATTCCATGCTGTATTTTGAGCTGGATTAACACCAATGCTCATACTGGAAAATTAAATCTAATTCTAATTGTAGGGTCTCTGTGGCTATGTTAACTCCTAAAAAAGGGACGTTGAGTATTTTTTTTTAGATCTTGATTTTATTATAAACCCCAAGACTCTCTGTCTATGCAGTAAATATTAAAAACCAGATAACTGTTTTTAGTATTTATCACAAAAATTAAATTTCAGACTGTTTCAGGATTCAGTGTACTGTAAATGCATAATATGGGTAGATATATAAAGTTTTTATTTGCAATGGAATAAACAAAGACAAATACAGCCTGCCTAAAATTTTTAGAAGTTCACATTTTGCAGAGAATAAAACATTATTTCAACTTTTTATATAAAAAAAACACTTTTATGCCAAATAATAAATAAGCAACATGAAACTCTTCATTTATAGAGTATTTAGATGCTAAAAGATTAATAGAAGTTTACAAAAACAGAAAATAAGATCAGTACTGTAGACTGATTTTAAACTTTTCTGATGTTACACATCACAGTCTGGTTTCTGATCTTTGGCAGAACTTGTGCATATGTGTGAAGTCATATAAAGCCTTTTTGAGGCTCCAGAGTATGATGGAAATGTCTGTAAAGCTGAAGAGTACAAGTATAAAATAATTAAAGAAATCTATTGGTGTAGAAATAGAAATATGTACATGTTTATTGCTTATTGTTATACATATAATATCTGCAAAAACAGTGTTGTTACAATAAAACAGTGCAATTAAATGTTCAAATCCTGCTGTTCTTTTTCTTCCTGCTTCTCCTCTTGCAGTCCCAACGCCACAGGCAGTGTGGAGACCTTGGACGACCAGACTGAAACAGAGTCTGTAGTTTCCTTCAGGAGAGAGAGACCTCGGCACAGAGAGAGCATGGAGCAACACGGTGAGGAAAAGCAGATCACGGTGCTGATGAAAAATGCTCTCTAACATCCAAACAATGGAAAAATCTCGATATAATCAAAGAATGTGGAGAAGCGAGGAAAGTTTGCAATCTGTTAAAAAAACCCAAAAAAACCAAAACAAACATGGACTTGAGCAAACATGAAAAATTCACTGCGAGTATCTTCCCTTTGTTCTTCCGGGCTTATTCTGTGGTGTCCCAGGTCCTCGTATGAACGGCCAGAGTCGACTGGAGCGCCACCTGGCAGGGTATGAGAGCTCCAGCACAGTGATGAGCAGCGAGCTGGAAACCACCAGCTTCTGTGACTCTGACGATGACGACACCATGAGCAGGTGAGAGACAACAAAAGAAAGGAGGTTTTATTAAAAAAAGATAACGGCTCTAAGACTCCTTCATTTAATGCATCCCACAATGGCAACATATCATAGATGTAACTATAAATAAAAACAGGCAAGTGCAGTAAATGTCAAAGTCTGCTGTTACACTCCACTGCTTAACTTTATAGTAACTCAACTTTTTCTTTTCCTGAATCCATACCTCTGCTAAAAAACTAACATTTAGTCAAAAAAGATTCACTTTTGTGCATTTTTTTTAATTGGAAGTATATCGGAGTCATATAAATGACAGTGGAAAAAAATTTGTGCTTCATTATCTCTGTTTGTTTCAGACACAAAAAAGCAAACAAGGATGGACAGAAGCAATCTTATAAAAAGTTTGTGATAGCATGTCTTCTTCTGACCTTTTTCCTTTATCGGCCCCATAAACTTGTAGGTTCAGCAGTGCAACAGAGCAGAGCACAGCCTCAAGGCTTCTGAAACGCCACCGCAGACGCAGGAAACAGCGCCCCCCACGTTTAGAGAGGGTTTGTACTATTGACTTATCTTTTCAGGGGGAAGAGTCACTGAAATATTTTGCCTTTATCGAGTGAATTTGTAAGCAAATCTCATATGTTAATTTTTTTGTGTTTGAACTCCAGGCCTCCTCCTTCAGCAGTGTGACAGACTCAACAATGTCCTTGAACATCATCACCGTCACTTTAAACATGGGTCTGTAAAAACTTTCTCTTCTTTGAGTCTGTTTCTTGAAAGCGCTACATCATATTTTTGAGAATATATGTGTGTGATTGCTTAGTGGTAAAACTAATATGCTCTCTGAACAACACAGAGAAATACAATTTCTTGGGCATCAGCATCGTCGGCCAGAGCAACGAAAGAGGGGATGGAGGCATCTACATCGGCTCCATCATGAAGGGAGGTGCTGTGGCTGCAGACGGACGCATCGAGCCCGGTGACATGCTGCTACAAGTGAGGGAGAACATTAACTTAATTGCGAGCCAAAGGGAGTGGTTTTATGTTGATCTAAATTACTGTTGAGTTGAATTTTTTGCTGAGGAAATAGACATTTTTTTTTAAATCTATTTTGGGATTTTCTGCTGTGGGTTTTCCAGATGAGGAACAGCTTTCGTGTTGATGCAGTTGTATTGAAAATTGAAATGGTGATGTTATCCAGCTGCTTGTTTTGTTCCACCAACACCCTGAAACCTAAAGATATATGATTTATTACTCGTATTATTATCAAAAATTGACTTATTATGAAGTGTCATTCAGATCTCCTCCTAATGCTTCATTACCTTTCAAGGTGAACGACATCAACTTTGAGAACATGAGTAATGATGATGCAGTGCGGGTGCTGAGGGAGATTGTACACAAGCCAGGGTGAGTTGCTGTTTTCTTATTTTAGAAACTATCCATATCTATTTAGAGACTATAAATATTAGGTTTTGCCCACACACAAATGATTATGACACATAGTAATGATGATATGTGATGTGTTTGGTGTTCACCAGGCCCATCATCCTCACGGTGGCTAAGTGCTGGGACCCCTCCCCTCAGGGCTACTTCACTCTGCCTCGCAGTAAGTGCAGGACTGACAGCTTTTCTGTTCACGCCACGATCAATTACAGTTTCCTAATCTCTTTCCCTGACCCACCTTTGCAGATGAACCAATCCGACCCATTGACCCAGCAGCGTGGGTGAGCCACTCTGTGGCCATGACGGGGGCCTACCCCGCCTTCCCTGGCAGCTCCTCCCTCAGCACCATCACCTCCTCCTCCTCCGTCACCGAGACTGAACGTGAGTGCCTCTTTCAGCGTCTCACCTCTCCACTTTATTCTCAGTTCTTTCATTTCCACAAATCTTCTCATAAAACTACATCCCTCACTTATAAGCCTTGTCTAGTTTATTTGCTGGTTAGAAAGAAAAAGTCTGAATGATGTTGGTTATTGTAAAGTATCCTTTTCCTGTTGGTACCTTTCCAGCTTCTCTCATAATGACATTGGCACAAGACATCAGATCTGTCTTTCTGCCTTTGATGCTAGCTTTATCTGATGTGATATATGATGTCTGCTGCTCTTCTCCCTTTAATTTTGTCTTTTTTTTGTAGATTTCACACAGTCTCAGTCATTTGTCCATCTCTCTCTGCATGTCTGCACTTCTTCCTCTTCGGTTTTGCTAAAATACTCTTCTGTCTATTTCCAGGTTTCGATGACTTCAACTTGTCGCTGCACTCTGACATGGCATCCGTTGCCAAGGCCATGGCCTCACCAGAGTCGGGGCTGGAGGTCAGGGACCGCATGTGGCTCAAAATCACCATCCCCAATGCTTTCCTCGGTAAGACGGTGGATCAGAAAAAGAGTACATTAAATTCACGAACTTTCTGTGCCTCAGAGCACTCTACAGGGCGGGCATTATGTTCTCGGAATTAAAACCGTGTGACTTGTGAGAGAGGAGAGGGGGAAAAAAAAACTAAAGTACAAACTTGAGTGCCTGTTTGGACTGAAAACATCTGTTAAATTGGAATCACCTGCAACTGAATCACAAGGAGTAATTATGTAAAGTACATGTTTGTCCATTTTGTTCTTTCTTCTTCAATTTCTGAATTCAACCTGCATTTTGAATAGTATAGTAAAAATCAAGCAGCTTAAACGTCATCAAGCAAAGACAAAATTAACACCTTGCCTCGAGGTAAATACCATTGTTGTGCCATTATTTTGAGAAAGTTAGAGGGAAGTGTTGATTTACAAAAAAATGGCTATTTTTTAGGCAGAAGTTTGTAGTGTTTCAAGTGGTAATGCTGCCTAATCCCCACTTCAGATGGTTTTCACTACACTCAGACTATTTATTGTCACAACATTATTGAGGTATTTTATTGAGATCCTGTCCTGGAATCATTGCACTGAACAGAGTCTCACAGCGGAGGAGTAATGCCAGCTGACCTACTTAAAGCACAGCTTTCTTCATCAAGATGTGTTTGAAATTTTTCTTGTGATCCTAGATTTTTCCACTTTACTCTGATTTGCACTTTGAAATCCTGACTGTGAAATATTTGTTGCATATGTGGATCTCTGCTTTTGTGTTTTTACTGTGCAAATAAATGTGCATTGACACATTTGAAATATGTGAATTGTTAACTCATTCTGCAGGTGTTCATTCATATTTACATCCAGTTTAACTTGTGAATATTATGAACAAGAATATTTTTTCCTTTTTTTGTTCATTTAACTTTATATGCATGGATACTTTAGGTTTGTTTTAATTGAAGATGTACACTGGCTTCTTTTGTGTATTTTGAGTATTCCTTTGGTATGAATTGAGTTTCATTCTGTCTTATCTTACATGTCATGCATCAACCACCAGGCTCAGATGTAGTGGAGTGGCTCTTCCACCACATCGAGGGATTCCAGGACCGCCGCGAAGCCAGAAAGTACGCCAGCAACCTGCTGAAGGCCGGCTTCATCCGACACACCGTCAACAAGATCACATTCTCCGAACAGTGTTACTACGTCTTCGGAGACTTAAGCGACTGTGAGAACTGTGAGTGACTGAAAAACACTGACATTAAAGACTGCTATAGATCCGTCTGCATGAATGTTATACTTAATCACATTTGCACGCATGCCTTTGTAAACACGCTAGTGGATGCAGGGGTCACACATGTGACATATCAGCTATGAAAGGATTTCTTTAAAGGACTGTTATTCTTAAACTCAGAATCTGCAGAAAGCCTTCGATAACAAGCAGAACAAATAAACACAATGTTACAAGCAGCAGTGTGAATGTAAAGATGCTTGTACAGAATGAGTTTGTTGTAGACCTTTAAGGAACATTTTGCGTCTGCAGAAGTAGCGTCATACGTTCAGCTTGTTAAACCTGTTCAGCAGCAAACAACTGATCTTTCATTCTTCTCATTCATCTCCTTCTTCTCATCTCCCGCCCAGACATGGCCAACCTGTCCCTGAATGACAATGATGGCTCCAGCGGGGCCTCAGACCAGGACACTTTGGCCCCCCTGCCTCTTCCTGGGGCTTCCCCGTGGCCCATGATGCACACTTTCCCCTATCAGCCCTACCCCACACATGCCTTCTCCAGCCAGCCACCCCCGTACCATGAGCTCTCAAGCTACAGCTACGCCCCCGGCAGCACCGGCAGCCAGCACAGCGAAGGTGAGCTCAGACGCTAAATCTGATGTTAGTTGCTTCTTTGAGCTTCTGTAACTCAGTGTAATCTAATCTGTAATTTTCTTTCTGCCCCCCCAGGGAGCCGAAGCAGCGGATCAACGAGAAGTGAGGGTGAGCGCCGTCGCAGCACTAAAGGTCCCGGCAGCACCGTGGGTGGAGGGGAGAAATCCCCCTCTGGCGGAGGTGGAGAAGGTGACTCGCGCTCAGGCAGCGGCAGCGAATCAGAATACTCCACCCGCAGCAGCCTGAGGCGCGGCCACGGTTCAGCCGCCCCCAGCGAGCACAGCCACGCCTCCTCACAGCGTTCACATCATCACCGCATACCCCAACCGCCCCACATGTCTCCCTACCCGCCGGGTATCCTCCCCTACAACCCCATGATGGTCATGATGGTACCCCAGCACCCACACCCAGCCATGGCAACGGCTCACGCTCTTCCTCACGCGCAGCAGATGCCCACAGGGCCCATGCATCCGGCTCTTCCCCCGCCCCCTTCCTCCACTCCAGGAGGGCCTCCGGGCGCCCCACCCACCCGTGACCTGGGCTCCGTACCGCCAGAGCTGACGGCGTCACGCCAGTCGTTCCACCTGGCCATGGGGAACCCCAGCGAATTCTTTGTGGATGTCATGTAGCCTTTCAGTCGGGATGTTCAGTGACCATTCATGTGAAGTTAGTGTACGGTTCCCACTTGTTTTGACGAGGATCTGGTGGTAGCTTTTTGAGCTCACAAGGGCCTATTGACTCGAAGGCACTTGTTGCAAATTTGGTGAGAACAGGGTTTAACATTGACAAAGAAAATAAGACAAAATTAAAACAGAAATAATGTGGGATATGGTCTGACTAAATGTCTGTGAAGTATAGTTACTCTCATTCAAACACACTACTTAACCCAGTCATGATTTTGTTCTAAAGATAGACCAGTTCTGCTTTCTTATCTCAGTAATGAGGTGTTTGTTTATCGCAAAAAGCAAACTCTCAGTACGGTGTTTTGAAAGCAAATTAGAGCTGCTCTGCACTCTGGTTTCTGCAGTCCTCAAAAGAGGAATATTCTGTGTATTTACGGAGGGGAAGCACCTTCCTAAACCAGCTTCTTATGTCAGAGCTGTCCATCCAGGAAGCGCACAGACCCGCAGTTTAACACTAGAGGGTGCCAGGTACACTGTGTACTTGAAAAGGATATAATCCTGTATACTCATCTGGATCATCATGCCAGATTTGTTGGCAGCACAGGAGTATATCAAGTGCCTTATTCTTTACATTTTTTTAGAGTCATTTTCATACTCAAGGTACATAAAAAAAATAACTCTTCTTATTCCAGCATTGTTTGACAATGAACTTCTGTGTATATAAATCTTTTACTCCTATGTAAATGCAACTATACAGAACAGCAGGCTCTAATGTGAAATGAAAATAGGTCCAAAAATGTCAGGTGAACTTGTGTTTAATAATCACTGTCTAGGCCTAGTTGTTGAATAACTCTTATTGTGAGGAGTTCTCAGAATGGGACTATAGAGGCGTAACGGTACTAATAGGTGAAAAGACGAGACGCTGAAAGCGGTACTTATTGATTACATGCAGTGTGTATCTTCAAGTTACTGTGATCCAAGCGCCCCAGCTCCCCATGCTTATTTTTATGTTACTGACTCTCATTATTCACCCATTTCATTTTTGTATGAGTGACTATATAAATCATGTATAACCGAACTATTAAGGTGCTAAATGAAGACTCAACATTTCAAAAAGAATGACATTGACAGTGTCACATTGTTTGATTTCATATTGCCACCTTTTGTTTGTGTATTTGAGAATAAATTTGATACCTACAAACTATTCAGTTGTAATTCTTTTTTTTTTTTACTGGGAAACTCAGAAGAAGTCAGTTTGACTTTGTTACACAACCAAGGTCACTGGCGTGCTTTCGGTTCATTATCTGACTGTTTATTAGACAGAGAGCATTTACTCAGTGCTGATCTTAATGTGCTTCAGATATTTGGTTTTTCAATATCATAAATTTATTTACAATGAAGGAACAGAGAACTAGGGACAGAGGATGTGGATTAGCGCTTAGTTACATAACAGTATACTTTGACACCGTAAAGCCAGCAATTCAACTGCAGTTTCCTTCCTACTAAACCAAAATTCTTCTCTGCGCATTAAACAGATAACCTGTTGAACACATTTCAAGTTAAAATGGACTAGAATCAACAAAGCTGTCCATAAGTATTTTGTTTTCAGCACTTATATTGTTGCTTCGAGAGAATTTTTATTTCTGGTGTGTAAAGTAGATAATTACAGGGAGTGTTCTTTACCTACAATAGTAAAAAAAAGTATTTTGAAACCCTTTATGAGTGTCATTAGGTTTAATTTGAAGTGTATTGATTATTTTATATGAAACATATTTTAATCTCAAAAACACCTTTTTCACAATGGTAATAAACTAAAACCATAGGAAAAATATAACTGCTTGCTCACCAAAAATGTTATTCCTGGATTTCAATATGAAGTCTTTGAAGTTCTAGAAATAATGTGTAACTCCCATAAATCTCCTGGAAAGTATGCAAAAATGCTCTGAGATTATGTAAAACACACAGGGGATCTACAGATTTTACAACCAAATCACTCTTTTCCTCATCAGCACATTTTGAACAATACCGATCTCATTTTCATGACTTATTTCACGTTCTTATGCCGTTCAACGTGTTAAATGTACTCTTCTTGTGATCAATTTACACATTTCTGAAGCCTGAACAGCTATTTAACGTAAAACTACATATCCCATGAAGCATCACGATGACAAAAACGCTTCCGGCTATCCGAGCTCCGGAGGAAAAAATTCAGGTTGAAAGTGGGTCATTAGGGTGAACAGACGGCTGCTGGACGGACGCAGGGGACGTAATATAGAGGCTAACTGGTATATTTATATACAAATAATCGTGCTTTTGATTGTCAGTAAAAAAAAAATCCAAGTATTCATCTAATTTTTTCCGTTTTTTTTAGCGAAGAAGTCAAACACTGAATCAAAACTAGCTACGTTAACGTTACCAAACAATCCAGCCCTTGTTACGTAGCTGCCAACGAGCTGCTAACGTTGACTGTTAGCTAAACTCCGTTTTTCTCATTGCATTTAATATTATGTTTCTGTTTAGTTTATCTTAATACGTAGTGTTTTATTTTATTTTTTTTGCTTTTTGTCTTTCAGAACAAAAAGAAAAATCATGCTGCTTCGTAAAGTGAGCCAGTCTTCTGCCCTTTGTGGCACCGTTTTCAGGGCTTCTCCCGTGCTTTCTGGGTAGGTAGCTAATTAACGTTATTTGAATCTGTTGTTTAAGCTGTTTTTCAAGGGTTTAAAAAAAAATCACCTTTCATTTTTATGTTTGTGCTACAGAGGTCAGCGTCATGCCGGGGCTCTGGTTGCTGTGCAAAATACCCGTCTCTACGCAAGCCAGGCTGCAGAGGTACGTCTATGTTAGCCTAAAAAAGTATAATGGATATATATATTTATGTTGCATGCTATGGTGTTAAGATATTTTAGTGTTTGTTGTCTGTTTTGTTCGGCCCGGTGAGGCGGCTGGCTGACATAACGTTGACATCCCCTCCCGCTGGAAGTAGGGTAAAGTTCACTGGTCACATGACTCAGTCATAAAGGTGACACCATGAATGCGGGAGACACTGCAGTTGTCCTGGGCAGGGTTCAGGCAAAGCAGCTGAGTTTCCGTACTTAATAAGCTGCTTTATTTTAAGTACTTGCTAGTTTCTAAAACAGGCGATATAATGAGATCATTTGGAAAAGGTAAAAGATGCCTGTAAAAAGTAGAATTATGACAACCCCTGTATGCAGCTGTATTTATGGCAAATTAAACTGTGGTAATGTCAACAATAACAGTTCTTTGGATGGAGAAGTCCACAAGATCATTTAGGTGTGGCAACAGACTACCTGGCCTCAAGCAATTTAAATGTCAGTATAGATAATCTCACAGCAAAGATATTTTCAATGACATGTTTTTGTTTTATATCAAATCGGGTATCAGGATCATAAAACAATATTACATATGCTGCTTTGCAGTGACTCTTGGTAAACATGCGTTTATGAGCTGCAATCAAATTTTATATTTGTTTGTAATTTGACAACAGAAATGTAATATTAGGTAGACGGTTAATTTTCCCCTTCTCTCCCCTAAATACAAATATTGAAAATTGAGTTTTGCTGTGTTTTTATAAAGAAAAAAACTCAGAACCAAATGAAATGCAGAAATAGAAATTAATTTGATATGAATTTCTATCATTCTGTTAAAGATGTTTATTTTGGCTCTCAATTTGACTTTACTCCCAGAAACACACACGCTGATAAGTGAGAAATATATTATGACATTTTATTATGTAAATATTGTTCAGCTCCAGTCTCTAATTTACTCTGGCATGTTTTTATGAACACACATTATATAATACCGTTTACTCTGAGATACTAGTTTATTACCTGTATAATCGAATGGAATGAAACACAACCCAACCTCTGTGATAAATCCTTTAACATAGATTTATCATTGATTAATTATAGGATTTATTACAGATTCAAAGATACAGGTTCACAGTACAATGTAAAATAAAGTTTTGTTTTGTAGCAGTGAAAGTGTTGGGTTTCACATGTCTGTTGTACACACAACACTTCTGCCTCTGGGTGACTCAGCTGACTAAAGATGTCCTTGGCTCTACCTTTCACCCAATTTGAAATTCGTCCTTTCGGGCGTCTTACCAAGCTGGTGCTCTGGCTAGAATAGGAAAAACTTTCATCATGGTTTCTGATCTTCACTGCCAGAGACTGTCCTTTTGGCTGTTTGGATTTCACTTCCTTCAAATCAAATCTTTTGACACGTCCAGTCGTTGTTTATCTAATTAATGCGTGTCATTTTGCATTAAATGTTATTCAGGGATGTATATGCTAATTTTTTTCAGCTGATACTGATACTTGATATCTACATTTTTTTTTCCCAAAAATGGTAAATTACTCAGCATTTAACATTTTTGTATTTAAAAAAATAGCTAAATCATAGCCTGATGTTCACACCTGAATATAAGAGGATGCAGGCTAAAATGTTGTGAGCAAAGATGGATTATTAGTTATTCTGTTGCTTTGACTGACTTTATAATTACAACATAAACAAACAGTTCAGCATCAGTGTCTTACAGAGACGGTTTATGATTCCCTGACTCTTTTTCTGAACTGATGAACTATCGGCTCATTTCTGTTTGGCTTTTTTTCTCTTTTCTCTGCAGGCGGTGCTGGAGAAGCCAGCAGCGGTCGGCACTAGCACTGCCACCAAAGTGGAAAAGAAGACAGTTGCTGCTGTATGTTGATTCTTAAATTATTATGATCTTACACTGTAAATTTTATATTTAAGATGATCTTATATTTGAGATAACCTCTGAGGACTGACTGGTATCCTGTAAAGTTCTTGACCTTATGTAGTTGCTATGCTGCAGCTCTTTTATGAAGGAGTTCCCTTTGAGTTTAAATGCACATGCAGACACTTGTGGATGATAATACACAGTTACACCAACAGACCAGCAGTTACACCACCTTTAACTCAATATCTGGTTGTTCTGTCTGTGTTAGCACGAGCTTTACCATATTTGACTCTTTTAGGAATCCCAATCATTCGCTGTCAACATATTCAAGGGGCAAATCCAGACGGCACAAGTGTTTCCTTACCCCTCAGGTAAATGAGCAAAAATTATGTGAATAGCTGTTTGTCAACATTTCACTTAACAGTGCTACAGAACTGGAGATGGTTGTAGTCTAACTGCTTGTCTGTGCCGTAGTCCTGAATGAGGAGCAGGAGCAGTTTCTTCAAGAGCTTGTGGGGCCTGTCAACAAATTCTTTGAGGTAATTTTAAACCTTTCTGATCTCTCTCTCTCTCTTGTCTGACCTCATTCTGACAAACTTCTCCACATCCCTAATAATTACATCATTCCTCTTTATTTCTGTTTTCTGTTGGTAGGAGGTGAATGATCCCGCCAAGAATGACGCCTTGGAGAAGGTGGAAGACAACACCATGGAGGGCTTGAAGGAGATGGGTGCCTTTGGTCTGCAGGTGCCAGCTGACCTTGGCGGCCTCGGCCTCAAAAACACACAGGTAGATCAGATTTGTGAATTAATGCAAATTAGTACATATTGTCTGGTCCTTAGTCATGTCAGCTATGTAAAAAAGTGAGTGAAATAAGTCTAACATGATGGCGTCTGTCCGTCTTGCAGTATGCCCGGTTGGTGGAGATCGTCGGCTCACATGACCTGGGTATCGGCATCACTCTGGGTGCCCACCAGTCAATCGGCTTCAAGGGCATTCTGCTTTACGGCAATCCAGCCCAGAAGGAGAAGTACCTGCCTAAGCTTGCCTCAGGTAAGAAGACCATCATTTCATGTTGATTACATGCATCTTTAGATGTAATTGTTGGTGTTTATAAAATAGAAAACATGGGCGATAAAGCTTCCATATTCACATTAATGTGCAAATATCATGAAAATGACAAAACCAACAATGTGCTTAAGTGAGATTGTGCCAGAAAAGAAGTTCAGGCAGCTGTGCCTCAGGATTTAGAGCAGGTCATCTACATATCAGAGGGTTGGTGGTGAGATCTCTGCCTCCTCCAGTCCACGCGTTGAAGTTGTGTGTTTGTCTCTCCAGGTGAGCACATAGCCGCCTTCTGCCTGACTGAACCAGCCAGTGGCTCTGATGCCGCCTCCATCAGGACCACAGCTGTTCCATCCCCCTGTGGAAAGTACTTCACTATGAACGGCAGCAAAATCTGGATCAGGTGAGGAGCAGCATGCAAAATCAGAATGTTTTCTATGTTCAACACAAGGGGGCAGCATTTCGCAATCTACTGGCTGGAATTTGCTTGAATCTTCTCTAACCTGATGCCATTTTCTTTGTCAGTAATGGAGGTCTGGCTGAGATCTTCACTGTGTTCGCCAAGACACCCATGAAGGATCCAAAGACTGGGGAGATGAAGGACAAGATCTCAGCCTTCATCGTGGAGCGGAGCTTTGGAGGAGTGACAAGGTGAGCACAGCGTTTTTTTATAGTATCGATTGTTTATCATCTGTGATGTTGCCCTGATGTTTTTCCAGCTACATTTTAATATATTTTATGTTAATGACACAGTCTTGATTATTGTTCTGTTTTTGGATTCATGAAATCTTGCTCTCTTTATTTAATTATTTTAAATTTTTTTTAATCTCTTCCCCTTCTCCTCATGACAGCGGTCCCCCAGAGAAGAAAATGGGCATCAAGGCATCCAACACAGCAGAGGTGTATTTTGATAACGTCCGTGTGCCAGCTGAATGCCTTCTGGGTGAGCTGGGCGAAGGTTTCAAGGTGGCCATGAACATCCTGAATAACGGACGCTTTGGCATGGCGGCCGCCCTCTCTGGCACCATGAAGGGAGCCATTACCAAAGCTGTAAGTATCATAAATGTAAACAGGAAGTGGGGAAGTGAAAGCATAAAATGAGCCTTTCTGATAACTCCGAAGCTATAGCTTCCTTTTACAGCTTTACATCTCTGTATGTATGTATGTTTCTCACCTGCTGTCTTGCTGTTTTTCCTCTGTATTCTGTATGTTACTCCCTCAGTTTCAACTTCGCTGTGGGTTTGAGGGAATTTCCCCCCTCACTTGGGTTACTTCCTGCTGAGGTTACAAGAGCTGAAGAGTTAAATGTGCTTTGGTCATGCTTGTTGTTTCTCACAAGCATTTCTATTTTTCTTGACTGGAAATGTGACCAAATAACATTTTTTATTGTCAGTGACAACCTAATTGAAAAAAGAGCACAAAGGATTGCTGTCATAAGTGTGATCTCATGAAGTCAGTCACACCGATCATGTTGCATAAGCAGCAGTTTAATGCGCGACTCAGCAGGGACTTGAGGCTCAATGATCTGCCTCATGTGCCAAGAAGTGAGTCAAACTGTTTGATAGTTGCATCATCAGGAAACTACCAACTTTTTTGTTTGTTTGTTTGTTTTGTTTTGTTTGCTTTCATTAAAACGTGAACACCTGCCACATTTTCACTCTGCAATAATCAGTTCTGTAACCTTTTTTTAAAAAAACTCATTAACTCAGTGGCCATTGATGCACTTCTGAAATTTAAACATGAGTGACTTTTAAAAATGTGTCAAAATTAGTGATTGATTTTCATAAATTTGTTAAAATTGATAATTTTGTAAACTCAGAAAATAAACTTTAATGTATCATATAAAAAAATGTAATTATTTGCACAAGGACATTTTGTATATTCTAATGATAATTTTATTTTATCTACAAAATGCAAGAAATTGTGTTAACTGCTCATCAGAAATTCCTAAAATTATATTTAGCAGCTTTAAATTTCTTGTAGCCGCAAAAATATTTAATTTATGCTTACTACGTTAAATTAAGCTCATCAAGGTAATATAAATAGATATTAACGATTTCTTTATATAGTGCGGTGCTGTAGGCTGAATGATTCACTATTCAAGTTAGTCATAAAATGGCATATTCAGGAGATTGCTGTAGATAAAAGCGACTTTTTAAATTAGCCGTTTGCGGTTTAATGCAGGAACCTTTGAAAGGTTCAAATGGGGAAACTCCACATCCTTAAAGTGTTATGTGATGAGTCGGGGAATAACGTTTAGGAGACACAGTCTGTGTCTTTTCATAAACTTTTAAAAATAGTAGAAATTAAGAGAAATTCAATATTAGCTTGTTTTTTGTTTTTGTTTTTTTGTTTTTTTTAGGGCGTAAACTGCAAATCTTTTCACTGGTTTCACTTGTTGATAACGACACTGTTTTGCTAAATTAAGTTGTTAAAGTCATGGTTACTTTCACATAGTTGTTTATCTTCTAGGTCTTGTGGCATTTTCTCTAAATTCAAAACATGAGTGTGGTCACGCTAAGCTTTTGTCTCGATGCCACCGGGACTGCAGCAAACCACAAGACCGACCCTGTGTTGTAGCGTGCTGGCAGGCAGCTTTGCCACACTTCCGTATTTTTTTTGCACAAAAACTAAACGGCGACAACATGTCTACAGGGTTCATAAAAAACTACAGAGACTTTAGTTCCAGTATTAAAATATGAGGAAATGAAAAGGATTTATGCTGCACTCATTTGTCTGTTTGAAGTGCTATAAAACCCACGTTTAACTGTAGATTACGGTGTGATAGTAAACGTCATTTACACCTTTCACCAGGTGGATCATGCTGCCAACAGAACACAGTTCGGGAGCAAGATCCACAACTACGGAGTCATCCAGGAGAAGATGGCACGCATGGCTATGTTGCAATATGTCACCGAGGTCAGACAACGTTGAATTTTCTACCTCTACACATTTAACTTCTGTGTTTTGACACTGAGACATCTGATCAAAGGGGCATTTCACCAAATGTTGGCAACATGACGTGTTTTTTTCTAATTTTACATTGTTTAAATTTCCTCAAAACGGTGTAACCTACATTTTTAGTCTGTTTGTATGTTATCCAGATGGTTTATAAGCAAAAAGCATGTGTGTAAAGAAGTCGATTTTCAGTTGATTTCTAACCTCACAAAGCCTTTTAATCTCCTTTGCACTGATGTACAAATTCTGAAATTTCAATTTTTCAAATTCAGACTTATTTTAAACTGTGGATTATTGTGAAATGGTGCCCAAAAGATAAAGATACACAAAATGTCACAAAATTCACAATAACATTATTTGTTCTGTGCCTCCTTGCAGTCTTTTGCCTACATGATCAGCGGCAACATGGACAGTGGAGCGACTGAATTCCAGATCGAAGCTGCCATCAGCAAGATCTTTGCCTCTGTAAGACTGAACACGTACCACACTTTGATTTGTTGAATATTCATAGTGGAAGTTCCCGCAGTGCCTGGCTGACGGTGCATAATTACTTCTCACATCTGCTGTTATTATAACGACAAAGCCTCTTAAGAAAACTTTGTCCTACTCTTTTATTTTGTACAAATGGTGATTGAACAATTATACTTCTTGCACAAGTTTTCCGGTGAACATAAACTCTTTCATAACACTGATGATGTTCCTTATTCTGCTGAAGACTGGGGACTCGATTGGTACATAGAGGAAGTAGACATCTCTTGGGGTGTTTGGTAAAAGGAGATGAAATTTGAATGTGTGTTTTGCAGAGCAGAAGCTCACTTGTATCTGTATGTGTTTTGTTTTTGTGTGTGTGTGTGTTTGACAGGAAGCAGCATGGACAGTGACTGACGAGTGTATTCAGGTTATGGGCGGCATGGGTTTCATGAAGGTGGGTGCTCAGTCCACATCCTGTTGCACACAAAACCGGGTACCCCTGCAGAGCTGCATGAAACAGATAAATGCAATAACAGTTTGTATTTTGGCCTGCTAGAATTTTCAAGTTACTTTTTATTTAGTGTTTGGTAGCCTGATTGAAGCAGACACTGCTATAAGCTTACTTATAGTTTCAAAAAACTCCCACACAACAGGTTAATAAAACGAGTATTTCACAGTGGTACACTGTTTACAATAAGCAGGAATAAGTGAGTTCCCTGCCAAATCAAAACCCTTTTTTCCAGGACCTATAAACTTTTTATGAACTCAGGTTCTTTCCTGATTTTGGACGGGAGAAAACAAGGTCAAACAGCCTGTATTATCCTTCCCTGGCAAAAAAAAAAGAGTATGTCCTCTGGGTGGACAAAAGACCTTTTTTTAGCCACATCAACGTTTCCAGGAACCGTTTTTAAGGTGCTATATGTAACGCTTTAGCACCAATGACAGTACATTTCCTGAAAACTCTCATGATTTTGTCTGAGTGTGGCTAAAAATGGTGATCAAATCCATTTCAAATCATCTGACCAATCTAATGTAATATTTTACGATGTATAGTGCAGTGTTTCTGATGTAAAAGTCCTGCGTGGTCTCGTGGTTAGGAGTCCTGGTTTCCACCGTGTAGCCTGAGTTCATTCATTAGCATTAACTGCCATACACAACACAACACAACATAACACAGTACTAATGTGACCTCTTTACAGGAATTGCACTGTAATTTGTGTGAAATATATAAAGCACCTTTTAAAAAGCCATATTGATGTGGGTTTCAGCCTGAGAAACAATTACTCATTCAAATCATTCAGAGTATCCTGGAACCGTTTTACTGTGATCTTCACTATTGTTCTGACTACAACACACAGGGTCTGAATTGTTCCTGGTCACATGTTTTGTTTTGTTTTGTTTTGTTTTCCAAAGCAGGAACATTTCCAGAAATCCCGATACCATTTTGGGAAACTTATCAGCTGAACTTGATCACAGGAGAGCACAACAACGGCTCTGTTGTTTTGTTGTATTCAAACCTGAATCTCAAATGCAGCAGCCATTTGTTTATCTGTCTGCCAAGTTTTTATGATAATTCAGAAAGGTGAAAACTCATTTTTTATGTTTCTGGTTTACTTCCTGGTACTATTGTTTGGAGGAGAACCTGCTTTTCTGCTTTATCACCTCACGCTGTGTATCAACTGTTTACTGGCACATTAGAAACATTCGCTGACAGTTTGCATTGGGCTGCCCCCTGCAAAAGTTTTTCTTAGTCGACTAGTATCTGTAATTCAAGTCATTAGTTAACTAGTTAATATTTACACAGTGCAACATCACACAAGTTTGAGCTTGGGTTTACAGTCATAGTTGTTTTGATTACATTGACTACAATGAATGAATCCCAATATATCATCATGTCATCCGTGATGACATGGCAAACCAGCAAGAAAGGTGCTACAAGCTCCAAACCGCCACTAGTAGTCACGTACACTTCGACTTTGTGGTATTGAGTCATGCAGTTTCTGCATGCGAGATGCTGCCGCTCAGACAGCACTGATACCACACTGGTTTCTTACAGACAGAAAAAAAAAAATTAAAAGAAAAAAAACGAATACACAGGTACTATCAAGCTTGACGTACGGGGGCGAAGTGTTGTCATGTAAACAATAATGTTCCTATGCTTAAAATAAACTAAACAATGCTGTAGGCCACACCCTCTGATAGGCTCTCAGTCCAGTGGAAAGTTTGCCTGGTCATGGAACAGCCCTTTAAAGCAACAACTGCAAACTACCTCAAACACAAATGAACCTGCTCACCTAAACTAATCACACAATTAAATGCGAAGAAGAAATCAGAATTTGAACATTCAAAGCGTGACAGTATCTTTTTTCTCCGTAATGTCGTCCACTTCCTTCATGTCTCTACAAGTTATTGCAAAATTAATTGTCCTGTGAGAGCTGTCTAAACGGAAGCGGAGGGAAATAACACAGATACAACAGACTAATTAGTTCTGCTCACGCTGCACATTTTGACTCAGGGTTTCATTTCACTAAGGAAACCAAGTCAGATCGGCGCCCCTGTACATTTTCATTTCTGCTCTGCTTCACAGGACGGCCTGTAAATGCAGCCTAAAATATGAACAGTGACTTTCACAAGCAGAATCCAAGAGCACAAACATGAAAAGTGGCTGTCTTTATTTCCTGTTGGCAACTGCTATTTTAACCACCTTAGTTAACCTTGGTGAGAGGCCGCAGTCCGAATGTCTTCCGTGTGAAGGATGCGATCGATAAGAGCTCATTTCCCCCTGTTAGTTGCTCAGTTTGCTCAATAAAACAGGATTTCAGTGCAGAATATTTTCAGGAAACTTAAACATAGTGTACTCTAATAATACATGAAGGGTTTTTATGTGATAACTGTAGAATTTAAGTGAAAAATAAAAATGCATGATATCTGAACAATAGAGTACAAGCAGAAGGTTTTCATGTGTGTGTGTGTGTGTGTGTTTCTGCAGGATGCTGGTGTGGAGAGGGTGATGAGGGATCTGAGAATTTTCCGAATCTTCGAGGGCACCAACGACATCTTGAGGCTCTTTGTTGCTCTGAACGGCTTCCAGGTAGAAGAATCTTTGCTGTGTTTTCTTTGACTGACTTAGTTTGCGGTGCTCTGATAGTGTCTCTGCGTGGAAAACAGACTTTCAGTAGAGAGGAAGTGTCTTCTGCTTCCTATGTACTTTTACAAGACACTGTAACATCTTGTAAGTTTAAAAATGGTGTTCATGAAGCAACTTCCTCAAGCTTATTTTACCACAGCGGGTCTGTGTCGAGCCTGAGTTTTCTATCACTCATCGCTCTGTCAGTCTCTTCTTCTCCTTTACAAGCAGCACTGGTAAAAGTAGATCTGACAGCAACACTGCGGTGTGTGTGCGGTCTAGCCTCGTTGATTTGAGCAGAGAAATTCAATAAAATCTATCCTAAAACGTGAAATCATCAGCTGAAACGCTGTGCAAAGCAGAAAATTACCGCAAGCCACTCAAAAGCATTTTTACCCGACAACTCTACTGGAAAGTAGCTTCGTAGGTTTTAGGTAAAACCACACACAATCTGGAAACGCTGTCAGCTTCATTATTGTTTGCTTCATTACAAGAAGAATACGTTTTTTAATTGATAATTTATTTTAATTGATAATTTATTTATAATTTTGAGCTTTAGTCCTAAAAAATAAAAGGTAGAGAAACTATAACAACTATAGTATTAAATTGCTGGACTAGATTTGGCAAAGAACTCTCAGACAGCTTTATCTAATGGTGATGTTTTCATAAAAGTCTGCTCCATTATGGCACATTTTTCATGCCTATAATATGAGGGTCAACAGGCTGAGTGATACTGTGTTACTGTAGACGCTGAACATGTAAACCAGTAAATGGTTTTGTCTCAGATTGACCCTTTTTTTTTTTTTACGAAGCAACTATGTTACAATTCTGTGAAAACACAGAGTCTGATGCAAGTCAAGAGTTTCGTCAGACTGGTTTCATTTATTCAATTGACAAACCAATCAACCCGACTGCTGTCTGTTTCTGATTCAACTGATTTCTGATTTGTGCACTTTTTACACACTTCAAACCTTCGTGAAGAGCACGAGGAAAAAAAAAATTAATCCAGAACTTTGTCATGTGAAACAACCAAAACCGTTGGAGCTTTTGCAGAAAAATAGTGTGTTCATGCAGGAACTCGTCACTTGTTGGAAGAGGCTGTTTGTGATTGAGAGAGTAGTTTCAAAATCCTTTGTCGTTAAAAAACGCTCGTCCCTCTCTGCTCTCATCCAGAATGCTGGTAACCAGTTGAAGAGCCTGCAAAAGGCCCTGAAGAACCCCATCGGCAACGCTGGGATGCTCGCAGGGGAAATCACAAAGAGAGCCAAAAGGTTGCAACACACACACCTCCTGCATGTGGGAAAGGAAGTGCTTAATTTCTGTAGCTGATAGGGGGAGATAGGGACTTCCTTTGCAGTGCACATCACGTGGTCGATGCAGTTTATTGGTAAAAGTGTTCGTGGTACTTCACTGTATAACTTTTTTAGTTGCAACTGATGTCTGTTCAGAAATGGCTTGTCTGTTAGGTCTCTTGTCTCTAATCTTGCCTCTCATAAAAATGTGTAATTTCAAGGATTTGGATGTATTTAACATCGATTTTCTCTTTAAAAGTGTCTAAAAATTTATTCTTAATTTAAGGGCTTTGCTGCCGTTTCCTGTTCTTTTCACTTCAGTGATTGAAAACTTCCTCCAGACAAATAACTTTACTAAAACTGTCACTCCAATGCAGCTTATTTGTCCGTATCCCATGTCCCCTTGTTCTCCCAACATCTACAACTCAGCTATTTAACACTTGATTCTTGAACATGAGAATTAGTTTGATTTACTCAGATTTGTCTGCTGTCGACTAAAATAACTTTTCCTGCAGAAACACCTTTACTGTTATACCTATCATATAACACATTTCATGAACAACCGTGTTTATTAATATTGGAAAATCTAATTTAATAATTTATCACACACACCATGACTTATTTTGGCACAAAGTTATAAAAGCTAAGTGGATGGATTTTACTCCACTGGTTCTTGTTTTAAAAAGAGAGATATTTAAATTTTGTTTTGCAGCCGTTCATCTCATCCTAATCTGACAATACAGATTCGATTGTTAACCGACCATCTTCTGTGTCGGCTCTGTAGGAAGGCTGGTTTGAGCACAGGTCTGACGCTGCAGGGGACCGTACATCCTGAGCTGGCACAGAGCGGAGAACTGGTACATTTTCCACTTTAAGCTTGGTCTGAGTGTGTGGGTGTCCAATGACAGTTTGACATTTATGTCGCTGATGATACGATGATACGAGATTTTTCTGCTTTGCTGCCTTTAAATACTGAGTAGTGATTAAATTTTCTTCTGATTGCCAGACTGTTAAAGCCATCGAACAGTTCGGAGCGGTCGTTGAGGAGCTGCTGATCAAACATGGCAAAAAGATCATTGGTAAGTGTGTGTGTGTGTGTGTGCGCATGTGTGTGCGCATGTGTGAGAGGGAAAACACTGTGGGTGTCAAATAAAAATCCCCGACTGGCACAGTTTGGGCGTAGGGATTGAAAGTAGAGTCTTTATAAAGATTAATTGCTTCTTGAATATTTTATTTTATTGGCTTATCATAATGTTTACAGATTAGGAGCTTTTTTTGAGTCCTGTTATCACTTGCTACGCTTGTTTTGTGATGGCGTATCAATAATTTAACAAGTAACAAGCAGTTTCCTGTTGCAGATGAACAATACGTCCTGAAGAGAGTTGCAGACTGCGCCATTGACCTCTACGCCATGGTGGTTGTCCTCTCGAGGTGTGCTGTCACACTGTCCGCCTCTTCATCTTTACCCTAGTTTCACTCTTTGACTCCCTCACTTTCTCCACCACAGCTCACTTTCTGAACGTTCAGCTTTTTATTTCACATTCAAACTCCTACGCACGCTAAACCGACACATTTTTTGTGTTGTATTTTCCTTTGCTCTCCCTCTGCCTGCAGGGCTTCACGCTCTCTGAGTCAAGGCTCTGCCTCAGCTCAGCACGAGAAGATACTGTGTGAGACCTGGTGTGTGGAGGTAAGATCCCTGTCGAAGCCACAGAAACACAAAAGTCCAGCAATGAGATTATTATCTCGTCATAGGATACAGAAAATACTTTATATTTAATTCTATTTAGTTTTTTTACATTTATTTTTAATATTATAGTTGATACTACCTTTTTTTAAACTATAATTTAGTAGTTAGGTGGATAAATGGATCAATAGTTTCCTAATAGAAAAGGTCAAGGGGAAAGTGAAAAAAATCTAAATGTTTTTTTTGGCCTAAAAGCTCATCACCTTTATTACATTTCATCTTTTTAAATAGAACCGTGCTAATGAAGATACATACCAGCGTTCTTACCGACCCTTAGCTTAGAAGAAACCACGCTTTTATTTTCATGCATGGTAATTTCTGCTGATGCTTGCTAACTTAGCAAAGCATAAGACAAGAGACGGACAAACACAGCTAGCCGAGCTCTATTTAAATGCAGTTAGCTTCAGACAGCTGGTTGCTGACTGTTTCCAGGGTTCATTGTAAGCTACGTTTGCTGCCTGTAGATTCACATTTACACATTAACATGAGAGTGCTATCAGTTTTACCATCTTACTCATGGCAAGAAAGCAAACAAGAATATTTCCCAAAATGTCAAATTACATAAAAAAAACAGTGTATTTAGGAATAAAAATTAATACCGTATCAGCTCAGACGGATTACAGTATTGTTTAAATGTGCCTTTTTTCTGAAAAAGTCACATTTAAACAAATTTAAATCAATTTAAGTTGTTATTTATCCTTAGCTAAGATGCTAAAGTTACATTCTGTTCTGTGGATTCACTCAGACGTCGAGCTAATTTACTTACGTGGTCGGTAAACTGCATCATCTTACCTGTAATTTTTTCCATCCAGTCTTGAGTCAAAAACGCTGCGACATTTTACCTCTTGAATGGTTTCATGTCCTGAAAATCCACTCAGTACGTTGCAGTACTTGTCTAGTTAAAACAGATTTTGTTTTTTGGATCATTTTATTCCAAACTGTTGAAATCCACCATGATATTTTCCTACTTGCAAAGAAAAGCATCTTCATTATTTTTTAATTTGATTCAATGCCTCCTTCACTCGTCAGGCCCATGAGAGGGTCATGCGGGAAGTCAAGGCTCTGCGCTCCAGTGAGTCCAGACAACTCTTCAAGAACTTGCGGGCCATCTCTACAGCCGTGGTGGAGAACGGAGGAGTGGTGTCCACTCACCCTCTGGGTTTCTAAACGCACCGCCATCCTCGTATCTTCATGTCTGTCAGTCTGTTTTTATCACTCTTTTGCTTCTCTAATCAGATTGTTGGTCATGTATGCCAAGTTCTCTCAGACTACACTGATTATATCGCCGACATTGCTCCATTACACAGTGTGTTATCTTGCTTTCATGCAGCGAGTGGCATCGTGCAACCAGAGGCTAAATGAGTCATATTTATTACACAGAAATCACAATCTGAAACTAGCTGTGCAGACATATCCTTTTTTTTTCTTGATTATTATACATTTTATTGCCTTTGTAAATCTGTTTTTCAGGCAACTTATTTATTAAACCCAACTAAAAACCTCTAGAATTTGGGCTTGAGGTCCGAAATTGAGTTGGAGTTTAATCCACATGACACAAAAAAGTTAGAAAACGGTAAATATGACAGAAAAATCACAGTATTTTTCTAAATCATAAAGCCCCTCTACCACAAACAGCTGATGACTGAATGTTAAACATGTGAATGGAGCTCTCATATTACTTCATCTCAGCCGTAGCTGATGAAATTATCTCATCATTTAAGCTTTTGAAAACCTAAAGTTATAGTTTTACTTTGAAAAGATAAGTGGGATGTCAGTGCAACTTTGATACAGAAGGCCAGTTTAATAGAGAAAGCTTTTAGCTAATCTGTTCCTTTTTTTTTTCACAAGTAGGTTTTGAGTGTCTTCAGTTTGCTCATGCAGTATACTCTTTGTGTTCAAATGTATATAATGGTGTGGTGCTTATGTACGTAAATGGCCTTCTCAATGTTTGTCAAGCTCATCACAGAAACATCACCGTCAGGAGCAAAACCTTTGCCTTAGAATTCGGTCCACAGATGCTGTTTGAAGTTCTTGTCGTGACTTACGGAGGGCTTTCAAGTTTTAAGAAAAAATTTGTCGGTCAGTTTTTTACTTTTTCAGCTAAAGCTAGTAGACGTAATTAACTGTAACTGTAGAGAACGAACCACCAGTCTGTGAACCAGGTTTAGAGAGATTTTTAAGAAATAACTTCCTGTATAATAAACGCCACTGATCTGCTGTTTGACTGTGTTAAATTGTTCATAAAGTTTAAATTACATCTGCACATCCTTTCCTTCCTATTAACTTGTATAGTTACTAACAATGCTGCGTTGTTTTGTTTTTTTTATTATCAGAAAGCTGTTGTTTTAAGGGAAATGATGACACGCATCTAAAAAAGATTGTGTGATTGTCTGTCACCTTCATCTGATTAAGGTGACAGACGATTGCCTCCTTTGTTGTGCAGATATATTTTGAGCTTTTTGGATTTTGCAACACTTTTATGCCATGGCATTAATAAATAAAGTATCTATTCATCTGTCATTTATTGGTCTGTTGTAGCTTGTATCAGTGAGAGGGAAACAGCCCAGCCAGTTTAGCTTATTCGGTCTGTCACATACCTCTGTTTGGCCTTTGTATGAATAGAATTGCAATGCGTTTTCTGCCACTGTAAAGTTCATATTCTTTAAATAGTTTTGTCATATCTGTGAATTTGGTTTGGCCACTGACTTTTCTGCTCTTCCTCTTGTACAAGATTTTGTAACCCTCAAGAAAAGAAATATTAAAGGGTAGCAAAAAGAGAGAACAAAAAAAAAATTGCTTGACGGTATTTTTGCCTGTTAAACTCGCTTCCTTATTTTGTTGTATTCACAACAACCTGCAACTGTGCTTTCACTTCTGCAGCAGAGGTTCTTCCAGGACAACGGTTAGGTGTTTTGCCACCACATGTATGCTAAAACAAATAGACTGCTTCCAAGTAAGAACAGGAACCTCTTCCTGCCTTCAGATACACAAGTGACTTGCAAGTGTCTGTGCTCAAAGTGCGAGACTGAGAGATAGCGCGGGCTGTGCCAGCGCCTTACAAGCTCTGCGGTCAAAGCATCAAGAATTTCCCCAAAGATGTGCCACCCTGTCTTACTAAAAAGTTACTGTCAGCAGCAACTGTGCCACAGGTCAACCACGCAGACACTTCCAAAGGGCTAAATGCTTATCTTGTCTCTTATTAGTGATAAATATTTATAGAGGGGTCGTTTCAAAGTCAGCTTTGTATTGAAGAAGTTAAGCTTTTTCTCCTTGAGCTCAATCATGAAAAAGCTAAAGCTAACTTTGCTTTAAAAAAATAAGTTTAACCATTTTTGTGAAGTATTTAGTTGGCAATAGTTAGACAGGAGATTGAATAATTTTATCTCTCTTAGTTTTGCTTGTTAAATGAGATGCTAAGGCTGTAATACACTTAGCTTAGCATTGAGACTCAAAACCAGCTAGCTTTACCCTCTTTGAACAAACTAAATCCACCATGCTAGCAAGCTAACAAGGCCATGCTAACCAACAAAGGCAAATCTGATGCTAACCAATGATTGAACCTTGGGTAGTTAACTAAAAAAAAACAAACCCAAAATACTCAGATGAGTTTGTAAAATATTAATTTTTGAGATTTAAAGGTATTAGTAAGCTTAATTTTAAGGGTTTGGAAACGCAGTCAAATGAGCCCAGACGATCTCACTTACAGTTTTTAATATCTACAAGGTGTTAGAACACATGAAAACAATATTTATCAGACAATATGTCTTTACAATAATTATATCCTCCATCCAAGTCATCTGAAATGATGCATGACTAATTGTAGCAGTGAGGGAAGAGAAGCTTGTTTGTGGCCTCGAGACTTGAGGCCTGAATCCTTAGACCAGCTAGGAAAACTTAGAATAAGAGAACTGCCCACTTTTTCTAAAATCATCACCTGCTTTGTGCTCTCCTGACAAAACAGAGCAAATTACAACCATACTGATGTCCAGACACTGATGCACGTCCATGTGTTAATATCGTCCAATGAGGAACAAGTCTCATAGATCTGGTTTATTATGTCCAAGGCGGTTTCTTTTGGTTCCATTAAGGCGTGAGCCGAGAACGCCAGCCGTTCATCCAAATGTCCATGTGCCTCTCCAGATCCTGACTTTGACCTGCTTTTTCCCATCAGACATTGTCTGTGTTGCCTTGGCATGAGTCTGAGTCATGTGAGGGACTCCTGACCGACATTGGCTGAGTTTCCTCCTCCTCTGGGACTTGAGGGACCTCTAGAGAAATGATCGTCTGGGCCGTCAGTGTTCGCTCCCTTTGGGGGAAAAAGAAAACAAAACAAAACAATTTAAATAACTGTAGCTTCAGCGATCAACTCACGCTCTTTTTTGTGTTGTGGTGAACTTTCTAACACGGGAAATTTTCCAAAACAGTTAAAAGGGGAGTACTCGTGCAAGAAAGATGAATTTTAATCACTCAATTAGTCATAGCTGTAGTATGTATGTAAATCAACTTGTTACACATGTTTCTGTCAATGCAGTGACCCATTATAGCTATTAATCACCTTCTTCAAGGAAATCCCTTTTCTTATTTTAGCTGTTACACACAGAACTTCTCTGAAATGTTTTGCCTAATTTGATTAAATGGTTCTGCTTATTAAACATTCATCATTTTTTAGTAAAGGACCTACTATTAAACTTGAGTCAGTGCTATTAAATATGATAAATACTTGTGACCCCATAACAATTAAGCAAAGCTGTACAGTGATAATGAAGTTACTGAGGGACGCAAACTTTAAGACAGACGAAAGTGTCTGCACTAAAACTCTACTTGTGTCGTTTGCTGGAGCTGTGCAGGGTGAGGTTAGCCACCAGCAGACACTATGGGAAGTCACTGCTTTCAGTCAAGAAATAGTTCAGCACATGACTTCCAGTACAACCACAAATTGTTTTGTGACACTTTTTGTACCCATCAAACAAACAACAAACAAATGACTGAGCCCCACATTTGATAATAGTTTGTTACTTTTGGTTTAGTGAGCCAGTTTTCCTGCTGGTCTTTATGCAAAGCTAAGCTAACAGCTAGTCAGATAGCAAAATAAAGCTTTTGTCTCAATACACACTAGAGTCTTCCTCACATGCTGAGCCGAACACATCTAATAAGTAAAAAATTGCGGGTGTTAACCTCCAGTGTTGACTGACAGATGGTTAGATTTTCTGTATGTGGGCCAGATTTGGTCCAGATGTGGAAGTGGCTTTTGACAATCATTTTGTATTTGGGCCAAGAAACGTGACATAGGCCTGTATTAAACCAGAGGAAACATGTATGTGACTCAGTTATTTTACCAGAGTAATGTTGCTATGCTAATGCTAAGACTGTCAGTTAACATGCAAACTTGATATGCAAAAGTGTATATTTTTCTGTAAAAGAACATGCAGGAGCCTGTTTGAGTTGGATGTTTCAGTGGGTTAAACTAAATATGGAGGGCACAAGCGTTAAAATGAAGGTCTTCACCTCTTCCTGTGACATATTCAAGCTATAACCATGCTATCATCAAGTTTATGTTGTCGTTTAGTGCTTGTTATCTGTAAGTTTTTTTGTTTTGGATGAGCTGGTTGTCATCTAACTGTCTTTCCACAGTGTTCAGATTTTTTTTAGGCCTAATTTTAGTAACTTCACAGGAACTGTTTGCATCAGGTGTGTAAATATTAATAGTTAAGGCAGCATTTTCACTTGTGTTATTTTCCTCATGTGCAGATGTCCACATGCACAGCTGGACATAGTTTTGACACTTAAGTGGTTTTCATATCCTGTTCTGATAAGCTACTTCTCTCTGATAAGTGCTGGCAAATAATAATGGTTAATAAGTAACTTGCTGGTGTTTTATTCATCAGTCACAAAGCCATAACAAATTTTGGGTTACCTGCTTATGGATTATCTATTTATTGCTGGTATTAATCATCCTACTTAAGGACAACTGTCTTTAACTCTTACCTACTATAACCCCATTTAGTACTGCAAGCTTGGTGAATTATTCTTAATTATTTTATAGATTACTAATTAACATACCGTAGACATATGGAATAATTAGTTTTTGTTGAGGGCCTATTAAAAAGTGAGGAACTGCTGATAAAGCCAGCAGCTTCACGAGCCTATTAATAGTCTAAAGTTTAGCTGCAGACTAGATAAGTGATCTGAAAATGAGAAGCAAGAGGAAAAATTATCAACATGACTTTTAGAGACTCACAATGTGTCGAACCAAAACTTTCCTTCAATAACAACTTTAGTTGGTCACATTTTAGAGGCGTGACTTTGAAAGGGTTCAGAGTGAGAAAATGGTATTCTGATGGATATTAATTGATAATAAAATATAACAGATGCATCCAGCAGTGGGCGTACCGTGATCTGTAATGGGAGTGTGTCCAGTTGACGTTCACCGTCCAGCCGAGGACACCCTTGAGGTATCGGGAACAGATGGGGAACCTGTGACTCAACTGCTCCAGAAGTTCCTCTTTGCGCAAGCCGTAAACAACAGGCGCAACGCACTGCGCCAAGCTGAAGAAGGCAAATGTGACCACGGCTGAGAGCTCTTTGGTCTCCTGCATGATGAGTTTCTTTTTGTACAACATCGTCAGGATGAAGATCACAAAGTTGGGAAGGATGAATACCGCAAGCTGGGTGCCATGCAGGGCGATTGTCCTGCACCCGGCCCGGTTGCGCCGGTTCAGCACCCCGAGCCGCCGCCCCTCCACAAGTATCCTCACGTAGCTGTACAGGATCACCAGCGTGCACAAACTTATGAACAGCACCTTTGGCAGTTCGCCTTTTTTCAGCTGCTCCGTCCCGCACTTCCCGTCCGTGGGTGTTTGGGAGGTCGGTTGGATGAGCAAACTGAAGGGGATGATCAAAGCCACGAGCCAGGTGAACACGCCCAGCAGCCAGGGCCAGTACGCCGCGGTGCAGCGGGAGGTGTAGCGCATCGGGTGGCACACGGCGCAATAGCGGTCCAAGGCCATGACCGTGAGCGTCAGGAGGGTGTTGGAGGCGCTGCTGATCAAGACGGTGATCATCGCCATGCACGCGGGGCGGCCCGGCTGTGCGTCCAGGTGGATCTGGTAGTAGAAGATGCTGCTCATCCCCAGGTAAACCAGGGCGGAGAGCAGCAGGTGGAAAACCAGCACGAAGCGGGCATGACTCCGGAGATGCTCCACGCGGACTATCGTGGAGTTGATGATGAGGTTGAAGAAGAGCAGCACCGAGAAAGACACGGTGGAGACGTAAAAACGCACGCAGGTGTAGTTCCCCGCCTCTGGTAACGACGTGGTGTTGTTATTCGCGGACATTATTCCTTAACTGGGTTTGTCGAATTTATCGGATGATGGAAGAAGTGGAGCTGATGGGAGGGGAAGCCTGTCCGCCGCATGATCCTCTCTGACTGCCGCCCCGCTCAGACTGACTCACCACAGAGACTGTTTCTCAAGTTCTTCTTCTTCTCTCTCTCTCTCTCTCTCTCTCTCTCCCTCTCTCTCTCTTTCTCTCTCTCTCTCACACACACACTGACACACACCAATAAGCACACAGTGTAGCTCCCGCATCACTGTGTTCAATGATCCTCGTGGAAAACTTCATTATTTTTTTATTCTTACCTTTTTGAGTTATAAAATATATTATAAATTATAAATTATGATTAAACAAACATGTAGTTTTTTTAAAAATTGTCTTCTAAATATCAAGTAAATTGATTTTTAAAAGACAACAGCAAAATCAATCCCACAAACCCTCTGGTCTAAGCGTCCATCAATCATATATTTACAGTTGATTGGTCCCCTGTATGTTTAATTGAATTTAAAAAAAGAAAAGATCTGTCTTTTATTCACAGTATCCAGAGTGCAGCAACAGGAGGCCACTGATCGCTGCTAAATGTTTCACGCTGCTGCCACCTGCTGCTTTAACGTGGCCATTTTTAGGGCCCGAGCACCTCAGCGGTGCGAGGCCCTTTTGTTCTTCAAATGTTTCTTCTTATTATTACGCCTCGTCGACGCTTAATTTGACACCCTAAACGTGCTCAAAAACTCACCAAATTTGGCACGCACACCAGGTCTGGCGAAAAATTTGATAAAATGGAAAAACTGACCCCCAAGGTGCAAAAATGTGCCACCTAGGCACACAAAAACGCCCGCTGCGGCCCACAGGAATGTCGTAGAGAGACGGGACGAAAACCATATTGTAGTACTCATCAAGACCTACAAATCACGCGCTGACACCCCGAGGCTAAAATCAACAGGAAACCGGCTATTTGCATTTGAAAATGCAATTTTCGTCCAAAATTTGCACTTTCTACAAAAATCTTCTTCTATGAGGCCGTAAATGGTAGAGCCTTCAAAAGCTAATAGATGAAAGAGCAGACCGTGCTGAACCAAACGACTTTTCAACTTTTTAATTATTGCGAAGCGTTTGGATTTTATAAGCCCGCAAAGTTGAAGTGCTCCTCTCTGTCCTCCCATTCAAGTCAATGGGGAGTAAAGGGAAGAAAATGCATAGGTCTGAAACTGAGGCTCCTACAGTCTAAAATATAAGTCTGGCGGCTTTCAAACCTGTCTCATTGGAAAGAGGACGAAAAACCCATCTGGAATATGATATTCTGTGTAACATTTGATCAAGTTTGAGGTACTTTTCAGGAGGTAAAAGTAGGTTTTCTAAATGTTTTCAGTCCCCCTCCTCTGCTCTGCTCCAGCACACTGATGGTCATGTGACAGACTGCGAGCTGGAGAGCAGGCTCCAATACACACACATTGCCTGAAGCTCAGAGAGTGATGCTCTGCTTTTACGTAGCTCTCTGGCCACAAGGTGGTAGCAGCGTATCACTCTCTGAGCTTTAGGCACTGTTTAGGAGTGAATGTTAGCCGCATCTGGGGCGCGAGGGCCCGTCCAACGCTGCTTGCAGCTTTAATTTTAAAATTATTTTTATAATCGAATAAAAACGAGACAAATGGATGGAGAAGAGCTCCATTCAAAACTACCCTTTTTGTGAGAGAAGTTAGGAAGATGAGTTCGCAGAACTTCGCACAGTTTAGAAGACGTTTTCACAACAGTTGGGTTGTTTCCCTACATTATATTTAGTTGTGTTTGGTTGCACAGTCTTAGTTACACAGCTTTGGTTGATTTCAGTTGATTTCGCTCGTTAGCAACATGCTAACAACAATAAGAATGTCATATGCATTTCATATCATTCAGGGAGCTTGCATATCTTTTTCACGGAGCACGTATATTTTTCAGGGAGAGCATGCCCTTATGCTTATTATGTGAGATTATCTTTTGTGAAAAAGCTACGGTCATGTTTTTGACATCAAGAATAAAATAAAATACACGTTTTGTATTACAACCATTAAATCTGGGTCTGTATTGCATATTCAAACCTTAATACCATTCCATAACAGACTGATTGTCAAGGAACGTGGCTCAGAGTTGGAAGGACACAACTGCACGACTCAGCTCGGTTGAATCAGCAAAATCAGGTTTATTACAGGCAATGGTCGGAACACAGGAAGTCAGATAATCCAAGCAAAGGTATCCAAAAAGACGTGAGGCAAAAGGCAAGGTCGAAAAAACAAGCAATGCTGGCTATGACTATGACTATGAAAAAATGCTGGAACGTGAGTAAGGAACATCAACGAACTGGCAACGAGACAAGACACAAATATATGCAGGGTTGATTGGGAGTGATTAGGAACAGGTGTGGGAGACACAATCAGGGATCAGGTGCACACAGACGA